>BSEG01000004.1:5482500-6082500 GCA_036245055.1 Diospyros kaki | reverse complement strand
ACCAGCACGGATTAGCTCTCTCAAATGTCGGAATCTCCATCTGAGGCATTGGATACCCCGGTTGATGATGATTGGGAGGTTCTACCCTATCCCTCCCTAACATCCTTTCTAACTCTTCTTATGGGTTTATCTCAAGTTCGGATGTCCCAATTCCCCGATCCATTCTATGTCCTTGCAGAATGGGCTCGTTTCTCTCCCTAGGAGGAAAGTCCGGTGATATCCTTACCGAATTTTGGTGAGTAAACATCATCATGAACTACTGCATTTGAGCTCGCAATTCGTCTCGTACTCCCGCGATTGAAGAATCCAACCTTCGCTCCAATCCTTCCATGGAACTCTCTAGCTTGTGGTCCATAGCTATGATCGCCTCATGATTTCGGGTAGCTCCTAGTTCCAGTTGTTCGGTTCGATTCTGGAAATCCGCCACTGTCGAGTTAACTTGTTGAAGTTGCGTTTCTAGGCTCTTCATGCGAGTACCATCCGCCATCGCTCCAGATGCTACAAGTGTTGGCTAAGAATCTGGGGCTCTGATACCAAATATTGTCACGGCCGTAGGTGGCAATAAGGAAACTCCTTTAACACGAGTATTAAGGAAGAAATGATATCGTTGAGAACAGAGAGTTCGGTGGGAGAAAGATAGAGAAATAGAGAGGAAGAGTTCTGAGAGAGAGAGAAGAGCTAAAAGATAGATGGAGGAGTTTTGGAGGCCCCGACTATAGGGGATCCTCTCCTCCTAACGGCTGTAACCATAAGTTTTGTCCTATTCCAGCCTCTCCCATGTGGGAAATCTTTAGCTAACAAACTTAGTGCTAGAAATTACAATAAAACCCAAAAGTAGAAAGTAAAATAGAAGAATTACACTGCAAGGAAAAAATTGAAAATGTTGCTGCTTAGGGACGGCCGTGACACCTTCTCTACACCATTGTAGCCCCTTTCACCCCATTATAATTGGTCCTAGGGGGTCCAAATGCTAATCCAGCATTTGTCCCCCTCGAATTCATCCCCATAGGTTGTGGAGGGTTCATGCTACTCCTAGGCCACGCCTTGCCTTTACCAAAAATGGCTTCTAACGTCAGTTCCTGTAACCTAGTCTTCTCTGCTACCTGCCTCACGGTGGTAGGCATCATCATCTTGACCATTGATCGTAGTTCTCCCCTCAAGCCACTCACAAAATTAGATACAAAGTACTGTTCCGTGAGATGTGGTTGTGCACTCCACATTAAGGCCCTCAATTCTTCAAACTTATCTAAGTATTCAACCACTGACCCAGTTTGCTTCAGCATCTTGAATCCTTCAACCACATCAGACATGTTCTTTTCCCCAAACCTCACACATAACTCTTCCACAAAATCATTCCATCCAACCTCCACTTCTCTTGCCTTGGTCAAACCCTGGTACCAAGAGTCGGCAGTATCACTGAGATATGTTGCTGCCATGGTGATCCTCTACACCTTAGGTACATTATACAATTGAAAAAACCTCTCGCACCAACGGATCCACCATCTAGGCTTGGATCCGTCAAACAGGGAAATCTCTAAACGAGGCATAGGAGTGTGGACAGTAACGTGAGAATTTAGGCCTCTTACCAACGCTCCCGTGTCTGCCTTCGACAGTTCAGTTGGTTCTCCCAATCCGTCTGGTCGTGGAAGTATCCCATGGCCAGATTGACTGGGATCCGTCATCGATCGTGGTGGAAATTCAAGTGGCAACCTGAATTGTGGAAGGACAGGGAATATATTGAATATATTGTGAATTATCTGCCCGTATTGCTCGATAGTCTCTCGGTGTTTCTCTAATTTCCACTGCATAGCTTCTCTGGCAGTGGCTTGATCTTCCCTTCCTTGAGCAATTGCTTCGTGAGTCTGGCTCATTCCGAACTCCAGCGCCTCCATGCTCGTCTCCAACTGCTTCATGTGCGTGCCTTCTGCCATTGATCCCGCTCAAACTAGTTCCGCCTTCAATCTTCGAGGACGTCCGACTCTAATACCAAAGTGTTAAGCCTTGAATCGGAGGCTTGAACAATGCAGTAAATATAGTAGCCGTAGGAATTTGAATTCAGTGAGGGAGAGAGAATTAGAAATGGGGGGGAGGGAGAATTGAGAGAGAGATTGGAGGGAAAAGAATTTGAGAGGGAAAGAATTATGTTCAATTCATTCATTATTCCCATCCTTGGCGCCTGATTCCTTTTATAGGCTGCCTTCGGTTATAACCGTCCATGTACAAGCGGCCCACAACTATAACCGCAAAGTACTACAGTAGCTTATTACATGTATTCATCTAATTACAGCCTTACCCCCAGCCTACTTATTACAATTATACCCCCTATCCGCCCTTGGGGTCGTGACACCAGAGACTGCAGATTATTCTCAAATACAATACTATAACTATGACTGATATCACTCATCACTCATTGGTTATAAATCTAATTTGAAATGCATGATGGCTTTTCTTTCAGTCCTATAGAAGGGAAAAACAAAAAAAATATCATATATCATCTGCGAAACTCGCATGCAAGCAACCCCAAACAAAGGCAGTGACTTCATGATGACAAGTAGATCAAAAGAATTATTCCAAGATCTTGCAAATTGCATTAAATACTAAAACAGAAACTCCAGTGGCACAGCCTGCATACTTGGTGCAAGGCCTCCTTGTATAGTTCTGAATTTATCTTTAGCTGGAAATAGACAATAGCATATACAATGAGAAATTGCTAAAGTGCACTTCCCCTAGAAGATTAAAAAAAATTAAAAAATGAAATACTGAAAGAACAGCTCAACCAGCAAGGGATAATTGAAAAAATATTGGCAAGACCAAGAAGTAATAAAAAGAAAATGCAAATAAACTGATAGCAAACCTCCTTGTGTGATGGCAATGAATAATCTAATAGGTATTGTGAATGTTCAAGAGTTAAACGAACCAGCCCCTGCACTGTCACAACAGCAAGTTGATGAGGATTGTACTCAATTACATGACAAGCAAGATAAGTAAACCTCAACAAAATCATAAAATGTATAACCTGACTCAAAACAATTAATTAGAAACAGACAATTTTGAAAGCAAAAGTAGCATATACCAGTTACTAACTGCTGATAAAATAGCTAAAGTGGCTAGAGTAGTAATGAATCCTGCCAATAAAATGGGTCTCTGCCACTCTGCTCAAACATTTTGCAGAAACATGCAAGAGCAAAGTAATAAATGGACTCCAAAGACTCACCACATCGCCTGAAAAATTAGTTGGCCAATATTCTTGGGTTTCTGGTAGTTATGGATGTATGTGACAACGACAAAAAGGAGAACCAGAAACCACAATTGCAAAAAGAAAGCGCCTAATATGATGGAAAAACCCAAAAGCACATGGTGTTGCACAAAAAATAAGAAGATAGAATAGAAATAGTTTGATCCTAATTAATCCATTTATCAATTTCTTTTAAATCCATCAAAAGTATATGATGGCTATTTCAGTTTGAAACTACAGCTTATAAACCCCACTCAGCAAAAACATTTTAATATAACCAAACCTGCTCGGGGGATTCAACTTCCGAAGAATTCTCTTTGAATTGCTCTACTGTGCTGCGGTTGGAATGGCATTGAATTACTTTATCAAAAAACTGCAAAAAAAAAACCATACAAATAATGCAAGTCTTTTCAAAAGCAAGTAAAACTTAATTCCAAGGTAACACCTGTTTTGCTACTACTACCTTTAAATCATCTTGGCTAAAAGTCTTCAAAAAAGCAGCCAGTGCATCAGTGGACCTCCTTGCTGGATCACTCAAGCTAGACCCAAACTTTTTGTCATAAACGCTTAAAAACTCCTTCCAACTCCCTTTACTACCCTGCATTCCTCTTTTCTGGGCGATCTTGACAAGTTCTACAAGAACCTGATAAAATTTAAAGTTCAGATCAACATCGAACTGTATTAATATCCATTTATTAGCAGTCAACCATCTGATAGCTCATAATTTGAAGAAATAAGCCAGAACTAAAAGAATTATTTAATATCATTAGTGAAATCAGAAATAGATATCCTTTTTAAGAATAAAGACTTTCCACTGCAGAAGGATTGTTCACAATTCATTGCACAAACAGTTGTGACATCCCTCAAAAATAAAACATTATAATAGCAGACAAGCTTTAAGTTGCTATTTAATTACAAGGTGCCTTATCCAGAATATTTGATTGATAGAAAGAAGATTATTCTCAATACATGTACTGAATAACCTCCATTCAAGTCGGTAAGCATTAGTTCCAACTGCTTAAAGAGTCAATTAGATGGAGCTATCTATCCAATCCACTTTTACTAGGGAGTCACACGACGTATGATGAGATTTCCAAAGAAGCAAATTGCTACTGATTTGAACTTGGGTTGTTTCATTCATATATAAACCAATTGGAGTGTGTACTATCTAAAAGCATAGTTCACTTGATGGTTGAAGGACAGGGGTCAAGCTACAACCTAAACTAGTCACCAGGGTTGCCAAGTAGGCATTTCTACGGTTAAACCCAACAAGGTTGCCATGCGTCATCACTTCACCATTTTTACTCAAGGAGAAAAAAACAAGTTGGTAAGAGTGTAAAATAAATATAATAACAAAACTTATATTTTGAACTACATCCATTTACAATTTTAATGCAACTAAAATAAATGTATCAGCCTTGTCCAGCCCACTAAAGTATACTTAGAATATAGAATTATATGCACGTAAATGCATATGTAAGTTTAGTTATTTCCAATCATTGCTAAGTGAAACGGTACATGATAAAACAGTCCAACCCAACGTGTAGAAAAACAGGTTGGAAAGGAAAGGACACCTTGCAGAAGATGCAACATAATCAGTATCCACCTAGCACCTCGATTACTAGGGATGCATAATTGGTGATATCCTTATGTCCTGTTATATTATAGTTATGCCACCATATAATTTGATTTTTATTATTAAACAAGTTGATTTCTAAAGGTTTCACTAGACTACAGATTACTAAATCCTTCATCAGTATGTGATTCAACTTGGATACTATCATACCGAGCACGGGGAAAATGATCACATAAATCAATAATATCAACCGTAGTTACAAGTGCTCAGGATGCGACAACTGGAATTCAATTTCGGAATTTATCTAATTATCTCCAGCCATATAACAGAGATTGGAGAACTATATTCGCCAAAAACGTAGAATTTAACGCGATCCACGAAACAATGATATTTATCTTCGTCAGCCAAACTACTTGACTGAACACTATAAATATATATATATATATATATATATATATAAATGCATAAATGCATCAACAAACACATAGACGAAAGGGGCATGTTTATGTATGTCTAAAGAGAACCAGATTGAGAGCAAATAGTACCTCTTTGTCCAAATTGGCGGTCCACTCTTCCATCGGGAAAGGCGGCGATTCCGAAGCGGAAAAAAGCCGGGAACATAAACTAGGGTTTACGCTTTCAAACTATGGCAATTCTCCGAGTACCAGCGGACTTTATATTGCCCTGAACCCGAATACCAATCCGCTTTTCTTTTTTATAGACACAAGTGACTACAGTCCCAACCCAGGATCGACCCGGACGACAACTAATGGGTCGAAGCGGACTGATCCATTAACCGCAAAGTTGGCTTTTGTTCGAAGACCCGCGCCCATTCACGTAATTTGCTAAAAAGGTTTTATTATTAAAATGAAATAGAGAATTAAATATTTTTATTTTAAAAGTCAGAGAAATTGTTCAAAATAATTATATGACATATTGGCTTAATTTTTATGCAGTATCATGTTTTTAATATTATTATCATATTATAAGAATATTGGTAATATTCTAAAATTAATATTATTGGTATAATATTTATAGGATTATTAATTTTATACTTCCAATGATATTGATTTAATAGAATGTTATTATACAAATTATGAATAAATGAGATTGGTAACAATGTTATCAAATTCAAATTGTCAATACAATATTTATGTAATAATAATAATAATAATCATTGATCATAAAAATTAATTCTTTTCCACAATTTCCTAAATTTTATAATATTAGTATTATTATTAAGAATATTTTGACTGTTTATCAGTTGTCAATTATACCATTTTACTAATATTTTTAGTGTTATAATACTATTGATTACTATTTGATTTTAAAATTATAATCTTATAAAATAATAAGTTAGTTAATGCGAATCAGATGTTGTGTTTATTACTGTGTGGATTTTTTTATATCATAATATTTTTATTAATAAATTTTAAATTAATATTAGATGATGTGATGACCGATCACCTTTTTCTGCCTCACGTCGAGTACTTGTAATGGAGTCGGGGACTTGCTCCCCCTATATTATTCCGACACTCAAGTCAGATTACCAGATCAAAACAAACTCAAGATGTGTAATTCTCAACTCAGAAAACGAAAGAGTTTAATCCCTTTACTTGTCTTTAGTCCTTCTTCTTTATACCGTTGTGATGATGTAAGGATTCTTTTCAAATTACCGGGATCTCTATCCCGCTCTTTGCGGAGTTCGAATCTTACTGATATGAATCCCATAATCACTTCCAAGGAGTTCGAGCTAGCTCCCATCTCCATGATCCTCGGAGGGATGGTTGATCTTGAGGAATCCAGAGAATCCTTATCGAGTAACGGGCCAACTGGTGTAGTGATGCACGTCTGCCACGTGTCACCTCCAGATCCGAGTAAGCTGACGTTAATGGAGTATCTTATTAGTGGATACATGGTACTGCTATCAATGACTATATTTTCGGGATACTGGAGTAATTATGGACTCAATGATATTTTCCCTTATCACTTCCCCCCCTTCCTCGAGCCTCCTAGCTTAATTGGCTCTAGGAGTGTTGATGTCCCGGAAGATTTGCACTCCCTCTTATCCTAAGGGTCAAAATTAACCAGATATGAGGAGCTAAGGAGCTTCTTATTTTTATTAGTGCTTGTAGGGTACAGTTACCAAGTTGTTCTGGTGTCAGTACCTGTTTCCCAAACGCTGTCCAAACCTTTCACCTTACGGGCTGCACAGCCTTTGTAATTAATGCTTATCATTTCCTACCCCTTTGGCTTTCCACTATCATGGCCTTAATAAGTGACCCTTATCCTTCTGTTCACTTCTTCTTCCAACTTGTTCCTGCTTCACCCCCTTGTTATGTCAGCGAGCCTTTCCTTTTCCTTCTATATCTTCCTTACTTTCTCTTCCACTTCTTGCAATGGCGATTACTGGGTCCGATAGACTTAACTCGGTTGGCGTGGAGCTTGTTAAATGGGAGAATCACCCTGCCGTTCCCATCCCTTGCCAATGGATGAACGAAATGGAGTGTCAACAGTTCCGAGAGAAATATGCAATTCTCGAAGAGTGGGAAGTCGAGTTCAACACCAACCTATAGGCATACCACCCCGTCACTGCTCGTCTTTGTATCTACAAATGCGCTTTTGACCGAGGTTTCCGCATACCTCCCCGAGGAAGGGTTATGTCCTTGCTTCAACATCTTGCCATCGTTCTGGCCCAGCTGTCTCCCTTCGGATAACAGTATTTAATGGGCTTCATCATTATCTGTGATTTTGGCAACATAGAGCCTTCGGGGGATCTTTTTGACTACTTTTTTACCACCAATCGCGATCTGGGGGGCTAGATTTCTATCTCACCCAGGATTATAAAGGAGGGCTGCCTCATCGTAACCAATGAGTGCCCTGAACTAGAAATCAAGGCTTCGACACTCATGCAATTTGGAGGTTCGAAAGACTTAGACCACTAGAAGGAGCGCTTTGTCTTTGTTCGCCCTAGACCATCCAGTTCTTCGCAAAAGATTTGGTTTGTGTGCAATAGGTGGACTTTGGTCACCAAGCACAAACGTCTGAATATCGAGGATATTAATGATCCAGCCAGTAGGCTCATGAAGATCAGCTGGAACTAGAAAGATGAATGGCTTCTCAATCTGACGCATAGCCAAGCGAGCATGAACGGTGAAAATTGTAAGCGCTAGCCCTCGCCCTTCCTTCTTTTTCTTCACTTCTCTCATCCTTACCAAACATTGATCTTCCTTACTCTACACACAGTTGAATATCTCTGGGAGGTAACTTACTCTCATATCGCCAAGGGGATGATCCTAGACTTCCCCGAGAGCAGAGGACCTTCGGCATCTGCCAAAACCAATAAGAACTCCGAGAAGGCTCCCAAATCTTCTCAAAATTAAGGGCTTTCAGCACTGCCCGAAAAAACTCCAGAGAACACCAGGAGTAAAGGACCTTCGACCTCTTCAAGTTCAAAGAAAATGGCGGAGGGGGATCTTTGGACCTTCCAAGAGACTTCTAAGGGTAGCATCCAGGCGTGCTCGAAGAGCCCTTTTTACGGGGTCTCGAGTCCCTAAAAAAAAGGACTCACAACTTGCTCAACCATCGGCTGCAACAGTGCCCACCCCCACGCAAAACCCATTTGAGGATGAGACTGAGACTATCGCCCAGGCACTTGAGGCGGCTAGGGCGGAGGCCTCGAGAGGTCGGCTACTTGAAGGTATGGAGCCCATTACGACGCCTCCCAACATTCCCCTTTGTCTTTAAGTAGATATTAACATCTTTGGCACCAGAATGGTGCCCCGGATTGACAGGGGAAGCTTCGCTAGAGGAGGCCTCAGCGAGGGAGATTTTGGCCCGAAGGATGAAGCGACGAAGAGTAGAACCTGCCTCTTCCCTGCCTTCGGCCGAAGTGACTTCCATTCCTGATGCAACCGAGGCCCATGCTAAGGCCCTGGCCATTTCCAGCATTTTTCCAACTACAGGCGAACCACACTACTGTGTCGAAATTCTAAAGATAACCTTTACTACTTGTCTTTTCCTTCGGGTTCCTTCCACACCCAGAGGTCCTGGATTTTTGTTTCATTACTATTTTCCAGAGTCTTTCGGGTTTTCAAGATTCAATCGCCTGACAAGAATCAGATTTTCGAGCCCGGATTGCCTCTTTAGAGTTCAAAGTTGAAAGGCTCCATGGGCTTGAGGCCCTTTCCTCTAAGCTGGCCAACCTTGAGCACAATGTACGTATTCTTACCAAAGTCTGTCGAGCTGGCGCAAGAGGAAGCCAAGCTTGCTAATGAGGCCGAAGCTCAAGCTCGCGAGAATCTGGAGCTGGCTTAGGCGAATATGCTGGAAGCCCACCAAGGCAACTCCAGGCTTGGGGAGGAACTGGATGCCACGAAGGATGCCAATAATCTACTCCGAAAGAATATAAAGAAACTCATCTTGGAGCTGAAGGAGGCCAAGAAGGGGCAAGTCGAGAAGATGGAATCCTATTCTCGGTGCAAGGAAGACCTCCGCACTGCTCATACCCAACTTTAATCCGCCCTTAAAAATGCCTGCATGGTCTTCCAGAATGGTCGCGAGGATTTCCGAAGCTTCGAGGCTTATGCTATAGAGTTGGAAGGAGTCATTCAAGATGGATTTGAACATATGAAGAAACTCATAAATGAGCGCTTCTCGAACCTTGATATGGACTCCATCCCCTTCAACGTCTCAACAGCTTTATCTTCTTTAGAGTATATGCTTTTGTACTCAAGATTGTTGCTTTAATAAAATTTGAAATTCTTTTGCTTGGCTTCAGGAAATTTTCTTTACTTGAATGTTACTTTCCTTAGTTAATTTCCCTTGCTTGAGACTAAAAATCTCTTGGGGATCATATTTGATCCTCTGCTTCTTTGGAGGTAAGCCTTTGTTTTTCTTTTCTTCTTTTTTGTTTTTCGAGAGGTTGGGGCCCCTGAGGATCATATCTGATCCCTTCATTTTTGTCGAGGAGTTCGAGCCCCCTAAGGATCACATCTGATCCCTTTATTTTTGCTTTTTGTCGAGGGTTCAAGCCCCTCAAGGATCACATCTGATCCTTTGTTTTTTATCGAGGGTCTGAGTCCCCCAAGGATCACATCTGATCCTTTGTTTTTTATCGAGGGTTCGAGCCTCTCGAGGATCACATCTGATCCTTTATTTGTGATCAGGGGTGGTCCCCTAAAATATTTCGCGGTGGGGAGCTCTTACTGAGGGGAGAAAAGAAATAAATTTATTTCAGAAATCATAGTCAACAAAGGACATTACTGATAAAACTTCCTCAAATTCTGCACGTTCCAAGTATTTTTCACGGGTATACCCTCAGTGGTCTGGAATTTGTAAACACTGGGACTAAGGGCTTCCATCACTTTGAAGGGACCTTCCTAGTTCGGTGTTAACTTGTTCGCTTATCAAGCCCCTCGAATATTCGCTCGCCGTAGTACCCAATCTCCGAGAAAAAAACTTCGTGCTTTTACTCTTCGATTGTAGTATCTTTCAATGCGTTGATTATAAGCCACTTGCCGGATCTTTACCTGATCACAAAGTTCATCTAGGAGATCTAGATTGTCTCTTAGATTCTGCTCGTTGGGCTCGGGGTTGAAGAGCTCCACCCTTAGGGTAGGCACTTTTATCTCGGCTGGGATTAATGCTTCCGAACCATAACATAGGCTGAAGGGAGTCTCACCCGTAAATACCTTCACGGTGGTCCGGTAAGACCATAGAATACTCAGTAATTCTTTCGCCCAGCTACCATCTGCCTTATCCACGCGTGCCTTTAAACCATGCAACAAAGTTCTGTTAGCAAGCTCAATTTGACCGTTGGCTTACGGATGGGCCACTGAAGTGAAATATTGCCTTATTCCCAGCTCTTGGCATCATTCTTGGACAGATCGGTCAGTGAACTGAGTGTCGTTATCAGAGATTAGCACTCGAGAAATTCCAAAGCGACAACCACATTCTTCCATAGGAATTGTTTTACGCGTCGAGCAATAATGGAAGCCACTGGTTCGGCTTCAAGCCATTTCATGAAATAGTCTATGCTAGTAATGATATATTTAACCTGATCATCTGCCGACGGGAAAGAACCCAAGATGTCAATGCCCCATTGAGCAAAGGGGCACGGCGTAGCCAAATGAGCTAGAGTAACAATTGGTACATGAACCAAGTTGGAGGTTTGTTGGCATCTGTCGCATGTCCTGACCAGCTGCTCCGAGTCCTTCACCATCGTCGACCAATAATACCCCTACCGTAGAGCTTCCTGGCTGAGGGTTCGGGCCCCGATGTGGCTTCCGCATATGCCTTCCTGAATCTCCTTTAGGATATAGTCTACTTTGCGAGGCCGATGCACTTGAGCAACGGTTGCGAGAATGACCTCTTGTAAAGTTCCCCGTTGACTAGTACGAAACTTCGGGCCTTCCTTTTAACTTCTCGAGCTTCTAAGTCACTCTCGGGAAGTTTTTCCTCCTTTAGGTACAATAACAAAGGATTCACGCAACTGGACTCGTCCTCCACACATAACTGATTGGAGAACTCTTCGATGCTCCTCTGTGGCAAAGACTCGATTCGGATTTCTCGGGAGTTCGTAGGAAAAGATGAAGAAGCGATCCGGGACAACATATCTGCTTCTATGTTCATGGCCCGAGGGACATATTCCACCTTTACTGACTGAAAACGTGCGATCAGTTCCCTGACCATGGCCAAGTATCTTGCCATGTGACATTCCCGAGCCTCATACTCCTCGTTCACTTGCTGCACTATCAAGTTGGAGTCCAAACTCACCTTAATTCGCTGCGTTCCCAACTATTCAACTAATCTCAATCCTGCCAACAAAGCCTCATATTCAGCCTCATTGTTAAATGCTCGGAACTCAAAATGTAAGGCATAGGGCCATGTCTGCCCATCAAGACTTCTGATCATTAGCCCTGCTCTGCCACTGCCCGAAGTCGAGCTCCCATCTACGGCCAACAACCATGGCTACTGATCCTTTTCCGAAGCTTCTAGGGATCCTATCCCTTTGGCAATGAAGTTTGCCAACGCCTGGGCTTTAATAGTTGATCGAGGCTTGTACTCAATATCAAAAACTGTGACCTCTATTGCCCATTTCAACATCCTTCCTAAGAGCTCAGGTTTGCTAAGAACATGCCTTAAAGGTTGATTAGTAAGAACAATAATGGTATGAGCTTGAAAATAGGCCCGAAGTTTCCTCGCTGAGACTACCAAGGCAAAGGCTAGTTTCTCCATGGAAGGATATCGAATCTCCGCTCCTATCAAATGCTTACTGGCATAATAGATGGACCTCTACCTCTTATCTTCTTCTCAGACCAGCACCAAACTCACGGCTCTTCGGCTATTGCCAAATAAAGATACAACGGTTCTCCTTGTTGTGGCTTAGTGAGGACCAGAGGCGAGGCCAAATGTTCCTCTAACTTGTTAAAAGCTTCCTAACATTCGGCTTCCCAAACAAAATGCTTCGCTTTTGATAGACCTTATAGAAGGGAAGACCTTTCTCCGCCAATTGAGAGAGGAATCTCCCTAATGCTGTCATTCTTCCTGTAAGGCTTTTCACTTCCTTGATATTCCTCAGGGCTGGCATGTCCATGATGGATTTAACCTTCACTGAGTTTACCTCAATCCCTCGGTGATGAACTATATAACCCAAAAACTTTCCTGCAGAAACGCAAAAAACACATTTGACAGGATTAAGCATTACATGAAATTTACGAAGGGTTTGGAAACACTCCTCCAAATCTAGGGGATGATTTCTGGTGACAAGGCTCTTCACTAGCATGTCATCCACATAAGGTTCCATATTTCAGCCGAGCTAGTGTTGAAACAGCTTATTCACCAGGTGCTGATACATGGCTCCCGCATTCTTCAAGCCAAACGACATTACTGTGTAACAGTAGGTTGCCTTATTGGTGATGAATGTCGTGTTCTCCTGATTTTCAAGGTGCAATGGGATCTAGTGGTACCCTTGGAAGGCATCTGAAAAACTCATGAGCAAACAACCAGCAGTCCCATCAATCAAGGCATCTATCTGAGGAAGATGATAGCTATCCTTCGGGCAAGCTTTGTTAAGATCAGTGAAGTCAATGCAAAGCTTCCACTTGCTCTCTCATTTGGGCACCAACAGCACATTTGCCAACCATTCCGGATAATCCACCTCTTAAATGTATTACGCCTCTATTAACTTCGCGACTTCTGTATCAATTGCTCAGGCTATTTCAGGGGCAAAGCTGCTTAACAGGTCGAAAACCTGGATATTCCCAACATGTGTGTCGTAACTTCTGGATCCACCCCCGGCATGTCTTGAGCGATCTATGCGAAGATGTCTACATACTACCGAATGAGGGCTAAGATCTGACCCATTAACGGGTCTTTTAACTCAGCACTTATCTTTATGCAACGATCCAGACAATTTTCCCTTCAGGGTACTTCCTCTAGCTTGTCCACCGGCTCTGCTGCTTTTGGATCTTCTGACCCCTCTAATAGAAAACTAACCTTTTATGGGGGACTTTCCTTCTTCTCCCTTCGGGAGTCCCTTCGCCGACCAGGAGCTTCTTCTTGTGGCATTATTTCTTTTATCTCCGCATTCCTTGCTACGCTTATGGAGGCCATGTAACATTTGCAGGCTGAATGTAAATCTCCTCGCACCTCGCCGATCCCACTGGCCATAGGGAACTTCATCATCATATGATATGTGTTAAGAATAGCCCGAAGAGCGTTGAGGCCCGATCTTCCTAGAATCATGTTATAAGCCACAGGAACATCCGCCACCAAGATATCCAGCATAACCTGGGAAGTTCGAGAACCTTTTCCCGCGGTTAGCGGAAGTTGAATGACTCCATCCGAATATACTGCTTCCCCATTAAATCCCACCAAGGGGACCTTAGCTGGCCTTAACTGCTTCATCCTATATCCCATGACCAGGAAAGCCTGTCAATACAGAATTTCTGAAGAACTACTTTGATCCACGAGATCCGCCGAAGCTTCAGATAGTCCTTGTCCTTAATAGTGGCAAGAATCTCCACTCTTGGGGCATTCAGAAGAGTAAAACTAGTCGACTCCCATCGAGGAACGATGCTTCTTCTTTCGATCCTCCCTTCGACCCTCGCTCTTATGCTCTTCGGGATGTTTTTTTTTCCCTTTCTCTCTGTATGCTCTGCTCTCTTTGCTTGCATAACCTCCTCTACATTCATGTACTTCGTGGCTCGGCCTAAAATATCCGTAAATGTAAGTGGGGGCGTTTTGGCTAGCGACTGAGCAAAAGGATCGGCCCTTAGGGCATTTTGAAACACCATCATAGCGACACTATTATTGAAGTTCTCGATGCTCAAAGCTTCCATATTGAAACGCGAAATGAAGTCTTTCAAAGATTCTCCCTACTTCTGCTTCAGACTTACGAGAGCCATAATGGACCTTTGATGCCTCCGAAGAGACACGAAGTGAGCTAGGAAACTACCCCGAAGTTGCGCGAAATTGGCTATTGAATGATGGGTCAGGTTTGAATACTAGGCCTGCGCGTGCCCCTCCAACGTCGCCAGGAAGACTCTACATCACATGGCGTCAGAGGCATCTTGCACCATCATATGGGAGGTAAATAGATCCAAATAATCCATCGGGTCGATAGTCCCTACGTAGGGCTTAATGGCCTGAATGCAAAGGCGTTCAACCGGTACCGCAACCATAATCTCTAGACTAAGGGGCTAATTTACCATCGCCCCTCGAGACTCTCCTTGCTTCGGCTTCAAGGCCGCAATCTCCTTCTCTGGCCAACGCAACCTCATTTCCTGTCATTGTTGTGTATACGACATGCCAAAAGACTTTTCGGCCTCCTCACGCCTATCCCTTCGAGGATTTGCTTCGCGAGGGCAAGATTTCTCCTTCGGCGGGGGTTCATGTCTTCCTTCTCACTAAGAATGATGGGCTTGGTCGTGCTGGTGGTCCAGAAAACCAGTGAGTAACTCCGTCAGGCGCTGAACTTGATTCTCCAAAAGCGTGACCCAATTTGGCGGAGGTGGAAAGTTATCTGGGCTACGATCCATCCTCTACGGGCTCCTCGAGTGATTATTCTGGCTTGGCTCCGGGGCGAGGTTACCATCGGCAGCTCGAGACTGGTTCCTTTTAGTCGCCATTGAGAATCCTGAATTTAGTAGTAATTTGCTCTGGAGAGACAAAAAGAAAAAGTTTGACAGCCCCACGGTGGGCGCCAATTGATGATGTAATGGCCGATCACCTTCTTTCTGCCTCACGTTGAGTACTTGTAATGGAGTCGGGGACTTGCTCCCCCGGTATTACTCCGACACTTAAGTCAGATTACTAGATCAAAACAAACTCAAGATGTGTAATTCTTAACTCAGAAAACAAAAGAGTTTGATCCTCTTACCTGTCCTTAGTTCTTCTTCTTTATACCCTTGTGATGAGGTAAGGATTCTTTTCAGATCACCGGGATCTCTATCCCGCTCTTGGTGGAGTTGGAATCTTACTTATATGAATTCCATAATCGCTTCCGAGGAGTTCGGGCTAGCTCTCATCTCCATGATCCTCGGAGGGATGGTTGATCTCGAGGAATCCGGAGAATCCTCATCAAGTAACAGGCCAGCTAGTGTGGTGATGCATGTCTGCCACGTGTCTTCTCCGGATCCGAGTAAATTGACATTAGTGGAGTATCTTATTAGTGGACACATGGTAGTGCTGCCAATGACTATATTTTCGGGGTACTGGAGTAATTATGGACCCGAGAATATTTTCCCTTATCAATATTTTTTTTTCTTTATACTAATTTTGATATAGTAATCAACATTGATTTAGGTTAAATTGAAAACTTATGCTTTCTATTTAAGAACCATAAAAGAACTCATATTTTTTGTAAATTGAAAAGGCGACGGATTAGCCAAAAAGAAAACGCAATTTACCCTTGAGGCCTCACCAAAGTTAAACTAAACAGGGATACCTCACATTCTAACCTCCATGGTCAAAAAATTATTAAGAAGTTTATATAATTTCATTAAACTTGAGGGGGTATTCGGTGTGATTTATCAGAAGAGTGAAAAATTCAAAAAAAAAAAAAAATAGAAGGATGCAAATTCGCTCAAAGAAAATTTGGTGATTTACATGAAAACATGGCTCCATGTAAAGACTACACACTCACTCTACAGAGCATGAAGAGGAAAGAAGGGCAGACAAACTACTACTACTACTACTACTACTACTAGTGACTGCTAGTACAAAGATGAATACGATGATCAACACAAATGCAGAAGAAACCACCAGCAGCTGCAGAAGCTATATAGGTAGAGAGATGTATTGAAGGAGATTTGAATCAAATCAGGCACAAGTGCAACAAGAATATTCCGGGATACAATTTGTGTCGTGTCTGGCAAAACCATGAAGAACAAGCCAAAGCCAGTATGGATTGGAGGAGGAGAATTTTAAGCACAGGAAATCAGGTGCCCTGCGCTTCCAAAAACAGGGAAAAGATCGAGTTCAGAACATCAACATTCAGATCAGAAGCCTCCTCCATTTGGGCTATTATTGTTTGATGAGTTCCTCCTACATGTCCAAGCCGCAAGACCCTTCCCTCCAAAAAGCCCAAACCTTGACTTGAAAAATGACGGCCGTCCATTACTACTGCTCGGAGGAGCCTCCACAGCAACAGCAGCACCACCACCACTGACATGGCTCCCCACCGGAGGAAACTCCACCCCGTCTTCCTGTGGCCCGCCATCGCTGCCGCTCGTATCGAACACTTCAGCTTCAACCTCACACACATCCAAATTCACCACCAAAGATTTCCTCCTCACCCCCAACCGATCTGCAAGATTGCTTGTCACTCCCTTGCACTTCTTCACCTTTATTTTCACCAAATTAGGGCAGCCCCAAGCAAAAGTTTCGATACCCCGATCTGATACTGGGCACCCCTTAATGCAGAGCTTCTTCAATGCCACGCATTTTGCAGCAATACACGAAATTTCTTCATCCCCAATTGTCTCACTGCCACAGAGAGCTAACCGTTCCAGCTTTTGACAATTGGATGCCAGTGGTTCGAGACTAATTGAGCTAGGGTTGACGCCAATGAGTACCAGTTCTTGAAGGTTTGCACAATGCTTGGCAATGGCGATCAGGCCTTCGTTGCCTATCCGGTTCGTCCTCCATCCATCGATATGAAGCTTCCTCAATTTCTTACAGTGCTCGGCAATGGACACGATTCCAACATTAGTACAATCCGGCGTCTTGACGATGTGCAAAATTTCGAGATCCGAACAGTTGGACACCGCCTTGAGACCTGAATCGCTCACCTGAAGCCTCTCCAAATGGATTTCGACAAGAGAATTCTTTCGAGTAGCGATCGTTTCCAAAAGCCTGTCCCAATCTCCCAAGCAACGTAACAGCTTGAGAGTTCTCAGATTCTTCGCCCCAATTATTAGCGGTGCAAAGCACTGGCCGTTGTATAGTTCCTTCAGGCAGATGGTTTTCAGCGACGAGCAAGCGATGCCGGGCCCGACCAACTCGTCGGTGGCGCCTCCGTCGTGGATGCCACGGAGGCGCTTCACGGAGAGCTCCTCGAGATTGGAGCAGTGATCGAGGAGTGCGTTCATGCCTTTGACCCCAAACACGCAAGAGCCACACGAGAACTTCTTCAAACCCTTGCAGTTTTTGGCGAGAGCGGCTAAACCGACATCGGTGAGCTCGCGGCAGCCGCGGAGCTTGAGGCGCGTGAGATTCGAGCAACGGACGGAGATCAGAATCAGCGTGTCATCGTCTATGCTGATGGATCGACGGTCGCACCGGAGAGCGAGCTTCATGACGGCGTCGAAGCGCGAGAAGAGGGAAGGGACGATGGGGAGGAGCTCCGACCTCGCGTCGAGCGCCAGGCGGTGCCGGCTCTGCCCCTCCACCCGGAGCCACCGCTTGCAAACCAGTGAGCAGCTCTTCCGGTCGAGGGAGCTCAGAGACTGAAAAATCCAAGCCAAACACTCATCCGGAAGTTCAGATATATAGTCTTCACAACTCATAACACCCTCGTGAACCTCCCCACACCCATCTTCCGTCGGCATCAGGGACACAACCTCCGACCGGACGGCAGCCCTGTGGTTGCCCGACCTCGCCGGGCCACGGCTCGACCCCGACGGCAACCAGTAGGACGAGGCGGACTGACCCATTAGCCGCAGACGCTACAAGTGACCGGAAAAAAGTCAAAAAAATAAAATAAGGGAGCGGCAACTGGTGGTGGTGGTGGTGTTTGTGAATTGGAATATAATACGGTTGCGCCGACTGGTCATGGACGGAAGTACTGGACGCGGCCGCCGTGTCTTTCTCCGCGGCACCAGAAGGAGGAATTCATCGCCTCCATCAGGTTCCGTGAACTAGCGTATCGCGTATGACTTGTTTGATGGACCCACTCCATACTATTTCCATACTTTTATGATTAATTATTGGGTGGAAGCCACCTAACCAAAAACTAATCACAGGGTGGTTCCAATTAATTATTCCGCTAAAAAAATATGTAATATGTTATTGTATGAATTCTAATTATAATTATTGTAATTGTTAAACTAATATGATAGCATCTTAAATATTTTGTTACGTAAAACTATAATAATTACCTTATAACTTAAATATTACAAGTTTTTCGAGATTTATTTGTGTTTTCATTCACTATTGTCTCTTTAATTTATTTATTGATTATTGAAATTACAAAATGATGAATTGTGACACCAATAATAATAAGATTTTAACAAATGTAAATGGCGAAACATTTTTAATGAAAGCACTACATCTACATCTTAAAATGAATAAGTAAAATGTTTTAAATTATGATTTTGATAAGTGTAACGTTATCTGTGCAACATGTCTACAAATAATGACTCATTTAATTCATCTGTATCTTATTTTGAGTTGTCAACAAGTGTCCTAATTTTTTTAAAATTGGAATTCATTAAAAAAATTATATGTATTTGATTCAATTATTTTTTGTAAAACATTTATATCTCTAAGATACGGCTAAAATACACTACTAGCAATAGCTAATCAATGAAGATTGACTTAATGAACTTTTACAAATTTTGAAATTTTTGAATAATGTCATTAAAATATACTTTAATACCCATGTCTTGGTTATATCTCAAAATTATTGGATATAACTGAACACTTAGGATGATGTCCTCTTGAGAACGTTCTGCCACGATATCTCTTTTGTGATGAGAAATTTAATTCAAATCTGATTCATCAACAATTGATTAGAGGAATATTCGAATCTACGTACTCAAATTAGTCCACTTCCTCTAACTGATCGCTGGGACAACCCCATGGGATGGTATAGCTCAACACTTAATATTATGAAAATAGAGAACTAGAATTATGTGTTAAAAAGAGTTAGCATATCTTTTATATTACGCTAATATTCTCAATATATTTGCATAATATATTTTACCATCTACATGATTTAATTCAACAGCTCTCCCTCTCCGTGCATATATATGTAAGTATCATTTCTTTCTTAATTAGCTAGTTTCTTATTTTATCTTATAATTGAGTACTTATAAAATAAAGACCCTCTTGTCAACAGCCAATTCAAGGAAGTGTAAATAGTAAATACGTTAGATTCTTTCTTTACCTTACCTTCCTTTCATTTCATGTTTCTTTCTTTCTTTCTTATTCATGTCACCCACAAAGAAGAGAATCTGGTATTTAACAATTTATTCAATGATTTGTGCCGTATATATTATTTTATAATAATAACAGTTAAAATGAATACAAGACATATTAAACAATTCGTTTAAGAAAATCACCAATTCTAGTTACGAATAAGAAATATCATTATTCATTTTGATAGCTTGGGGGGACATCAGGAAGGTCAATTATTGAAATTCTCGCATGGCTTAGCTTAGCTTATTTTGTAAGGGGTAAGGCTTGACCAGGGGCAGGGCGGGATAGGTCCACACTACTTTGCTGAGGGCGATCCAGATCCACGAACTCCTTCGAATTCCTGTAAAGTAATATCAAAATTTAAAAAGAACCAAAAAATTATTATTCAACCTTCAAAGTTGAAACTGACCGACTGGCAGCGGCAGCAGGTGGAGGGGATTCGAGATCGAGACTTGGACCCGTTCAATAAATTCAGAGTCCACTGACTGACTTCTGACTTTGCAGCCGATTACGCCTTCTCTGGTTCTAAACAAAGTATTCTCCCCAGCCCCAGCCCCAGCCCCAGCCCCATCACTTTAATATTTACCAATACAAACCACTAGAGAATCTCCAATGTTTAACACTAAATTATACGTTAATTTGATGTCTAAAAGTGATTTACGTTAATTTGGTGTTCATCATTTTGGTGTTTTTATCAATGTGTAACATCAAATTAGTGTAAAAGGAAATCTTTAAAAAATATTTTATAAATAAATATTAATAGTATAATATAATTTAAAATAATTAGTCATATTTTATAAAAAAATTAAAAATTACAGTCATAATTTTTTTATATTTTTTCAAAATATGTTATTCTAATTAATTTTTTTACTAAATTTTTAATTAATTATTTTTGCCTAACTTTTATCAAACTAATTGTTTATCTACTTAATTATTTATCCATCTCATTTTTCAACTAATATTTTAAATAAAAGAAACAATTTTTCCAATAAATATTTTTTTCACTTAATATTTCGATTAATTTTCTTATCTTCTTTTATCCACATATTTTTTTTTCATTTATTTCACAATTAACTTTACTACATAACACTAACTTTTATCTAATGTATGATAACCTACATTTCATTAAGTTTTTTTTTTCTATTATAAAAGATAACACACTATCATCTATTTCATCATCAATCTTCCACAAAAATGAAAGAGATTTCATTTGGCATTTATCTTCTAAATGAGTTTCAAAATCGGTCTATCTCATGTGTCATCTTCATCTTCATCCTCAAATCTTGAAGATGAACTTGATCTAACTGTAGCATTTTACGCACAAACTCAAGCGTTTAATGCATAACAAGGAGCATTAATAAATATGTATGCTAACAATAATCTCATCATGACTTATCTCAATCAAGTACACAACAACCAAGCAAGTCATGTATTCTAGTTTCACATTTTTTACCCCATTCAGTAGGTGGTTCTGACTTCTGAGCGACTGGGAAAGTGAGAGGTGAGAAGATGGGCCAACGGCTTCTCAAAAAGACAAGCAAAGTAGATATGGAAGAAGGCTTTCGTGCGTTGGAGTGTCGCCTCCAGAAGCGACACGGATCCTTCATTTACCAAAAGCTAATGGCATTGGCACTTGGTAGTTCTCAAATATTTTTTCCAGGACAAATGCCCTTGAGATCAAGGCCCTGCCAAATGCCCAATCCCATCACTCACAATTTTACCCTGTCCCAGGACAGAATCCTAGGTTCAAAAATAGCCCTTCCAAACCAAGCATTATCACAGCAGAATGATAGCATCAAGCTTATGTGATACTAGTTCTTTTTCTTTTTCTTTTTTTTTTAAGTTATAATCACTGGTAGTTAGCCACATTGGTTTATAAGAAAGATCTGATCTATGCATTCTTTATATCTGTGCATATATTATTCACCATTAGCAGCATCTTAATCCAGTTTGATTCTAGTAATAATGATTGCGCAGAATGGTCAAATGTTTTTTAATGAGCAACCAACAATTATAATTCTCATAAAAAAGAGTGACGTGCTAGGAGGATTTCATTGTCACCCCACCTAATGCACTGGCAATGTCTAAAAAAAAAACAAAAATGAAAATAAAACACTGGAAAGTTGCAAAGTGCAAACTGAAAGGGAGAAGCTTCATCTCAGCACTGGCCCGAGAAGAGATGGGCTAAAGTTACTATGGCAACGGCATAATTCCTCCTCCCAATGGGCCTTCTAAAGGGCCGGGCTCCCAGCAGTGTGATCTGGCTTGACCGAACCAGTTTTTCCAACTAGAGATTGCACAATCAATAATCGGCCGGCTTGGCAATTGAGCAAACAGCTTGTGGGCACATTTTGGGCGACACAGACTGACCGCTCGATCATGCTGGATCGACTTCCGCCAACTTTTCCTTTTTCAAGCCGAAGCCATTAATTGACGGGACGGCGTGTGGCCCTGATTGTTCAAAACAAGCACTGATTTCGGCGACCATCCCAAATCATTAATTTGGTTCAGGCATTGAATCGGAAAGCGTTCTTAGTTACCAAGTTAATTCATTCCGCTCTAGAATGGAAGGTACTCATGTTTCTTTAGCGGGAGGGCGTTTGATTTGTACCACAACGATGCAACGGCGTCTGCATTGGTTCCCACTGGTCAGGCACAGGCATTGAAGAGCAGAACAGGGATACGTACTACGTACGATTTCCCTGAAGATTCGTAAAGCGAATTGAAGCAAAAGCAGCGGTTAAAAAGCAACATCGAGCTCTGGGGCTTGGTAAAAGTTGGCTGGTTGTGGAGATGGAGGACGACGACGTCACCCAGTCCCAGGCACCAAAGCCGAGCTTCAAAAGGGGAGAAGAAGCAGTTCAAAAGAAAAAGAGAGATGGAGTGGAAGATCTATTTCCGTATAGAAAATCGAAATATATATATATATATATAGAGAGAGAGAGAGAGAGAGAGAGAGAGAGAGAGAGAGAGAGAGAGAGAGAGAGAGAGGCCGCGCTGCAGGCTGCAGCATGCATTGCATATCTTTGGACGAAGAGGCAACCTCGGCCCCAAGCGAGGCGAAGGCTTCATTTCGCTTGCATGCCGCGTGCTGCATGGGGACGGGGCGCCCTTTATCGTAAACCACCACGAAAATAAAAAAGAGCCAAATGTGGAAACCGAAAACAAATATGCAACTGCTAGTGCTCTCTGCACAACAACTCATGGCTGGAAGAACAATCAAGATATTCAATTGTTTCATTTATCTCTGTAACATGAGGAGTAAATGTAAATGCTACTCACAATCAAGTACAAACACTATGTTTTATGCATGGTACGAGCGTTCACGTAACTAAAAAAGTTTATGCTCACTACAACAATTTTGTGATTAAAAGTCATTTAAAAACATCTCAATGCCTAATTTATTAGAGCATTTTAATTATTAGGACATTAATAAAAGTGTTACATGTAATTATGTCTCAAAAACTTATCGAGACACTTACAAATCTGTGTAATCCATCAAAATATCCCCTTTAGTTTTACATGTAGCGACATTTAAAAATGTTTCAAAAATAATTATAAATTTAAGCATACAATAACATTTTAAAATGTCTCGAAAAAAAAAATGTGATTCTAACTGCCTTGAAGCCATAAGGTCTTCCTTTCCACATGATCTGTCTCTCCATGACACATTATGCTCTCTCCCTCGCTTGATTCTTCTTACAAGGCCTTCTCTCCGCACGTGACCACATAGCGCCAATGAAACGACCACGTGGCAAGTTAAAAAATAACTCTAGCGTGCTCACTTTCCCCTTGCCTTGAACCTTGGACCTCTCATTCCTCATGCCCATATGTGACCACCTGATTTGCAAGGCTTCTCACTAATATATGACCTCATATTAATTTTATAATAAATCAACTCTATTAGGGCACTTCATCAAAGTGTCTCATTAAATTTATTTTATTATGGTACTTTGCCAAAGTGTCTCATTAAAATTATTTTATTGGGACATTTCAAGAATTCTATCATATTAAAATTATTTTGTTAGGCCACTTCATCAAAGTGTCTCATTACAATTATTTTATTGGGATACTTCAAAAATTGTGCCCTATTAGATTTTTCTATTAGGGCACTGCATCCCTACGTCTCATTAAAATTATTTTATTAGGACATTTCTTTAAATTATGGTTTAAAATAGTATTGTTGACGTTTGGAATTGCTCGACTGTGATTTGTTAGTCCGCACTGAGAGAATAAACACGCATATAAAGAGAAAAAACAAATAAAGCAAAGAACAAAGTGTACGCAAGAAAGTTTTATGTGGTTCGGACAGAATAATGCCTAGTTCACGACTGTTCTTTGATAATTCTGACAAAGTAACAATATATTATTGATCTCCCCCTATTCAATTATTCTCAACCCTTATTTATAGTATGGGGTGTTTACAATTTCCATGAAATTCAAAATGGAAGAATAATTATCATAAAGATATTATTTATTTATCAGCTTCACAAAATCGAGAACGAATTCCGCATTATCAGGAATCTGGTTGTCTCAAATAAGGTAGGTGGGTATCGCCTCTGATTATTCCTCGATCTTTTTGTTACGCAAGCTGAATTCAGCCAATAAGCTAAAAGTATTGTTGGGAGCTCATTTGGATTTTCGTGGTTTGAGCTCAAATTTTCGCAACGTGCGAACTTGCTCTAATGACTTTGGCCTTGGGTTCGTTGGGTTTCGGGAGATTAGCCCAGCCTGCTAGGCCAAATCCAACCCATAAGTTGCAGTACAGAGAATACCCATAACAAATATTTTATAGGGCATTTTTTAAAAAAATGCCCTAAAAAGAATACCTTAGTAAGTGTTTTTTGTTGTGGTGGCTAATTAATTTAATCTCAATAGCTTTATGTTTTTATGAAGAAAAATCCAATCAATATGGTCTTGTGTACCATGATAATTAAAAGCTTTCTATGTTTTTTTCTTTTTATAATCCTTATAACTAAATGTTCTTTCCTTACCAAAAGGGGGACGATTGGAGGCGGGGCACGGGCTCCGGTGATGGATTCGTTCAGGAGGCGGCTAGCACCTGCAAGCACTCCGACGGTCGAGTGAGTAAGAAAGTAGGAACGAGGTAGTGTATCAGTGGGTCAAAGATGAGAACATACCCTATCTCTGAAAATAGCTGGTTGATATATGAGGAAGAGATGTCATCTTGCATGCATGAGACGTGCACTTGAAGGTGATGAGACTGGTTATCCGGCACCGGTGGAGATTCCCAGGCGGTAGTATGGTGAAGACGGGACCCTTATTAATGTGGATGAGATCTGCCATTAATAAGGATGAGATCTGTGATAACTGCGCGGATATCCAATGAGAGCCATAATGATGTCGTGGCAAGCTGACGCTAAGCTAAGGCTGGGTCCAGAAGGAAGACTAGATTGGGCCCGGACGATCCGTAGCCCCTCAAGTCCGATGCTCGAGAAGTGAGCATTCGAGCTAGAGAAGAGAAAGTCTGGGCAACCCGGTGTGACTGTTTGATACAAGGCACGACTTGGCAAGGTAAAAATCGACTAAGAGTCGGACCGAGGTAGACTCGAGGTCTGGCATGCCTGTCTGATACAAGGCACAACCTTGGAATTGGACTGAGGTAGACTCGAGGTCCTGTGACGAATCGCGTCAACCTAAGTCCATAGCACTGCAAATGGGGGACCGAGGCGGGCTTGAGGTCTTGTGACGGACCTCATCGACCTAGCTTTGGAGCACTACAAATGGAGGACCAAGGTGGGCTCGAGGTCTTGTGATGAATCGTGTCAATCTAGCTTTGGAGCACTGCAAAACAGGGGACTGAGGTGGGCTCGAGGTCCTATGACGGACCGCATCGACCTAGGTCTGGAGCATTGCAAAACGGGGGACTGAGGCGGGCTCGAGGTCCTGTGACAGATCGCGTCTACCTAGGTCCAGAGCACTACAAAATGAAGGATCGAGACGAGCTTGAGGTCCTGTGACGGACCGCATTGACCTAGGTCCGGAGCATTGCTAACGAGTCCCGTGACGAACCGTGTCGACCAAGGTCCAGAGCACTGCAAAACAGGGGACCAAGGCGGGCTTGAGGTCCTGTGATGGTCTTGTGATGGACCGCATCGACCTAGGTCGGGAGTACTGCAAAATGGGAGATCGAGGCAGGCTCGAGGTTCTGTGACAAACCACATCGACCTAGGTCCGGAGCACTACAAAATGAGGGATCGAGGCGGGTTCGAGGT
Organism: Diospyros kaki; assembly: GCA_036245055.1. NCBI lineage: Eukaryota > Viridiplantae > Streptophyta > Magnoliopsida > Ericales > Ebenaceae > Diospyros > Diospyros kaki. The sequence goes on along the minus strand of BSEG01000004.1, from coordinate 6,056,807 downwards.
CTTGTGACTGACCGTGTTGACCTAGGTTTTGAGCACTATTAACGGTGGACTAATGAGAGCTCAAGATCCTGTGACATACCGCTTCGACCTAAGTCCGGAGCACTGCAAATGGAGGACCAAGGCGGGCTTGAGGTCCTATGACAGACTGCATAGACCTAGGTCTAGAGTATTGCAAAATGGGGGACTCAGGCGGGCTCGAGGTCCTGTGACGGACCGTGTCGACCTAGGTCCGAAACACTGCAAAATGGGGGATTGAGACGGGCTCGAGGTCTTGTGACAGACCATGTCGACCTAGGTCTGGAGCACTGCTAACGGGGGATTGAGGTGGGCTCAAGGTCCTGTGATGGACTATGTCGACCTAGGTCCAGAACACTACAAAATTGAGGACCGAGGCAGGCTCGATGTCCTGTGATGGACTGCGTCGACTTAGGTCTAGGGCATTACAAAGGGATGATCGAGGCGGGCTTGAGATCCTGTGACGGACTGCGTCGACCTAGGTCCAAAGCATTACTAAGGGAGGACCGAGGCGGGCTCGAGGTCTTGTGACGGACTGCGTCGATCTAGGTCCGGAGCACTGTAAAGGGAGGACCGAGGTGGGCTCGAGATCCTGTGCACTTGTCTGATACAAGGCGTGGCTTGATAGGGTTGTGGCAGACTCAAAGCCCTAGAGTAATGACGGGGCTGTGCCTGAAGTCCTGCTAATACTTGCATTAAATGAGTTACGAGTAATAAAATGAAAAATTCTTGGGTACCTTATATTTAGCGGGTCGAGTGAGTCCGAGGTGACCCAAGATTTGTTTATGCTGTGCCTGTATCGAGGAAGCTCAAGGTCTGCCAATGCATGTTTGATACAAGGCTATCTTTAGGAAGAGTGGCCGAGGTTACTCAAGGCCGGGGCTAGACTGAGAAAGCTCGAGGGATCATGGCCTCTGACCCGTAGGTGAGTTGAAAGGGTGTTTCCATGGTCGAGGTTTGAACTGTGGTGTAGTGCGACCATAGCACCATGGGGAGTTCTTTTAGCCAAGCGCCCTTAGTGCCATCAAGTCGCTTTTTTAGACTGGCTAAGATGACCTTGTTGGCAGCTTTTGCTTGGTTGTTGGTCTGAGGGTGTTCAACTGAGGTGAAAACCTGGTGGATGTCGAGCTCCTGACAGAAGTCCCGGAGTTTGTTGTTTGTTTTTGGTTAACTTAGTGACTTGGTTTTGAAGTTGTTGGACAGTCTAAAGGAGGACCTCCATGATAGCTGGGTTTTACGAGAGGTGGTTGATGTTGTTTGGCTCTTAGGCGTGGACGCCTTCTAGCTCGCACCATGGTAAGGTGAAAAGGTTGAGTTGAGAGTCTCTTGTGAGATTATGGGGTAGGTAAGTTTTACCGAGCCCCACGGTGGGCGCCAGATATTCCTTCTTGACCAAAAAATGGACAATCAGAGGCAGGGCGCGGGCTCTGGCGACGAATCCGTTCAGGGGGTGGCTGACACCTGCAAACACTCCGACGGTCGAGTGAGTAAGAGAGTAGGAACGAGGCAGTGTATTAGCGAGCCAGAGATGAAAACATACCTTGGCTCTGAAAAGAGCTGGTTGATATATGAGAATGAGATGTCTTCTTGCATGCATGAGACGTGCGCTTGCAGGTGATGAGACTGGTTATCCAGCGCTGGTGGAGGTTCTCAAGCGGTAGCATGGTAGCAACAGAACCTTCATTAATGTGAATGGGATCTGCCATTAATGAGGATAGGATCTGTGATTGTTGCGCGGATATTCAATGAGAACTGTAATGATGTTGTGGCAGGCTGGCATTAGGCCAAGGCTGGGTCCAGAAGGAAGACTAGATTGGGCCTAATGAGAGGGCCAAGATTGGACCCGAACAGTCCACTAAATAATTAGTCCCTCATAATATCAATTAATCTATTATTACACATAATCTAGATATATGACTACAATAATTCGAGTAACATTCTCACAAATAATTGTGGTGCAACCTTGTTACGGGCATTTCTTGAATCGTCTTGGGCTATTGACAGTACTGTTTTGGGCTAGGAATGGTCTAATGACAAGGCCCAACTTCTCGGAGTCCAATGGGCCCAAGACCGAAGATATCTTTGCAAGGTCGCATAATTGCTAAAACGCGAGCTCTAATTACGATAGCAAGCAACTTTTAGCGATGGCTCTAGCTTGCTGGTCAACCCCACCAGCTCACAAAGAAGACCATAAAGCAGAATAACTGAATATGATGTCTACCTGTCCTAATCTGCGGAAAGCCAGACCACACATGGTATGGAACTTTTATTCCTTGTTTTATGGAGATAATAAGGCTACATTGTCCCTCACGATGTGACTCCACTGCTTTGAATTTTGTGTAAATTATCAACACCCCACACTATAAATAGGGGATAAAAAATGATTATACAAACATGATAAAAAAGAATACATACTGTTACTCTGTCAAAATCAGATTAGAGAACAGTCGTGGACTAGGTGTCATTCTGACCGAACCATGTAAAAACTCTTGTGTATTGTTTGTTGACGGTTCTATTATTTTCTTCCTCTCATATTTGTGATTATTAGATCAATATGGGCCGACGAATCTCAGTTGATCAATTCTGAACGTCGACATTTTGGCTAGAGATGGTGTTGTAAGCACTAGTTCTTAATCCCACATTAGGTTACCCAAAGGGCAACCATTGATGGGCTCATAAGTGCGGTGGGGGCTCCTGGCCGTTGAAGGGCGAGAGCTAAGAGTTTATCTGCGGCTGTGGGCCCATGATGATGACACGATGTGTGTAATATCTCAAGAGCCTAGAGAATGGTGGTATACATCGAGGATAATAAGAAAAGAAACAACATTATCTGGATACCTTTTGGACTGAATGCAAACAAAGAACTCCTAGGTTAAGCGTGCTTGACCTGGGGAAATTCAAGGATGGGTGACCCCTCTGGGAAGTTCACGTAGGCCATTCAGGGTAAGTTGTCCCGGACCTTTCTATCATTCGATGTGGGTGTTACAAAAATATGTGTCAACATTTGGCGTCGTTTGTGGGAAACCTTGGGCCCTACGGCCCTAGCCCTAACCACCTTCTATCACCTCTGAGATGATTTGCGCCCACGAGTACCACCACACTTAGGGGGGGAGGGTTGGAGGTGGTACTGTAACCACCAGTTCTTAATCCCACATCAAGTTGTCCATAGGGTAACCACTGAGGGGCTCATAAGTGCGGTGGGCCTCCTGGCCATTGAAGGGCGAGAGCTAAGAGCTGATCCGCGACTGTGGGTCTATGATGATGACACGATTGATGTGTGTAATACCCCAAAAACCTAGAGAAGGGTAATATACATCGAGGATAACTAAGGAAGGAAACAATATCAGCTGGATATCTTTTGGGCTGCATGCAAACAAAAAACTCCTAGTTTAAACGTGCTTGAGTTGGAAAAACTCAAAGATGGATGACTCCTTGAGAAGTTCGCATAGACCCATCAGAATAAGTTGTCCCGAACCTTTTTATCGTTCGATGCGGAGTATTATAAAAATGTGTGTCAACAAACTCATTAATAATTATAACAGGACCTAGTCTCAAAGGGTCTATTTCTACATAAAACCCTAATCTACTGTATTTTTATTTTTTGGTAAGTATCTTTGCATCAAAATGAGCTTGAGTTCTATCTCCTATATATTCATAACAAAATTAGGTTTTATTTAAGAGATTCCATTTTAATGATATGTGATTTTTATGACTATGTATCTAACAATATATTCAAGTTATTATAAGGAAATCCTACAACATCTCTAGCTAGTTAACCATTAATCTGCAACCGATTGACTTGTCTACTAGATGACACCACCATTTTCATGCACCACCATAAAGACGACAAGCATTTGTTGGCTAGCTAGTTGCTGCATAAATATGTCCAAGCAGGAAACTTCCTACAATCTGGAAAAAGTTTCACCTTAACATGTTTCACGGATTCCAGTAAAGTAATTCAACACATGGGACAGGTTTACCTCTCCCGTGGGATTTGATGAACAGAAGAACCACTGAAGCAGACATTGATGTAGCATCAATGATCAAACCACTCACTCTAGCAAAGCAGCTGGCATCTCTTGCCTTGTAAAAATCTGAGGCCAAAGTTGACCGTGTCACGTTCTTAATTCATCCAAATGTATATAGTTCTTACATATATAATATATCCAACCAAAAGGAAAGCAAGAAATAATTAATGGGAAGCAAGGTAGATAGGAGGGCAGCTTGTACACAATGTTTGGAGTAAAATAAGAATAGTGTTGTTAATGTTACATTGACTGGTCAATTGAACCCCCAGCTCTGCCTGCTGTATAGCACAGGTGGGTGAGAAAATTTCCAGCAATCTAATGTTTATATTAATTGCACAAATAATTAAATCAGGCCCTGCCCGCAGTACGTAAGTGGGTGGCAATTTTATGGCACTCTATAACAATATATATCTAAGTCACTCCGTGTGTGTGTGGTATCTATCATTGCATCATATATATACTCAGTGGCCGAGACAGAAATTTTAGGTAGAGTAGGTAAAAATTAAACTCTAAACTTTAAATTTTGTCTAAATTTTAATACTATAAAAAAAATTAAAATAAAATAATATTAAAAAATATATATATATATATATATATCAATAAATTATACAATCGACGTATTTTTATATTTTAATAACGTTGCGTAATAATATCATTATCAATTTTATTAAATATCTATTTTTTAATATACACAACTAAATTATCGTTTAATCATTAATTTTCAATTCGATTGTGCAACCGAGTCTTAATAAGTTTCATGACAGACTATCATTCAATAATTAATTTTCAATTCAATTACGTAGCTGAATTTTGACAAATTTCATGATAGAAAATATATTTTTTGTCATAGTTTCAAATATATAATTGACAAATTTGTAACAAAAAAGAAAAAAAATTAATCTCTTTAATTAAAACATAGTTAAAGAAAAAGTCAATGGAGGTTAACATACACAAAAGAAAAGTGAGTTAAATTTTCATATATCTTATTTTTAATTTTTGGTCAATACTAAAAAAGCACTGGCAGTCGCCACCAACCACCATGATCGGTGGTTTTTCACGATCAGAGACAATCACTCAATACTTTTATTCTCATCGACCAACTTATCTAAAAATAAGTAAAATCTAATAATCAAATTTCATAAATCTAAATTTAAATTTTTGGTCAAATTCAATGCGTGTAAATGCATTGACAATTGTCACTAGCCACTATGGGTAGTGGTTTTCAGCAATCAGAAGCAATTACTTGATACCCTTATTCTCATCGACTAATACATTCAAAATTAATAAATTTTTAAAAAATTAAGATGGGTATTTAAAAAAAAGAATATTAAAATATTATATATAATAATTTTTTTAAAAATACAGGGTGGGCAATTGCCCACTCTTGATTGTACGTGGCTCCGCCACTGTTAATATATTACATGATTGGAATCTCAACAACCATCGGGTTGGAGTTTTCGGATTTTTTTTTATTTAGGTCTTTTCATGGTTTATCAATATGTTATATATTTGACTTAATAAAAGATGAAAAGACTTATGATACTAACGTAAAAATCTATCTTAATTTCTTGGATTGTGAAGATCGACGTACCCTCACCGCAAAGGTGGTAGTTTAGATGATTAGATATTATATATGTTATAATTGTGATCGAAACTTAAATTTGATTGTAATTAAAATTTTTAATTTAATTGTAATTAAAATTTTAAATTTGATCATGATTAAAATGTTATCAAATTTAATTTTGATTAATTTATCTCTTGAAGAAACATCATCTTGAATAATTTTTTTTAATCGGATAAGTGTCAAATATTCTAAAATTAATGCAACAATATTATATTTGTAGTAGGAATATCAAATTAGTGATATTTTATTTTGTATGTTTGTAATTTTTCTCGTTTTAAATTTTTTACATTAATTTATGTATTCATAAGTGTGATTGGTGGGTTGAACATGATTTATTTTCAATCCAAATTTTTAACAATATTTTTGTATTAAAAGCTAAGTCTTCATGTAATTTTTTATGATATTATATTTAAGTTTATGAGAGATAAAAAAATTTAAAATGTGTCTAACTCAATTAAAATCAATATAGTCTCAAATAAATTCTTTTTTACATTAAAAAAAATCAACAAATTTAAATGGCATGTACTTTTTCTTAAAATTTTATTTTTTTATATAAAATTTTTATATTATTTAAAAAAATAATATAAAATTTATCCGACATAGTTGTTAAGTAAATGTTATCCGACATCATATCATTCCTCTTTCTTTATAAACCTAAGATTTGATAGTTGACCATATTTAAGATGACTTTTCTTGGCCTATAAGGTAATAATTAATAATCATAATTGTATAATTCTTTTAAAAATAATACTTTAATGTATAAATAGATGAATTTATTATTTTTGTAAAGTAACGTAATCATGCGTTCTGATTCATCTTTTGGCTTTAGGGTCAGCCACCATTCGTTACACGTGTCCAAGGGAGCCGTTGGAGTCCCGTCAGTCCGTATACCAATTAACTATTATTAGATTTCCGAAGGGGATACACAAAGTCATTACTTTATTAGTTAATTGGTTTTCATGAAGGGAAATGTCACATTTATAAATAAATATGATAAATAATTTTTAAAATTAATGTGGTCTATACAAATTTATAATCATTTTATATACATTTATTATAACTTTATTTAAATTAATAATAAATTTACTCATTATTATTAATTTTAAATAACATTATTATAAATTTATGTGTCAACTCCCCTTTGTGAAAATTATTGTCAAATTTTTTTATATATATAACATTTATTTTTTAGGAACATAATTACGTAATTAACTGTAAATCAATAGGAAAAGCACCTAACACCTTCACAGAGAGTGGTAAAATTTATTTATTATATTGTGTTCTATCTCTTAATATATTCTATTCAAACTTCATTGAAGTCTTCACTTGAACTCCACCATGTACATGGACTAGGTTTATTCAAACTTTAACAATATATTCAAAATAGAACCCAAAATTCCACCTCCCAATCTACTATTAAGCTGTCATTTTCTAAGGTGAATGGCAAAGTAATAAAATTTTACAAAAAAGTGAAAAATAATTTGTAAATGCAAAATAATGTAATAAGTTCTGAAAATGAAAATTTTGTAAAGAGTAGTGTCTTACTTGTAACAAAAAAGTAAAACATTGATTAGGAAAAGGTAAGCAAAAATGATATTGTTTACTATATTTATATGTTGATTTTAAGAATTCGGCCATCTACTAGTATGATTTTATTCAATTGTTTGTGTTGGACAACTCTTATATTGATCGATATTTTTGTTTTTATTTTATGTTATCTGATACAAATATAAGGTGGTATTATATGTAACCAAATCAGGTACCCAAAAAACACCTATTACTTGAGCTGGTAACTGTAAGATAGATGGGTATAAAAGAGATTGGAGAGAACATTATCTAATTGCAGTGGTAGCAGTAGTAAATAGAAATGTAGAGCAAATATCTCAACTCTACAGTGGGCAATGGCATGGTCAGTAGGACTGTGAGTGAAAAAATACATCTTTAGTTGCAGATATACAGACAGTAGAAGAGAGACAGCAATGAAGGCAGTGGCGGGGTTGTGCCTGTGTATGTATGTATGTATCCTAAGTTAGATACGGAAGAGGTTAATTCCCAAGGCGCAAATCGGTGGATGTGCCGTTGCATTCTACTGTACTTGCTTTGCAGCGCGCCAATTCCAAATCCCCTTGTAAATTAATGCAATGGAAAACGAAAATCATTAAGAAGGGAGAGAAATGGAGGGGGGAAAAAAGGATAGGCGTGATGGTCTTCTCAGATAAAAACCACACCTTGGCTTTCTGCATTTTGCTGTCTCTCTCTCCGCAGACGGAGATACGCTACTGCTTCCAAGATTGAGCTCCTCTCTCTCTCTCTCTCTCTCTCTCTCTCTCCACATCTGCTTTTCAAGATAATGAGCAGAGACCATCCAGTCAGAACAGGATGGCCTTCCTAGAGCAAGAGGAGACACTGCCACAGAACCCTTTGTTTGTTCTTGACGGTCTCTATTGCGAGGAGGAACACGTTGAGGAGGATTTGGGAGAAGGAAATCTGAAGGAACCTTTGGGTTTCTTGGAGGATGATGAGGATTATGATGATGAGATTGTGAGTCTAATGGCGAATGAAAAAGTTATCCATTGTTTGTATTCAGATGGGTTTTTGATGGCGGCAAGGAGAGGAGCCGTTCAATGGATGTTGAGGGTCATTGGCCACTATGGTTTCACTGTTATGACCACTGCTTTGGCCGTTAACTACTTTGACAGATTCATTACGAGCCCTTGCTTTCAGAGAGATAAGCCATGGATGAGTCAGCTTGCTGCTGTTGCTTGTCTCTCTTTGGCTGCTAAAGTTGAGGAGACCCAAGTGCCTCTTCTCTTGGACCTGCAAGTATGTGTTCCGTGGCTTAGGTGTTTGTGAAAATGTCGCACTGTATTCTTTATTGCGTAAATGATGTTTCTTTTTGTATTGTGCTTAGGTGGAGGAATCAAAGTATGTGTTTGAAGCAAAGACAATTCAGAGAATGGAGCTTCTGGTGCTTTCCGCTCTTGAATGGAAGATGCATCCTGTAACCCCACTTTCATTTGTTGATCAAATTGTTAGGAAACTGAGATTGGGGGCAAATTTGAATTTAAGGTTACTGTGGAGGTGTCAACGCCTTCTTCTCTCTGTCTTTACTGGTAAGAAATTCAAGTCAGACAGATCTGGTTTACCCAATTGCTATAATTAAGATAAAAAGTAATTTGATTTATGCGACCATCCTATTTGGTTTTTCAACTAACTTTCAAGTTTCAACATTGGCAATTGTTTGCAGATTCGAGGTTTCTATCTTTTCTTCCTTCTGTGTTGGCCACCGCAATAACGTTACATGTTATCAAAGAGGTTGACTCGTGCAATATATTAGACTGCCAGAATGAGCTTATTGACGTTCTCAAAACGAGCAGGGTTTGTGCTTTACTTGATTGTCTTTTGCATCATAAGTTTACTCACATTATATCTCCTTCTCTTCCATGGTTGATTGAAATTGGCCTGCTCTTAGTCAGCATTTCAATTTTTGTTCAATTTCTAACAGGATAGAGTTGATGAGTGCTGTAAGCTCCTCCTGGAATTACCTGGCAATCATGGTCAGATGCACTGCCCTCCCCACAAGCGCAAGTGCCAGTCCATACCCGGAAGCCCAAGTGGCGTCATTGATGCCTATTTGAGCTGCCATAGCTCAAACGATTCGTGGGTCTTTATGTGCTCACCCGAACCCCCCTTAAAGAAGAGCAGAACTCATGATCAGCACATGGGATTGGCTCCAATAAGCCAAATGTCTGTGGGTTTAGTTAGCAGCCCTTGATGATCTTCAATTTCTTATGTACTCCTTTTGGCCATGGTATTTGCGATCTCTCTATTGCACATTAAATGCAGTATGCGTTCTTAAGGTGCAGTTATACTGTATTCCAAGGTATTATTACTGTAGGGCACTTCTTTACTGGAAGTGCTGGCTGAGTAAGCTATAAGTGGGAAAATGTTGAACACATGATGCTATCCTTTCCACATTTATAGGTAACACGAGTATATAGTTGTAATTTTAGAAATACTACATCTACATGCTTTATCATTTTTATTGCTTAGTATGTCATTGTAATTTAGTGCATTTCGTGTGTGCATGTACCAACACTTAGAAAGGGATTTAGGAAGTTGATAGAGATGAGATGGGACTGTCAAGGCTTGGATTTTTTTTTCTCATGTTAACAAGATGATGATTGGGAGAGTTTTCAAAATGGGCACCTAGGGACAGAAATGTTTCTTAAATTACAGAAGATAAAAAGTCTTTAGGGTAGAATCACATTGTTGGGCAGGGGGATCTGGGCGGTGGTTCCATGGAGACTTTTGTCCGGTTTTGATTTATTTATTTATTTTTCGATTGGAAGCTCCCCAGTTCAATGCCATTATGCACCATTTATTTCAAGGAAATTATTTTTGTGATAAGCAATAAGGATCCCACAGCTTGGTCTATGACTAGGTGATTAGACATCTTGTCTAACACTCAACAAACAGCAGGAAGCCTTTTTGCAGCCAATATGATTTTTTTGGAATTCTCCAAGCACAACTGTTTGTGATCCTAAAAGAAGACAGCTTAATCTTTGAGCTCTCGGTTTAGTTCTGCATGATGATTTCAACTTTTGGTGAATGTCAAGTGTGAGCAATATACTAAGTTTTAAGGAAAAAAATGTAAATTTTTAAAGTTAGTCCGTATACAATTTCTCTCAGTATTTAAAATCAACAAAGTATATAAGCAAGAGTTTGATAGACATATATGTTAATTTTACCTGGTGATGCTAAATACAAATACCAAACGTATTTTTTATTTCACATTGGGGGCGTGATTATTTTTTCAGTTTAGCTCATTGATTTTTTTTTAACTTTTTAGTAACAAGTGAGGCAGCTTCTAGTGGCATCAGGCTGTGTTTCGAACCAGGATTTTTGGTAAAACAAATGTTTTCCCTTCCAGAATCATAGTTCCAAATGTAGCATTAAGGTATTATAGAATATCAAGTTATCAGCTACTAATGAGTCCCAGATCCTATTTTTTCTTCCTTTGGGTTGTCAACTCTTTGTAAGCACAAGGGCATTTTTTGTATGTGTAAAATTTAAGAGAAATTTCAAGGTAAAAGTTACTCACAAAATGGGAATATGTCATACACATTTTGGCTAATTTAATTAGTGACAAGACGGTACTTTTCAGCCTAAGATATCTTCTCTTAAGACTATTGACGGGAGAGGAACGGACAGGTTGAGTCTCAACCATCTGCGGTGTCCCCTTATCTGAAAGGTGCTTGGTTACAGCTATTAAAAACGTTCTTGCTCATGTAGCACAAGTTCTACATCTGATTACTAAAATACATTTTCTACCTATAGTTGTGGTAGCTTTGCTTATTGAAATGATGCATGAATTGCTTGCAAAATGAAAAGATCTAGATCTGTTCCAGCAAGAAGTACAACCAAACCAAGTTATAGCAATGTTTATGATGATATATGCAAAACCAAATGCATTCGTTAGTAGCATACTTCCTGTTGCATTTCAATTGCAATGTGTTTCTTAAGGTGCCGCTGTTATTGATGCTAAAATTTAACCATCACTTCCACTGTCAATGAATTAATTATGAGTTGCTTTATTCTTCTTATTAATTTCAATATATTGTCTGTCTGCATTACATTATTATATGCATATGCATAACGCCATATTAGGGGAAATGACAAAGAGAAGGATCCTAGATTGAGATGAGAGTGTCAAGGCTTTGGCCGCTTTCTTTCACTCGAACACATTGATGATTGGAGTTTTTCAAAGCAGGACAGCTTGGCCAGGAGCTGTTTTGTTGAAATAGAAAAGAAAAATGCATGTAGAGTGGGATCAAGTTGTCGGGGTAAGGATTTTGGTGGTGATTCTGTCTAGAGTTCTGTTACACTTTTGACTTTGCTGAAGGAGAGCACCCCCGTTCAATGGCATTGTGGCCCATTTTTTTTTTTTTTTTCAAGTAACTTGGTTTCTGCTCATGGTCAATAGACTAGTATTTCCTGTTCTCAGATTCAATGAACTTTCAGGTCTTTTGTAGCTAATATTGATCCTTTGGTTATAGGTATTGTCATTAAGTTTTTAGAGGAGTAATGTATCAAATGACAGTAATCTTTTGATTCTTCAGTCTTGATTTAGTTCTCACATGTCTTCAACAAGTGTGTGTGCAACAATTTGTAAATGGAAAAAATTTTGGTTGATAAGTGTGAGACTGTTTGCTTTTGAGCTCGTACCTTTCTTTGGATGTACTGTGGGTGTATATCTATTTTTTAGCCAGTTTACTATGTGTGGATCTTACTCTATAATGAGGTTTGGTGTCCTGCATGATTGACTGAAGGAAAATGAATGGCTTGAACTGAGATCTGAGCCCCAGAAAGGTGTTTGTTTGGTTACAGCTATTAATGCATCTAGCCCCACATTTAGCAGAAGCTCTACTGATGAACAACACCTGCACTTTTCTACTCATACTTGTGGTAGCTTGGCTTATTCAAATCTAGATGAATTGCCTACCACCAAGACTGCAAAGAGACAAAACTATGAAATGAGAAATTGAAGTTACTGTAATTACTAGTTGCAAGCACCCATACATGATATGACTATTCTGATTATGTCAAAAGTGCTCTCCCCCTCTCTACCCCATTATAATTGAAATTGTCCCAGAAAACAGGAGGTTTGGGGGAAAAACATAGAGGTCAAATCATTGAAACAGTAGTATTCATGTGAGCGATATCAGAAGAGAAAAGGTGGTTGGAAACAGCTAGGGGGACGTTGTTTTCTATATCAAATCAGAGGAACAGCTTGAAATCTGAAAGTTGCGTACTCCTTTGTTTGCTTTTGATACTGAAACTGGAAAGTGGAAACGCAGGCATTAGGGGAAGACTTATACCATATAAGCCCATAAATTTATTTGTGGTTTCATTTTAAGGACGTTTATTAATCAGGTGAAAAAGTTAAGATATGAAATACATTCTAAACTTTTATTCTTTCTAATATGTTTATTAAGTTTATCTGATCATTATTGAAAAAATCATTAATGACTTCTTATTTTGATTTTTCAAGATATACATATCTTTTCTTTCCTTCAAGATAAGCATATCTTGGTCCTTACATATAAGAAAAAAATTAACGTTTGTGTCTTATAATATATTCCAAAAAATTTAACAAATAGTTTGATAAAAATTTTGAAATGTTTCTCAATTTTATCTTGATCATTTCATATCTTGATTCAAAAATTATTTTGAACTTATCTTAATATTCCCTTATTTTGTTTATTTTAACATATGTTACAAAATTTTAACCCTAAACTAACACAAGGCAATGACGAGTAAATATCCCAGTCATTGATACAAAATTTTAACCCTAAACTAACACAAGGCAATGACGAGTAAATATCCCAGTCATTGATACCCCTATGAGCTGTGAAGTGGGCACCCCCTCCAGTAAATGCAAACAAAGGATAAGTTCTTAAGGACTGTTGGTGGTTTCATTTCACAACTAAATTCAAGGGATTCTTCTATATGCCATTAAGGAAATAAAGAGCCCAGAGTCCCTTCTTTTCTCATTTTAGTGGCAAGAGCTTGTCCACGTTGGATGGTCTTTATTTCTCCAATTTTGTTCATATCACATCACATTAGAACCTGGTTGCTTACCCAGAACGCAGGCCATAAATGAGAATTCGGAATCACTCTTCTCGTTGGATGGATGCTATTCTGGGTTTAAAGTTTAAAGTTATGTAACAAGCAGATGTTGTAACTCAGGAGTGATGGAATTTTTAATCCACCAGATGGGGCCTGTTCAGGACATCTACCAGCCCTCAGCCCATACATTAAGGCCCAAAATATGCCACCGATTCCCCCACTATTTTTTTGCCCTTTTTGGCTGGGCTTTCAAAAATTTAAATTACTTATAACAATTTCTCCACTCACAAATAACTCGTATCTTTTTTTTTTTTTCTTAACAAAAAGAAAACCTAATTGTCAAAAAAGAAAATCCCATGGGGCTAAGGACACTAATAATCCATTGAGGAACTTAAAAGAACTAGTTGTCCCTCAAGACCCCTCATAGGTTTTTTTTTTTTTTTTTTCATTTTTACTAGGCCATCTACACATTTGGTAAAACATCTACTAGTTAAAAATCTCATTGTTAGTACTATAAGTCCCTTGCTGTCAAACTCATTGTTAGGTTTTTCATGAAAGGAACTCGAATTTGAAATTTTTTTTAACCTTATCAACACCCATATAAGATAGTGTTGGCTTAACTTAAAAGTTAGTCATTTGAGAGCTAGGCAACTTATAAGCTGGTCAATGTCCAATAACTTAAAATCCAGTAGAAAAAAAAAAAAAATGATTTTGGCCAAACAAAAAGTGAATTTGTCGACCACCTTAGTGGTGACAAAAACTATGTTAACTTCTTTCAATAAAAGCTTATATTTCTACTAATATCTTTGTTAATTTTATTATCTATCATTTTATATAAAAATTTAAATTGTTAAATAGACGATTTATTTTATATTTTATATTATTATTTTTACACTCAAACAATCAAAGTCTATATTTTCATGTAATAAGGAGTAATCTTTTAAGTTTTCACCCTTGCAAATGACATAGTACATAAAGTTCAGCGACATGCATACTTGGCTAATATGGTTTTATCCTCAGCTTCCATAGGAAAAATCAAAGCAACTTTTGGACTAAATTGAGATGTGGGGAAAAGATAACGTGGCCAGCCCTTCAAGAACAATGCTTCAGATTAATAAGCCTATAAGAATAGAGTAACCCTGTAAGTAAACACTGAGAATGTATTGGATTATAAATTCAGTTCAAACAGAAAAAAAGAGGAGCCTGGTTTTATCTTGCCTTGCTAGAGATATTGCTGGATAGCCAATCAAGGCCCTCGTAGAGTCCTTGCCCAGATGTGGCACAAGTGCTCTGGATATACCTGCATCAGCCAAAACCCACCACTCAAAACAAGAAAGCAATATTCAAAAACCATTTATGGCAATTTTCCAGGTTCAATTACAGTCTCAGAATATCATCTTGAAATGAACGTTATGATGGAGCATTTGAATATGTAGGGGATGACTTACCAGCGGCGCTGACGGAGCGAGTGCAGGCCAAGTTTATCAGTGATTTCAGAAACGCTCATAGCATTCGGAAGGTCTTGCTTGTTGGCAAACACAAGAAGTGTTGCATCACGTAGCTCGGCCTACAATTGGAAGTTTTAAACCACTTGTTACGGTGCCCAACTCAATTATGACTTGATCGTCAAGTAGTTAGAGGGATAAATGCTTGATGTGTTGTTGGAGATCAGAAAGAGTATAACCAGGTTTGCTCAAGGTAAAACTAAGAAACGCAAACACATTTCTGAAGTTGCAGGATGTTTGCTTGCATACAGTTACCTCATTGAGCATCCGATGAAGCTCATCTCTGGCTTCCAAAATTCTCTCCTTGTCATTACTGTCCACAACAAATATCAGACCTTGGGTATTCTGAAAGTAGTGTCTCCACAAGGGCCTGATCTGCAAAACCAGACACGGGGACACGACAAATGATGCATGATTATCTTTGTTTAGCAACAAAAAACACGTGTTTTTGCAAGTAATTCTGATGATCCTCGTTAAAAATCCTAGAAACATAAGATTGCATACATGTCGTCTTAAAAATATATAGGACTTGTACAGACAATCATGTAGGCATACACACAATCTTTAAATTCACAAAAACAGGAGAATATGGCCAGTGGTACCTTATCCTGCCCTCCTACATCCCAAACTGTGAAGCTCACATTTTTGTATTCCACAGTTTCCACATTAAAACCTGTAGGAATAGTGCATAAATGTTTTGGAGAATAATCATTACCATGTTTGGGCTCCTCATCACACAAATAGAAGATGAAAACTTCTTGAAAGAAACTACAAAATTCAAATGATTCATGATCTTGCCGATTCCTTTATTAATTCGTGGAATTAGAAAAACATGCAAGGAACTCTTTTACAAGATTTTGCAGAACAAATGATTCGTGTTCTTGCTTTAAATATAAGTGCTATCATGAATCTAATGACGAGATTGATCTACGACATGGAGGGAAGCAACTGCTAAAGTTCATAAGGTACATACCAATAGTGGGTATGGTGGTAATGATCTCTCCAAGTTTCAGCTTGTACAGGATGGTGGTTTTCCCGGCAGCGTCAAGACCAACCATCAAAATCCTCATCTCTTTTTTCACAAAGAACAGCTTTAAAAACCGGGAAATTGCCATACCCATGTTGCTATGCAGCTGGTTCAACCAAATGAAGGAAAACAATCAAGGAAAACGAAAACAAAAATTTTTCTTAGCCCAGATTATAAGAAAAAAGAGTGATTTTGGTGTCCTCACATCTGAAACTACGAACAAGAAAGGAAGGTCCAGAGTACAGAGTACAGAGAAGTGTAGGAGGCCAAGTCGGTTGCAGTATTGATGCTTGTAATCACTCAACGAATCTGTCGTCGTCCAAAACGTAGAAGATAATAAGATTCTACAAAGTTGAAGGAGAATAAAGGACACTTGGTTCGTTCCACTTTCCAGTTAAAACATGGACAACTTGATATGAGTTCTGATGCTTTAGGTTCGAACGGCAAAGATTTCTTCTGAAATTTGGTGCTAAAAAGAATTGTGGCTTCGAGTCCCCCTGAAGAGAAAAGGTTAAGTGGTCCTCAAGTTCAGCCTGTCCTGTTTAATAAATGAGCACATTCAAGTTTAGTCTGGTCAATCAGCCATTTCCCGTTTGGGCTATATCTGGTACAAATCGGACCAGATATTTTGGGCCAAATGGGGTGAAATGCCCATTCGGTCCCAGTACTTAACACACTCTCGCTCTGCCAGTGCCCCCCATTCAACCCAAAATGGCTGGCTCCATTTGGACCACATATCATTATTCTTCCCATATTTGGCAATTTGTTCCCCCCTTAAAATGGTAGATTACAGAGGACCAAAAAATTTTCTGAGTAGAAAATCAATCACGCAAGGGATGGTAGCTCATGGCAGTGGAGGAATGTTAATTGCTACAATTAGATTTTGAAAATTCTAGTGCAGGAAAGAAATAAACAAGCTGCATTCAAGGCAGGATACTAAGAAAAAAATACAAGTACCAGAACAACCAAGTACTTGCATGAGTTCAGTAGTGTTTGGAGTGACAATAATTATTTTAAAGATACAAGGATAAATCGATTTAACTAATTGTATCTAGACACATCAAGCTATATGTCAGCCGATCAGCTGATTTTTCTTATTCTTAATAATGAGACGATTATGTTTCTGATCCACATAATAATTGCTCTTAGAATGGACTTAGACTATGAAAACAGTCTAATCAAAGATAAATATGCATTTGAGCCATAACACAATGACAAAAGAGAACTTGATTTTAAGGATTAAAAATAAAAATAGAAAAGGAAAACTCGTTCTCCAGAATTTCTGTTGTTATCAGCCAGAGTGGCCTCCTTGGCAGCCCTGAACTAATAGGGAGTGCAATTGAGAACGTCACGAAATGACAACAATTATCATTAGCAGGGATGTCTGCCTTACAGGCCAAACAGTCTCTCTTCCCTGCCTTGGCTTAAAAGCTGGGTGAACAGAGAAACAACAACCAAAATAACATGAATGTGGATGTTTTAAAACTAGCAGTTTCAGTAGAAGCCTGGTATGGTGAGTTCAACGATATTTGCAGCAATAACAATTCAACGGAGACCTAAATAGTTCTACTACTTGTTCTGTATCCATTGGCATAGGCCTCCACAGGTGCAATAATATATTGGAAGGAATAGTGATATTTAGCCCTAATAGCTAAAACTAATGCAATAGCATATTGGACATTTCATACAGTATGACTACCAATTTATACTACTTTGTTGGACCAAATAGCATTGTCTTCTTCGAATAGGACCACTGTTTTGACAGCAGCCCTAATTTTGTAACTTACTACAGAGTCCACAATCTTCTAGCATCAACAATATGCATGCTTTGGGTATAAAATCTTGCAATTTGGAGAATCAAGAGATATATTCCTGACATGTATTCTCAAAATGCTACAATCCTAATTGTCTGTGCAGACCTAATTTGGGGGCAAGTAACCTTTTTGTTAGTCCCGCAGGTAAATAACGAAAGTTTATCAAGCGGAGATGTGCACAGTATTCTAGGACAGTACAACGAAGAGGAGAAAAGGGAAGAAGATAATCAAAATCCTTTCCATATGAAATCTATATGCTTTTCATCAGTCCACAATGGTTTCTATCAAAGAAATACAACAGGACCTTATAATTGTACACCAAACAGGTATGACAAGGGAGCAATAGAACTCTCTAGAAATGCTCACCAATAAAATTCCGGCTAAGCACTGAATCAGATAGAAGATATATTTCTATACCTTGTCAATAGACAGCACACAAATGGGAGAAACCTTGAAACCATGTTATTTGGGAACTACAAAATCCTATAGCCCTTGAAACATACTTTTGATCACCTAAAATTAGCATAAAGATTAAACAGGAATTTGGCAACATAAAATGTTCTCAGAGGCAGATTGGATGATGGTATACATTGTCAAAAGAAAGAGATTATTAGCAGGTCACAAGAGGTGATCCACTGCAACGGACATCTGATGCAGCTGAAGTCCTTTGCCTTGTGGACAATGTATCAATATCAGAATTGATGAAATGTTTCCTCTTCAGAGTATCTGCCTTTGGTCCATCTTCTGGAACTTCCAAAATAGGCTGAGCTTCATAATGTTGCTGGGATATCATAGCTTGAGCTTCTGCCACCACCGATGCACTATCGTCTGTAGCATATAATATCCTCTTTATTGCTTCAACCACCTAAAATGAAAATAAAAAACGATAATGAACCAACTAGCTTATAACAATTTAACTAGAAATTTACCTATTCCAAATATCAACCAACTTAAAACATATTACTGGTAAATTCTCAATCTCAGGACACTGGCACAGGATCTCAATATCCCGTAGCTTGGCAAAGTAGAAGTCCCTCTCTTTCTCTAGACTGTCCACTGACAACTTCAACTCTGTGATCTGCATTAACAGACAGGAGATTCAAAGACTCATGGGATTCTTGAGTTCGATGCATCTCATAACAGAAATGATTTCATATACCTGTTCATCATATGCGGGCCCTCCAATTGCAGAAGACCTGGAGTTCTTAACAGATTGATTTATAGAGATGACATCATTCCTTCGAGTGCTGTGGGAGCTCTGAGTTCTTGGAGCAGATGCTAACGATCTGGTTGAAGATTGAGATGCTGCAGATTTCTTGCACAAATCTTTTCCTCCTTTTGATGCCTCTCTCCTTTCCAAAGGATTGTAACTAGCATTGACACACAGCTAAATCAAGCATAATCCACTACATTTGCAAATAGGTAAGGCTTAAGAACCATCAGTAGCATGCAAGGAATCAGAATCAAGACGAGACAATCATTCAAAACTATTTAAGTTTCAAACACGTCCACTGACTTGTTAAGTGAATAAAACAGATTAAGAATAGTTAATGCTCATGAGAATGCTAAATTGCAGCCAACAAGCTTGAGATACTGAAAAAGAAAAAGAATAATGAGTATTTGGTAAAAAATTTATGCAAGGGAAAAATGGGCAAAAAGCCCATTCAGCCTCCCATTTCAGCCGAATTTTGCTGCCCATTTATCAGTGTTCAAAGAAAAAGGATTGCAAAGACATAGAAACTGAATAAACATATCAACAAACTCATTTTGTTGTTCGCTAGACAAACCCTAAACACAATGAAACTCATCAAGCATTAAAACTTTGTCTATAACATATCTTTTACAATGGCCCCAACCACACCAACATAGGGAAAAAGAATAAAACGTTGTCACATACTTTGCAGAACAAACAAGAAAAAATATAATTTTTAAAGAAATCGAGTTGAATTCACAGAATAATGTGCCAGGGATTGATTACCCGTGTAAAACAGCCCCATTGACTGAATCACAGTAGCGCTTCATCCATTGCATGAACTCCAGATTATCAAGGGGCCTTCCTTTCACTAACTTGTTCACCTCGATATGCTGCACGCCAAACACAAGAGACAAAATGATCAGTCAGGTTCAAAAATTTTACAAAAAAAAAAAAAATATCCATCTTTTGGAAACGAAAAACAGCAGCTTAACGAAACCCCATAAGCACTAATCAAGAGTACGAAAGAGAGAAACTAAGTCAGAAATACCAATCAACCTTGTTGATATTGAGTTTATTGAAAACATCTTGAAGAACTTTGTAGTTCTGGATCATCTCGTATTCGTTCTTGGCATCGAAGTTGACCTTGTGCATTGGCACCATCCCAGGATGAACCGCGTCCATCAGCTGGCAATGAACCGCACCCGAACACGCCTGCAATCAACGGATCCAAACGCGCCAAGTTGCAATCAAAATGACAGATGATTCAATTGGACAAAATTCAAAACTAGGGTTTCTGGAAAGAAATAGACACCTCTTCGACTTTGGAGAGATGGAGTTGGAGAGTTGAATTGATCCAAGCCAAGATCTCCGTCCTGCCTACGAAATAAGCCGAGTCCATGATTCCGATATTGGCCGCCATTTCTGATCTCTCTCTCTCACTCTGTCCGGGGCTGGAGCGTTTAACGTCTCTTCTTCAGCGTCAACAAAGAGTGCGTTTTGAAATAGGGAGGAGAGCGGGATTGTTAAATATTAAATTATTGCTTTTCCTGCCACCCGGGTCCCGGGTGAGGTAGGAGAAAATGGTTTTTTTTTTTTTTAAATTTTTTTGGGAAAATTAGAATTATTTATCAATTTAGTCTTAAATATCTGATTTAAAAATAAGAGATTTTATTTTATTGTTTCTGTCAAGTCAATTTTCTTGACGCAGACATGCAAAGAGAGTGTTTTAAGAGATGGAATTCATGCTCTTCTCTCATTTTGTTCACATCAGACAAACATTATATTAATCGACACGAACAGAATAAAATTTTATTAAAAATAATGATTATTGTCACACTATTAATAATAAAATCTACAATTTATAACTACATAAATTATTAATTTATTAAAGTCAAAAGAAAATTATTGATAAAATGTGGTGTGATGATAATAATATTTTAGAGATACAAGATATTTAAAATAATTATTATATTTTAATTTTATCACCGCGTTGGTGTAGATTAACACATGGAACATTAATGTAATTTAATAGTTTCCGTGTTAAGTCATTTATTATTATTATTATTATTTGTTTATCAACAAGATGCAGGCAGGCAGGCAGCCTAGTAAATTAATCAACCAGCTCTTGCACAGAATGCAACCACCAATAAAAAGAAAGAAAATCAGGCATCCAAACAAACATACTAATTAGAATGATTAAAATAACTACTTTTTTTTTTCCAAATACAATACAAAATAGTGGACTGACAATCTCCAAGTCAATTAGCAAATCACAGATCCCTGTCACACAAGCCAAGCGAAGAAGATCTAATCACAATCCCAGACACCTAAACAACAAACCCAAAAGAGATCATCAACCTGTCAGTCAATCATCATAAATACACTTATATAAAAGTTTTGTTGATGTCTATATTATCAATTATTATGGGTGACCAAAATAGAATGCTGCTGAAGAAGAAGGTGGAGTTGGGAACTTGTCAAGAGCTTGTAGCATCTCTTTCATGGAAGGTCTCTTCTGCGGGACCGGTGAAATGCAACCGAACCCTAGTCTCAATAGTGCCAGCACGGCATCCTCCTTGCCCTCCAAGTCAGCCCGGATCGCCACGTCAGCCATCCTCAGAACCCGGTTCTTCTCCTCCCCCGCCCCGGGGCCCAACTCATCTGACACAATGACTTTCCCGGTGAGCAGCTCCAGCAACACTACTCCGAACGAGTACACGTCCCACTTCGGGTTGGGCTTCAGGCTCCTCAGCGACTCCGGCGCGTAGTAGGGCGATATGCAGCCCATTGAGCTTGGGCTTGGGCTTGGCGTCGCCCCGATAGGGACGTCCTGGAAGCTTTCTCGCGAGGCCGTGGACCGCTTGCTGCCGAAATTCCGGGCCGACCCGCCGGCCTTGTAACTACTCTCGCCGGTCACCAGCCGCTCGAGCCCGAAGTCTCCGATCTTCGGCTCCATGTCGGGGCCCAAAAGGATGTTACTTGGTTTGAGATTGCCATGCACGTGCTTCTTGTCGTGGATGTAGGTTAGCCCCCGTGCCACGCCCCTTGCTATTTTGAGCCGCAGTTCCCACGGGAGAGGGCACGGCGAGGAGCCCGCTTTTCCTGAAACGGCAAAAGTAGAAATCAGACCTCTGCAGGCGCAGGTTAGCAAAGCCCCCAGACAAGTCATTTTCGAGGGTGGTGAGCGCAGCTCAACTGGATTGGGTTACGGATACGGGTATCGCTGTCCAAGTTCACAAGAAAAGCAAGACGAAACGGAGGGTTGACTTGCAGTGCGTTGAAAAAAAGGTTTCAGTTACAACTACTCTACTACGGTCTGGCTTCTTTCGCCAGCGCATTTTGGCAAGTATGGCGTCCGCTTGTTAACCTGCCCGCGGGAAGAGACCCAGATCTGCCTGGGAGCTCAGGATATTGGGCGAAAAGGCTTTGCTTTTTGCGCATGCAAAGCAAAAAGTATAAAAAGAATTGATATAAAAACAATTCTGCTTACTTATGCATCTATAAATTTAAATTTAAAAAAATCTACAAATTATCATTTTAACCATAAAATTACCATCATTCTTAGAAATGACTTGCGGATTTTTTTTTCATTTTTTCGATAATAATTTTTGTGACAAAAAATACTGTCTTTCAACACCGCCATCGCCAAAGCACCGAGATGACGCACTTTAGCCAAAAAGGCTAAACTGCGCCGGAAGGGAGGGAGAGAGGACTCACTGTAGCGTGCACTGGCGAGGCTGCCATTGGGAACGAAGTCGTAGATGACGAGTTTCTCGTCGGCGCCCCAGTAGAACCCTCGTATCCGAACCAGATTGGGGTGCACCAGCTTGGCAATGGCTCGGACCTGGTTCTCAAAATCCTTGAACCGCTCCACCCCGCTCTCTCCAATCCTCCGCACAGCCAACGCCGTCCCGTCTTCCAGCACCGCCTTGTACATTATGCTCGACCCCGTCGCCCCCAGTATGTACGCCGACGCCTTCAGCAGCGTCTCCAGCTCCAACTCCTTCTCACCGCCGTCCACCGTCACCAGCGCCCCCGTCCCCTTCCCTTCCGGCCGCACCTGAATATTATTATTATTATTATAATTCCCCCCACCACCCTTCTTCCCGTCCTCCACTTCTTCATCGTCGCCGTCCGAGCTTGTGCTTTCGGACGATTCTTCGTCGTTGCTGGCTTGCTTTCTCAGGCACGCCCACGCCCTAATTCCTTTCGACTCTTCGGAAGACTCGGCGGCCGACCAGTCGTAGTCTTTGGATTCGCCCGCTTCCACGGTTTTCGAGTTCACGACACTGCTCTTCTTTTTCTTGGACTGGTAGACGTAGAAGAAGATCAACGCGATGATTAGAACTCCCAGGATGTCACTAATCACTATTCCGACTATGATTCCTGGCTTCAGGCCTTTTCGGCTTGACCCGTTCGACGCGCCCGGTGAATTCGTCGCCGGAGATGAATCTATGGTACTCTTGGGAAGGGCGGCGATTGCCGGTGGAGATGTTGGTGATGTGGCATTTGGTGGAGTCGAGATGGTGGAAGGAATTGGACATGGATTCTTGAGCGGCTTTCCGCACAATTCTGGATTCCCGGCGTATGATTTCGCTTCTTGGTTGAAGAACAGGCCGGTTTCCGGGATTTCGCCGGTGAAATTGTTGAATGAGAGATCAAGAGTGGCGTTTGTCGGGATTTGGTTGGCGAATTCAGTAGGAATTTCGCCGGAGAGCCTGTTGTATGAGACATTGAAGTAACGAATACTATTGCCGCTGAAGTTTGAGGGCAGAGATCCGTTGATCAGATTGGAAGACAGATCTAGAATTTTAACAGAATTGAACTCGCTGGGAAGACTACCCCAGAAGTAGTTGTTTCTCAGAGAAACAACAGTTAAATTACGTAGAAAGGTGAGGTTTCCCGGGATCTTTCCCGCCAAAGCATTGTCGGAGAGGTTAAGGAACTCAAGGCTCGTCAGCCCTCCGACGAGCTCGGGCAGTTCACCGGCGACCAAGTTGTTAGACAAGTCAAGCGTTCGAAGCTCAGACGCTTCAAACAGCGACAGAGGAATGGACCCATTGATGGAATTGTTGGAAAGGTCAAGACTTTGTAGGTTTGGGATCATACCCAGATCGGGCGGAATTGATCCGAGAAGCTGAGAGTCTGGAAGCGAGAGGCCGGTGACGCGCAAGTTAGCACAGGAAACTCCATTCCATGAACATGGGGTCTGGTCGCGGTAGTTCCAGCCCTGTAAAACGCCGAGAGGATCACTGAGAACAGAGTACTTGAAAGAGAGCAAGAGAATTCCATCTGAATTCAGGCCCAAGGCCTGACCCAGAAGCCAAGGGAGAGCAAGAATTCCCCACCACCAATGGAGATCAAACCCCTCGAAGCTCATGACTTCTCACTGTAATTCCACATCTCTGTCTCTGAAAAAGAAAAACTAGAGATAGAGATAGAGAGAGAGAGAGAGAGAGAGAGGATGTTGGTGAAGAAGTTTGGTTCTGGTGAGCTGTGACTCTACGCTGTTCTCAATTTTTTTACAAGCTTCCGCCACATGCTACTGCCTACTCTCTTCTTTTGCGCTCTTCTCTCTCTCTCTGAAATCACCGACTCACCGTACGCTTGTGTTCCTGAGTAATCTGTGTACTAAAGGTATATAATTTAATTTAAGTCATCAGAAACATAGAGGGGTATAGCATCTTTGCTAGAAGACAGGCAGGTAGAGTTGAAGTTGGAGAACTCTCACACATGTTGACCTTACACAGAGGTTTGTTAAATTATTGAGAGGATGAGGCCACCGAGGTTTCACTATTTCCTCAACATCAACACTGTAGGCTGTAGGTACAATTAAGAAAAATGCTATTTACACATGATGACCGAAAAGTTAATCAAAAGACACTAAAATAATAAAAATATCCTTATTTGCAATTGCTTCCACGTCTCTTCTTATCCTGGCCTCCACTCTCTCCATGGGTGCCTCATGTAAGTGTCGACAGCCATCGTTTCGTGTTGATCGTTGCACCGCAATCGCCCTTACCACTATCATAACTGTTGCATCCTCTCGTCATCTTGCCAAGAGGATCGTATTGATTATCACACTGTCGTTGCCCCTATCACTATCAACAGTTGCTACATCTTCTCGTCACCTTGTCGAGAGGATCGCATCAATTGTCACACCATCGTTGCCTTTGCCACCATCGACAGTTGTTACATCCTTTCGTCACCATCGACAGCTGATGGCATTGACTATCACATCGTCATTGCCCCTGCCATCGTCGATAATTGTTGCATCCTCTAATCGCCTCACTGCCCGTAGTCGTCACCAGTTCTCTTTTTCGTCAAGTTCGCAGACATACTCCCCCGATGAAGTTCAATTGGACTTGAATGAATGAAGTTTGATTGGACTTCATCCATGGCTACAATGAAAATTCTTTGATCTGCAACGGAGAAATACTCGAAAATGTTAGCACCAGTGGTAGGTGGGGGCAATGATAGGTGTGACTGGCGATTATGGTCGGCAGATAGGGGCGATGATGGTGCGAGTTAGAGTGCAAGTGGGGGAGATGGCGGTGCGAAGATGACTGAAATAGGTTTCTCAAGACTGGAGAATTCTATGAAAGTGATTTGAGATAGAAATATTTTTATTATTTTATAATATGTGTAAAGTTTTATATATATCTATAGGTAGATGTAGGATTGCCCAACAAATAATGCCGTCAGCACTTGTCCTTGCCATAAATTATAACTCCTGTGTGCTCCACAGTTCGCAGAATCCCAGCTATACCAAGACTCCTTAAATTTGGCTACCTTTATCTCCACAAAATAAATACATCCGTTTAATTTAATTTCCAACATATTGTGCTCAAATAGCTCAGTTAATTAACAATGTGGGGGCCGAATTTATTAGTCGACAAATCAAAATAATTTAAATATCCTTTAGTTAGTATGATTATTCTGGGAAACCATATAGCATGGTAGGGTTGGTCATGATTCATATGCTTGATCTTGACACGCCATTAATGTGGATTCGTACTCAGGGAGCTCCATCTGGTTAATTGATTTCGATCGTCAGCCTCTTCAATGCAGAAGAATTTCAATCATTGGTACCAGCAGATGAAACATTCACAAATTTTGAAAACCCAATTATGAATTATGCATCCAAACATTCTTAAAGAAAGGTGGGTTCTTTTTATCCCTATTTTGGCAACAAACCCAGCTCATAATTCGCAGGGAATTAAAAGGAATGTATCCATATATGTCATCTACAGGCATGGAAAAGGAAATTGAAGATGGGAGAAGAAGAGGAAACCACTGAAACTCTGCAGTGAATGAGCTCCATCTTAGATTTGTTTGATAGTGTGAATGATAAAACGGACTGTCAAAACACAAATTTGGAGCATGCACAATAAAGAAGGGAGAAGGGATAGTACATTAGAATGCAGCCTTCCCAACAGTTTTCTGCCTTTTTTTTCTTTTTTTTTTTATTTTCGTTTTCCATCACCTGAGCCATGGGGGGTTAGGTTGTTCGGCAAGATTAGATGTATTTAAGTAACTTTCTTTTGTTAAATCCAAACAACGAGAATTGTTATATTATTCATGTCGGACAATATAATAGTTATCCCATGCGAACAACTGAGACAGGGCGAATGTGATGAATACCCTAGTTTTCAGAAGACTGATTTTTGCCTAACTATCACAGGATAGAAGGTAGAAATCAAAGTGTTGAAAACACTTCAACTAGATTCATTTTTCAATTGATCAAAAGTCTCCAAATGAAAGCATATCAAAGCCTTTTATAATAGGCTGTTCCTGACCCTCTGGATGCTAAGTACATGAATGCAGAAAATGTAACTTAAACATCAACATGAATGTTGACAATTATGAAATACACCAATGCTGGAAATAAAGGAAACAATTAAAGAGAACAATTATGTATCTAATAAAGAAGTCAGATTAAGTGAATTGACTTGGCTCTTGGTCTCCATCTGATGGACTGGACGAATTGGGCTGATGGGCCTGCTGGACTGGGCCTGGTCTGGTGGGCTTCATCCTGTTGGGCTGGGTTGGCCTTTGTGGTTGCACTGTGGGTTGACCCTGCAGGCTGATGTTGGGCTGAGGGCTCAGATGGCACCTGCTAGTCCACTGGATAGTAAGGTGGAGCCTCACTTAGTGTAGCCTGCTTCTCACTACTATCGAGTTGGCGAGAACTTTTGCCAATTACGCGAATTCCTAGATTGCTGTCCGAGTCAGATGTGTCCCGAATCTCGAGGGCAAAGACTTGAGATCGTAACAGAAGTCCCCTTTGTTAGCAATCATCAGCTAACATAAAAATTACTCTACTGATATGTTGCCCGCGACACGGGCAACATATCAGCACTCCCAAACAACTGCCATTAGGATCGTATTTCCTAATAAAAATTAATGAGAATGTCGCTACTTTCCCCACCTCTTAAATTTGGATCACGGACCACTACACAGTAGCCACCAAATAACATAACAAAATTGCTCTGCAGTCTTCGAAAGAAATCAGTACTTCAATAGGACTTGGACTATTACCATTCAGGCGGTCCAAGGAGTTTTCTTTTATCGAGAAGCCAAAGAAGGAGTCTGATACCAGTATAATTCATCACTGTGCGGGACATTCTCCAAATCAGACAAGGGTGGGGCGAGAGAAGTCTTAAGGACGTCCATGCTTTCTTTTCCTTGCACCTCCACCACATGGGATGGGAATCCACTGCATTTTTTCATCGCCTTTTTCTCTCATTTCTTCCCTTTCTGCAATTGGGGTGGCAACTTTGTCCAGCTACCCCGCCTCGTTATACTGATCAAATCAATTAAAAAGAGGGTCGGTTGCCTAGCCCCCTCTCTATATGATTAAATAAAATCACGATTGTAAGTTCAGATCTTGCTTTTATTTGGTGGACCATTGGCCTTTTCCTTTTCCTAATCGGGATTAGGAAAATTCTTCCTCACTTTTTTAATCCATCCCCGGAAAAATTAAAATCAAAGATGAGCTCCTTGGGTTGTATAAAACATCATTAGAATGACATGAGGATCTAATCGGCTTATATTACATTAATTATAAGTTGGTATTATTATGTTTTAACATGCATGAATGTTCAATCAAGTAGATTATTTTAAGGGGGAAATTGGGAGGTGGGTCTGGTTATGATGGTAGATGGACGGCTACAGACATGGAAAAAAACTACAGGAGAAGAGGATCTGATAAAGGAAATGACAAGCAATTTGGCGCCTTTGCATGTTAGGTAAAGTAGGATCAACTACATGACATCAATAAAGCAGAAATCTATTGGTTTTGTATTGTCCCTCTGCAGGGAGGGAACAAACTTGGCATACACCGCCGGCCATAGCCAAAATTAAAGCTTCACTAATTAAGTTCATGTATGCCGTATGCATCTTGGACAAAATTTTTACAAGGTTTCGTCGTCCTTACTAAGATCAAATTTGAATTAGATTTAAGATGAAGACGAAGATGAAGATGCTCGTTTTGGTTCGGCAGCTTAATTAAAGGTGGGCGGGTCAATGAGATTTACCTTTGGTTGAGAGGAAAGGGCCCAACTGATTGCTTGATGCCTACTTTAAAAAGGGCGACTTTTTATGGGGTACCGCACGTAGTGGTGCAAAATCTAATAAAAAGCCAATTGAAATCGAAATCCGGTCAAGAAGAAAAGCGCCCCAGCCCCTAATCTCATCTCATCTCTGTAAGTCCACATGCTTTGCCGCGTCTCGGGTGAATAATAAAGCCTGGAAATTAAGAGCTGCCGAGAAACAAGAGAAGAGAGAGAATGCGTTGGCTTGGCTTCGCCGGCCTCGTGAACAGCAGTAACCCAAAAATGCTGCGTGGCGTATCGTGCGTTACAACTGACGACCTTATTTCTAGTGCTGCTGGTGAATTCTATAAACAAATCTAGTCTACTAAAATAATAATAATAATAATAATAAAGAGAAGACCCCCTCGAGCTTAATCTGTCCGTGGTTGAAGCCACGGCCTTAGGGTCATTCAGTTGAAAGCAAGCACCGAGTGATTCTTACTCGATTCTTTTGGGAATCGATAACAAGAAAACAGTCAAAAAAAAGTGGGTGGCTTTGGGAGGATGCAAAAATTGATGATGACAAAGATGGCTCCTGGAGTTGGGGGCGGTAAATGCAGGGAATTGCATAATTGATTCCTTTGCTCCCAAGGCATGGCATCATTAAAACGGCACTAAATGCCTGACCCCAACGCCCTCTATCCTATCTCTGTTTCACTTCACACTTCCCGATCGTCGTGCCTGGCTGTGGTCCTCTGCAAGCGTGCGCAGTGAGTGCTCCATTTAAGTTCTTCCATAAATGATGGAACCCTTGATAATAATAGTTTAGATTTCTTTTTTATTTTTGATAAATCAACAGACTTTTCCTTTCGAATGCTTCTGGGTATGAAAGAGGACTTCGGAGTTTTATCAATGCGCTGCAGACGAAGAGAGGAGTTGATGAAGGCCACACTCAATGGCCCATGTATATAATTACAGCCACTTGAAAAGGAGTCGGAGCCAGTGATAGAGTAGTGGGCCAAATGCAACTTCTCCACAAAGCTGAGAATGGTCCATTCGGCTTGCTCCATCTGGGCCTGGGCCGAAAATACCACTCGTGGCCCACAGCAGAAGGTGGACACAATTGCCATCAATTTGATGAAAAATCTATTTATTTATGTTTTTCAAGTTTAGTTGTCAATCCATTCAACAATAGTTCAACTGCAAGCGAGGGCAGGGGAAAATTAGTCCTAAAAATGACGACCCATCTGAAAGAAACCAAGCAAATGAGGCTGACTTCTATTTCTGCTTTATAGATACACTAGTCGGACCAATCTGCACCTCAGGAAAGGATGATCCTTCTAAAGCTTCAGACAGATGGCATAATAAGACCTAGAATTAATCCAGCAAAAGATTCCAAACCCATGATTACACTTTTGACCCTAAAGTTCATTGATGCTTCAGTCTTAGGCTTACTTTGGCTATGCTTTTTTTTAACAATATTTAAGTTAAGTAGTGTTTAAATTATGTAATAACGTTTAAAGTGAATAGTATTTAAACTGATAACGTATTTGAATAAATGTGTTTTTAAACTATTAATATAAAGTTATATTTTTGATTTGTAAAAATTGATAAGTTGTTAGAATTTGACAAAAAAATTAAAATGGACATGACATTGAATAATGTAAATAAAATTCAAAAAATAAATTTTTTTTTCAAAAAAATTTGTAATTGATGTCCAATTGCTAAAATACTTATAATTACATTTAATAAATTATAAAATAATTTTAAAAATATATAATTTTTTTACTTTATGTATAAATTTAAATTTAATTCATAAAAATATTCAATATATACATTGAAATATTATATAAAATTATTTATTTTTTAATTTTATCAATACATAAAATTATTGAAATTAGAAGAGGGCAATTTGGAAATAAGAGGAGGCAGCAACAGACGCGACAGAGGAGACCTTGGGTGACGGCAACCAGGAGGCGACGATGGCATCTTGCGATGCTAAAGGCAATGGTAGCGATGGAGACGATGGCAGCTATGGGCAGCAGCGACAATCGTTGTGAGAGGAGATTCAACAATGGAGGAGGCACAAATGTTATGGGAGAAGAGAGCTTCGTTGAAGGAGAAGAGGAGGGTCAAGGGATAAGAAATGTAAATATTGAAATTGGAAGAGGGCAAAATAGTCATTTTCTTAGTCAACTCCAAAAGCTCTCACAAGCTTTTCTGCAAGCTCCTGTCCCAAAACTTTTTTTAAAAGCTAATATAAAAGCGTTTAAGTTATGGAGCTTTAAAGCTCTTGATAAATCCAAACAAATAATTAAATAAGCTTTATAGCTTAAACACTGTACTAATAGCTTATAAACGGTCAAACCACATTGCCAAACGAAGCCTTAAGCCAGTGCTCAAGAACCCAGGGACTCAAAATTGATCACTATGTTAAATAAAATTCTAATGCCACAAATCTTCATCCTTCCAGTACAGGCAAAATTACAAATTTCTATCCCACAAGGAGCTAGTTCTCCAAGCATACACAAATTTTAGTCCCTTGATCAAGATCCAAATTTACACTATCTCATTATTACGATAAGCAAATTCATCAACAGAAAACTACATCCATCTTTTCTTGGCACCGACAAACCTGGCGGGACTAAACGGGCTGAGATCAACAATACTGGCACGACCATCCAACACAAGCTCAGCCACGGCAGCTCCCGTAGCCGGGGCATTCAGAATGCCCCAACAATTATGGCCTGTTGCCACATAGCATCCCTTTACCCCCGGAATCTCCCCAATTACTGGCACACCATCATCCGTACATGGCAGGAAGCAAGCTTGCTCTGCTTTCACTGTGGCTTCGCCTTCCCCTAAATGGCTTGACACATTGCTTGCCACCCTCTTAAGCATCGCAATTGATTCAGGGTTGCCCGCCACCTCTTCTGGATCATCCGGCACCTCAACTCGAGCCGACATTCCACATATGTACACCTCCCCTATCAATTCAATCCATTTAATCAGAAGATCATCGTTTTGCATTGAAGATTTTCACGATCCAGAACCATAAGAGTGACCACTAGTGCTAGATTTATCCTAGAATGTCTGAAATGAAAAGAAAAACAAATTTGCTACCTCGTGTATAAACAATCAAACCAAGAGGTGATTTTTTTTTCCTAATTAATGAAATATATACATCTTTCTTTTCTTTTTCTTTTTCTTTTTTTTTTGTTTTGTTTTTGCTATTGGAAACATCTACATCTTTATTATATCATGTTCTAATCCTACCAAGAATAATAATAATACTCCTATTGAACTTCAATCTCGTCATTTCTCTCAATACGTTCTTCATTCTGTTCATCCAAATTAAAAAAAGTGAGACTTTAATTGATAAAAATGTGTAGAAAGCACATGTACATCAACTCTAATAGTCTATAGTCTTCCATCTACGAGTTCCCGCTGCATAGAAATTGAAGTTCTTTTCTTTCATTGTTGAATTAGAATATAATATCTATATGTCTAAATTTCGTTCCTTTAGCCAGATCTTCGCAGTAACAAGCAGATACCCCACTGAAGCCATCTACATTCTCGCCACTTTCCACGCATTTCATGTTCCTAACAATTAACCAAACAGGTGGTGTGCATATACACATATTCCTAGGGAATAGTTCGTAAAACCTACCAGTGGGACGAGGATAGACCTCAGGATCCATGGGCTTGCCTCCCTGAGCCGAATAATAGCTGAGAAACAAGGCGTGAGGCGAGATTGCATCAGCTTCTTTCGGCTCCAGCACTATACTATGCGCCTTCAGCCCATACACTGTAAAAATGGAAGACAACAACGGCAGCTTTCCAGACCACGGCCCAAGAGCCAGAACCACCGCATTGGCCGCAATTTCCCGCCCGCCCTCCAGCACCACCGACCTCGCCCGGCCGCCCTCCACCGCCACGCTCTCTAATTTCCCGATCACCACCTCGACACCGTGGTCCGCCACCGCCTTCGACAGCAGCGTTTTCGTGAACAATTGCGGGTGGACTTGTGCCGTGGTCTCGGCAGTGCCGATGGTCCTAGGGCTCCCGGCCGGCCCGTCAACCCAAGCAGGTAGGGATGCGGATTGGTTACGTTTGTGGTTGTGCTGCTGAGATTCGGTGATGGAAAGGCTGAGAGTCGTAAGGGGGCGGTAGCCGTAGCATTGGGCGCCATCGAGATCCTGGGCGAGGGAGCGGTGGAGATTGAAGCTGGCTCGGGCGAGGGCTGAGAGGGGTCCGCCGTCGCACCAGTCGAGGGCGAGGAAACCGCCGGCCTTTCCGGAGGCGGCGCAGGCCACAGACGATTTCTCCAGAAGGGTAACGGCTGCGCCCTTCTTAGCAAGGAAGTAGGCGGTGCAGACTCCAATGACTCCGCCGCCACAGACCACCACTCGATGCTGTTGCTGCTCCTCCATGAACGGCGGCGACGATGATGAGTTAATCAATGCCCGTGGAATCGGAATTCGTGCTAAGGATAAAACATGCAACACCATATTCTCAAGACTTTTTATTTTATTTTAAACTTCGTCGTCTTCAGCCGACACGTGGTGTTCCCCGTAACTTCTGACAGGCTCTAGAGATATACTACTCAAGCCATTTGAGCTTCAATTTCAGGCACTTGGTTTTGGGCTTGCCATTAACCAACAGCATTTGTAGATCAAGGCCCTAGAGGTTGGCCCAAACATTCCAGCCCAGACAGGAAGGCCCAAAGCCATTGTAGTTGGCCAATAACAGTGTACAGCCTTGACCTGCCCAACGTGGCCCATGTCCATAAATTGTTAAGCCTGCTTCACTTCTTCATGGGCTTCCTGAAAAAAAGGAAACCCTTGTACTGACCATGCTTGCAGCAATCAACATATTCATCATTGGTGGGACAAAGATATGAGCTGTACATTAGGCCATAAACCAATCGAATAACAAGCGCACAGCCAAACCCAGAACATTTGACATAAATGCACTATTTTTTATCTTAAGCCAACACTTGTAGTCCTATTGGTTTCACCAACTGTTGAAGGCTGAAGCTATATATTTTATATTGTTATAGGCTAATTAGCATTTGGCTAAGGCTGTGAGGACCCCAGGGGCAGCTTAAGAATCACCACTAAGGAGACAAGAATTCTCTAGCCAAGTACACTTTCTCTCTTTTGTGTCGTTTGAAATTTTGAGCAGAGTTAGGTGAAATTATTGCATTTGTCACTGACTAATAAAAGGAATGGAGCTACACCCCACTTAGTGCTTGCCAATTCAACTACTCCTTAGCCTCTTCAATATCTATTAGGGGGTCTAATCCAATTATTTTTCCTTAATTATTGTGCATGATCTTAAGCTCCTTATCTACTTGACATGTCTATGCAAGTTCATTGATCCATAGCCTTCCTTCCTTCCTTCAACAACAAATTATATTGAGAAATTCCAAAACTAACAACTACAGCCCCTAAATTTGTTCTCGTGGTTCTTTTTTTTTTTCTTTTGTCTAGCTAGGTTACACCATAGGGGTCAATCAGTGCACCCTTTGGGTCCCACTTAATCATGGCCGGGAATGAGGAAAAGGAAAGAAAAACATTATCATATGATAAATAAAAGCTAATTAATAAGTGGGAAAGGAAGAAGAAACCAAAGCCCAATAATCAATTACAAGGCCCACCCGGCAGAAGCCAACAAGAATAAACTGCGGGCGGGGCCCACGGGCTGAGGTCTGGAGAAAAAGCCAGCCTACATTTTTATCTCACCGTTCACACTTGACCCGGCCCACCCCCACCACCAAACCCACCGTCCAATAACTGCATCTCTATCATTGCTCTGAACCATTTACATAAGACAATTCTTTACGATCGCCTAGACCCGTTTGGTTGCCGGGAAAAGCATTGAAAAATCCGACGCTTCCAAGTACATGTTGAGGCGAATTTCAAACGTTGCATGGAAAATTTCTTTGATGTGATTCAGGCTCCAACATTGGTGCTCTTTTTTTTTCTATTTTCAGAAGGGCCGAAGGGGACTAGACAGAGAGTAAGATATTCTTTCTTTGTTAGGGAAAATATTTAAAAGGATGGTTGCATAGATATAACAATCTAATTCAGATGCCAAGAAATTATTTCAAGTCGTCAAGATTCTACAAAAAAGAAAACGATTAAAGAGCTCAAGACATTCTTCACGCATACATTTTTTTATACTTAACTAAAATTCTTGTATCTATAAGAGTTAACAAAGCTTTATAGTGAGTAGAAGTGTTATTTTGTGGAATAAGGATTCGCCTATTTATATAAAAGTTGGGGGATTGTTGATAACCATCTTCAGTATTTTGACATCAATTAGAATTTGAACTTCTATAAATAAGACTTATCTGTTGCGTGATTCCTAAAGAGATTTTCAAATATGTCTATTTACACTTTTGGTTCTGAAAATATTCCACGAGAGGCTCTTTTAGAAGATCTTATAACTCAATTGGAGTTCCTTTCACAGGAGTCAGTTGTTAACATTTTTCTCGAGAACCTCTCAAGTGAAAGGGTTCTCATGGTCTTTTTGTATAATACTTTATTCTTATACTTTAAGTTCAACTTTTAAATTTTTTGTGATTGTATCAGTATATATATTCATTAAATAAATCTTTTTGTTTTAAGTCTTTTTTCCTTGATGTCTTCCTTTTTAAGTTTTCTTCATGATTTTTCTTCAGATTTTTCATTAAATTTATTTGACTGAACCCACGTGCATCAATAGGTCTTTTCATTATTTTACTATATTATGTCTCATTACTAGCGAATCAAAACTATATTACATTTATTACTTTATTCAAAATAATAAAAGAGTAAGAAACTTTATATTACTTTCTTTTAACTCTTTCATTCTATTCCATTCATTTCGTTTGAAAGTTTGGGATAAGAGGTCAAAAAAGTGCTCTCTTTTTTTTTAAAAAAAAAAAACAAAAGCAATTATGTGAGTTTAAATAAAATAAGTATTTTTAAATATATTTTTTTAGTAATTTTATTGTTAAAAATAGTTTTCAAAGGACAAATGTTTTCAAAAAATTCAACATTTTTTGTATCAATGATAGTGTTGTATTTAAGTATATCACTTTTTAATACTATAAATTTATATGCAACACTATTATCACCATAACCAATAAATAAAAAATCAAATGTTTTAGAGCCTATTATACATTTCTTAGGTTCATGAAGCATAAACTTGGCAAAACACCCCCATACTTTTAAATATTTTAAGTTAGGAGGGTAGCCCTTTCATAACTCACAAGGATCCTTATCAGTTTTCCTATAAGGAATTCTATTTTGTAAATGCATGCAGATAAAATGGCTTCACCCTAAAGATTATTAGGTGCATTAGAACTAATTAGCATAGCATTTATCATTTCTTTTAGTGTTTATTTTTTCTATTAGCTACACTTTAGATTCAGGGGAATAAGAAGGAGTAATTTTATGTATAATTCATTCTTACTCACAAAAACCATTTATTATTACATCTTCGCTCCCTCCATCTAATCTAACTTTTTTAATTTTTTTATTTAATTAATTTTCTACTCCTACCTTATAGGAAAGAAATATGCTAGAAGCCTCATCTTTCTTTATGAGCAAATACATCTTAGTATATATAGAGCAATCATCAATAAAAATTATGTAATATCTCTTGCCACCTCTAATCATAGTTTGTTTCAAGTCTCTCAAGTTAGCATGTATCAAATTTAATAGTTCAAATTATTTTTCTACAAAAATGCATGGTTTTTTGTTATAGCTTAGCTTTAACACAAATGTCCCATTTATTCATGCATGAGTCACTAATTCCAGAAATTAATCCTAAAGTTTGCATTTTCTTAATATATGAAATGCTAACATGTCCTAATTTGCCATGCCACAAACTAACAGAGCCAAGCATATTAGTCAAAAAATAACTAGTATTATTATTCATTACTTTAGAGACATTAAGAACAAATAGACCCTGATTACAATAGTTTCTTCCCACAAAAACATTATTATTTGTCATTACAATTTTATCATATTCAAATGACATTTTAACCCCCACTTTACCTGTAACACCCGAGAATAATTTTGAGGATAAAAATGATATTAATAAAGGGCATAAGTGGAATTTTGGAAAAAATAAGACTATAGGGCACACTAACACAGCTTTGGACGATCGAATTAATCAGAGGGAGTACCTCGGACCCTAGATAGCCAAGGAAAATAGTATAGTATCGACGAGAAATTAAAATTATGATTTTTAATGATAAAAAAAATGAGATCGGGAACAATTTTCGGTACAGCAAAAATACAGCTGCCAATTAGGTCGTATTACCGAATTGATGTAAACGACGTCTAAAAAGTCAACGGAGAGTTCCAAGGACTAGTATTCGATGTATAGAACAACCCTTAGGTGGTTTCAGGTTGAATCGAGTGAATTTAAGGTCAAATAAATCAGTCGGGCCTAAGTGTAATATTCTAAAATTGCTCGAGGGAGGTCTAAATGGCAATTTTTCAAAAGTATCAAGGGAGAAATGAGAAGTACTAATCTTGAGGGTGTTAGAAAGATCAGGGGCTTTAGGTTAAGGGTCAAAATGCAAAAGAGAAATTTTAGGGGGCTAAAATGCAATTTTCAGAAAAGTTGCTCAGAGATGGCAGATCTGGCCGAGATTTTGGCCGGAAAATCCGGCCATTTGGACAGCCTAGGACCATCAGGGAATGGCCTAGGGTGGCCTAGGAGGCGTGGGGAAGAAGGCTTGGCCAGAAATCGGCCACGTGGGGGTTGTTTTTGGCTATAAATACCGAAGGTATTCAGCCGAAAGAGAAGCACCAAATCGAGCTCATTTTCGAATGATTTTTAGAGATTTGATAGAGGGATTTTGATATCTACGAGTCAAGGATCATTTTGGGAGTATTTTGAAGCATTTTGGTAAGCGTTTGAGGGGGTTTCGAGTTCGGCCGAGGGTTTGTGGCGGTCCGCCTAGCCGGACCTGTAACCGGCCATTTGGAGGCTTTTCTGGCGTCCTTTCGGCCGGAGATCGGTGACATCGTGATCGACTCCTCAAGGGCTTTCGAATGGCACCGGTTTCAAGGCCATCGGAGCACTCGCCGGCGACCGGCTCAAGGTAGAAGACGACTGGCGCGTGACTGCCACGCGCCAGTTCAAACCAAGTCAGCCACGCGCCCGCGCGTGAGGGCGCGTGAGACCTCAGGTAATTTTGAATTTTTTTTATTTATTTTAAGAAAAATAAATTATGAATTATGGTGGAAGAAAATTTGGATAAATGTTGGATAAAATGGTCATTTTGTAATTTTCAAGGTAACTAAGACTTATGAAAAATAGGGTGAGGTGTTGGAAAATTTTCAGAAAATTCTAGGAGCTAGGAAATATTTATTCATGAATTGTTGTGAAGAAAAATCGAGGAAAAAACCTTGAGTAGGCATTTATCAGAATTTTTGAGGAGAAATATAAAGAAAATAGGAAGAAATTATGAAAAAATTGAAAAAATAGATATTGATATGATTTTGAACAAACGTGATGACTAGGGTATCGTAGAAGCTCGAGGTTGAAGTATAAGAGTGTCGGGTGCGAGAATCGAGGCCAGACACGCAAATTAAGACAGGCACGCAAATCGAGGCGACTCGCACTCTTCAAGAAAGTTGAGTTACAAGGTGAGTGTTCACCCCCAAACTTTGTTTTACCTTGTGAGAGGTTCTACTTGAAAGACTTCAAGTAACATGTGAACGATTTTCATCCCTATGGCTTGGGTTTTTATGATTGTTTACACGTGCATTAAACATTGATTTTAAGCGATGATTTTAAGTGATGCATGTTATGATTTTTGACCATTGGCCTGTTTTGTGTCGTCCATGTGGGATGTGGGTTGTTAAGCTGTGACGTGGTCTAGAGTGACAGCACTTGGGATGCGTACCTAGGATTAATGCTAGGTGACCCACTAAGGACGGGGCTGAGACGGACTTCACCCTACGGGACCCAAGTGGCGGGGCTGAGAGTGGACACCACCCCGGTTGTTGGCTCAAGTGGCGGGGTTGCGAGTGGACACCACCCCAGGTTCCTTTGAGCAATAGCATTAATGTCAAGGTGACGTCAATTCCGAGGATAGTGCTGATGTGACACTCTTGGGGCTAGGGTTGTGTTGGGTTTTGGAGTGCTTTTGAGTGGGAGCGTAAAGCCTGACGAGGACAATGGGGTGATTCCCGGGTTCATATGTCGAGGTTGTCCCTCTTAAGTATGATCGGTTTGTCAATGGGTCGATGTGGTCGTGTCGCCTTTAGAGAGATTGCATTTTCCCTGGTTAGGGCTAAATGCTGTGTGGGATTCTCTTAGGCTGGTACATGTTGGGATTTATCGATTTTGGTACATGATTTTGCATACATGAAAATGTTTTTGAACTCTCACTTAGATGATTCAGCATTTAATTTGGACTATGTCCCTGGAATATTCAAACATTCCAGGTGAAAGCAGTGGCGCCAAGGGAAAGAATGTCTTCGAGATGTAGCTGTTGTGTTTAGTCTTCGTAGGTTTTTGTCTATGATTACGATGTTCAGAGATTCTGTAATATATTTTCATGTGAAACATCGATCTGGTTATTGTAAAAGAAATTGTCAGTTATATGTATAACATTGAGGCTTCGATCTTGCTTCCGCTGATGTGATTGATAATGCCTGTCTTAGTCTAATTATTAAATTTTGTTATACTAAGAAGGTATGATCGGGATGGTCGGGAAACGATTTTGATGAAAGGATGCCTATCGAGAGATTTATGAGGCGTTTGATTTAAAATTTCCTGAAATCTCGAGTTAACGCACGCTTGGGGAAAAGTGGGGCCGCTGGGGCGTTACATTACCCAAAAGAGCAACAGAAACCAGGTTTGCCCTCATGTTTGAAACATGTAACACATCTTGCAAAATTAGAGTTTTTCCTGAGGTTAACTTGAAAAGAACCTTTACTTTTTTCAAGAACTTGTGTTTTCCTTGAGTCGCCTAGGTACACATTTTCTTCTCCATCTCCTATAGGTTTGTAGGAGGAAAAAGCATTTTTGCTTGCACAGATATGCCTAGTAGCACCAGAGTTCATCACCCATGTTGGCCACGAGGTTCACTAGAGAAATGATCGCAGCTATTATTTTATTATCGTCTACTTTGACTAAATTGGCCTTAGTAGGATTGTCATTTCTCATTCTCTTTTGGTTTGAGGTGTATGGTAACTTGGTTTCCCATAAACAAAATAATTTACCTTTCCCTTGCACCAGGTTGGCCTTTGAAACAATCTCCTTCGCTTGCTTTAGCAACCTTAAGTTCTTTTCGATTTGTGTCTTTGATGATGGTGTGGACTATGAGATTTGACAACGACAATTGCTTGTGCTTTTGCTTGAGTTGTTGGTTGTAGTCATTCTAGGACTCGGGTAACTTTTCAATCAACAACCCAGTTATAAATTCTTATGGCAAGTTGATCTTTTCAACTTTCAGATCTTTTAGCAACCGTTGGTACTCGTTGATTTGGACTTTGATGTCTTTGTCGTATATCATCTCCCATTGGTAGTACTTTCCAATTACGAACTTATGTTTGTTAACATCTTCAACGATATAATTGGAGATCATGGAACTCCATATCTCATTAGCTTCTTTATAAGGATAGTAGACATCAAACAAATCATCAAATAAGGTACAAATGATGGTATACCTACATACCTTGTTTGTAACGCCCACTTTTCCTAAACGCGCGTTAAGTCGAGATTTCGGGAATATATATATATTTTCAACATCATATACACAACACAAGTCTCTTGACATACATACCTTCATTATAGCCATTCCCGATAATCCCGATCGTACCTTCTTAGTATATCAAAATTTAATAATTAATAGACTAAAACAAGTATTATCAATCACATCAGCGGAAGCAAGATCGAAACCTCAATGATATACAATCGATAATTCCTTTTACAACAACCAAATCGATATTTCACATGAAAATATCAAAATATTACATAATCTCTGAACATCGTAATCATAGACAAAAACCTACGAAAACTAAACATAACAGCTACATCTCGATGACATTCTTTCCCTTGGCGCCACTGCTTTCACTTGGAACGTTTGAATATTCTAGGGACAAAGTCCAAATTAGATGCTGAATCATCTAAGTGAGAGTTCAAAAACATTTTCGTGAATATATGCAAAATCATATATAAAACCGACAATTCCCGACATGCACCAACCTAAGAGAATCCCACGAAACACTTAGCCTTAACCGGGAAAAATGCAATCTCTCTAAAGGCGACACGACCACATCGACCCATTGGCAACTCAATCTTGCTTAAGAGGGACAACCTCGACATATGAACTCGGGAATCACCCCATTGTCATTGTTAGGCTTTACGCTTCCACTCAAAAGCATTCCAAAACCCAACGCAACCCTAGCCCCAAGAATGTCACATCGGCACTATCCTCGAAATCGACGTCACCTCGGCATTATTGCTATTGCTCAAAGGAACCTGGGTGGTGTCCACTCGCAGCCCCGCCACTTGAACCAACAACCGGGGTGGTGTCCACTCTCAGCCCCGCCACTTGGGTACCGTAGGGTAAAGTCCGTCTCAACCCCATCCCAAATAAGTCACCTAGCATTAATCCTTGGTACGCATCCCGAGTGCTGTCACTCTGGGCTACGTCACAGGTTAACAACCCACGTCCCACATAGACAACACAAAACAAGCCAATGTCGAAAATCATAACATGCATAACTTAAAATCAACATTTCGATGTATGCAATTTACCGTATGAAATTTAATGCACGTGTAAATAACCGTTTGGACAATCCATTTCAATAAACCAAGCCATAGGGATGAATACTCACAGTAAACCATTCACATGTTACTTTAAGTCTTTTCGGGTGGAACCACTCACCTTACAACTTAACTTTTCTTGGAGAGCGCGAGACACCTCGATTTGCGTGCCCGACCTCGATTCTCTTGTCAGACGCTCTATAGTTCGACCTGGAGCTTCAACGATACCCTAGACATCATGTTTGTTCAAAATCATATCAATATCTATTTTTCCAATTTTTTGTAATTTTCTTCCTATTTCTTCTATATTTCTCCTAAAAAATTCTAATAAATGCCTACTCAAGGTTTTTTCTCGATTTTTTTTCACAACAATTCATAAATAAATATTTCCTAACTTCTAGAATTTTCTGAAGATTTTTCAATACCTCCTCCTATTTTTCATAAGCCTTATTTACCTTGAAAATTACAAAATTATCATTTTCTCTAACATTTTTCAAAATTTTCTTCCACCATAATTCCTAATTCATTTTTCTTAAAATAATAAAAAAATTTCAAAAATACTTGATCTCTCACGCGCCCTTACGCGGGGGCGAGTGGGTGCAAGCAAAGGCTGGCGCGTGCAGCTCATGAGCCACCATCTTCAACCTTGAGTCGGTCGCCGACGGTTGCTTCAATCACCTCGAAACCGGTACCCCCCGAAAGCCCACAAGGAATCGATCCCAACCCCACCGGTTTCAGGCCGAAAGGCCATCGGAAAGCCTTCCAAACGACCGGTTGCAGGCGTCGGTAGGCGGACCGCCTAGCTTTTCCGGCCACCCTCGAAATACCCTCAAAACACCTCGAAAACTCACCCAAATTTCCAGAAATCCTCCCCTCACCTCAAGGATCAAAAGCCCCTTATTGGTTTCCCTTGATTCGCCCTCAAACCCGAGCTATTTGGTGCTTCAAATTCGGTCGAAACCCTTGGCTATTTATAGGCCAAATCCGACCCCCACGTGGTCGATTTTGGGCCAAAACTTCTCCCCCACGCCTCCTAGACTACCCTAGGCCACTCCCTGAAGAGCTTAGGCTACCAAATCACCGGATTTTCCAGCCACAAATCGTGGCCAAATCTGCCATGCTTTGGCAAATTTTTGAAAATTACAGTTTAGCCCTCCTTGAACTTCCTTTTACATTTTGGCCCTTATCCTTAAGCCCCTGATCTTTCCAACACTATCACTAAGACCCTCAATATTAGTACTTCTCGTTTCCCCCTTGAAACTTCTGAAAATTTACCGTTTTGATCTCCCTCGGGCAATTTTAGGAAATTACACTAAGGCCCGATTGATTGTTTTGACCTTAAATCCACTTGATTCTACCTGAAACCACTTAAGGGTTGTTTTATACATCGAATACTAGTTCTTGACACTCTCCATTGACTTTTTGGACGTCGTTTATAACAATTCGGTAATATGACCTAATTGGCAGCTGTGTTTTTGCTGTACCGAAAATTGTTCCCGATCTTATTTCTTTTATCACTAAAAATCATAATTTAAATTAATCGTCGATACTATACCATTTTCCTTGGCTATCTAGGGTCCGGGGTACTCCCTCTGACTAATTCGGTCGTCCAAAGCTGTGTTAGTGTGCCCTATAGTCTTATTTTTTCCAAAATTCCATTTATGCCCTTCATCAAATATCATTTTTATTCTCAAATTATCCCCGGGTATTACATTGTTTGCATGTACCCAATTTTCCAACTGCCTTTCACCATCTTTGAGTTTGGATCTGGTTAACGTGAAGAAGTTCTATGAACATCAACTATTGAATGTACTCTTTTTTTCCACTACTTGAAATTGTTGCCGTAAAA
Organism: Diospyros kaki; assembly: GCA_036245055.1. Classification (NCBI taxonomy): domain Eukaryota; kingdom Viridiplantae; phylum Streptophyta; class Magnoliopsida; order Ericales; family Ebenaceae; genus Diospyros; species Diospyros kaki. Next base: position 6,013,793 of record BSEG01000004.1, on the reverse strand, counting down.
AACCTCAATTTTGGATATATCAAGAAACGACTTGGCATACGACAATGGTGTGGGTGGGATGGGAGGTGGAACATTGTTGGGATTTTCCTCACCATTTGGATTGGTGGTGTTATTGATAAAATTGTTGATATCGGAAGATGCCATCTACCTTTTAGAATGTTGTAAAAATTGAAGGTGGAAAAGTAACAAAACAATGATGATAAAAAGTAAGCTTAAGACGTAATATCACTATCATAAAAGGTAGATTTTATCACACATAATAATAATAATAATAATATTAATATTAATATTAAAGTCGGCTATCTCTAGGATACAACAAGATCTTCTTATACTACAAGCTACAAAGGAATAATAGTACAAGATAACAAGAACGGTAAAAGAAATAAAACCTAATAAATATTGATATAAAAGAGTGAGCAATAGAAAGTATTATTGAGGAAAAAAAAGTAAAGAAGTGAAGTAGTGATAGATGTTGGACGAGTTCCTCTATGCTCACTCGTAGTGATCTGTTGCACAAAACTTGGTAACTTCCAGCCAAAAAATATTCTCAACAAGCATAATTTCAACAATTGTCAAAGAAATTATCAAACAATACTTCATGGTTCGACACGTAAAGGAAAGCTTTGCAAATTGAGGGAAGTTATCTTTGACAAATTCAAAGAAAATTAAAAAATAAAAGTTCAAACATGATAGGTTGAAATCTGGTGAAGATAAGTCTTGCAACTATATTATATATATAATGTAGTTAAATAATATAAACATTTTTTGAAATATTATTATTTTTTCATAACAAGTATATATTACCTTAGATTCCATAGATGTTCTTGCTTGAGAAGTAATAAAGGGTAAGTAACACAAGGAAGGAAGCGTAAGGAGGATGGAAGGAAGGAAGGTTTGGGATACATTAATGGATGTCAATCTCCTCCTTTGGTTAAGACTTCTCTTTTAACAAAAGAGCACACATTGGCTGTTGACAAGATTAAACTCCCAAAGCCCTCAGGGCGTAGCACAGTTGGTTGTGGGATGGTAGAGTTGATCCTAAGGAGCTAGGTTCGAGTCTGGCCAGTTGCAGTGTGGGATTTCTGCTCCTCAGGGATGGGATCCTTGTGGGCAGTCAGCACTGGATCTCCCATTGACCATGGCTGCTGTGTACCTGATTTACAACCTCTTTCGTGATGTGAGACAGTTTGGGAGAGGCCCCTAAAATGAGAAATTTTACCTTTTGATCCCAAAGATTAAACTCCCAAAATGGCCGCAACTGAGAAGAGGAAAAGCTCATAATTAAAGTCATATGAGAATGAATTCTAATGTTGATTAAAGGAGGCCTCCAACCATGATTACTTTATCAAGATAATTTTTTTATAAAGTTCAATATAAGAATTTTTTTTAAAAAAATTAATAAATATAATAAAAAATATTTTTATTGAACATATTTTTTATATATTATATTTTTTAATCTATATCTTAGTTAACAGATGTTATCTTAAAGTATAATTTATGGTTAGACTCATATTTATTATTTATTTTTAACATTAGTAAACTCAACGTCGCATTCAGTTACGAAACATTACCTTTTTAACACTATTTTTATTATTATAGATATATAATAATATTTCCGTTGAGTTGCATATCTGTTTCGTTTTATAGATAAATGAACAACTGGAACTGTCTAATCAAAGGAGCCATCTGTGGTTTAACCTTTGCAATGATTTCCATTTAATGTTGGGAAAACTTTTGACCAGCTTTGTAATCGTCAACCATAAAATGGTTCCTTTCCTCCTCCATGCTTTGCCTAATTTGATGGGCATGCCAGAGGAGGTCGTTTGCCGTCCATTATTGATCCATCATCAAACTTACTGCCTTACAACTGTGATGCCTAGCTGATGTTGAATTCTTGATGGCGACTTGCCTTGCCTTGCCGTTCAATTATTGAACTCTACCCCCTAAATACCATAAAATTAATCAGTATCTTATTCCTCATCTCAACTCAAGTCGGCCCCACTTTCTTGCCCCCACTAATTCATCATTAATCTAATCCTCTTCAAACTAATATATTTTATTAAAACAAATCCCTTCTTTTGTACTATAGAGTTGGGTTTGAGAAACTAAATATATATATATATATGTCTGGGTGTTCAAATTGAGGGTTAATTACATTAATAATAACTTAACTTTATATTCTATTATTATTTGATTATTGAACTTTAAAATATTATCTGTTAGTCATTGATATTTCAAAATAGTTATTGTTTAGTTACTGAATTTTAAAATGTTACATATTAGTCACTAATATTTCAAAATTGTTACTGCTTAGTTATTGAACTTGAAAATCTTACCTATTAGTCATTGATATTTCAAAACTGTTACACTGAACTTTAAAATATTATTTGTTAGTCACTAATATTTTAAAACTATTTCTCATTCGTCACTCGTGAACTTAAAGTTCAGTGACTATCGAGTGACGGGTAAAAAACGATTTTGAAATATCAATAACTAGTAGATAATATTTTAAAGTTCAGTGACTAAGCAATAATAATTTTGAAATATCAATTACTAATAGGTAACATTTTAAAGTTCAGTGACTAAATAGTAACAATTTTGAAATATCAGTAACTAACAAGTAACATTTCAAAGTTCAATGACTAAACAGTAATTGTTTTGAAATATCAGTGACTAATAAGTAACATTTCAAAATTCAGAGACCAAACAATAATAGAGTACAAAATTGAGTTATTATTGGTGTAATTAACCCTCAAATAGATAGTGATTATATTTATTATTTTTGAATAAAATCTTCTAGTAGACCATAAGTCACTATGTACTACTAGTAATTAATTACATGCTTAATGTATCATTAAATCATAAAAACTATTTTTTTTAAAAGAAAAAAAGAAAGAAATAATTATTATTATGTAATTAATTAAACCAACCTTAATTAACTTTTGAACATGCATTGGAAGAATTAATTAATAAGAGTGATGCCAGAAGCCGGAACCGGCCGTGTGATTAACAAGTGAATAAAATAGAATTGATTTGGATCTTCCATCTGGGCGAGAGAGAGAGGTAGGGTTTAGGCGGCTTGGTTTTGTTGGCCTTGGGAATAATTAGTAATCTGTGCATCGAATAAATTAAGGCCACCCATGCCTTTCCATTTGGACTGCTTTTGAAAAGCTTATCTCCAACCCAGATTTTAGTTAGATTCACTGATTATTATTCCTTCTAAAGAAATTAGATGGCACGGCACCATTTATCTCAGCTCTGGCCTACCTAGCTAGCTAATTAAATATTTAAACATAATAATAATAATAATGTTAAAATAACCATATAATAATAGATATATAATACATTAATCAAGCAGTAGCCATGTGGTATTGATAATACCACCTTTTAAAAGTTGTGTTATCAACGTAATTTATGAAAAAACTAAATAAATTAATGATTAATAATTATTAATTAATGAACTAATGAATTGTTATATTATTATTTAAATAAAACAAATTAAAGCAAAAAAAAAATTCATTTGATCTCTTAATTAGATTTCCACGTTGTTGTTTTTATTAATTACAATAAGGTTTCTAATCAAGGTTCAAAGAATCTAACAATTGCCTAAAACGAATGAATGATAATTAATAGTAGTAATTAATAATACAGAAGATCTATTAAATTTTTAGATATATATAGCTAATTTGGTGTATATATATATATGTTGAAGCAATGGAGCTAATTTGGTGTATATATATATATATATGTTGAAGCAATGGAGGGGTAATTAAAAGTACATCTTAAACCATCAACCCAACTCCTTAATCATCTCTCAACATTCATGCAAGGAGATTTATGCTTCGCCTTTTTAATTATTTTATTATCAATTAATACAAATATTTAATATTAAAAATAAATACATCTTATAAACAATTGATTCTATTATATTATAATTAAGACAAAACAAAATATGGTTAATTATTAAACCTTTTTATACATATATAGCTTAATAATAATAATTAAGGCTCAAAATGGGTATAAATGATCATCAGTTGCAACGTACTAGTACTTAAAAATAGATTAAACCAATAAAATGCCGGTTGACCCAATAAATTAAACCATTAGAGTTCGTAGCTAGTAGTAGTTTAGTAGCAGGTAATTATGGCGGCATTAATAATGAGTTTGAGATTTTGAATTTAAGTTTCATGAATACCAATTATTTTTTATTAAATCTTAAATTTAAGGAAGAGGATTTTTCTTTGCTCCCTGTCCCTTCCCTTCCCTTCCCTACTCCTTATCCAAACATAGCATAAGTGGTGATTCTTATTTAAAACAAGAGTAATGTTCTAAATACATTTTATTTTTAGATATATATTTATTATTTTTAATTTTTAATTATTAGACACTCTTATTAGTTGAATAAATGTTAAAAAATATAATATATTTATTATTAATTAATAAAATATTTTATAATTAAAATACTATGTAATAAATACATATTTTTTTGTTTAAAAATTAAAACATTTATTATTACTATTATTATAACCATTATGTTGTAGAAAAACCAATAAACCAGTTTAAATGATAAAACTAATTGAATTTTATTTCATAATAATATATTCTGGTGGGAATACAGCCGGGTTGGATTACTCGACGGGAGCGGAAAGACTGTCAGAGGCTATCGTGCGCGAGGAGTTAAGAATTGCGCGCCTGATTGCGTGTATAATATGAAGAAGAAGAAGAAGAGGTGCACGAGGGCAATGAAGGAAGGAAGGAAGGAAAGAGAGGGTACCAAAGGACGCATACGGCTTACGATGGCGGGAATCGTGGGATGTGCGAGTGCGAGTCTGTATCGAATCCCAATGCCCAGAGATGCTGTCTTTTTCGGGAACAAAAATATATTAAATTAATCCTAAATAAATTCCGCCGTTCACCAGCGTTCATACGTCATAAATTAACTATTCTTCCTTCTTATTTAATTTAATCCCACGCCTTCCTTCTTCTTGTGATATAATATTTATTTATCTTCGTTTTTTGTCTACCGTCCAGTGTCTACTATATATTACTATTAGAAATAATTTTGGGCCATTTTTCAAGTACCCAAACTACCCCTTTATATGAATGATATATATATAAAATATGCAAGCCTTCCTTCCTTGCTTGTTTTGGAATAGTATGTTCTTTATTTAGGGATTTTTCTATTTTATTTCTTAAAAATATAAAATAAAAAGATTATTATAGCAAAATAGCTATTATTATTTTAATGAACAGGTGTTCGTTACTCACGCAACCAAGATTGGACCATAAATAATATACAACTGAGAGTTGGCCATGTTGCTTTCTTGTAATTTGTAGTAATTTTTTCAATGTTAGAAGCTTGTTCATTTTTTTTTTCTAATGTACTTTTAATTATTTAAAAAAATAGAAAACCCAAAATATTTAACAATTTATTTATTAACTTTATATCACTTAGAGACTAGTGAAAAATAAATATAGAAAAAATTAGAAGGTCATTCGTTAAAAAAATTAAATGAAAAATATATTGTTATAATTTATTGAAAGTGGAGGATAAGCCATCTTAAATAAAAAAATAAAAACAAAGGAAATAAAATGCGAAATGCGATATAGTTGGCAAAGGGTAAGAAGGCCAAAGGCCCCAACTCCTAAACGAATGACGTGGCCCCCCTGTCTTGCTTGTTATCTGACTTGACGGTTCAAAAGGAGACAGCAAAAGCAAGGCCGAGATGGAAGCAAGCAATGAGGTGGTGACGTCTGGCCGCCACCTCATCTTCAATACGACAAAACACTATGTGGGGCCCACTTCCAACAGACCCCGTGCTTTTTATGTGGCGGTTAGCAACCGGACAGGCATTAGCTGGATGCCTTTGTCTGAGGTTGAACCTGCCATGTGGCGGCTTTCAACTGGCCCACGTGTAGGTCTTTTAACGGTTGGGAAACAGCCGTCGCCGTCGCGGTACGACCGGGACGACTTCACCGCCTTATGTTCCACGTGCCCTAATGTCCTCAATTATTCCCGTCCCTGGAGTCTCGACGACGATGCTTTCGCTGTCGAATTCAAATTCTCTTCTCATATTCCTCAAAATTAAGAGTAAAATAATTATATATATATTTTTTATCAAATGCATAAAATAAAAATAGTTACGTAGACATTATTTTAAGCCAATAAGAATGAAAATCGTCATTTTCATATTTTAATTTTTTTTAATAAATCGAATAAATATAGGGTAAACTACATTATCATTAGTTCAAAATTTTTATAATAAATTAATTAATTATTATATTTTATTTTTGTTACCATAATTACTAAACCTTGATTTTTATTAAAAATTTAGTTTTTGTTATTAAAATTTAGTGAAATTTTTTTAAAAAAATGAATTAAACCAAAAATTAAACAGGCAGAGGCAGGGTGTCAGGAGAAGCATAGGCTACTAATTTTTTGAAGTGCACTGCACATCTAGGCATCACCATTTTTATTATTATAGTTTATTTCATTGGTTGATGGTTGATAGTTTAGTAGATGTGACCAAATATGTCAAAGTCCGCAACTAAATTCCCAGCCAGCCTCATAACAAATGACAGAATGCAATCCTTTCGTTATTATCAAGTTTCTAGCAGTGTCGGTGAGAATAAGTCCGCTTTTTTATTAACAAATTTTAAACTTATAATATGCTAACATTTTTATTATTTAAGTTCAACATTAATAAAATATTATTATATTTAATACTAGATATTGCTCATATTAACATTATTTTGAATTACATTACAATACAACACAACACTAGTGACGTGACTGAACAGAACAAGACAATAATACTAAATAAACTTTTAAAAATTAAAACACTTATCATAATACTATTAATTAATTTATTTGATTGGAACATGTCACATGATTTTGCACCCCCAAACAATCAATTTGTCATGTTTGGTAGATTCAAACTCATTTACCTTGACCTAAAAGTGCAATGAGTTTAAAAGCCATAACTCAAATCTTATAATTTTAGTGAAATTAAAGTTGAGAGAACATTTTTTTTTACGTATTTTAACTTTTTCATTTTGTAATAAGTAAAAATAAATTTTTAGCTTTTTATAATTGCTTTTTTTTTTTAATTTTAATAAAACCACCTTGTTTTATTAAAAGATAGAGATTTGGATAAAGCTATTTGTATGGGGATGTACAGATAGCTTTACAGAATTATTAAATGACCAAATTATCCCTAAATTTAACCCAACACACACTCCACTCGCCTCGCCTCTGCTCTGCTCTGCTCTGCTCTCCTCTCCTCTGTCTCTCTCTCTCGCGCTCACCTCTGCGCCTCCCCATCGCCCTCGCCGCTGCTCTCTCTCTCTTCTGTCTCTCTCGCCTCGCCTTTGTCTCTCTCTTGCGCTCGCCTCACCTCTGTCTCTCTCTCGCGCTCGCCTCTGCGCCTCGCCTCGCCTCTGCGCCTCGCCTCGCCTCTGTCTCTCTCTCGCGCTCGCCTCTGCGCCTCGCCATCGCCCTCGCCGCTTGCCGATCGTCGCCGGTTGCGGGAGGTTGCAGCGGTGAGGCGGCAAGGCCCAGAGCGAGGCGGCGAGCAGGCGAGAGGAGGCGAGAGGCGGTGAGGTTGCAGGCGAGGGTGAGGCGGCGGCGAGGTTGCAGGCGCGGGCGAGGCGGGCGGCGAGAGAGGGAGAGAGAGAGAGAGAAGGGGGTGAACAAATCGCGATATATCGCGATTTTTTGATGTCAAAATCTCGCGACATATCGCGAGTTATCGCGTCTGTGAAGGGGTTCTGTGTACCCCTTTTGTACGAATAGTGCGACCCGAGAGATTTTAGCTAGTTATGTATGCTTTCGGTGAAAAGCAACACAAGCACAGCACAGCACAGCACAGCTTGTGGGCATTATGGAGTGGCTGGCGATGCCGATGTAGAAGAAACCAAGTGCATGGAGTGGTTGTGCCTATTGCTGGCAATAGCCAATGGGCACTGTAGGCGTGGGATTGATGAAGGCTGGATGGGATGGATCACGTTCGCATAAAATAACCGGTAAGAACCCCCCCAAGAAACCTCCACGATCTTTCGCTGTCACGTGAGAAGAAAGTTAATCTTCTTATATATTCCCCCCTGAAGCCATGACAGTAGGTTCAAGCAAGCATGTAGAGAAAATAAATAAAATGACCCGAATATCCTTGGATCGCACTCTAGATATGGATAAACCCGGGTAGGGATAAATTTGTTAATTTGGGGCGCCATCCCATCCCATCGCTGTGCTGCAACAGGGGATGCAGAACGCCCGTGTGCCTCCCCAAGCCCGAGCTAAGGCACGTGACACTCCACCTCCCACAAAAGAAAAAAAAAAAAAACCCTCTCCCAATTCATATATATATATATATATATAGATTTAAAAAGGAAAAGTTGAAGGAAAAAAAAAAAAAAAGGTTAGTAGAGGAGTGGTCCGTGCAACAGCTGTCCCCTGCCTAACGGTTACGAAGCTTTGAAGGACGATCATGTCATACACTTGGCTTTCTGGTACCCACTTTTCCCGTCCTTTTTTTCTGTTCCCCACCCCCGGGGGTGGAAATTAGGGGAGAAACTGGGATTACTGGAAATTAGATGGGGTTAACGGCACCGACGGGGCAGAAGAAGAAGAAGAAGAAGAAGAAATACAAGTACGGGAATCGTATACAATACACATACCAAACAAAAGAGGCAGAGGGAGGATGCATTTGGTCGTAGGTACGATGTACGAGTAACCGAAAGGGATACGGATCTCTTTATTGCAGGATAAACAAATCTGACTCATTTAATACCACCCACCTACCCACCTTCTCTAATCTCATGTTATTCTAGTCTTCTTTTTTTATAACGGAAAGTTTATATTAGTTTTAACGGATTATATGTTGAATTAATAGGTCCGGACGAAAGCGGGAGGAAAGTCTCTCTCTCTCTCTCTCTCTCTCGGGGTTGAGTTTTGGGGGAGGTCACCGGAATCCGTACGGGTAAAGAAATACGGTTATGGGCGTTGGGGGAGAAGGGAAGGTGACCGGGTAGCGCCGGTGGAAGTGGGGGAAGGCCGTTGGGGGTGGTACAGGCTGGACTGACAGGAAAAGCAGTAATGATTCGCCCTCCGATTCGGCGACCTCCTCTGTCGCTTTGCGCCAGCTCAGCGGTTCCGTGCGGCCCCCTTTTTTTGCGTGTGTGTGTGTTGACGATAAGAAGAAATCGGAATTTAGTTTTTATTTTTTTTTTAAAAAGGGAAATGGGGAAACGGTGTCCAGGCTGGCCCCCTTACTTTCTCTCTCTCTATATTGTGTCAGTCAAAGCTGATGGGCTGTGTGGGCTTATCCTCTTCTTCTCTGGTTCACTAGCATTCGGATTCAAGCAATCTTTCTCTCTCTCTCTCACACACACACACAACCGTTATTAAACTTTCTCCCAAGGTTTTAATTAATTAATAATAGATGAGGATAATATCGGTTGGGACTTGGATGACCTGTCTCTACCATCTCTCTATGAATAACTTCCAGAACAGTGAAAACAACTCCCCTTCCCACTTTCACCCTCTAACAAATTTACTTCAATTTCCTAATTTACCCTCACCCTATGAAGGATCAATTCCACGCCCCTCCTTTATTAGACATATATTACTTCTTCTTCTTTTTCTTCTCCTTGTTGTCTGTATTTTCACCATAACAATAAATATATTTTTTACTGACTATTTTTATATAAATATTAATATTAATATTAATAATAGAGAGGAAAGGATGAGAGCAAGAAAAAAGAATAGAAGGGAGGGAGAGAGTGAGATTGAGAGGCACGCAGCTGGAGAGGGGAGTGAGGTAAAAAGAGAGGGAGGGTGTTTCAAGGAAATGAGGGATGGATGTGTAAATCAGTGCAGCTCAGATGTGACGCGTGTCCGTTCGCCAGCTGTATCCCACAAGCCTAGAAAAACCGCTTGCCTGGAAGAAGCGGTGCCCATAACGCCTTCCTCCCACTCTGCTTAACCGGCTCCACCGGTCATCTCCATCCCCTCCCTATATATCCCAACCGCTCCTCCGCCTTCTCCCCTCGTCTCCTCTTCCTCTCTCGCTCTCTCTCTCTCACATCATCATTCCCTCTCCCATCTCTCCGTCCAAAAATCCAAACCTCCAACGCCGAATCTGAACTTTTTTTTTTTTTTTTTTAATTTTTCGTTGCATGCTTTTCTGATCCATGGCCGGTGCAAAGAAAGATGTGGATCGGATCAAAGGTCCGTGGAGCCCCGAAGAGGACGATATGTTACAGAAGCTGGTCCAGAAACACGGTCCCCGGAACTGGTCTCTGATAAGCAAGTCCATACCGGGTAGATCCGGGAAGTCCTGCCGGTTACGATGGTGTAACCAGTTGTCGCCTCAGGTGGAGCACCGGGCCTTCACTCCCGAAGAAGATGATACCATTATCAGGGCTCACGCCAAGTTCGGCAACAAGTGGGCCACAATCGCCCGCCTCCTGTCGGGTCGGACCGACAACGCCATCAAGAATCACTGGAACTCCACGCTCAAGAGGAAGTGCTCGTCTATGAGCACCGACGACGGTGTCAACGTGGACGACTTCCCCAATCCCCCGCTGAAGAGATCCGTCAGTGCCGGGTCGGCCCTTCCGGTTACGGGTCTCTACTTGAGTCCTGGTAGCCCTTCCGGATCTGACGTCAGCGATTCGAGCCTTCCTGCTATGTCACCCATGTACCGCCAAGTCGCGCGAACTGGCGGTCCGTTCCCGGCGCCGGTCGAAACGTCGCCATCGGCCAACGATCCTCTAACTTCTCTCAGCCTCTCGCTTCCCGGAGCTGATTCGCCGGATAATTCCAATCACGCGAGAGAGTCGAATCCGGTTCAATTATTGCCGGCCTTGCCGCCATCAATGACGGCGGTGTCGACGCAACCGGTGCAGGTGAATTATCAGAATAATAAGCAAGCAGAGTTCAGGGCGCCATCGCTTACAGCGGCTGCAATGACTCTGCCAGTCCAGCCAGTCACGGTGAGTCAACGGAACGTTATGCCGGCGCCGGTTGCGGTGCAGCAGCAGGCGCCAGTCACAACGCAGCATGAAAAAGCGTTTATGCCGTTCAGTGCAGAGCTGTGGTCGGTGATCCAGGAGATGATAAGGACGGAGGTGAGGAACTACATGGCGGGGCTCGAACAGCAACAGCAACAGCAGCAACGCCAAGGCGGATTTTGTATGCAACAGGCTAGTGGCGAAGGATTCAGGAACGCCGTGGTGAAGCGTATCGGTATCAGTAGGATCGAGTAGCAATGAAAATAGATGTCATGAATCAATGTAAAGGCGTTGAGTCAGACAACTGAAACCTGAACAAGAGGAAGACGATCCATCCTAGCTTTGTCTCTCGCGACCGGAAACTAGAGGAAATGAAAAATGTAGCAAAAAATAAATTGGACAGTGTACAGAGATAGAGAAAAAATGGGGAGAAAACTGGAGAGAGACCGTAATGCAAATTCACAGAGAGAAAACGAGAGAGGGTGATGATGGTTGGTTGAAGTGAAGCGAAGTGGCAACGGGATCATAAAAAAAAAAAAATCTTTTTTGTTTTTCTTTGTTTGTTAATTTTACCCCCTTCGTTTAATTTTACCCATCTATCTATAATCTTTATGGAGGGAGGGGTTCTGTTTTTATTAGCAGTAGGGAACAAAAATGTTGAGAAAGAGATGAGAATGGGAGAACAACCAGCTGGGAATGAAGAAAAGAAAAGTCTCTTCGAATTTTCAGTGCGCAGTGAATCTTGTCATCTACTGCAACTATTTTCTTACCCGTTTGGAATGGTTGTTTGGGTTCTTCTGGGAATTCCAGGAATAATGCTAAGAGAGAGGGCATTGCCATTACCCCACTGCACATTAAGAAGCCAGCCAACCTCTGGGCAGCAGAAGGAGAGAGAGAGAGAGAGAGAGAGAGAGTAATTCAGATCTGCGAAGGATTAATTCCAAAGATGACAGCTTTCATGGATTTTTACAGCCTATGGAAAGAATAGGCTGACACCCAACAAATTAAAAAAAAAATATTTTTAAAAATAAAGAGAATAACTAGACAGATCTTTAGCTAGCAAGCAGAGAGCAGTTGTAATTCCCTTGCACCTGGGAAACTAGCATTTTGCATGGAATACTAGCATTATAAATGAACATTCACTTCACTTCTTTGGCTAGCATTTTGCAATTTCCAGATAGCAAATTGAGCACACGTGGTATTCACTCAAGACCTGTTAAATTTACCATTCTCACTTCCAAAAGAGAAGTGGCACAATTTACATTCTGTATCTTGTTATTTTGTAGCAAGGAATATAATCACTACCAAAAGATTCATATATGACCTAAAACTAGCTGCTAGAGAAAACAGGAAATAGTAGTTGGCAGGCAGATAAACTTCATATCATCTTTTTACAAGAATCATGTTAAACCTCTGCTTCAAACACACATATCATCTCATTTGACAAATAGACTACATATATGTTTCCGTTACTCCAAAGTCTTGGGAAAACCATAGTATCGACTCTAAAATTACAAGAAATTATAAATTTCAAGTCCAAATTAGTGGATAAATAACTTTTATATTTGCCTGTTTAATTATGACATTAAAAAAAGTGGTCACACTTTAATTCTTACATTTGCGGGTCTGATAATTGAAGGCGAACAGTACTTGGTCTTGCACCCAAATAAGCAGAAATCTGGTGAGGCCGAGAATATTAAGACAGGTTATCTTAATGTGTTGAATGTCTTATGGTTATATCAGTTTAGGTATGGCAGGAAGCATTTTTTGGATGACTCCACTCCCCAACAGCCGTCTACTACCCTATACGTAACCGTACCTCGTGTTTGGTTGGTTGGTTGGTTGCTCTTGCGGCTCATCCTCGCTTTCTCTCAAATGACAAGGCCCGTTCTTATGCACCCATCCTTGCTGTTTCAAATTGTTAGAAGGCGCGACCCCTTTATCAAAAAAGATATGTGAAGTCAAAACAAGTAAACCTATATACATCAAGAAAACGTAAGGGTTTCTTTTGGGTAATCCTAGTTAATTAAGATGGATACAGAAACACGATTACGAAGTTTTGTCATGAAAGGACAAGTTAAATACCAAACCTACAAGGCTGCAGCGGCGGAAAGGTACGACAAGGGCTGGACAAGACGCATTGACCTTCTTTGGGGCATTTGATCGAACAGTTAGTGGGCTTCATTCAAAAGGACTTCGTGAGGAAACAAACTTTGACTGGGGAAGCTAGCTTGTTACCGATCTATTGGTTTTCACAACAAATGAAACAATTAGATAAACATATTCTGGAACGTAGAGCGATCTAGAATCTGGGGAATGACTTGTTTGTTTGCAGTGGCGGTAACTGGGCAACGTTTTTGTCCTTCTAATACGTGATGAGCCGTTAAAAGAAGAAGACGTTCTTTCTTGTGACCGCCGGTTGGCACCGACACCGCAACATTTCCGACGACCCTGCACTGGAACTACACTAGTGACTTAACTCTTGTTTCCAACAATCAGCGAGATTCACTCAACAGCTCCATTAGGTTTCAGATTTTTTAAACCAAGTCCGGCGACTCTGCAAATCTGGCCAATGATCGCACCTAAACTTACTGGTATTTCCGACGTCAAGTGGCTCCAACGACTAATTTACCAAATTTGGCCATTCTCGCGACGATTCAAGTAGATTCGACGAGTTCTAGGCTTTCCACAACAGATCCAATACACTACAGCCATGGTTGACAACTGCACCTAGTCGATGGGTTTTCTAGCAACAAGAGAGTTGGGCAATTAGATTCGTGTGTTTTTCAGTCGTTCTCAAGGCAATCCACACCAAATCCAGTGAGTTTTATCATCTTCTTCACACCAGATTTGGCGAGTTCTAGGTGATGGACAGCAGCAATCTGGCGATCATATTTTTTGAAAACTAATTAACTTTTTTTTTTGTTTTTACTTGCAACATCAATTTTATGTTAAACACAAATTCAGAAAATTAAACATTATTTTCAATTTTCACTTTTATTTCCTTTTGACAACTCACAACAAAAATCAAACAATATATATATTTTTTAATTTTCATTTTCCTGAACAAAAATGAAAATTAATGAATCCAAATGAAAATGAGAGAATGATACATTTTAAACATATATAGTTGTTGTCTTGTATATCAAGTTGAGAAAGTTTCTCAAGGAATACTAAAACTATTGTTTAGACTAGATAGGGATAGGAACAAGAAGGATCTCATTATTTAGAAGGATAAGAAGATCAAAGGGACAGGGACTCAATCCTCCTCCTCTCTTTTCTTTTTGTTTTTTTTACCCTTAGCCTCTCTGTGTGTTTAAAAATATAAATAAAATATAAGAAGTATATGACAAATCTAATGTTACAATGACTCTTTTACATTTTATATTTTTTAAACTTCCAAACAAAAAGAAAAGAAAAGAAAAGAATTCGTTTCATTAAACATTCGACATATCAAAGAATAACTCCTTTTCCTCCCATTCCTCCAGTCTTCTAAAACTCTCAAAGACAACCTTACCCTCTTCTTATTATGACTTTTAACCAAGAACCAGAAACAACGAAACTGGGTAGCAATAAATATGCAATTGGAATGTCTCGGATTTCAAAATTTCAATTGTGAAAACAATTCGCAAAAGAACGTATCGTGTCCATCTTCTAGCCACCATACACTGGACTGTCCTGCCCTTAACCGTGCCATTGCCAAATATGCCGTTGACTTGTCATTCACCACCCCATCAGTAAATAGAGCATTAGCCTATCTTCTCCAAAACCAGACTCGTAACCTTGTGGACTAGTGCCTGGGTCAGAGCTCGGCTCAATTACTCTTAAAATTTATGGGTGGGAGGCTCTAAGAAGCCCCAATGGCCATTAGGTACGCAATGTTTTAAGTAATGACAGCAGAATCTCAAAAGCAAATACTAGAAAACTATAACAAACAGTTCAAGAAGGAACCGATGCCATGGATGTATCTCAAGCCCTATAAGTAAATTAAATTTCAGCGCACAATTGTAGCTTTTGGATCCAAAGAATTAGGGGGGGGGGGGGAAAAAAGCATCATCAAAATTGTATGCATTACAATAACGCACCATTTTTCAATCAAATCTTTCTACGAGTCAAAAGAAAATGATACATTCACAGGATACACTTGAACTCTACATGATATAACTGCCCTTTTCCATTCTATTTACAGTCTTTAAAAGTCTTAGCAGTGTTCGAGTACAAAGACACCATCACCTTAAAGAAGTAGGCAAAAAGACAGCTAAGTTACAGGGGTGCAGCCTGAATGGTGCTAGGGTGGGTGTCCCACCTTCCTGATGTAATTACAGCTCTAAATTTATCAATCATGTCCAGAAGATTCTTGGTCCACGACGGCGTAGGGTTATTTAGAGCGCGAACAGAATTGAGACAAACAAGAAGAGTGCCACCTTCGTGTAAAAGAACCTGCATACATAACAGATACAAGAATGAAGCTCTTAGACCAACAATGATAAACAAAGTGAAAAGGCGAGTAGCAGATTCAGCAACCAAAATCTATTACATTCTGAACGTATATGTAGAACAGAAAAAATGCATACATTCAAGCAATTCCTTATGGTAGTAATACTCTTTATATACCTTGATAAATAAAACAGCATTATCTAGTCCAAGTCATATAAATGATGAGAAAACACATAAGAACCAATTGTAAGTAAAATACAATCAATGTGACATAATCAGTAATTGGCACCACACTTAATTGTAATTCTTGCTCTTAGTTGGAATTCCTATTGCAGTGCAAATGAAATGCACATATGCAAATGAGGTTTGGCGAGTAAAGTGTAACCCGATGTAAACTGATCACGTCATACATTAAAGACAAAAGCAAACAGGACAAAAAGAAAGAAGGTTAGGGAAGTGGAGCGATCATTTTTATTCATACCGTTAACCATAATGGGAGAAACCCCAAGACTGATGTAAGAGATGCCAAAATGATGCTAGATAAGGCAAGTGCAACATTTTGTTTGACCTGAAAGTACAAAAGAAGACCAATAGCAAGATGGAAGAAATCATGAAAAAAAAAAAAAAACAGCAAACAACAAAATGTAGAGATAACGGGAACACATTGAATACCAGAGAAGTTGTTTGACGGGATTTATCAATACAAAATGGAACACCAGAAATATTGTCCTGCAGCAACAGCACATCTGCCACAGCTATAGCAGCTGCGCTCGCACGTTCAGCCAGCACAATACCTACAGTTGCAGCAGCAAGTGCTGGGGCATCATTAATACCATCACCCACCATTATAAGACCTCCGCCTGCAAGAAAGTTGAAAGAACTATTCAGTTAACCTTCCAAGTTGCCTAGACCAATGCCTTCCTTGCATATCATGAGCATTTAAACAGGAGTGCACATTGTATTATGTGCTGACATAAAATGTTCTAATTTATGGACGTACTAAAAATTATATAAAATTTTTAAGAGAAAAAGAGGATTTAGCTCTCCCTGCCATGGGAAGGGTAAACATTTTAGGATAGAAATCCTTGTGCTGCCAAAATTATCGGGTTGCATTTGGATAAAGATACTTCAAATGATGTCATTTGAAATTTGTAATTAAGAATGCTTGCATTTCTAATTCTTCTATTTTTTAGTCCAATCTAAGATGGATTTGAACCCACATCCCAACGCTTTCAATTAAAGTGTATCCAAACAATGAATTTGGAATCTCAAAATTCCATATTCCAAATGATAGGGGTCAAATGATATTATCCAAACACAATTAGATATTTGTTCACAAGACATTGTTATGAATAGGCAAATACAGATGCCTAATTCCAGTAGATGAATCAAACACATTATAAAATCTTATATCCAATGAATATGAGTACTAAAAAAGAATAGAAGAGTCCATGTAACAACAGGGTCAAGGACATAACAAACATACATATTTCCTCATGCATTCCGTTTAAGCCATGACACATATATCAGCATAGTGATGAAGCAAGTGAAGTTCCAAAAACTTAAAAAAGGAAATTAACACACGAACACATTCATAGATCAAACAACAATTAGAATTTGTTATACATGGACACACACCAATATACAATTTTTTTTCTCCCAATGTCATAGATGCCTCTGCAGTTATCAGGAGGAAGCTGATAACACAGAAGAAAAATCCTCCAGAGAGAGAGAGAGAGAAAGAGAGAGTGCTGCTTAGTTGAGTAGGATAGCGGAAATTCACCTGTATCCCTTGAGATACTAGTCACATGACTGAGCTTATCCTCAGGCTTCAAGTTGCAATGCACCTCATTGATACCAACTGCATTTGCAACTCTCTGTGCGCTTGACTCATGGTCGCCAGTTAACATGATGACATGGAGGTTTGCTTGATCTTGCAATGTCTGTATGACATCCAAAGCTCCAGGTCGAGGTCTATCCTCAAAGTGAAACAGTGTTACCTGCATCAATGTTTGCAAATTCAGTTCACATTATAGATTGCACTGGCTTCAAAATGTGACTAGAATTAACTAGGAGCATCTTTCCAATCTCAACACCTTTTCCTCCATAATGACACCTTGAATGAAACAGATGCACTTTGCTATTATCAGTTTTCTCTTCCATTCTCTTTGGAAGGAAGTTGGAAATGCTAGGAATTTAAAGGGCACTTTCCTTATGTTCCAGTTTTTTCTCGCCTAAGTGATGATTTCATGATTATTCACGTGGCAAGTGCTGATGAATGTAATTTATATTGATTTATTTGTCATGTCCTTGAGAAACACCAAAACAGCTAAGGCAGCATTTTTCTAACAAAGAAACTCAAGTTTAAGTCCTGTTAAGCTTTCACCTAACCAACCTCAGGCACTCCCAAACAAATATGTTAAAGATAGATATTGCTCTCTCCTTCATTGTTCACATCTCAAACTAATGCTTATCAATCTCCTAAATTATTTTCTGATAAACATGATAAGATCAATAATTGTTTTATCCTCTCTGCCACAAAATGAAACTCAAGTGAGGGCCCTCCTGATACCCCAAATACATTTCAAAATAATTGAACATGTTTGAACAAGTGGCCAATAACTATATTGAAGGGTCCACTGAGTAATAGTATCAAACATGAGTGGCACTTACACAACTGTCTGTGCTTCTTAGATGAGATGTGGTCAATGGTACAAGGGTGTTATAAGACCACGTCTCTTCCAGTAGTTGGAGATTTTATCTATTGACTAGCCAAGGCAAAGTAACCCTCAAGAGAGGAGGAGGCTTTACTTGGAGGAAGGGTTGGGTAAGCCTGAGCTATGTAGTCTGCAGCTTCAGTGGTGAAGGCAGACAATAGAGTTGAGGAGATGCCACAGGTATCAACCAACCAAATATAGAACACCAAAATTTTCCCCATGTTAAGAGGGCAATGATGGGGTGCTAAGTCAGAGGCCTTCACCATCCATGTAGTGAGGGGGTGAAGCTAAGCCACAAGAAGCAATTCCATTACTTGAAAGTCCATGACAAGGTGCACATACCTATCTACGTGCCAAGGGTTGCACATGAACTCATACATGGTGCATTGCAGACCGATGAAGATGTAAGAAATCTCATGCAACTTAGGCTGCCCACAATGAAACTTTTTGGTAAAGAAAATTTCTCTAAGATTAAGGTTACCATATGCTGAGAAATAGGTCCTCTCATATCATATCCTGAGTGCCAAATTCCACTTAATATAGCTTCCTGTTTTTTACTACTACAACATTATCATCGCGTGAATAATACAAGGAACCATTTATATGGTCATTGGCAGTGTGGAATACCTAAAACTCAGTTCTCAGATTGGTGCAGCCACATTTTCCCCGTTCATTGACAATTTTATCCAAAGTTTTTAAACTATTGTAAGTTATAAAAAGTATGTTAGGGTGTGAAGAATATTAATGGAACACGAAAAAGAAGAAGGTTTCTGTTTAGCAAACAGAAGAAAATAAAAAGATGGTTTCTGAGCTGTCATCATAACAGGTGCATTGCTAATCCTTCAATAAAAGTATAAGTTACTACATCAACTTTTTGTTGTTCTTTTCCCCTTTTCTTTGGTTTGGGGGGGCTTGAAAAAGTTACTTGTTCGAGAGTAAGACAATTAGAAGAACACTTAAATCTCTATCCAAAGACGGATAAAGTATGATCTAAAAGTAGAAATCCATATCTCAAACTCATCTGAATACTGCAATAAATTAAGTCTGAACACCAAGCATATCAATATTCTCAAACAACAAATAACATCACCTTTTTGTTGTTAACAGAGAGAGCAGCACGGACAAAATCCCTTCCATAAGAAGAGGTGCTCACTGCTTCCATAATCTTTTTTGATTCATCTTCAGACCTAAAAAGTGAAGTTATAAACTCTACAGAACCAAGTGAAGCTTTCAGTGGTTCCCCTCCTCGAAGTCCTGGCTATAACAAAATAATGACAATATCTGACTTATTCCACTGATGGGCAGTTATTATGAAAATGTTAAAACCAAAGAATGAAAAAAAAAGGATCCGTATTAAAAGAAGCAACGACAAAATCACCATTAACAATTTAATAACTAGAATATCATGGTGGACAGAGATTGGTGATACGAGAAGTATGTTTGAACAAGACCTAATAAACAGCCAACATATAACCAATGCTGAAAATGAATGTACACAATACTAGTCTCAGGAATTCTCTTTTTTCCTGTAGCTGTAAGTAAAGAGTAAATATTACTAAAGAAACATGCCTAAAGAGACTATCTGCATATACATTCAAGAATTATACCAATCAACCAAAATCCCTAAATACCTATCCAGAACTTATCAAGCAATTGGTACATATTTAAATTAAAAAATCATCCGTTACTACAAGACACTTTTATACTTAATTGAGCAGATTAATACACATTAATACTAGAGCTACTGATTTACAAATATACTGGCAACTTGGCTTCCTATTAGCCTATGATCAACCAACATGACACATTTTCAGTTGATAGAAACAATGGTTATGCAGAAACACTCCACAAAAGTGAAAGTATAAACTTAAAACAAAATTTATTATTTCAACAGAAATAATAAGTAAAACATATCAATACAGCTCCTCCAGAAATGAAGTCATAATATGTGGGGCAGAAAAGGTTACCTCAACGCTAGATAATGTGGCAAAAAGACCTCTACCAGGCAAGTTCTCGAAACTTTCAACAGAAACAGAAGGCAGGTCTTTCCCAATGCTATGGTCCACAACAGCTCTGCAACAAGCAAATAATAAGTGATAAATGTTCTCCAATAGAAACCTAAAGATTGAATCCTGTCAAGTGCAACCATTACATAAGAACCTAATTAGCACAAAAGAAATTAAAATCAAGAAACTTCATATGTCCAAAGTATATTTTCTAATCAATAGAGATATAGGTTCTCGATACTATGATAACATACCCTCTCCCTAACTCTATGCCCCCATAGAAGATAAACACAAAACATAAGCATATTTTCTTCTTCCTGTTCTTTTTAAGATAACCAAAAGCACAGAAATATTGAATTCAACGAATTGAATAATGATCAGAACAAAGGGCACGTATTTTTGACTATAAGATATAAAAGACACAATGAAAATCCCTTGCAAATGATTTGTTTGGTTACACAACTTGTAGGACCTAATGCACACAACTGTAAACAACAATTTCTAGCAAATTATGCCCCAGAAGGGCAGAAATCAAACCATGCTTTTTATATGACAAAAATATCTAGGACAGATACAAAAATAGGAATGGACCAACAACCAATTGATGATAATCAGAATAACTTTGTCTCTAATGGCACATGATTCCAACTGCCAAATTAGAAGGGGGGCAAAATCTTCCCGTCCCATTTCAAAGGCTTACCAAATATACCAGAAATATTCTGTACATAGCAATTACAATATATGTTAAGTTGGTCAAATCTCAGTAATTCTCATATATTATAAAACCTAATTCTTTTCCCATTGAAATGCAGACAGCTGAGGCTTTATTTTTTCAATATTGACCAATCCAAGATTGTCATCTTTTCTATAATTCCTTCCAAGAAATATTTAAATTATTCCAATTATTAAACAATAGTTTTCTCCAGAGAAAAAATTTATTCAAGCCAAGGAAATTACAAGACCATAAAAACTCCTTTGAAGCAGAAATCTTTTATTTTTTTATTATAAGTAAAATGTATTAACATGGGGGAGGGGCCAACCAAAGACCCACGAACAAGAAACCTCATCTGCCAAGGAGGCACAGGAGGAAGTACAGAAAATAAATAATAAATAAATCCTCCTTCAGCCACAAAAATTACACATAACTATCAACGCTTTCAGAAGCTCTTTCATTTCTTTCCCTCAAAGTGCACCATTACACACAAAGGAGTGATGTTCCAGAGTGACCTTGACCATCCTTACAGTGAGAAGGAAAGCTCCTTGGCCACATGTTAAAGTAAGTCCATCCTTACAGTAGATATCAAATTGATACCAGAAAATGTAAGAGAGTGTCAAGACCTAAGTCTTGAACCTAGGGTATTTGATGTAGAAATGAAAAGGAAGAATGGAAGAAAGAAACGGAGAGAGAATAGAGAGAAATTAGGGAGGAAACAGAGAAGAGAATAGAGAGAGAAACTGAGAAACTGTATTGAATTCTTAGTTGATTCTCAATACAAGTTGGTTAGCTTTATATATAGCTAATCAATCAACAGTTACAAATCAGTTTCAGTTACACCCTGATATAATATGCAGTTACAACAGTTACAAATCCTTTGCGTAGAAATAATCTACTACAACTGATATACAAGATAAGCCCTAAAGCCTATGAGCTTGACAGAGAGAGGTTCCACACCTGTAGTCTCAGGTTGTAACTGATTTATATAGAAGTGGCATTTTTCCTACCCAAATAGCCTTCCCAGGAAAAAAGGTTTCCCTACCCGCTTAAGTATTTTATAGACCTCAGCAGTATGAGTACCATTCCTAAATGGGAGTCAATACCAACTTTCCTTCTCCTGCGCATTAATAGGCAGGTCGTCTAGTAATCCAAAAAAGGCATTCGAGTTCAATTTCCAATACTAGAGATTTCACCCAAAGACAAAACCAGTCAATAACACCTGGGAATGACATAGAATCCTTGACAGGAACATATCTCTCTCTTAGTTAAGAGGAGGGACATTTGGTAAGTTGGACTGCTGGACACAGTACTTTCAATAAGGGTTAAAACTTAAAATCTGCCTCCTTTTGGGAGAGATTCACTTCCAACGGGCAAGTTTTTTCTCATAGTTCTGAATAACCATTGGCCCCATCCTAAATCACCTTGGATTTGAACCTAGAGCCAAGGGTTAGTCCCAGGTAATTAGACAGTAAAGGGCCCTCCTTACACTTTTTAAGGTATTGGTGAGGTTCTTCAAATTTTCATCTTGCACTTGTATTAATTCGCTCCTTGTTAAATTGTTTCAAAGAGAAAGCATTTGAAGCAAAGCAAGGTCATATACAAAAATAAGTGTCATCTACAAAAAGGAAGTGGGAAATCTGTTCAACCCTTTATCTACCCTACTGAGAAACCCTAATCCAACCTAAATTCTCTACTTTCTTTAGCACAGGGCTGAAGATCTCCATTACCACAATAAACACGAAAGGGGATAGCACAACCTCTTAACAATGTAGAAGGAAATAATGTTGATTAGTGTCAAGAAAATCGTGAAAAATGGCTATCAATCTTATTTCCCTTGATGGGTTAGATAAAAATATATACAAGACTTCCTACAAGGTTGTGTTTCCATATTGTACTTGTTGGTTTCACCATGTCAACTAAGTTATGGAACACAACTATATCAATTATCCTCATTCACCACCATCTCATGAAATTTCTCCATGTGAAGATGGTGTTCAAACTTCATTTCATCATTACTCCGCCAGGGGATATTATCCACTGCCGGTCCCAAGCCCGAATAAAGGAGGAGGGTTGCGTTAGGTAGCCGACAACCAGCGTAAAACCTAGTCGGATCCAAATATGAATTCTAGACAAACTATCTGTTGGGATGTAACCCACATAGAAGTCTAGAATTCATGTAGCCAACCCCACATAGTGGGATAACGGCTGGATATGTTGTTGTTGTTGTTGAAGGACATTCTTTAGGGTGAGATGTTCATTAAGGAGAACATCTCTTTGGCCAGCGATAGTGGTCAAAAAGCCATCTTCCATGCTGATCTTTTTGGAGCTAGAACAAGGGTTATAGGTAATTAACAACTGAGAAAAGGAGTCATGTGATCAGAGGTTCTAGAGTCTAGGATCCAAGACTTTTGGTGTACTATTTCTTAAGATAGCGTTTGTTAAAATGGGCAAGATAAGAGAGTATCAAGATAAGGTTAGGAAGCATTCCAAGATTTTTATCAAGCTATTTATTAAATTTTTTAAAATGTACTAGAGGACATAATCGTCATTTTTTTTTCTTGTCTATAAAGACCAAGATATACTTATCTTGAGAGGGAGGGGGGGGGAAGAGATAAGCATATCTTGAACAATCAAGATAAGAGGTCATTAATGATTTTTTCAAGAATGGTCAGATAAACTTAACAAACATGTTAGAAATGATAGAAGTCTGAAATGCATCCCATATCTTGGTTTTTCCACCCCATATCTTGATTAACAAACGCCCCCTAAGCGTGTAGGGAAAAAGAAGGAAAAGAAGTACCTGTGAGAGCAAGAGAGAAGGTACTGTTATAATTGGGAGCACTGGCAGCCTTTAAACACACCCAAGAAACCAATCAAATACTGCCCAACACACACTGTCAATCACTCTCAACTCACTGACCAACAAACCACAACACAAACAGATAATAAAGAACATAATTTAAATGAAAGAAAAATAGAAAAGATCAAACCACAAACCAAACAATAGACGCAAGATATATCCTGGTTCGGAATGCCTTTGGCAAATCTACATCCAGTCTCTAAAAACCTCCCGAGAGCAGCATTTGATTTAGAATGATCACAGTACAAGCCCTCACTCTCACAATTACAATACTTCAAGATTACAAAGACTATTCTAACACACACAACCTTTTCTCTCTCTTCTTTCTCATGAGAATGAACAATGCATCCCTATGCCTAGACTGCTATCCTATTTATAGAAAATAGGGCATTAACTTCTAGGAACTTATAACTGGTATAGACATTTCCAGTTTTGCCCCCCAACTTAAATCTATTTACAAAGCTGAAAATTGCCTATCTATACCCCCTGAAATCCGATGCATCCTTACTGCAAATATGTTGGATTTACTTGAGACAACATTCTAACAAGCACATTTCTCAGCCTTCTTGTCGAGTGATCCCAAGAAATTCCTCAACATCTCGATCTCAACCCTGTTTAGTTCTAATGCCTTTCCTTGTTATGAATCCTTCTGTTCAGGGAGTTGTTGGCTGCTGGCCATGTACACCTGACCTTGCCCTTGGCTTCCTGATGGTCCTCCCTTGGGTGGCCTCCCATGGAGCTCCCAACATTTCTCTATGGTGTGCCTAGGCTTCTTGTAGTAGGTACACCATAGAAAGTCTCAGTCCATGGCTTTCTTCTCTTTTCTAGGACATTTTCTCTGATTTTGAACTTTCATGGACACCAAGGTAGAGCTTTCCATCGGGGAAGTTTCTAACATAACTCCCCTTCTACTCTCTTTTGCATACCCTATGGAAATAACTTTATTCAAGGAGGGTAAATCCTCCTTACCAAGGATTTGCACCCTTACTGCATCAAGGTCTACATTGAGGTTAGCTAGGAAGTCATATGTCCTTTCCTTTTCCACAAATCTTTTATACAAGGCAGCATCCTCATTGCACTTCATCTTCAAGCACTGGTAATGATCTAACTCTTGCCATAGGGTCTGCAACAGATTAACATATTCTATAATGGTCCTTGAACCTTGTTTTATGCCTGCTACTTTGGTCCTTATCTCGTAGATCTGTGCTACATCACGAACTTTGGAGTAGGTAAGCTTGATTGCCTCCCAAATGTCCTTGGTTGTTGTCAAGAACATTACCGTAACACTGATTTCTGGAACCATTGAGTTCCATAACCAGGACATTACTAAGGAATCCTCTTCATCCCATGTTGCAAACACTGGATCTCCCTCCTTAGGACCCTTTCCTAATAAGTGACTCAACCTCCCTTTTCCCTTTAGGAACGTGCAAATTAGTTGAGACCACTTCAAGTAATTCTTACCATTCATCCGATAAGTTGTTTAAAGATTTTGTAACTCTCCCCTTGATCCTCCACAATTGGTTCCAACAAATGGAATTTCTGTCGTATTGCTAGAATCGACTGAGTCTAGTATTGGGTTTGGAGTATTAGCCATAGTGTCTTGAAAAGAAGATTGATGAAGGCCACGAAGAAATCAAAAACAACGCCTATAATCTTATGGCTTTGATACCATGTCAAGAAAATCGTGAAAAATGGCTATCAATCTTATTTCCCTTGAAGGGTTAGATAAAAATATATACAAGACTTCCTACCAAATTAGGAAGTTTCGAAGAAACAGAAATAAAAACAAAAATAGGAAAGTTTCCAAATCTGATTAGGAAACTTAGGATACAACAATCTATCTTCTAGAAAATACATCATTGGTTCAAGAAACCAATATCAATCACCGTCAATCAATTACTGTCAATCACACGCTGTCAATCAAACCCAATCACTGCTGGTCCAATCTAGTCCAAGAATAAGGACAAGATTGGCTGCTTCCTTGTTGACAATTAGTTTGTTATGTGTATTTCTCTTTATATTGTGCCACAGTTATATTTGTTATTGTAAGTTGTTATGCAGTTATCTTAGTTGTTGAATTGGTTAGGCAGTTATAACTTGCTGCTGCAAGTTGCAAAGTTGTTATCAAGGTTAGCTGAATATAAATATTCAACTATACCTTTATTTCTGTATTCATTGTTCATTCAGCAAAATTTTCTTTTCAGCGAGAACATTTTCTTTCTTCTCTTTCTCATGTGTTTCTTTCTGTTAAGCGCCTAGAAGCTCTTGCTTCAAACAAAGCCCTCTAAAAGAATCGAACAACCTCTTGAAACTCAGTTGACAAGGGGTAGATTTAACATTTCCGTACATTATTTGGGCTATAATCCCAAAAAATCAACCTGACAGAAAATAGTGGTATCTCGTCTGAATTTGCTTCTTTTCTTTAGGAAACAGATGATCAGTAATTTTACTCAGACAACTTAGATACAATTATTCATGTGGATAGTCCATAAACCAATTATGACTAAAAATTCATTACCGGGTATTGTAGACATAACAGACATAAGTACTGTAAGACAGGAGCTGTTGGAAAACTTTTGGAAAAAATTGGTTACAAACAGCTGATTATTCAGGTTCACCAATGCATTAGATAGACACATCTTTGAGTAATCAAATAAATCCCTATCCCAATCTATTTTGTGGATACACAAGTATGCAAATAAAAAACAGCTTGGCTCATCATATATCTTTTATTGACCCTTAAAAATCAAATAATTGTGATATAAGTGCTTAGGCAGTTACTGGATAAAATTGTGTATACTTAATATATCCAGCAGTTCCTTCTTTGACTACTTGCATGGTTTAAGTATGCAATAAATGAATTGACATTAATTGATACCACAAAGGTTTCTGGTTCCCCTTGACATACAGGTTTTCTTAGCTCAACCATAAAATGATGAACAGGGTCACCAGAAGAGCCTTGAAGTTGATGAGAGGCATCCAATTCACCATTTTTTTTTTCAGAACTGAACTTGAAGTTGGAGAAATAGGGGGACCTACCTAGTGTTTATAGCCATGGGTGCATGCTAAAAAATTAAACATTTGCAGTCAAGATATTATGTTAACAATAAATGCCACAGTTTACAAGGTAATAAAGCAAGTAGATTTACAGTTGTCAGTGCAGTACTTATTCAACTCTGTCAGAGAGACTCCAGCTTAGTTGTGTCAGACAAGGGCAATGTTAAATTCCAAATAAAAATATTCAGATTTCAGATATAAGATGTCTATCTAGAGGTCCAGCTTAGCACCTAAGAATTAAGAAACATGCATCATTCTCAAAACCTAGAAAATAACAGATAAAATTAATTTCTTCTTCTAGAAGAGAAAAGTTAATAGATGCAAATGTCATGAGGAGAATACTAGCAACAAAAAAGTACCTTCCAATGGGGTGAGTGGTACCCTTCTCCATGGCAGCTGCCACAGCAAGGGCTTCTTTTTCACAACTTGGAACACAACAAGAAGCAAAAGTTTCTCCACTACTCATCATATGTCCATGGATTGGTTCAATTGCTTTGCACATAAAGTTTCCTGTTGTCAATGTGCCAGTTTTATCAAATGCAATAGTCTGACAAGAAGCTAAAGCATCTAGTACTTGTCCACCTTTCACCAATATCCCCTACAAAAGTTATCAATTCGTGAAAAGCTGTGACAAAAATACAAACTTCCAGAATAAGATTATATGAAAAAACAAAAATCTCAAACTTTTTAGGCTCCAACATAGCCTATAACATAATATAACCAGTTTGTATGACTAATAATTTCAAGGGTAAAATACACAAAAGGAGAAATATTGTACATCTCATACCATCAAATAACTAACAAAATTTAGCTTCTGCTTAACCAGATGAAATTGCAAGAGACAATATTGCCTATAGAAACAGAAATTTAGACTCATCATGTCAAACTACCAATAGACAAATATTGGGATTAAAGAATTGTAGGGTAATATATTCATTTGAAGTTTTCAAGTTAAAGGATAAGTAGTTCATTTGCAAGTGAAAAATTGTAATATTAAATATTTATCCACACAACAATTTATGATAAATATTTATCCTCCTTCCCTTCAAACTTCCAGCTGAATTTTGGATGGCTAAACCATTTCTCTTTTTTTTTTTTTTTTTTCAGGAATCCATGGCCTGCCCGCCCCCCAAAAAAGGGAAAACCAAGCTTAGGGCTGAATTTTGGAATCCTGAACAGTTGCTTATATATATATTTGGCAGAACTGGAAATTTAAACCATAATGCCAGGTAATTTAGTTGAAATTTTCAAATAAACTAACAACACCACAAAAGTCCTTTAGATATCAGAACTTCCAAAAGCTCCAGCTGAAAATCATGTGAGCATTAAGCTGAGTCCTACTCAAACTCAGACTCCGAACTTATCCAAATTTCACAGTTCATCTAAGTTTAAAATACTAGAAAATATAAAACCACGCTGTGTAGGTGTAGAAACACATTTAAGTAACTCAATTTTCAAAAGTTTGATTAAAATAGGGGCATAGAAATCACAACATAAAAGAGTTTCTATGTCAAAAACCATTAACTCTGTTATCAAAAGGGAGAAATATGGCAATGAGCAAAGGACTAAAAACTTTTGGTTGTTTTCACCTGCTCATGGTGGTATGCTTTCTTTGTCTTCCCTTAAAACAGTTAAACGATAACCAAAGCATCACAATTTTCAGTGAAGGAGCCAAGAAAAAAAATTAAAAGCAGAAAAAAAAAGAGACTCTTCAAAGAAAAAGAAAAAGAAAAAGAAAGAGAGAAAGCTCAACCTTGATTTCCAGCCAAGAGAGAGAGAGAAACAAACTTATATTAATCACAAACGGCATAATGGCTTCATAATGCTAACACCTTGACATATACCTGTCTAGCACAGGCACTAATTGCAGTAGCATATGCCAGAGGAGCTACAGCCAATGCACATGGTGATGCTGCCACCATGAGTCCCAGTGCTCTATAAACTGAACCTCTGCAAACTACAAGACTGAGTGATTATTTAAACAGTAGATATATTTTCAGTTAAATAAGAAAAAAAACAAAAATTTAAATGAGAACTGTAAAAACATAAAGACATTGATAACAAAGCGTGAAAGAGAGTTGTCCCGTTGCTGTGTGCATGTGCCATTTGAGAAGGTGGGGGGTGGGGTTTAAAAATGAAAGTGATTCCACAAAATCAACCTTTGCATAATGGCAATTGTTTCTATGAGATGAATGTTAATTATATCCATCAATATATGCAATACCACTGAGTACAAGAGTATTTAAAATCTATATGTCAGGATGATGGAATTTAATTTCACCATGGAATTGAATTGCTAGTAATGTTTCCTCATTGATATCTCCATCTATAGTTTCTGATAGTGTATAGATATTGAGTTATTTTTCCCTCTTCTCTGAAGCACTAGTGTGCAATTGCACATGCTAATTTGAAAAGAGAAATTTTTACAGAATGACCTTTAAGTTGAGTTTAAATTTGACAAGGATGCTAGCTATTATAAAGTACAACAAAGAAATAACAAAGGTTATATCATCATCAATAGAGATTCGACATTCTAAGCTCTCTCCCCCCAAAGGTTCCCATCAAATATTTCCAGCTCCATTTTCTTCTCTCTGCAATGAGTTCTTATTTCTTACCAAAAACAAAAATTAGGGGGCGCATTTAGATCCATATGCATGGCTAGGGTTTAGTAATCTGCACAAAATCCTTTATTTTCAAGTTTGTGTCATGGCACCAAGTGAAAATAATTATGAATCACATTTCTGGTGAAAGAAAAAGAAAATCTAATATCAGCTTCTTTAAGATTTACACAAACCCAAGACATAACTTGTCCCCTTTTATTATACGGAAGCAACTTAGATAAGAAATAGAAGCAAGTTTTTTTCTCTTTCGGGATAAGTAATGGATGAAACAAATTGACTCCACTGTCAAAGAAAGTTAATAATAGTAATTCATAATGAGTAAGAAAATTGCATAAGCCACCAAAGAACACGTATAGTGGAGATAGTAGCGAGAGGCAATTGACATATATAAACTCAAGTCACACACTCGCACTCAACCCTCAAGAAAAAACAATGAACACTCGTGGTAAAGACAGAACAAGAATAAGAACAGAAAACAACAATACACACAAGGGACACCGGATTTATCCTGGTTCGGATCACCTTTTAATTGGTAAATCCTATGTCCAGACTGATCAGAGGGCTTATGGCTTTCACTATCTTGAAACAATAGGAATGATACAATGTATTGCACTCATAGCTCCATGACCGAGCTATCCTCACCGAGATTACAAAGACCAAGGCTTTTCTCTCTAGTAGTACACAATCACAAGATACCAAAAAAAAAAAAAAAGGAGAGATAAAAGACTCACCCCGACCCTCTATTTATAGATCATAGAGGCGGGAGTTACAAGGAGAAAATACCTAACTAACTGGTAGTTACCTTATTTAGTAGTTATTGTTACAAACGCCTAACTATTCCTAGACACCGGTCTTCAATGGCTTATTCTCTTCTGTCCTTTATATTCTTCCGAACCATAAGACTAATCTTAGGCAAACTCTTAACAATATATACAACAACAATCTCAAACCTTAATCCCACTAGGTAGGTGGCAATTGAAATTATGTATAACAACACATCAAGCCTTAATCCCACCATATTGGGCCAGCTATATGAATTCTAGCTCTCCAATCATCTTTATCTATGGTCTTATCTTCTATAAGGCTTTTAAACTTATATCATATCTAATAGTTTTCATCCTTTTTCCTTTACCTCTTTTGCTAAAACTTCTTCTATTCCATCCACTTTCCTCATAGGAGTCTCTATCAACATCTTCTCACATGCTAAACCATCTTAATCATTCCTCAAACATATTATATTTAATTGGAGTCACTTTGATCTTACTACAAGTAATCTCATTTGTAATTCTATCATTTCTTGTATGGTTGCATATCCACTATAGTAAAATCTTCACCTTTGTTATGCTCATATTTTTTGTGCATTAGTGCTTTACTGCCCAATTTTTCTTGCCATACAACAAAGTTAGTCTTATAACCGTCTTACAAATTTTTATTTTTAGTGTTAGTAGAATTTTATTATCACAAAATGTTGGTTGTATTTTTTCATTTTAACCATCCTAACTTAATTGTATGGGTAACACCATCATTAATCTCTCTATCTTTTTGGATGATTGAACCAAGATATCTAAATAAGAACTCTATGGGCAATTATCATTACATTTTAATTGTTAATACTGCAGACAAAGTGGATAAGAATTGTGGTATACGTGAAAAGACCCACAAATTACCTGATGTGCTAATAAACGGCCACTTGAAGAGCAAGGGCCCAAGCAAGGCAACCGCAGCAGATAGAAATACAACAACTTTGCTGTAGTGTTCACCAAACTTGTCCAGCCACCTTTGAAGCTTTGGTTTACTTAGTTGTGCTTCTTCAGTCAATTGCACAATCCTGCTCAGCATTGATTCTTTCCAGGTCTTTTTTGCCTACAGAGAAGTTACAGCTAAACTGGGTAGGAAACCAAATACAAAGGTTTAAGGAAAAAATGAAAAAATTGAAAATGATCTGACAGACAACAATAACATATGAGTAAGAATGCAATAAACCGCAATTCTTTCCTATATCTGCAAAATAACCTACAAAAAGAAACAATAGTGACAAGCTTTAATCCCACTGGTCTACTACAAGGAATCTAGCTAATTTGTCTTCCCTATCCATTGCTATGTCTTTTGAAAATCATTATAACCCATGTCATGCGTAAGGGCATGTTTAGTTACAAGGGAAAAAATGCAATTTTCTATCTCCAATTTTCTTTTTAACAAAATATAAAAAAAAAAAAAAAATTGAACAACACATTCAACTATTAAATAAAGAAAACTATTTTCTTATTTAGAAAATTAAAAAATGTGTTAAGGATATTATTGCTATTAAAATTTTTACTATTTATTATTAATCATTTTTACTATTTATTAATATTTCAACTATTTTATACTTTTCTCAAAAAAACTATTTAATACTAATATTTTTTGTATTTTCTAATACTGCAACATTATTTATTATTAGTCAATTTTAAAATTCATATTTTCACTATTTATATTGATATTAATATAAAAGTCATGTTTCTATGTTATACCTGTTGATTTCATAATATCAATTATGTAATTGAACACAGCCATATCAATTATCTACATTCACTACCATCTCAAGAAACTTTTCAATGTGAGATGGTGTTGGAACTTTATCTCATCATTCCCTTGCTAGAGGTTGCATTAGAGAGGGCATCTGACGTAAATTTTGTCAAATTGTTATTTTGCATTGAATTTTCTTGTCAAGATTACTTTTAGAAGTCAATTAACAATACAAATGTTGTGCCATCAACCCTAACTTGTCAAGTATGAAGTGCAAATGACAATGATGATACTAATATTAAAATAAATGCATTTAATATTGATTTCAATTGAAAAATACACTTTTTTTAAGAAATCCATGGAACATGCAGTAAATGTTTTTTTACCAGTCAATATAAATTTAGAAAATTGATAAATAGAGTATCTGTTTTAATTTAAGATTTTTTATTTGAACAGCATAGTTTCCATTTTTTTATTTTTTATGAGAACATTTCTAGAAAGTAGAACCTATTTTCCACAATTAAACAACCACTGCCCAAATAAAGTGAGAAAAGAGATCTCGAATTTCATGTTAAGGATTAAATAGGACTCAACCAAGGTATTTGCAAACTATGTCATTTTTCAGATTCAATTATGACTACTCATTGTACTCAAAAGTGCCAATTGGCTGAATCTCATTAACAATATTGGTTTTTTGATACTAGGATACCCGTAACTTCTTTTCATTACCATCATCTGGACATAACATAATTTTTTTTATACGCAAAAGTATATATAAAAACCACCAAAACGGGGACTAACTCTACTTTCAGAATTGACATTAGCAATGAAATTATAAATATCTAGAAATACAGGATTATCAAATTATTCAAACTACACACTCACTTCCCAAACCATGGGAATTCCTTCTCTATATTCTAAGAAGAAGAATTCCAGAATAAACATTAGAAAAAGATCAAGTTAGCAACAAAAGAAGTTATTGGCTCAATATAGAAGCAAGCAAAACAAACTATGAATTCATTTTTCATCTATGTTACCAGAAATTTGAAAAGAAACATAATTGGACTAGAAACAAAGAAGAACCATGCTAATACTATCCAGCATATCCAACATCATGCGACATCACACTTAGAGCACATACCTTCACAATCATCATGCCATCAAGGTTCCTGGCACCACCAGGAATACAATCCCCAGCTTTTCTATCAAGTGGTTTGACTTCTCCAGTCAAGTGCTCAATCGTAATTGTTGATCTACCTTGGAAAACTTCACAATCCACGGGTACCGACTGAACATAATACAGCTAGTCTTAGGACACAAGACATACTAACTTAAGAAAGATATTTCATATTTATAAATAAACTATCAAGGACTAGCATCTCTTAGTTACAAAACAAACTTCATGGAAATTTAATTCAATACGCACAATGCACAGACAATTACTCTGGCATGTCTAAAATTTGGGAAGAACCAAAAACAACTTGATTGAAGACTCTTACGTAATATATGAGTTATAAGGGCTTTAATAAGGTCAAAGATAGAAATGATTGGTGAGCTCAAATTTTATGTAACACACACCAAATAGTGGAATTAAGGCTTGATGTTTTTTATATAAATTTTGAAAGCTTCTAGCTCCCCAACATGGGGGTCATGAGTTTTAAATTTCCTAGTTCTCCCTTTGGACCAGTTATGCAAGTGGAGAAATCAATGTCACGTGACACATTTTGGCCAGTACCTCGGATGTGTCTTCTATAAGAAATAATATGGAAGAGAGCTTTGAATTATATTTATATTTATAAGCTTAACACCTCTCTCCCCCCTCCCTTTGAGAAAAGAAAAAAAAAAAAAAAGAAGAAACAAAACTAAAGCAAATAAAGAAACAAGGATTCTTACGCTAGCTACACTATTCAATCAACTAATGATACCTCCACTTTTTTTTTTTTTGTACAATAATACATCTGTGTCATGTTTCCATGTTGTATAGGGTGGTTTCATAATATCAATTATGTGATGGAACATGATCATATGAATTATCTGCATTCACCACCATCTCACGACACTTTTCTATATGAAGACGGTGTTGAAACTTTACCTCATTATTCCCCTCACTTGAGGGTTGCGTTAGGAAGGGCATCTGATGTAAAATTTTGCCACATTGTTCTTTTTGCATGAATTGGAATTGTCAATGTGACTTTTATAAGTCAATTGACATTATGAATACAACTGTGCCCACTAACCCTGACTTAGTTAGGATGAGGTACAATTAATGATGATGATGGTACAATAATACCTCCACTTTGAAACATTCTGAGCCCTATCCTGTCTGATAACCAAGTATGCTGTACCAGTAGCAGCATGCAGGTATCAACAGCTTAAAATGCTTGCTTAGCCCACAAGACAAGAATAGAATAACAGTGTGCTTTAACCAATATAGAATTGCTCCAATCTATCAAAAATGCTAGAAAACATAACAGAGAGTTCACAACTACAATGTTTCAAATTGAAAAAAAGAAAAAGAAAAGAATTGACTACATAAAAACAAGAGTATGGAAACTCAAAAAACAAAGAAACTGCAAGCACAGACCTCACCAGCTTTGACCAATATATATGAGCCCACTTCTAAGTTATTTACAGGGACTTCTTTGTATGACAAATCAGAGAAATTAGGTGATTTATCATTGTTTACTTCCAGCACAAGAGCAAAATCTGGATAATTTTCTTTCAACTCCTTAACATCAATCTTTGAGCGGCTGGTGAAATACTCTTCAGCTGCAGCCATGATAAACATTAGCAGGCAGAAGTATATTTGCTTCTTCAAACAATAAAGAGAAGTATTAAGATACCATTGAATGAAGCACTTTGGTAAGTACCTATATGAGCCAGATTAAACATTGCAAGAAGCAATCCACCTTCCAATGGGTTTCCCATAAATAAAGATGCAAATGCTGCAAGAGCCATTAGAACATGAATGTTGATTTTTCCACCAGTAATATCAATTAGAGCATCAAGTGATGCAGATACCTGACATAAATAGAATATTAAAAATGTTACTAAAGGAACAGGTAAATTCCAAAAACCAACAGAACATTGACCTAATATTCAGCCTAAATTTAACAAATAAGATAAGTAAGCATAATCATATTAGATAAACTCCAAACAAGACCTTGTGCTTAAATGGAATTAGACTGAAAAGACAAGCAAAAAGAACATTCAGATCAAGACTCAGTGACAAAGAAAAACTTGTGTCAGGTATCTTATTTGTTAAATAAACTCCGGAGAATCTCAAGAGGATTTTTCTTCACAACTTTTATCAGAATACATTTACTATGGTTCTCTTGGCAATGTGAAAATTTATTCATTCAAATCAGCAAGCTTTCGTCCCAATTACTTGGAGTCACATATATAGAGCATTCCACCACTTGAGTCATTTACAATTATATCATCTGTAATTTTCAGAGCAATCATGTTCTTAACGACCTCAATTCATATTTCCCTCAACTTTTTGTTTCTTGGGCAGGTCTTCAAATTGAATAAACAACAATCCTTATATGCTCAATAATAGGTCCATAACACACATTGACTTGCCATTTCAAATGCTTTCTCAAAAATTAGCAATCTATCTCTTAGGAACACTACTCATGCATCTCAACTTCCTTGTTTCAGTTTTACCTATTTTTGAGCACCAATTGGATGAGATTTCCAATTGCATTCATTTTAGAGTTGAAGAATTTTTTTTGGCGCAATTTGATTAGATGGTAAGATCATAGGCTTTGGCATCAAGTATTTGCTGGTTTTTACAATCAGGCAAAGGAGATGTCTGTTTGGGAGTTTGTGCTTCCAAAAGTGTGGACTTAAGGTCTTAAGTAGGAATTTCCCCAGTGATAAAGCCCAAATTTGGATAATACCTGTGAACTGCAAGTGCTTGTAGATTATCAAAATTTATTCCGCTAGGGGGGTGGGTTTAACCTGGCCCGGCCTAGGGATGTTCTCATCATCCTTGTCTTATTTCCCTAGTTTGCTATCTCATGTAACCTCCCAAGACAGAAAATCCACCCCGTTCCAATTCTTTTAGCATGCTTCACGTTAAACCAAGCAACAAAGGACGGAAAGTGATGACAAGTGGGGCAAGCAACACTCAGGGAAAGACCCTTTTCTATGTGTACATTTCATAGGACTCTTTGTGATAAATGGAGCATGACCACACCTCAAACAACCTTCTAGAGGTCCATTACCCCTTCGTGAGTAATGTTCTTCATTTACACCACTTTGCTAGGTTTCATGCTTATTGAAATCACTTAAGGAGAATCATCCTGGCTTAGAACCATTTTTCTATAGAACCTCATTCAGTTTTGTCACGACAATATGGTTTAAGGACCAAATTCAGGATGGATTTGTATGGTTCTTGTATGGCTAAGACACCAAAATATCCAACCATGAATGAAGAAAAGGATGGCCAATGATCATGAGACCTTAATTCATGACTGATTGGTGCTTTAAATGTGACCAGAGTGAAACTGGCAGACCACCTCCTTCATTGTTTATTGGGCTGAGAAGGTGTATAATCATTTCTTTACCATCTTCAGCATAAAATTGTTGATTTTGGCTTATGTGTTAAACCTAATATGCTTACAGGGTTGGGTTACTCAATGTACAAGACAAGACTAGAAGAATATGGCATGCCATTCCTTTTTGTGGTGAAATGTATAGGGTGCTAGAGTAACAGTAGAATTTTGGCAGAAGATCTTTCTCATTTCTCCTTTTTTGTGTAGGGAGGACATTACGTTTTGTGCAAATCCTCCTACATGCAGTTTCTCAGTGTGTTCAATGGCATTTGTACTTTTTTCTCAATCTCTTCTTTCTGGATCTGTGAAGATGATCCCTTCTAGATATCGGACCCTCCCAATTTTTGTTTTATTTTAACTCTTATTTTTCAGCTTCACCAGAATTCTACACTATTACCTACGTTAGCCCTTCACCTAAACCTTTGGATTCTATAATATACCTATCTAGAGTCCCTTTTTTTGGCTCAGTATATACTCGTTAGAGTTCATTTCTCTTGTTTGAACAACTAAAACTATATGGCTGTACCTAAAAGAAAAAACGTCCATAAAAGCGTTATTTCCTTCAATATTCCCAAAACCAAACCACCATTAATGCAAATTAGTGAGGACTTACGCACAACCTCGATCATCTCTTTCTCCTCCATTGTACACAATATGCATGGCGTTAAAGATATATAATATTTATGTTTTCAGAAAGCCATAAGCTAGCAGTTAGTCTAAATAGAATCAGAATGAGGAAAATCTGGGAGAGAACAGGCCTACCCCGACGAGAGGGAAAGCAATTAGATAGAAAGCATGCTGCAGAGGCTTCGCAGCCGGCTGGGGAAGCAAGTACGGACAAGCGCCAGCAGCGAGAAACAAAACCGCGGAACAGCAGCAGAGCTCCAAGTGTTCCCGCAAGAAGTTCGCCAAATGAGTCCACCTGATCGCCTCGGCAAATCGAAGAAACGCTTCCTGAGACTTAACCAGCTTCACTTCACCGGCCTGATGATGGTGGTGGTTGTGGTGGTGGTGGTGGTGGCTATGACCTTCATGGTGGTGATGGTGGTGATCGTGATGGTGAGGCGATTCGGAGGCCTTGGCGACGCAGCGGAAGTGAGATAGACGAGGGGAGAAGGAATTGCGGAGAAGCGGAGGGAATAGGGTTTGGTTGGGGAAGGCGTTGAGTTGGAGTGAATCGGCTCTTTTGCTCCTTCTACATCTGCGATTCAGTGATCGGAAACCGGTGATACCGAGTTGGAGATGGAGATGGAGTTGGAGAGTGTCCATTTGATTCAGAAGCAGCTAGTAGGAATCATGGATGCCGAGGAAGGAAGGAAGGAACAAGGAAGAAAGAGTGAGAAAGACAGCGTGAACCTCTGGTTCGCATCCTCTGATCCGAAATAGACCGGAACAAGAAGTGTGGGTGCTGGGTAGTGGGTACCGTCTACCGGGGGGGGGGGGGGGGGGGGGGACCTTTCTTTTTATATCTATCTGGTGTTGGGCTTGGGGGCGAACAGACTCTATAATGACACCACCCCCTACCACACCATGTCCTCAGCCTGGCCTATGCCGATTGCCATCCATAAATCAATCGATGATTAAATTTCACTATTTTCTTTTTCTTTTTGCTTACCCCTACCCCTGCCCCTTCCACTGCTCAAAACACTCTATATAAACATATTCCATTTATATTTGCGTCCACATCTTCCTATAAACACCCTTTTGTTGACAACAATAAACTATTTCCCTGCTGTAAAGCAGGACAAATTTTGAACTTTTGTTGTCGAGAAAAGATTTGCTTTAATCAATATTTAAAATTATAAATAAATATTATTATGTACACTAACATATTAAATTAAAATTGATCTTCTTAAAAATAATTACTGAATGAAATATGAACAATGATATTTAAAAGAGTTAGTGAATTGACTTATTAATTTGGTAAAATGCTTATTTAATCTTTACTAGATAAAATATATCATTTTCATTTCACCCACTCAGAGTCAAAATAAATAGAACAGATCAATTCACATACAAATATTATTATTCATAAAATATAGTGTGATTTTAAACAAAATGCATAACGGGCCTTCTAAACCACAAAATTTTATATTTTGCGAAGTCAGATATGTGAATTCCGTTAATAGACAATCTATGACTATGAACATGCCTCACTAATTTCGTCAAGAAAATAATATATTTCACGATGGTCAGCTCTTGAACCATTGGTAAGATTCAGATTCAGATCCAGATTCAGATTCAGTTAGAAACTGTTATAATTTTTCCCTAATGGATTGGACACAACATTCATACAACAGTTATTGACAACTGGGCTAATACAGAGACTAGCTCCAAACAATTCATCGAATGCTGAATGAATATGCCCGGCACTACGAAAGATCAGAATGGGAAAAATTAAACCAAAAACTAAACTTATGATACAACAACAACAACAAAAAAATTCTTTTCTCTGCCGGATCATCAAAAAAAAAAAAAGAGAGAGAGAGCAGAATTAGGTATGAAGCAGCAAGGCCCAATCAATTCTGCGAAATAGTTTTGCCTTTTGACAGTAGGCAAGCATGCTCGCCTCAACTGTCTTTCCCTTTGCTGCCACTGCCTTCCCCTTTGGCACTCCCTTCAGAAACTTCAGGTCCATCATAAGCTGAAAGGAAGAAAGTAGCCTGATTCTTCTGCAGAAACCTGCATCAAAGGCAAAGATCTTTATCAAGCATTCTGATACGCCAGCCATTTCGGTCTATGCTTGGAAATAATACACTTTCCGTTCCCATATTCTGAATGTATGTTTGTCTCCAGATGCAATTACCATAATATCGAGAATTTATAAACTGTAGAAATTAGAAATCACATTTCTTTAGTCTCAGCAAAATCCATCCCCTACACACCCCCCCCCCCAAAAAAAAAAATAATAATAATAATAATAAATAAAAAATTTAAAAATTAAAAAAAAAAATGCACACACACACAATTAACACCATAACATCAATTTATAGTGTATACAACCATGAAAGAACACATGTTAATGCAGTTAAATAAGAGAACAAATAAAACTACCATGTGCATCCATGGTGAGTACTCCTCAACACTTAACAGAAGACAGGAATTTGTGATATTTCCATTCTGTGAAAAAACAGACACCCGGCCAGGTTGGAGATTCACAACTCAGGCCACAGTTGAACACCCCCCCCCCCCCCCCAAAACAAAAAATAGAAAATATTAATAGGGCAATTGAATCAGTTTCAAGGTAAAAAGCCTTCTGATGATCTATCACTTGATACAACTAAGAGTGTGTTTGATTGCACACATTTATCATAAAAAATGCGTAATTATTACACATATTTTCTATGGAAGCAATCAAACACTCTTAACTTTTTTATGAAAAATATGTATATGGTACAAGCATTTAAAGCTTCTTTCCATATAATTCATTTTCCAAGGGGATGGAGTGATTTTTGTTTTCTAGGCAATTATTACCTAGAATTAAATTCTAGGTAATGCAATCAAACACACCCTAAATGAATTGTTGTAATGATTATCTTCCCATGGAAATAGAATCATTCTATGGACAATACTTATCCGTCCAACTTCAGTTGACCAGCTTTCATTGCATAATGTATGATGTTCAATGCATTATTTTAGTTTAAAGAAAGTAAAATCCATTGCAACAAGCAACACCATCAAAAACTAGAACTAAAACGGAAAGATCAGGAAAAAAATAGTTAATTGCCAGAATCAAGACATTAAATTTTGCTAAGAATAGTCAGTATAATGAAAAGGATAAAAGTACAAACTTGAGAAAGTCAAGTAATTTCTGCTGCAAGCCAACCAATGTTTCTTCATCAATGTTAGCATATGCCAATAACTCGGGCAACTTAACTGCAGACAACAGAAAATACCAAATCACAGATGGGAAAGAGCAGCTTATCCTTTTCCAAACAATATAAAGTTCATGACATTTCAAGTTGGAAAATGAAGAAAAAAGCTAGGGAATTTCAGTGAAACAACTGAATCAGGCACAGAATGAAATCCATGGAGATTGGAAAACATTGGCATTTATAGCATATCTGAGCATACCAAAAAGGCGGAGAAGATGTTCAGCACCATATATACTTGATGGAGAAACATTATCTGTAACTGCTTCCTTATACTGTTGCCGCTCCTGTTTGTAAAGGAGAATAGCTGGCAATCCTTTGTCAAAGTAACACCGTATTCCATTCAACATTTCCTTTATTAAATCAGTCATCCTATATCCAAGAGAAATAATAACCAATGCATGAAGAGAATTAGGAGTAGGGCATAGTGGAACTAGGATATGGCAAACAGAAAAAGGATGCCAGTGCAAGACCTAGCTAAAATCCTCTAATAGTGGGGTAACAACTTATCAAACTCAAAATATAAAGATTATTTTTTCTTTTTTGGGCAGGGTAAGATTGGTAAATTTTAATATCCTTCCACCATGATACCCTGTGGTCTTATAAAACTCAAGCGAAACCAAGTTCAACATAAAAAAACTCATATGAGTACCCAGGGTGGTTTTTTAATAGGTTCCACTACTAAACATTCAAGAAAAACAAAAAAACAATTATCATATATAATAACATCAGCATGCTCACTCAGCACACAAGTACGCACACGCACATTTCAAAACATAGCTACAAGCCTGATGGGATAAATAACATGATTAGCCAAATGAATGTGGTACTTTTATGGGAAAAGAAATATATTGTGTGAGTAATTACATAGTTGCCAATACCATATTGGACAAGTACCAGACTTTTCAATGATATGGTATGGTAATATTAGCAGACAATACCAGGTATCATTTTGAATATATGATTATGATCATTTAAAAAATATATTATAACAATATATAGAATTCTAATAAAATTTTACATAAAAAATGACGAAAGAATACAAAACTATCACTATTGTCAAAAATAAATTGTAAGCAAAAAATTTAAAATAGCAATATAACAATGCATTCAAATCAACAAACAAATACTTTTACCAAGCAAAAACCAAAAAAAAAAAAAAGAAAAAGAAAAAATCAACATACAATTACAAAGAAAGTTAAAGAGTATACAATTGATTATGTAACACATATAATATAAAATAAAAAGAATAACTTCTACAAATATAAAACTTAATTACTATCTTTAGTGTTTAAACACAACATAACAATAATTATCTTTTGTTTCTATTTTTTCACAATTTGTTACCACAAAATTACAAATGTTAAAGTAATATATATAATAGTTGGCATATATATTAAGTTATAATATATGATATACATTACAATATTTAGTATATATTGTAATATATAATATTTTTGATATGTATTTAAGTATAATATATATTTATATTATATTATATAGGGACTCAGCCTATATGTACTTACTAGGCTTGTGGATTAAGGAACTTCAGGTATCGATATACTAATTTTGGCCAGAATCAACTAGTATTTTAGCCATAATGAAATACTCTATTTAATGTACTGAATTAGCTTTGCGGTTACCAACCGATGATATAGTATTCATAACCATGGGTAAGCACCCTCTAAACTGTCACGACCCAAGGATATAGAAGTAATTATTTCATGTATGTATTTTCTCCTTTGTTGTACTGTAGGTTGTTGTAGTGTTGTACCTTCAAGTTACAACCTATAAATAACATAAGGTAGTTAGAGAATGGATGATTGATGAATGAATTGAATTCTTATTTCCCTCTCAATTGCTCTAATCTCTCTCTCATTTCTTCCTCATCTCTCTCTCTTTCTCGACTTTGTTTGGATTTCTCTCTCCCTTTCTCCTCTCTCATTCACGACTTCTTCCATAATTCCATTATAAACCCTAGGTAAACCCTAGTAGCCTGACAATTGATCTCAAAGCCGATCGTTCCGCTGTTGTGATTCTAGCAAACTTGTAGCAATTAGGTTTGAATTTCTAAGGGCAAATTCCAATTGCAATCTAGACCAATCATTCCTCTGTTGCGATTCCAGCGAACTTGTAATAGTTAGGTTTGGATTTCTGAAGGCAAATTCCAAATGTGATCTAGACCGAAGATCCTCAACTGCAAAATTGAGGTTAAGGTGAGAAGGAAAGCACTGTAGAAGTGGATCTTGAATGAACGCTAAACATCAACAAGCACGATTCAGTATCTAGGTCACAATGCAACATCCAGGCGATTATCAAGAAGTTGTTTCTCGGCTAATTAATTGAAGCATAGAAAAGTGACTTCTGGTGAGCTAGCTAATACAAAAACGATCAATTGAGGAGGCTGATTCTAAGCTTAGGCGATTTTCTGAATGAGACAAGCAGTGGACATGTATTGGATGAAACAAGTGGAAACTAGGATGGACAATCTAGAAAAAGGCTTAGGGCAGATTCAAGTGGAGGCGAGTTGCAATCGAGCAGAATGCGCCACAACAAGAAAAGCAATCATGGAAGAATGTGCCGCAACAAGAAAAGAAATCAAGGAAGGATGCAATCAAATCATTAACATCACCCACAAGCTGAATAACCTACTAATTTTGATGTCAAAGAAATTCCAAATCAGCCTACCAGTGGAACCTCTTTCAAAATCCACAGTTGAACCGATTCTAGCATAAGCTGGAATCCTACATGTTACCTTAGGTTTGCAGCAAGAATCGGATCAAGTAATTCTGGATGCCAAGGCAATTGGCAAAAAAATCAACGTGACACCATTGGAGGAGGTAACTGTTGAAGATAAAACTGAGATGTACGCCGCCAATATGGAAGCCAAATATGCTGGAATGGAAACGATCACAACAGCCGTAAATTTTGAAGATCCTAATTCTATTTCTCTTGAAGGAACAAACAATCCATCATCAGGACCGGAAGATGATTACACTAGATCTTGTAAATCCGACTGAAAAATCAGTCAATTGTGGGGAAATATGTGCCTTAATTGCAATGAATAACCAATAGAGACTTCAAATTTGGTTAGAGGTTGATGGAGGATGCTCGCATTTGGAGAAAATTGATCACATTGAAATTCTCAAGCAATACATTCATGATCTGGAACAAAAGAGGATGCAGAAGGACAAATTGAAACGAGATGAACGTGATAGAGCCCCTGTTCGTCACACTTACCAGCGACATAAAATGAAAG
The DNA here is from genome assembly GCA_036245055.1 of Diospyros kaki. Taxonomy (NCBI): domain Eukaryota; kingdom Viridiplantae; phylum Streptophyta; class Magnoliopsida; order Ericales; family Ebenaceae; genus Diospyros; species Diospyros kaki. The sequence continues at coordinate 5,970,169 of BSEG01000004.1, read as the reverse complement.
GAGAAGCATGGCCACTCAAGGAAAAAGACACAAGGGCAGAAGAGTCACATTCGGTTGGGGGAGAATGACAACTCGCGTGGCTGCAACAGACTAGGGAATACATATAAAAGGTAGGAGAAAAGGAGAGAGAAGCAGCTAAAGAATTTGGAAGAAGTTTTGGGACAAAAGGGCCCTCTCAAATAGGCTACTATCCGTTTCTCAATCTGTTGGGCCAAGTCCATTATCTGCCCAAGGCTAGTAGGCCTTAACACCATCATCTCTACCTTTATGTTCGGTTTCAACCCATTAATGAAATGCCCTTCTAGCATGGCCTCTGGCATGTCTTCGATCGGTGATGCCAGAGTTTCAAAGCAGAGACAGTAATCCTTGACAGATCCCCACTCCCAAAGAGTTAGAAATCTCTCCTCCACCGTACCTTCCTGAGCAGCCCCTTGAGTTCCTCCCAACTCCTCACCCTTCATCTCTTTTGTTCCCACTGAAACCATGAAAGTGCAGCACCTTCAAAACAAAGGGCCGCAAAATCCAATTTCTTAGCATCAGTCAACTAATTCACAGCAAAATAACATTTAGCCCTAAAAACCCATCCATCTGGATCTTCTCCCTCGAAGAGGGGCATCTCCAATCATCTATTTCGCACTTTCAGCCTCCAGAATCCATTGGATCTGAACAATTTTAGAGTACTTGAATCTCTAATTGATAAAAAAACGTAAACACTAATAATTCCCCTTCAAATTCTATGTTACAGGACTCCTTTAAATACAGCTATACTACTTATCTTCTAGCTAAAATTTAGGGTATTAAAAATACAAAACAACAGTAGATTTTGGAGAGAACTTTTCTCCTAATTTTTCTCCCAAATTTTAGGCTTTGGCTAAGACTGTTATCTTCTTTCATTTAGCCTTATCTTCGGGTTCAATCTTATTTCAACTTTATCTCTATTATCTCGAGAACTTCTTCTTCAACACTCCCCCCTCAAATTGGAGAATAGATATCTTTCATTCCTACCTTGCCTCTAATCATCTCAAATCCTTGTTTGGTCATTGCCTTGGTGAGAATTTCATCTTCTTGTAGGCCGGTAGGGATATACACCAAATTTATTCCACCATCTTCAATTTCTTGCTTTATTAATTGCCAATCAATTCTCACATGCTTCATCAAGCCATGTTGGACTGGGTTGTTTACTATACTAATGGCAGATTTACTGTCACGGTATAGTCTTGAAGGGTCCGTATTAGGCATCTTCAAGTCATTCATGAACTTCCCTAACCATATCACTTCACAGATACCTTGAACTATAGCTCGGTATTCTGCTTCAACACTACTTCTAACTACCACACTCTATTTCTTGCTCCTCCATGTCACTAGATTACCCCATAATTTCGTGCAATAACCAGAAGTTGATTTGTTGTCTTCTAAGGAACCTACCCAATCAACATCAACAAACCCTTGAATTCCTCGGTCTTCAATCTTTCTGAATAAAATACGCTTACCAGGAGTCCCTTTAAGATATCTTAGGATATGATAGGTTGCATTCAGGTGTTTACTGGTGGGTGAATGCGTGTATTGACTTACTTTACTCACCGCATATGCAATATCCGACCGTATAAGAGACAAATAGATCAGCCTTCCTACAAATCTCTGATATCTCTCTTTATCAATTGTTTTCTCTGTCCCATCTTTATTGAATTTGCAGTTGGGTTCCAATGGTGTGCTGGCTGGTTTATAGCCAAGTTTGCTTGTCTCCTTTAGTAGATCTAGTGTATATTTCCTTTAAGAGATAAGAATTTCCTCCTTATTCCTTGCTACATCCATTCAAAGAAAATACCTCATTTGCCCAAGGTCTTTAAGTTCAAAAGCCTGTTCTAATTGCCCTTTTAATGCTTTAATCTCGTGCTGGTCATCACCTATAACTATAATATCATCTACATAGACAATTAAGATAGTTTTTAGGCCATTGGCAACATGTTTGATGAACAAGGTACGGTCAGACTGTCTTTGTTGATATCCTAACTAATGCAATGTGCTACTAAACCTCTTGAACCAGGCCCTAGGAGATTGTTTCAGCTCATACAAAAATTTTATTAACCTGCAAACCTTCCCTTTTTCTTTAAACCCAAGAGGGATTCTCATAAATATCTCTTCTTCTAGATCCCCATTAAGAAATGCATTTTTTATATCAAGTTGATGTAATTCCTAATCTAAGTTAGCTGCAAGTGACAATAACACACGCATAGAATTGAATTTTGCAACGGGTGCAAAGGTCTCTTCATAATCTATTCCTTGTGTTTGAGTGAAGCCTTGGGCCACTAACTTGGCCTTAAATCTCTCAATACTCCCATCAACTTTGTGTTTTACAGTAAATACCCATTTGCTTCCTACCACTTTCTTGTTCAGATGTAGATTTACCACTTCCCATGTACCATTCTTTGTTAGTGCATCCATTTCTTCCTATACAGCTCTTCTCTATTCTGGAATTTGTAGGGCCTCATTGATGTTTTTAGGTATTTACACCTCATCAACCTTTATTGTGAATGCCCTAAAACCTAGGGATAATCGAGAGTATACCAAATGGTTAGAAATAGGGTGTTTAGTGCATGACCTTACCCCTTTCCTCCAAGCAATTGGAATATCCAAATCATATAATTCTGGTTCTTCATTGTTTGTTCTGTTGTTTTCCTCAACTGGTACTGCTGCTTTAGTCCTTTCTTCCTCTTCATGTGTTGGACCTTCTTCCATGGTTGATGATTGGTCTTGCCTTGGTTCAAGATCCCTTCTCCTCGAATATACTTTGATTGGCAACTGTGATTTTTCTAGAATATGTTGTTGTTCTCCTCTTGAATTAGTTACATCATTCAAAATAGGACTAGAAGAAATAATTGTTTCAGGCAAAATACTAACATCCCAACCATCCCTACCTTGATCTGCACTAGGAATCTCCCCCTACAAACTATTGGTAGGGTAGTAATATTGATTCTCGAGAAAAGAGGCATCACAAGATACAAGAAATTTCTTAGTGTCAGGACAATAACACTTGTAATCTTGTTGTGTGGGAGAATAACCAACAAACACACACTTCAGAGACTTGGGATGTAACTTAGAATGATAATTGTGAACAAATGTTGTACATCTGAAGATTTTAGGGGACAAGGAATTTAACATGCGAGTTAGAAGGGGATAAGAGGTAATGAGAGTGTTTAAGAGAGCTTTGAAGTTGAGGACCCTAGTTGGAAGCCTATTAATGAGATAGGTTGCAGTGAGAATAGCTTCTCCCCAAAAGGAAGTAGGGACAGAGCTCGAAAACATTAGGGTTTTGGCGGTTTCAAGCAAATGTCTATTTTTTCTTTCGACCACTCCATTTTGTTGGGGGTTATAGAGGCATGTGCTTTGGTGAACAATACCATCGTCACTCAAATATGTCTCAAATTTGGTGGAGAAGTGTTCTCTTCCATTATCAAATCTAAGGATATAGATGGAAGTTTGAAAAATGTTAAAGGACCATTTGATGAAATTTTTTGAATATTTTATACACTTCAGATTTTTCTTTCATCAGAAAAACCCAACACACCCTGGTATTATCATCTATGAAGGTGACAAACCAGCGAGTGTGAGTTAGATTGGGTACTTTAGTTAGTCCCCACACATCACTATGGATTAGATAAAAAGGTTTGGCTGGTTGATAGGAATGAATGGGATGAGAAGATTTTGTTTGTTTAGCGAGAATACATTGTTCACAATTGAAGGAATCATTCATTTTATTGCCAAACAATCGAGGGTACAAAATCTTCAAATATCTAAAGCTAGGATGACCTAATCTCTTGTGCCATAAATAGATGTCAGAATCTGAAACAACAAAAGAAACAAAAGAATTATGTAACCTAGAGGCACCAACTAGTCCTTTCACATAGTAGAGACCTTCATTCTCCTTAGCATTGCCAATCATTCTCCCTGAAATTAGGTCCTGAAATACACATTAAGTGGAAGAGAAAGTCACTTTGCAATTCATGTCTCTAGTAACTTAGTTGATAGATAAAAGATTGCATCTTAAAGAGGGCACATATAAGACAGATTTCAATCACAAGTCACCTAAATATACCGAACATTCTCCTTCAACATAAGATATTGTACCATCTACCATAGTCAACTTTATATCCCTCTCACAGCGTTAGCGTTTGTAATCAGTCATGCTACATAGGGATCCGATCATATGGTCAGAGGCCCCAGTGTCAACAATCCAATTCTTATTCAGTAATTTAGATAGATAGCAATTATGAACTATACCTTGTTTCACCTAGGAGGTTGATGGATTGGGTATTTCCACAGAACCCAAGAGTTTTGTAACCCTGGTTTGCTTCAAAATTTGTTGTAAGACCTCTAGTTGATCAGGTGTTAAGGTAAAATTAGTATTTTTACCTTCTTCAGCATCAATCGCATAGGCTTGTGGCGTCTTTTGATTCTAATTTTGATTCCTCCCTTTCTAATTAGCAGGCTTCCCATGTATTTTCCAACAATTTTCTTTAATGTGGTAGGGTTTTTGACAGTGGTCACACCATGTTTTGTCCCTCGACTAATCTTCCACGAGTTGTAGCTGCCCTTTGTTTAGATGTTGTAAGGGTTGATCCACTTTGATTGTTAACCTCTGGTGTTGCATTTAACATCACCTTTTGCAGCTTTCTTCTCTCCTAACTTCAGCAAAGGCCTCTTTGATAGAAGGGAAAGGTGTTGTTCCTAGCAGCCTCTCTCTAACTTCATCTAAATCAGAGTTCAACCCATGTAAGAAATCAAATACCCTTTCTTTCTCTATCATTTTTGAATACTTCACCCCATCCTTTGTACACTCCCAATTTACATCATAAAATAGGTCCATCTCCTACCATAGTTCAAACAATATATTGTAGTAATTAGTCACCGAATGGTTACCTTGGCGGGTGGTTCTTTGGGCTGATCGCACTTCAAAACATTGTGTTGTGTTCTCCATGTTGAATAGAGACTTTGGACTGCATCCTGTACTTTTTTCGTTGTTTTGTAGAATAGATAGGTTCTCCCTATCTTTGGCTCCATAGAATTGATGAGCCAAGCCATCACTATAGAGTTTTCAGCATCCCATGATTCATAATTGGCAACTTTCGAATTTAGCTGTAAAATTCTTCCTGTCAAGTATCCCATTTTTCCTTTTGCCTTTCATCACCAACATGACTGATTGAGACCATTCCCAAAAATTGGTCCCATTGAGTTTATGTTGTGTGATTTGGAGAGTATAGTGATCTAACAAAATGGGGGAAGAGGCTGGGAGTATGGATCGAGAGGCTGTAGGGGAAATAGTTGAAGTTTCATTAATCAAAGAAGAACTAGCCATCTTGAGGAGATTTGGTGTGAAACGAAGAATGCACAGGTTATCAAGAACCTAAACTCTGATACCATGAACAATTTTGGAGTACTTGAATCTCTAATTGATAAAAAACGTAAACACCAATAATTCCCCTTCACATTCTATGTTACAGGACTCTTTTAAATATAGTTATACTACTTATCTTCTAGCTAAAGTTTAGGGAATTTAAAATACAAAACAACATATTTTCGAGAGAATTTTTCTCCTAAATCTTAGGCTTTGGCTAAGACTGTTATCTTCTTTCATTTAGCCTTATCTTCGGGTTCAATCTTCTTTCAACTTTATTAGCATCTTGAGAACAACTTTTTCAACAGGATCCACTGCCTACATCCCTACTCTTCCCTCCAACGTGACCTTCGAAGTAAGGAAGGAATCCATAGGTTTGTTATCCCCACTCTGCTTCCCTTTCCTCCCTTTTTCCTGCTCCTCCCATTTCTCCATCAACAGATTGAATTGGTCCAACATCACTGCCATGTTCTCTATATTTTGCCCCCTCTGGAACTTAGTTTTCATTGAATCCAAACCAACCTGCAATCCCTCCATTCGCCCCTCTATCTGTAGTTGGTAGCTTTCCAATCTTCCCTCCAACTCTCCTACTCTCTCAAAGACGGCAACTCCAATGGATCAGTGCTATGATACCAAAAATGATAGGATCCCAAGAATGAAACTCTAGAATTCTCCAATTACAAAGTTAAGAACAAACAAAACAAAATAAAAGAAACGGACAGTGGCCTATTCGAGAGAGCCCTTCTCTCCCAAAACTTCTTCCAAATTCTCTAGCTACTTCTCTCTCCTTTTTCCCAGCCTTTTATATGTATTCCCTAGTCCGTTGCAGCCACGTGAGTTTTTATTCTCCCCCAATCGAATGTGACTCTTCTGCCCTTGTTCCTTTTTCCTTAACTGCCCTTGCGTCTCCTTTCATTTTACGTTGCTAGTAAGTGTGATGAACAAGGACCCTATCAAAACAGAGGATGGTGGAAGAGTTTTTTGCTGTCGAGAACAAGACTCATGCAGTTTTTATTGTTCACATTTCCATTGGTGAGCTGCAGCATCAAAGCCGGTCTTGGCTTGATAATATCGTTGAAGCAAAAGAGAAGGAAAAGAAAAGTAAGAGAAAAAAACAAGAAAAGGCTAAAGAAAAACCAGATAGCAAAAACAGGAATTGGATAAAGAAATAGCTACTTAGTGGTAATAAGTTTCTTAGGGACAAGAAACCTCTCAAGGAAGGGGGATTGTCACGAGCCAAGGATGTAGAAGTAATTGTTTCATATATGTACTTTCTCCTTTGTTGTACTATAGCCTGCTGTAGTGTTGCACCTTCAGTTTATAACCTATAAATAGGCTACGGTGGTTACAGAATGGATGATTGATGAATGAATTGAATTCTGATTTGCCTCCCAATTGTTCTAATCTCTCTCTCTTCCTCTGTCTCTCTCTTCTGTCCAAATTTCTCCCTCCCTTTCTACTCTCTCATTCTCGATTTCTTCTATAAGTCCATTCTAAACAATAGGTAAACCCTAGGAGCGCAACATGAACTATCACCCAACATTAGCATGGCTTTGTGCAGGCAACCTGAGAAGCTCAAACTATCTCCAATTATGACCTCATCATAAGGATTATATGCCGTGCCTTACCAGTTGGACGGGACTGACTTTGAGCACTTGTAGCATCCTTGATGGAGCCACAAGACTTCTCTGCCTAGTATTGCTAATTCACCATATGGATGCTCACAGCATCCCTTGGCTTGACAACATAGCTTCTCATCCCAAAAACTCTGCAAATCACGATCTTTGAATATGGTCCCAGAATGCATCTCCATAGGCCACCCACCACTATATAAGATGCTGCCACTTTGCAAGACCACTCCACAGTTTGCTTCATAGGCTACTCCTGTAGGCATGCTAGGAGTGACTCCATTGCTCCCACATATTTAATGACTCCAATAGCACCAACAACCTAGGCTAGGCCAAGGTCTATGTTTCCCACATGAGACCTCCAAGGTTTTGTGAAATGAAGGCCGGATATGGATTCATTGAGGATGGATCCTTCAGTGCAAAGGCTCCTTATTTTGACTGATTCATTAAGAGAATCTAAATTGAAAGATAAGCAACCCCATGTAAGCCCTGGGTTGTGGCTCCATTATCTCCATCGACTATGAGTACCACTCCTCCATTAAAAACACCACTTCCTCCATTATGGTTGTTGTTCTTTCATTACTAAAATGGGGTTACTTTGGTAACCAAATTCTAAACCATAACATGTAATCACACCCATTGGACACAGTTAAATTTGAATTAAAAGTACAGGTTACAGTGTAGATTTGCACAAGGAGTAAATCATAATGCAAGAAGTATGTAGAAAAACAGAACTTCAAATTCACAAGCATAAGTCAGAAATGACAGGTGTTCATATCAATTACATACACAAGATTATAGGGCAATTCAAGCAGGTAGTGGATACACTTACATCCCATCCTTCTTTGATCTGTATTCAAGGTACTTTGTCAGTATGTCATCAACATTTGGAGAACGCGGAAGTTTAACAAGCTGCATAAAAGATCAGTAAATTGGCGTCCAAAAAATTAAGTGAATAAACCAATATCATATCACTCTTAATAAATTCTAACCAATATCATATCACTCTTAATAAATTCTACAAATGAGCATGAAACAAGGACTCAACCTCCTAAATACAGAGAACCCGGAGAGTGATCAATTGCATTGGACCATAGTGCGTGTCGTTCAAGAGAAGGCAAAAATAAGAGGTGCACTTAGCATAACCAGATTATAAACAATTAAGATGAGAATAACAAATCAACAAATCATCTCTAGACAACATGTTTACCATCTAGAGATGTCTAAGAGGCAATTATGAACAAACCACTTGCCTCCCTGGGTTCATCAAGAACTCTGTAACTATTTGACACATGCATGAATGGATAGATTTAAGGGATCTAGGTGTATCGTAAAACATCTTAACTGTGTTCTACAATTCAACCAGATTGACATCCTTATATGGCACGGTCTCAAATATTTGGTAAAACAAATTTCTTAAAAGAAATATGAACTTTAAAGCTTTTACTGACTAAACATAATAAAGACAAGTGTTGACTGGAATTTAAATATAAAGCTTTCAGGCTGTTATGAACGTCCAAGCTAAAAAGTGAGCATCTCAAATATTAATGACATTTTAGCATTTGAAAAGGCATGTCTAAATATTTAATTTATGGATCCATGCTAAAAGCAATCACATGCAAAAAGAAAATCTAAGAAGTGGCAAGAAAAATGCATCGGAAGCAACTAGCCAACAGGAGGGAAGTATTCCCATAACAGTAATAGTGTAGTTGAACAGGGCAACAATGTGAAAGAAACAGTTACGGTATTTGATAAATTGATGGGCAGAGTTACAGCAAAAGAAAGCGATTCCATTGTTACCAGATCAGTAATTTAGGACAAAACACCCAAGCAAACTACAATTATAACTCGGAATTTAGAGCCTTGGAACATTCCCTGAACTTGTTGTTTAACATGATCCTTACAGTAGCAGGGCATAAAGGCAACTTTACATCTTTTGCTAGGATTTTCTACTCCATGCCTGGATGCCATGCCTGAATCTGGCATGCTCATTCAATGCCTTTTCTCAATAAATTTTTACTTATTAAGACAACAAAAAAAAAGAAGACACAAAGATGAAATAAGAGTTAAGTCTCTACAGAGAGGAATTTCTTTCCAACCCAAAAAGTTAGTAGAAGGGAAATGGGGTTCATGCACTAATTTTTGTAAGAGTATAAAGAAACCAAACATCCGTTCAAGTGGTGAGACTGTACAAGAAAACAGGCTCATCTACCTAGAAAGTACACAGGGTCTGTAATTTGTTTTAGAATTCAGAGGTGGATATGTTTCAGCAACCTACTAATGACCTATCAATTTACTTTATAGCTTATCCATAAACTGTAACATTTACAGAAAAGAGTTCCACAAGCAAAACACAATGATTTTACCAGACGCACTTTCAAATGGACTCTATATCAACAGAAGTTATATTCAAACACCATATATTTATATATATATATATATTATAAGTGTATTTGGCATTGAAATGGAATAGCAGGAAGAAGAAAGAGACTCATACAGCTTGTAGCAAGTACCTTATCCTGTTGAGTAATGAATTCAGCATCATCAACTAGCTGCTTCTTAAGAGCTGATGGCATCTGAATCTTCACCAGCTTTTCCACAGACACACTATCCTTCTAGAAAAATTGAAGGGAAAGGTTCACTCATCAATATGAAAGATGGCTTGATCAATAAAGGTGAATATGTTAACAAGAAAATCTCCAGCAATGATGAATAAAGTTTGTTTGTGAGCGAGTATTCATGCATCACTACTTGCAATGCATGCATGAGTGTGGGTATGGGTGCGGGGATGTGCGCACGTGCGTGCGTGTGAGTGAGTGTGTGTGTGTGTGTGTGTGTGTTTGTGTGTGTGTGTGAGAGAGAGAGAGAGCATTTCCACATGTGTCAGTCATGCCAGTAAAAAATTTTTGTCCTACAAAAAACTGAAATATGTCTAAATAATCAAACTACAGAGGCCAGACATGCTTATTTTTCACTAAGTAAAATACGGCAAAAACAATCTGTCGATCTTAAACATTCAAAGAAGTTTGATTTGCCTATATTCATACTTCATACACACACATTAAATTAATTCATGCTTTCAGAGTTGGTTCTCATCTTGGAATCCTGTTGTCGCTATATTGTGCCATTCAAGGAGCAAAATTCTCACTCTTAACTCTTCAAGCATTTCTCCTATTTTTAAAACTACTAATGACATTCCAGGTTATCCTCTTTAACACCAGACAAAATTTTTGCATCTATGTCATACATTTTCTACCTACACAAATGAACTTTTATTTTCAGAAATATTTCCAGAAAGTTTAAAAGGGCACTCTTAAGCATACCAAACAAGGTATCAGATTAGTTGTCTCATTGGTACGGTATGGCAATGGTTCCGAATCTTCTGATACTAGAGGATATCCTATACTATTTCAGATATATGATATATCATTATGATAAATTTATAATATATATACCACACCTATTAATACCATACTGGATAAGATAATGAAGTTGTCATTGACACAATATGACAAACAAATTATTAGATACAAACATCACTATCAAAATTTAAAGATTTTAATTATGGAAAAATATTCATAATAAGTTATATATAAAAAAAAAATAATACTTAATAAACTAATTTATCATGTCAACAAAATAAGATAATTCAAATTAAATCATAAATAAAAATATAAATTTTGATATTAATGTTATCCCTTATAATATATGTATGTTCCCAGAAAAAAATAATATATGTATGCTATAAAATAGTGTGATTAAAGCTTGATATGTTATAGTGGTTACAATATATAATATAATGTAATATACACAATATACACCATGTTATATATTGGTGTCAACAATCGGTGTCAATCACTCAGTCAATCAAAGCAAGATTGGGATTGACGTCCTTTCCTTTTGTTAGAATAGGAATGCATATATTACTGTATCTTTCTATCTTTGAGTTGTATCCTAAGTTCTATAGTTTGCAAAATAGATTTAGAAACTTTCTTGTTTAGTTTTTAGGAACTTCCTAACTTAGCAAGAAGATTGTTTATATATTAGCATATATTCCATTGATTTGAATCAAATTGAAGAATTATTTTTTCCCATCCTTTAACATGGTATCAAAGCCTAGACAATAGTTACCACTTCTTTGGTACTATTGTGGCCGTCTTCCGCCTTTATTCAATCTTCATTATCAGACACCATGTCAACTCTCAAATACCCAAATTGATGGAGTTGATTTTAGCAGCACCAACACAACGAAGATTCCGTTTGCTGGAAACAATGGTGGAGGCTCCGGAGGAGACTTACCAAGTCTTCAAGTGGCTTACTGGTTAAACGGTAATAACTACTTGAAATAGTCCCACTTAATCCATACATTCCTAAAAGGGAAAGGAAAACTAAGCCATCTGGAAGGGACCAGTCCTAAAGATGGAGATCCGGTGTTTGCAACATGGGATGAAGAGGATTCCCTAGTGATGCCATGGCTATGGAATTCCATGACCCCTAAAATTAATGACAAGGTGATGTTCTTAACAGCAGCCAAAGAAATTTGGGAGGCAATCAAGCTTACCTATTCCAAGGTTCAAGATGCAGCTCAAATCTACGAAATCAAGACAAAAGTGGCAACCACAAAACAAGGCACCAGATCTGTCACAGAGTATGCAAATTTATTGCAAACTTTGTGACAAGAACTGGACCATTACTAGTGCTTAAAGATGAAGTGTAGCGAAGATGCAACCTTACACAAGAAGTTTGTGGAGAAAGAGCGGACATATGATCTCCTTGCTAGCCTAAACATGGAGTACGATGTGGTAAGGGTGTAAATCTTTGGTAAGGAGGATTTGCCTTCTTTAAATGAGGTTATCTCCATTGCAGTGTTCTAAAATGCACTAGGCGCTAGTTGGGTGCCAAATGGGGGCCTAGCACCTAGGCGGCGCCTTGGAAAAATGTTTTTTTTTTTTTTGTTTCAATTTTAACATTTTGATGTTATTTTTAGATATGTCATTCTATTTCTTAGCATTTTGCTTCCTTTTAAGAATTAAGGAGGCCTCGAATGATGTTCCCGTACTCTCAATCCCATTTGACATCATTTGATTTTTGTTTTCTTTTTTTTTTTCCTAAATATTTGAGTAATTGACATTGAATTAAAATATACAACTAAGAAAGATTAACAGCAATTTGTTGCAACTTGCTGAGTATTGAACAATCATTTTTTTTCCTTCTTTCTTTTTTCCCCCCAAGTATTGTAACTTGCTACTTGCCAAGGAGGAAGTTGGCTTGCTGCAAGCAGCAAGGAGCAAGGATCGACAAGAGAGAATGGTCCAATCGGCAACAAGAGAGAGAGAGAGAGAGAAACAACGAGATCAGCGGCGAGAAAGGCGAGAGAGAGAGAGAGAGAGAAACAACGAGATCAGCGGCGAGAAAGGCGAGAGAGACGAGAGAGACAAAAACAACGAGATTGGTCCGACAAGAGAGAGCGAAAGGGAAAGCAAGAGAGAAGGGGAAAGCAGTGAGACACTAAGAGAGTAATGATGAGAGAGATAATCGGCCTAGGTCGCGCTCGACCCAGGCGACTAGGCGTTGCCTAGGCACCGATTGAACCCGATCAATTGAGTCCAATGCCAAGGGGTTTCGACTAAGGCTAAATCGCAGCGACCAAGGGTCGCCTAGAACCTAAGCAGCCGCCTTGGCCGCGTTTTAGATCACTGTTATATTGTTCGTGCAAAAGAAGGAAGAAGGGGTGTCATGTTGGAGGCTACCTCAGTGGAGGCATCAGCCTTGGATTCTTTGAAAACTCATGGTCAAGGTAAGAGAAGAGAGGAAAAGAAGGCTACAGATAGAGATATTCTATGGTGTACCTACTGTAAAAAGCTGAGGCACACCATAGAGAAGTGTTGGAAGCTCCATGGAAAGCCTTCCAAAGGTGGATCACTAAAGAATCAAGGAAAAGTGTACATGGGCTAGCAACCATTAGCAACCAGATCAGAAGGGATCAAAACAAGGAGACACCCTAGAGTTTAACAGGGCAAAGATTGAAATGTTAAAGAACTTCTTAGAATCTCCCGAAAAAGGGACTGCAAAAGGGGGTCCCTGCTCTCTTGCTCTCAAAGGCATCTCTTCTAATTCTTTTGCTCTATATGCTTGAGGAAAAAATCATTCTACCTCTTGGATCTTAGACTCTAGAGCTACGAATCTTATGACCCTTTTCTCTCATCACTTTGTTACCTATAGCCCTTCTCTTAGTTTCAGAAAAATCACCCTAGCAGATGGTTCTTTAATCACTATTGCGGGCCAAGGAGATGTTCTTCTTAATAAACATCTCACTCTCAAAAATGTGCTCCATGTTCCTAAGTTATTCAGTAACCTAATCTCCATTCAAAAGCTCATATTGAATACTAATTGCAGTGTTATTTTTTATTCAACTCACTATGAGATACAGAAGCAAGGCACAAGGAAGAGGATTGGGCTTACTAAAGCTAGGGATGGGTTGTTCTACCTCAAGGTAGAACAGGACAAACAAGGGTAGATTCCTCTTGTGTCATGGTTGGCTCAGTCCAACAAGGATCTAATGTGGCGACACCATTACTAATTTGGTCATCCTTCTTTTCTTACTCTTAAAATGATGTTTCTAGAATTGTTTAAGGGTCTAATGTCAACAATTTCCATTGTGTCGTATGTGAGTTTGCAAAACATAAAACAGTTTCTTTTGTTTCATCTAATAAAAGGACTAGTTCTCCATTTCTCTTAATTCACAGTGATATTTGGGGTCCCTCATCAGTTCCTAATATTTCTAGGGCAAGGTGGTTTGTCATTTTGATTGATGATTGCACTAGAGTAACATGGCTATATCTTTTGAAAACTAAAACTGAAGTTAGTAGTATTTTTCCTACATTCTACAATATGATTAAAAATTAGTTTGGGATAGGTTTTAAAAGGGTTAGACCGAACAGTGCCAAGGATTTCAACCAACCCTATCTATTTTTTTCCAACAAAAGGGTATTATGTATGAATCATTTTGTCCTTACACTCCTCAACAAAATGGAGCGGCCGAGAGGAAAATTTGTCATCTACTTGTTGTTATTCAAGCACTTCTATTCTACCATAATGTTCCCAAACATAATTGGGGAGAAGCAGCCTTAACAGCTACCTTTCTTATCAATAGGTAGCCCTCTCAAATCCTTGGATCTTACAACTCAATTCAACTATTAACCAAATCCTTTCTTGATTCTCATGTGTCTAGTCCAGGGTTGAAACCCAAAGTGTTCGAGTGTATCTCATTTGTCCATATTCCCACTGTTAGTAGGAGTAAGTTGGATCCTCGAGCTTTAAAGTGCATATTTCTTGGATACTCATCTACTCAAAAGGGTTATCAATGTTATCATCCCCCTACCAAGAAGTACTATGTGTCAGTCGAAGTCACCATTGTAGAAGGTGATTCTTATTTTAATAAGTCTCAATCTTCGGATCAAAGTCAATCTCCTGTTCCTATTGGTCATCATTTGCCATTATTTTCTTTCCCAGCCAGCCACTGGTCCAAATGATTCACTGGGCATGACATTGGAGGAGCCTGTTCTAGGTGCTCCTCGACCACTACAGGTATACTCGAGGAAAAAAAGGTCGACCTCTACGCCTATGCAAGTCACAACACCTGACTCAAACCCTACTTCTATAGCTGACAGCACCAACAATACCTTCAACCCACCTTGCACATCATCAAGCAACCCCATTGCTGAGCCTTTCATACCTGATGCTGATAACTCTACTGTAAATGTTAACCCTACACCCAAACCAGCACCCTCTAACAGTGACCTTGATTGGCCTATTGCCCTTAGGAAGGGTACTAGAGCTTGCACTAAACACCCCTTACATTTGTTCCTATCCTATTCCAAATTGTCATCCCCTCATAAAGCCTTTCTTACCAACCTTCATACCATCCCTATTCCAAAAAAAAATTCTGAAGCAATAGGGAACAAGCATTGGAGAGATGCCATGGAAGCTGAAATGGTAACCCTAGAGAAGAATCAGACACGAGAACTTGTTCCCAAAGGGAAACATCCAGTAGGCTACCGGTGAGTATACACAATTAAGTATAAGTCAGATGGATCTTTAGATCGCTATAAGGCACAGCTAGTAGCTAAAAGGTATACTCAAGTGTATGGAGTGGATTATTTAGACACTTTTGCCCATGTTGCTAAGTTGAATACAATCTGAGTTCTTCTATCCTTAGCTACTAACCTAGGTTGGCAATTGCATCAGTATGATGTCAAGAATACATTTCTGCATGAAAACCTTGAAGAAGAGCTTTACATGGATCTACTATCTGGTTATAACTCCCCAAACCAAGAAAAGGTGGTGTGTAAGCTTAATAAAGCCTTATATGGCTTAAAACAGTCACCGCGAGCATGGTTTGAAAAGTTCACAAGGGTAATGCTTGGCCAAGGCTATAGGCAAAGTCAAGGAGATCATACTCTCTTCGTTCACCACTCGGCCACAGGGGGAGTAACCATACTTATTGTTTATGTTGATAATATCGTCGTTACGGGCAATGATGAGGAAGGCATGCATAAACTAAGGGTATGCTTAATCAGTGAGTTTGAAATCAAAGATTTGGGACATTTGAAGTATTTTTTAGGCATAGAAATGGCACATTCAACAGAAGGCATTTTCATTTCCCAACAAAAATATATCATAGACCTTCTAACTGAAACAAAAATGCTAGGGTGCAAGGCAATAGATACTCCCATTGAGCCAAAACATGAGTTGGGAGGAGTTCTAGAAGATGGTGTGGTTGACAAAGGATCCTATCAAAGGCTAGTTGGAAAGCTCATTTATCGAGCTCATACTCGACTAGACATAGTTAATGCAGTAGGAATAGTTAGTCAATTCATGCGATACTCACTTAAAGACAGTCTATCGGATACTTCACTATTTAAAGGGGACACATGGGAAAGCTCTTTTGTTAAAGAGGGGCAGAACTATGACCCTTGAGGCTTTCACGGATGCTGATTGTGCAAAATCTGTTGTGGATAGAAGATCTACCTCAGGTTATTGCACTTTTTTAGGAGGCAATCTTGTAACATGGAGGAGTAAGAAACAAAATGCGGTGGCTCAGTGTCAAGGGTAGAAGTTGAGTTTCAGTCTATGGCCTTAAGAGCGTGTGAATTGTTGTGGCTAAAAAATCTTGTTGGATGATCTAAAGGTCCAACAACGGTAAGGTCCTATGAGACTTTACTGTTATAATAAGTCAACAATAAATATTGCTCACAATCCAGTTCAACATAACATAACCAAGCATGTTGAAGTGGACAGATATTTCATTAAGGAAAATTTGGATAAGGGGTTGATTTGTACTCCATATGTCTCCTCAAATGATCAATTGGCAGATGTGTTAACAAAGGGATTACCTTCAATAGTGTTTCAAAGGTTTGTATACAAGATTGGAATGGATGATATCCACTCACAATCTTGAGGGGGAGTGTCAACAATCGATGTCAATCAATCAGTCAATCAAGCAAGATTTTATCAATCAATCAAAGCAAGATTGGGATTGACGTCCTTTCCAATTTCTAGAATAGGAATGTATATATTGTTGCATCTTTCTATCTTCGAGTTGTATCCTAAGTTGTATAGTTTCCAAAATAGATTTAGAAACTTTCTTGTTTAGTTTTTAGGAACTTCCTAACTTAGCAAGAAGATTGTTTATATATTAGCATGTATCCTATTGATTTGAATCAGATTGAAGAATTATTTTTTTCCCAACCTTAACAATTAGGAACGTCGAAGCAGGCACACAGACAGGTGTACAATCACATCTTTTTCAACTTTCAAATGTAAACAGAAACATAAAATTTTTAAGATGGTAAAGGCATATTTTAAATTCTGGCCAATACGAATCGGTAACATGATCAAAACAAAATTGTAAATATTTTGTATCAGATTTGTTCTGGTGTAGTACATGCTAGCCAGTATAAAATAACAATCAAGCATGAGCCAGAAATAACAACAATGCTCTTAACTTCAATCAAACATCATCTCGTTAAATGAGTAATAACAGTTTAAACTAGGAATACTGGGTGAATAGCATTAGCAATCAAGCATTTATATTTAGTAAGCATGCAATATTGAAAATTTTAAAAACAATTTTCCTCAAACATGTAACTGATGAAAAGAAAAGAAGCCAAAATTATCAAATAGAGTACAAGTGTCTAATATGCAAAACATAACCTCAATGCCTGAGTCAGCCTTTCGCTTCTTCCCTTTAGCTACTGTGTTAACAGCTGAAAGTAAAAATAAAAATAAAAAAACGTTAAGAGAATAGGTTTCTAGAAATAGAATAACCACTTGTAAAAAAGGCAACACCCACTTGCCAATTAAATCTCATACCATAGACTGTCACCTAAACATAAAAGTTTCCTAACATCCCTTAGTTCCATTGAGATTTGTTGGAAGATGAGATTGGGTGTTCAAGTTTAAAAAGGGAAGATAAGGTGGTTGAAGATAAGGTAAGACTTCAAGATTTAAAAGATGAGACAGCCTAGAAGATAAGCTCCAAAATTCAAGGAAAAAATATAATTTGAAAGCAGAAGATAATTCCAGCATTTCAAAAATGAGTTACTGTTATCTAAATTTGAATTTATTCCTGTTTTCTAGAAGATAACATAGATATTTTGTACTTGTATAAATACCTCTACTCGAATTCAATAATATTTCAAGCTTTCAAAAATTCATTTTATTTCATGGTATCAGAGCCAAGTCTTGGTAACCTAGATCTTAAGGTCTAGGCTGGCCGAAAATCATGACCGAAACTCTTATCAAAACCAACGATAACCGAAGCCTCAAGCACTAGTTCTACTAACCCTTATTCTCAATCCAATATTTCTACAAACTCTATTGACAACCAACCTCTACAGATCACTCAACATAAATTGAATGGGAGTAATTTCAGATAGTGGTTTCAATCTGTATTGCTCGTAATCAAGGGGAAGGAAAAAGCTGTATACTTGACAGGAGCTATTCCTACCCCACCAAACACAGCAACACATTATGGCAACTAGGAAGCAAAAAATTCAATTATTGTGGCATGTCTTATCAACTCAATGGAGCCAAGGATCAGTAGAACCTATCTCTTCTACAAGATTGCAAAAGAGATTTGGGATACAATTCAAAAAATGTAATAAGATTTGGAAAAATACCTCTCAATGCTTTGAAATCATGTCAGTCATTCATACAACCAAACAAGTTAACCTTAATGTTACAAAATACTATAATGTTTTGACTAAATTATGGCATTAGATGGATTTATTCTACAATATTAGTTGAGAGTGTCCATTCGATAGCACAAAATACACTAAAATGTTAGAAAATGATCGTGTTTTTTATTTTCTCCATGGTCTTAACTCGGATTTGGATGAAGTTCGTGGAAGATTATTGGGTACTAAACCCTTACTTACACTCAGAGAGGCGTTTGTTGAGGTAAGGAGAGAGAAAAGCAGGTGGAAGGTGATGCTCACCCAGCAGACAGACTCAATCTTAGTCCCCTCAAAATTCTGCTCTTGCTACTGTCAAAAAAGATGATACTTTGTCAAGAAATCAAGGGACGGACAAGTAATGGTGTGACCACTGTAACAAACCCTACCACACGAGAAACATGCTGGAAGATTCATGACAAACCAGCAAACTGGAAGCCCACGAAATAAGAGAGAAACAACCAGATCAGCCTATGCTACAGAAGTCTCTACTAAACCTGGGAACAACACAAATCTAAACCTATTAGCAGCGCAAGTTCAAGCCTTGTACAGGCTGCTAAGTCAAACCATTGATACAAACCCCTCAAGTCCTCCTACTCCTAAGCCAATAGCTTCAATAGCTCTACAAGATATCCTTAGCACTCACTAATCTCACAAAAGCTCCCTAAACACGTTTGGATAGTGAATACTGGTGCATTAGATCATATGTCAAGTTTGGCTAATTCTATGATGGATTATACACCTTATAGCACAACTATTAATATTAGTCTATGGCTGATGACACAACCTCTCCTACCTTGGGGTTTGGAACAGTATGTTTGTTAAAACTAAAGTGGAAATCTATTCTACATACACTTGGATTGCAGTGTAATCTACTATCAATTAGTAAACTTACAAGAGACATGAATTGTAGTGTAACTTTTTTCCCATCCTATTATATATTTCAGGACCAATCTTCGAGGATGATGATTGGCAGTGTTAAAGGAAGAGATGGCATTTACCATGTGTCAGAAGATGTTCTAGAATTCCCAAGCTCTTCAACCAATAAAGTTGTCCTTACTGTAATAGCCAATGCCAATGTTCTTTTGTGGCATAAATGCCTAGGACACCCTAGTTTCACATGTCTAAAATCCTTGTATCCTCACCTTTTCATTAATAAAGAACAATCTTTTTAGTGTGAGCAGTGTACTCTTGTTAAACAACATCGTTCTCATTATCCTCTACAACCTTATAAACCATCTAAATCTTTTCACATGATTCATAGTGATATTTGGGGTCTTGCTAAACATCCCAATATCTTGGGTACCCGTTGGTTTATAACATTTATTGATAATCATACTAGAGTTTGTTGAGTATATCTTATAAGAAAAAAATCATAGGCTAATAGCACTTTCAAAAGGTTTTACAAAATTATTTTGAATGTGTTTCAAACTCCTATTCATGTTCTTCGAACCAATAATGGCCGATAATACTTTTCTCATGACTTCACTCAATATCTCTCTGAACATAGCATATTTCATCAGAGTTCATGTCCATACACCCCTCAACAAAATGGGAATACTGAGAGAAAAAACAAACACCTTCTTGATGTGGCCCGAGCCATGATGTTCATTACCTATGTTCTTCATTCCTATTGGGGGGAAGTTGTTATTATCGCCTCTTACCTCATCAATCGCCTTCCCTCTAAAGTCCTACAATTTAGAATTCCTCTTAACACTTCATGATCTGTTTCCCCATGTCCATCTCCTTACTTCTCTTTCCCCCAATGTTTTTGATTGCATTGTGTATGTTCACAACAATAATCCCTCCCAGACCAAATTTGAACCAAAGGCACTTAAGTGTATCTTTGTTGAGTATTCTCTTTTCCAAAAAGGATAAAAGTGTTGTTGTCCCTCCTCTTGGAATTTTTTTGTCCTTTAATGTAACCTTCTATGAGGATCACCCCCTTTTATCCTCCTACATCTTTTTTAGAGGAGCCTACCAGTGCAAAGTGGCCTTGAGATCCCCTCATCCCTCTTCCTATACCTGATTTTGTTCCCTCTATGCTAACAGTATGTTCTCAAGGGGGAGTACCAGCATCAACTCCTGATACCTCTATGCCTGACCCTGATATGCTTGATCCAAACAACCTCACTCCTATTCCTAAAACAGCGCCTAATACTCACCACCCTGCTTCTAACAATCTTCTTCTAATTTATTCTAGGCGGCTTAAAGACCATCAACAACCTCAACACAGTCAGCCATTGAATTCGGAGGCTGGTCCATATGGGGAGCCTAGTCTATCTGAGGACAACACTACTACAAAGATGGATGATTTAGATTGGGTTGTTCCTATAGCACTGTAAAAAGGGGTAAAGTCTTGTGCTAAGTAACTTATTTCTAATCATTTGACTTACACAAAGTTAATCTCCACAATTCAAGGCTTTTGTTGCAAGTATATATAACATTAAAATCCCCAAACCCATCCAATGTGCTATGAAGGATCCTAAGTGGAAGGTTGTTGTTCTGGAAGAAATGAAAGCCTTAATTGGTAATAATACTTGGGATATAGTAGAATTACTCTCAAATAAAAGGGTAGTTGGATGTAAGTGGATATTCACAATAAAATATCATGCAGATAGAAGTGTTGATAGATGTAAGTCCAGACTAGTGGCCCAAGGTTTCACCCAAGCCTATGAGATTGACTATAAAGAGACATTTACTTTCTATTGTTGTTAAAAATACATTCCTCAATGGAGATTTGGATGAGGAAATATATATACGGGTTCCTCCTAGTTTTGAGCAAGAAGTGGAAACTGGAAAGGTTTGTAGGCTTAAGAGGTCTCTATGCGGGTTAAAACAATCACCAAGAGTCCGGTTCAAAAAGTTCAACATGACTCTTAATCAGTTAAGGCATCGACAGGGACAAGTAGACCATACATTGTTCATAAAACACACAGCTAATGGAAGGAAGACTATATTGATCGTCTATGTGAATGATATTACAGTAACGGGAGATGACTTGCAAGAAATAGAGAGCTTAAAGAAACAATTGAGACTTGAATTTAAAGTCAAAGACCTAGGAACAATGAGGTATTTCCTAGGAATGGAGGTGGCTCATAGTAAAGAAGGCTTTTTCATCTCACAAAGAAAATATACACTTGATTTGTTAAAAGAAACAGGTATGTTAGGGTGTAGACCTGCTGGAACACCTCTAGAAACGAATTGGAAATCTGGAGAAATTAATGATGATGCCCCAATAGAAAAGGAAAGATATCAACGGTTGGAAGGAAAATTAATCTACTTATACATTACAAGGCTAGATATAGCCTATGCAGTGAGTGTAATAAGTCAATATATGCATTCTCCTACCCAAAGACATATGAATGTTGTTTTTCATGTCCTAATGTATCTAAAAGGGGCACCTGAAAAGGGATTGCTATTTCAAAAAACAACAGAGAGAGGAATTGAGGGCTTTGTTGATGCAGATTGGGCAAGGTCTATTGAAGATGGCCGGTCAATTTCAGGTTATTGTACTAAAGAATGGGGAAATGTGGTCATGTGGAGAAATAAAAAGCAATCAGTTGTTGACCACAGTAGTGCTGAGACAGAATTCTGAGCTATAGCTCAAAGAATTTGTGAAGTGAATTGGTTAGAAAGGCTGAAAGAAGACTTACATTTTCCTTTGTCACAACAAACAAAGGTGTATAGTGATAGTAAATCAACAATTAGTATTGTGAAAAATCTAGTTCAGCATAGTCAAATGAAGCACGTGAGAATAGATTTAAGTTTTATAAAGAGGGAAACTGAGGGAGGATTTAATCTATCCTATATTCCTACAACAAGTCAAGTGGTTGATGTGTTTACAAAAGCCATGGCAAGACCAGGTTTCAAATCATTAATTGGCAAGCTAGAAATGAGAAATATTTATTCACCAGCTTGAGGGAGAGTGTTGGACGATGAGATTGGGTGTTTAAGTTTAAAAAGAGAAGATAAGGTGGTTGAAAATAAGATAAGATTTCAAGATTTAAAAGATGAGGCAACCTAAAAGATAAGATAAGTTCCAAAATTCAAGGGAAAGATACAACTTAAAAGCAAAAGATAATTCTAGCATTTCAAAAATCAGTTATTGTTATCTAAATTTGAATTTATTGTTATTTTCTAAGGGATAGCATAAATATTTTGTACTTGTATAAATACCTCTACTTGGATTCAATTTTTCAAGTAAGCTTTCAAAAAATTCAGCTTATTTCAAGATACCTAAAACAGTTGAGGATGCATTAAGAGATAAGAATTGGGCATGGGCTACAGAAGAGGAGATGAGAGCATTAGAGAAGAATAGAACTTGGGATATGGTGCCAAGACCAAAAGGAGTGAAACCCATAGGATGTAGTTGGGTGTTTAACCTGAAATACAAGGCTGATGGTACAATGGAGAGATATAAGGCCAAATTGGTAGCTAAGAGGTACACTCAAACCTATGAGATAAATTATTTGGAAACACTTGCACAGTAGCAAAAATGACCATTCTACGGAATTTGTTATCCTTAGCTGCATGTTTTGGATGGGATTTGCAACAATTTGATGTAAAAATGCCTTCCTCCATGGAGACTCAAAGGACGAGGTCTTTATGAAGCCACCACTAGGGTTTAATGAGGCTGCCATAGATAGAGTAAAAAAGGAATTATACGGGCTCAAACAGTCTCCCAAGGCATGGTTTGACAAGTTCACTAAAGCCAAGAAGAAGATAGGATATTGGCAGAGTAAAGGAGACCATACACATTTCATTAAACATTCTACTAAGGGAAAAGTCACAACACTTATAGTGTACATTGATAACATTATAGTGACTAGGGACGATCATGTGGAACAACAGCAACCAAAGGACTAACTTGCAAGGGAATTTGAGGTTAAAGACTAGGAAGGCTAAAGTATTTTCCAGGAATAGAGGTGGCATACTCCAAAGATGGCATCTTTCTTTCTTAAAGGAGGTATGTCTTAGATTTGTTAAAGGAAACTGGTCTTTTAGGTGGTAAAGCAGCAAGCACACCAATTGAACCAAACTTCAAAATTGGTGAAGATCCAAACTGCAAATTAATTGACAAAGATAGATATCAAAGGTTGGTTGGTCGTCTCATATATCTATCCCACACTACACCTAATATTGCTTTTGCAGTGAGTTTAATAAGTCAATTTATACATAATCCAAATGAGGAACACATGGAGGCAGTGAGAAGAATTTTGAGTTATTTGAAGTCAATGCCAAGAAAAGGAATACCATTCAGTTCAAGAAATGGATTAACTGTTGAAGGTTATACCGATGCTAATTATGCAGGTTATCTTGTAGATAGGCACTCAACTACTAGTTATTGTACCCTTTTAGGAGGAAGTCTTGTGTCTTGGCAATACCGGTTCAAGGCATAGGCCACTAAGGCTTATAACTAGGGCCCCCAAAAAGGGTGGGGCCCCAAAAAAAATGAGAAAAAGAGGCAAGCAAGGAAAAATTGGTTTAATTTGATAAAAGTTGTATCAAATAGTGTATTTCTCACATCGGTAGAAGCTGCATCAAATAGTGTATTTCCCCCATTAATTTGGTTTAACACAAAAGACACCCCACCTAATCTAGAACAATATAAAAATTGAAAATGAGAGTGGATAGCCATGATCATTGGTAGTGTGAACAATCTAAATTAATAAATAAATCTGGAGTTATAATTAAACAAACTACTATTATGTTACATCTATAAGTTAAATTTATTATAATATATTTTCTCTCCCTGAAGACTGGATGAGATAAGATATCTAATTTTCAACAAATTCCAATTTACATACTCTATCCGTCAGATGACAGGTATAATTTGACTTCTAGTGCAAATAAATCTAATCTATCTATAGACCTAAACCTATTGTCCATGTAACACCCAATTTGAGTTAAAATGTTTCCATAATTTGAAGAAAAATTGTTTAAATCTTGAAAATTTTCTAAAATATGACATGCTCTCTAGTGTTGATGGTTTAGATTTATTTTCAGAATTAAAAGTTTTAAAAGAAATTATAACCATAGACATAAAAACACCACCTGCGATACTAAATTTTCTAAAAAAAGGTAAATTATTTTCCAAATGCATGGACAGCTTATAGGATACTATTAACCATTCATGTTACTATAGTTTCAGCAAAAAGAAGTTCAAAATTAAAATTAATAAAATCTTATTTATGTTGTGTTTCCATATTGTACTTGTTGGTTTCACCATATCAACTAAGTTATGGAACACAACTATATCAATTATCCTCATTCACCACCATCTCATGAAATTTTTCCATGTGAAGATGGTGTTCAAACTTCATTTCATCATTACTCCGCCAGGGGATATTATCCACTGCCGGTCCCAAGCCCGGATAAAGGAGGAGGGTTGCGTTAGGTAGCCGACAGCCAGCGTAAAACCTAGTCGGATCCAAATATGAATTCTAGACAAACTATCTGTTGGGATGTAACCCACATAGAAATCTAGAATTCATGTAGCCAACCCCACATAGTGGGATAACGGCTGGATATGTTGTTGTTGTTATGTCACAAAAAAGATTAAGTAATTTGGCTATATTGTCAATTGAAAAAGATTTACTTTCTAAACTTGAATACAAAAATTTAATTAATGATTTTGCATCTCAAGAAACAAGAAAAATAAATTTTAAATAATTTTTATTATGTATTTATATTAGTAAAGGACCACTAAAATAGTTGTCGCCTAGGGCCCTACCTAGGCTTAAGCCAGCCTTCTTGTCTTGGAGAAACAAGAAACAAGATATAGTTACAAGATCAAGTGTTGAGGCAAAATTCCATGTTATGGCTCTTGGAACGTGTGAGTTATTGTGGCTGAAGATTATTCTTGATGTCCTGAAAATTACTAAGAGTGGATCGATGAAATTGTTTTGTGAGAACAAGTCTACAATTAACATTACACATAATCTAGTACTACATAATCAGACAAAACATATTGAGATAGATCGTCATTTATAAAAGAGAAGTTGGAAGCAGGATTGATTTGTATTCCGTTCATGCCATCAAAAAATCAGAAGGCAGATATGCTGACAAAAGGATTGGCTTCAAGTGAGTTCGAGGAATTGCCATGCAACCTGGGAATGAAAGATATTCACTCACCAACTTAAGAGGGAGTGTTAGATTCCATAAATGGATTTGGAAATCATAAGAACAAATCAGGATATTTTCTAAGAATCAATCTCTGATTTTACGGACAGGCTGTCAGCTCTTAATAACCAGATTTCTTTCCTATTTTAGTCCTAGATTTCGCGTATATATTGTTTCCTATTATTGTATATATCTAATATTTTTCCCTTTCTTAGAAAAGAGCTATTATGCACTCCTAATACTACAAACAGGGCTGTATCAATCATGTTTTCACAATAATAAGAATTCTACTATTCTTCTCAAATACTCTCTGCACAAATAACATACACCAAGGCACCCACCGACCTGAATATGTTTAGGGGCTTCATCCATTATTAGGGCTTCATGTAAATCCTTTAAGTAATCTAATTGTAATTAGAAAAGCCTCAATATTTCCTCCACATGTTCTGACATGTGTTTTTGCTCCATGATACATGTCTCCAATAACTTATATATAACCAACTCAGACTCATTTCTTCTCTAAAACCATCCACAAGACCTCCCAAGGAAAGTTTCCATTAGCTTCTTCTAAATCTATAAACACCATATAGATTTAAAAAGTTATAACATGAAATATAAAAAAATATAATTCCAATATACCTTATACATGAATTTTTAGGCAGTTATATATATTAACCACACTATATCAAGTGTCTAATTCTTTTTCCTCCATTTAAAGCTGTTGGAATAATCCCGCAGCTTTCTAACTCTCAATAACACTCTCACTCACAACGAAAACCTCTCTCAGAATTACTCACCTTGATGACACACTCAAGATTAACGAAAATCAAAAAATAAGAACACAAACCGAGAAGCAAAAACACCAAGAATTTATCCTGGTTCGGTTTTTTAACAAGACCTACATCCAGACTACCCAAGACACTTTATCTTCACTATCTTGAATGAAACTTAAAGGATTACATGCATCAACACACTCACAAGCACTGAGAATTTTCCTACCCAAGAATACAAAGATATACTCTCTTAGATCTCAAGTAACCTGAGTGCATACTCCTCTTACCCTCTCATCCCAAGACAGAATAAAGCTGACTCTAAAGCCTCACACCTGACCTCTATTTATACAACAAAGAGGCGGTAAACAGACAGCTATTTAAAGTACTGGAAGTTATAACCAACTAACCGAACTAACAAATCTGCTAACTAACCCTTCTAGAAACAATCCTTCTAGAATAAAACAAGTGATATACAAATGCTAACAGCTAAAGAAAACTCTCCCGAGATAACCCAAGCTAATCTAATACAAGTGATTACAACAAAAGCAAGGAAAGGAGCCCGACAAAGAGTTAAGCAGCAATTTGACATTAGAAAGAAATATTATCCCTGACATCAAGCTAGAGGCTCCAAACACATAATGATCACTAGAATTGAGAAGTAAGAAGCCACAAAACCTCAGGCTTTGAGATAATGACCACGTGGAATTGAGAAATGTATCATGATAGGTCTCACTTTCTTCCTGCAAAATTATATTCTCTCTTCCATGGACAATCTAAGACTTCAATGATTGATTTACCTCAATATAATTAAACATTACAGGAAAACACATAGATCGAGAAATAAGAACCCGTCTATTGAACAAAAATACTGACTAATTGAAGTTCAAAGAAAAGGAAAACAATGGAAGAAAAAAATTACTTACCATTGTTCTTTATATCCTCTTTATCCATTTTTGCCTCTGCAAATTCCATTAAAAGATAAATAGCATCAACAAATAAAGTGATAAAGCAAATACCAAATATGAAACAGGGGAAGAATCAACAAGACAAGCATAGAGTTTGGGCTAGAACAATGTAAAATCAAAGGTGGAATGATGATATGAAAATCAGAGTTCATGGAAACCTGAAATGTTAAATTAGAGTAAAAACAACTTCCTACAAAGTGTATCAAAAGGCTATTTACACTAGGTTTACGGTGGGAATAAAACCTAGCTGTTGACCACAAATGAATCCTTCTTATCTTTGCCATCCATCTATATTTAGAAGTCACATGACAACTTATTAAAGCTAATAATATAAATACTTACTAAAACCAAATAATATAAATACCTCCCATGAGCTAAACAGCTAAGAAAATAAAAACATTTATAAATCAAGAATATGACAATTCAATATCAAGATAATTTCAGATGCTACCATACTATCTCAATCCTGATCAAACGTATCTACTATCTATGGCGTTGCATTACCCTCAAATATTTCGCGCATCACTTCCCTCAAGGGGTGAGTTGTTTTTGTTGCACAAGTACAAACCATGTTGGTCAGTTCAATCTTATTTCCTCTCTAATTAACACAACTACAATTACTTGGATCAGTCAGCATATTACATTTTCTTGTCATTCCCAATTTAATGTAGCATTCCTTCTCATAAATTTCATCAATCAGATACAAAGAAAAAAATTTGTTGCCCTTTCTCTGCACATATGATGTAAGGGTGTAGAAAATAAAAAAGAGAAAGGGAAATAATGGCATAAAAAGCATACTAAACCAGAAAGCCAGAATATAAGAGAAAATATCCACAATAGGTACAGATATTCAATGATGGACACAGGATATAACAATTTAGGGGAAATAATGATATGGATACAGCAAGGTTATAGCGAAAGATGTTTATTAGTAGCATTCATAAACATACCAAAAACCTCTGAAAATATAAAAAATGCATCACTAATCCAATATTAACATACCATTCATTTCATAATAATGACAATACACTACACAGAACTATTAAAAATACTACTACTCCAACAATAGGGGTGGCAAATAGGCACACGACTCAGAGATGACATGAAATTAACTGGTGTGGGTCAAGCCAAGCTTGACATGGAACTAAACATGCCAGGCCCGAGTTGACCTGTTTAACACAAAAAAGACACAAACAAAATTAAAGAAGTTCACCATGTCATCTCTGACCCATTTAACCTGCATGATCCAAAAGAACCCATATAACCAGTTCTAGAAATATGCATAATTACTAAAATATGTAAATAAATTTTGGTGTGCAGTGACTAACAAGTGATGGTAATTATTTCATTTATTTTTATTGTTAAAAGTATAATTTCAAATTTAGCTTTCATGTAAATTGTTGCCCATTTAGTGCTGGAAATTTAGAATTAGAATTTACATTATATTGCAATGAATCATTCTCAATTTTGTAATATATAAATAGAGTTATTTTTATATTAGATTTATAGTTGTTTATATATTTAATTTGTCATGTTGCTGAGTAATATTAAATGTAAATAGACTTTAATTTTAATGTGTAAATGACTAAATGAATAATTTGTGACAGGTCATGTCATGTTGTGATACATTTTATTCAAAGAGGTATATAGGTCATGTCATGTCAATTTGTGTTAACACTTAATTAGTTAAACTGGTGATATGGGTCATATCTGTCATCCATGTAATAAACGGGTTGTGTTTGAGTTTAAGTATTTGATACAATTAATTGAGTTTTTGATAATTTTACCATCTTTTTTATTAAAAATTCTTAATTACCACCTTTTTCAATCTATTTCTCAAAATACTACCTTTTAAGAACTATTTCCTTTTGAATCTTTCGCTATGGTCACAATATCGGCCTCAATACAATCCAGTTGAGTGGTTTTTTCAGAGTGCAATGGTGGAATTTTCCGTTGGTTTTGTGACTGAAATTATTTGGGTGGTTGAGCCAACCCCACCCTGTGATTTTGGTAACAAATAGTGAAATTATCAAAATCTCCATCAGGGTGTAATTTTTATCCTTTGATGTGAGCTTGGAATTGGAGAGGGAATTAAATTTGGGGACTTGGGTTTGCAATTAGCAAATGAAATCACAGAGTAATAGCTGCTTGCACCACATTACAAATGATAATATTTGAATGATTTTTATTTTAAGTGTTTAGTCAGGACCACTTTTGCCACAAGCAATTTTGTGTTAACAAATCAACCACACTGGAACCCACCTCCAACAGGGCACTTGGGTGGCAGGGAAGGTGGCATTTTGGGAAATAGCTTCAAAAAGGTAGTAAAATGAGAATTTTTGATAAAGAAGTAGTAAAATTGTCAAAACTCTGATTAATTAATCATGTCGTTTTCAAGTTGACATATATTTTCTGTTATATTTATAGGTCTACACAACCCATTAACAAGAACAGCTACACTTAAAGACACCATTGAATCCATAATAATATCAACATTGTTCAATATAAACAACGAACAAAGTAGCTACTTTTTTAGAGTTGTAACTAGGCTCAATTGTGTTTTTTATTCTTTAAACAAAAAATTTAATGATTTTGTAGATTTTACCCCCACCCCCCAAAAAAAAAATTTCTAATTCTATTAAAAACTCCGATGTATCCTCGAGCATGTGCATCTTGTCCCCACCTATTAACGCGTATTCTAGACTTGTCCAAAAAAAAAAGTAACAATAAAAAATTAACACACACCATTTGGCACGTGCAACACATATCTCAAAGTGTCAAATGAGTATCAGTGTCAAATACATGTTACGCATGGGTATAACATTCCAAGTAAAGTGTAACTGCACCCTAATAGGAGATCAAAGAAGATAAATAAGGAAAGTGATAATCAAAGAAAAAAGTGAAAGAAACAAAGGAGTTGCAAAGTGTGAAAATAAAAAAAGAAAAATGGGCAGTAAATGACACGGAATTAATATTTTGCAACTTCTTTTTAACTTCAACATTCTGGAAATCAAGAATGATCAGCCAAATATTTGCTCCATCAACCAAATATTAGGTATACAGCTACTCTTGACACTCAAAATTTCAGTTTCCAGTGCAGAAGTCATTTAATAATTATGGTAACTGAAATCTCTATGTTTATTGATAATATATTCTCTGACGATACAATCCTTAGCTAAGAGAACAATATATAGGCCAAAGAAAGAACAAATTAAGGAAACTATTAACTACTAAATCTCTAAACTAGGAAATAATTTGAAAGAGAAATCAGCTACAAAAGGAAATGATGCAAAAGGAAGTATTGATAATCTTCCTGATCAGATTTGATCCTACCAATCTTCCAACACTTCCCCTCGACCTGGTGAATAAATATCCATCATTCCTAGCTTGCTAACACTTGCTTCAAAGTCTGGCTTTGATAGGCTTCTGCTTTTTTAAGAAGGTTAGCTACCTATCGCTTTCTAGGAACGTAGTGCAAAGTGAATGTCCCACTATCGATCACTAACTTGATGAAGTTTTTGTCAATCCTCATGTGTTTCATCTTATCATGTTGAATAGGATTATAAACCATGTTGATGGCAAATTTACTATCACTAAATAGTTTCATAGGCCTTCCATTGGAATAGATAGGTCCTACAACAACCTACTCATAGATGTTAAAGGCGCGCCTCGACTGGGCCGAGGTGAGTCGTTTTCTTGGAGGTGCGTGCCTTGCACGGCGAGGCATCGGGGTGTGAGGCACGCCTAGGCACTCCTCATGAAACCAACTGTCAAGCAACCCACTGCCCACCGAAACCAGTTGCCATTCTTAGTTCCAGCCTCCCCTCTTCTCGATTCCAGGCTGCTCTCATGAGTTTTTTACTTGTTTTATTTGATTAGAATTAGAATTAAAACAAACTCGATCACAATTGGGTTCAACTTTGGCTTCAACTTCAAAACGACAAGTAACTTGAGACTGAACCAAGATAAATCCTTCTTGTGTTCTTACTGTTTTTCATTCTATTCTTGTTTGTGTTGCATATATCTTTGTGTTCTCGGGTGTGGGAGTGTATAGGGTGAACTATTGGGTTGAGAAAATCATTGGGATTGTTGTGTTTCAACTCTAACAACGTGGTATCAGAGCGAAGAAGTTTACTTCAGTAATCAAGATTTTCAAGAAACTCAAGGAATGAGACTCGACACTAGAAATCGATATGGCGCCAACTGCATCAAGATTTGATATCGACAAATTCGATGGGACAAATGATTTTGGTCTGTGGAGAATAAAGATGGAAGCTCTTCTCTGCAGTCAAGGATTAGAGGGAGCTCTAGAACAAGCGGATAAGACTGGAGATTCGACCACTGGGAAAGAAGTACAGGTGATAACTGAAGAACAAGAAAAGGCTTAGAAGGAAATTAACAAAAAAGCTTACAGCATGCTGATTCTAAGCCTTGGAGATAAAGTATTTCGAGAGGTCTCGAAGTGGAAGACTGCGGCAAAAATTTGGAAGATGCTTGACGATCTATACCTCAAAAAGACTCTATCCAGCCGTCTATACTTAAAGGCCAGGCCAAGTTCTTTAATTTCAAAATGCAAGAACCCCAAAAACTACATGAACACTTAGATGAATTTAATAAATTGTGCCTAGACTTAGAAAATATAAGAGTGAAATATGAAGATGAGGATAAAGCTTTAGTTCTTCTATATTCACTGCAAGCTTTAGTTCTTCTATATTCACTGCCTAAGTCTTATGAAAATTTCGTAGACATCCTTCAACATGGCAAAGATAAGCTCACATTAGAAGATGTCATAGGTGCATTAAATTCAAAAGAATTGAGGTTTAAGATGAATGATAAATCTTCTCTTGGTGAAGCCCTAACAGTTAGGTTAAGAAGCACTGAAAAAGACTAGAAAAATAGGGGTAAATCAAGATCTAAGTCTAGAAATGGAAAAGGCCCAATAAAATGTTATTACTGTCAACAAGAAAGTCATATTAAGCAGCTTTGTCCCAAAAGAAAGGACTTTGTCGAGAAGGAGAATTCAGGAGGGGCAAACTATTATGACTCTGTTATGATAGTTCGGAGGTCTTAATAGTTAATGAAAGTGCTGACAGCCAAGAGTGGGTCTTGGACTCTGACTGCTCCTTTCACATGACCCCAAAGAAACATTGGTTTCAAAATTTCAAAGAAATTAATGGAAGAAAGGTCTTACTCGACAATAACCATGAATGTAAAGTTTAAGGGGTAGGAGATGTTAGGCTAAAGCTTCATGATGGATCTCTTAGAACCCTCTCGTCAGTTAGATATGTCCCTGAACTCAAGAGAAATCTGATTTCTCTTAGTGAGCTTGATAGGAATGAACTTAAGTTTAACGGAGAGGGTGGAGCTGTCCAAATTTCAAAGGGATCTCTAATCTGTATGAGGGTTGTTTTGAAGAATGGAATTTATCTCCTACAGGCCACCACATTATGTGGTGAAGTTGCAGCTACTAGCATTAACCCTAAGTCCAAGGCAAGTTTGTGGCATTTAAGAATGTCACACATTAGTGAACAAGGACTCAAGGAACTTGCAAATCAGGGTATTCTGAATCTAGGGAAGTCCTTAGATTTAAGCAAATGTGAATCTTGCATCTTAGGGAAGGCAACTAAGGTTAAATTCAATAAAACAGCTATTCATTCATCAAAAGCACCCCTAGATTATATACATTAAGATTTGTAGGGTCCAGCTCAGTCAGAAACTCATGGGGGCTCTCGGTATTTTCTATCAATAATAGATGATTAATCAATAATGTTGTAGGTATATGTCTTAAAATCCAAAGATAATACTTTTGAGACATTTAGGATATGAAAAACTATGGTAGAAAATCAAAAAGGCAGATCGGTCACAGTTATAAGAACAGATAACGGGTTGGAGTTTTGTAATAGAGAGTTTAATCAAATGTGTAAGGATGGTGGGATCATTAGGCACCTTACAGCTCCCAGGAACCCCAAGCAAAATGGAGTGGCCGAGAGGATGAATAGAACCCTCTTGGAAAGGTAAGATGCATGCTTTGTCATGCTCAATTACCCAAGTCTTTTTGGGGGGAGGCAGTTGCAACAGCAGCCCAAGTTCTTAACAGAACACCCTCCAAAGCCATAAATCTCCAAACCCCTTATGAAAGGTGGATAGGGCATAAGCCAAGCTTAGATCACCTTAGAGTGTTCAAATGCCTAGCCTATGCTCATGTGAAGCAAGGTAAATTAGAGCCTAGGGCCAAGAAATGCCTATTTATTGGTTACCCATTTGGTGTTAAAGGCTACAAATTATGGAACCTAGAATCTGAAGGACCTATAACCATAATTTCTGGAGATGTAACATTTGATGAGGAGTCTACCATAAAATTAGGAAGCCATGAATCTCAGCCTAATCAAGAAGAATCCAGAAAAGCTATTCAGGTGGAGATTTCTGAAATAAACCCAAATTTACCTCAAGATGTCCCAGAATCTGAACATGAAATACCTGAACCTAAACCTGTAAGTGACCATGACCAGGACCAAGAACCTTCCCAAATTGAAGGGGAAGATGGGGACAATGACGCAAATTCCAGTCTAGGGGATCATCTTAATCCAAATAGATATAATGTGGCAAGGAACCAGCAGCCAAGAGCCCGTAAGCCACCCCAAAGGTAAGGTTTCTCATATCTAGGGGAATATGCCTTCACTAGTGTAGCAAAAGCTATAGGAGAGGAACCCCTCACCTATGAAAAGGCAATGACCTCAAAGGATGCAGACAAATGGCTGATAGCCATGAGATCAGAAATAGAATCACTCAAGAAAAATCATACCTGGGAGTTGGTCGAAAGACCAAAAGGGCAGCGCGTGGTAGGCTGCAAATGGCTATACAAAATTAAAGAAGGAGCAGGTGAAAATCCTAAACCTAGGTATAAGGCAAGGCTAGTTGCAAGAGGTTTTACCCAAGTGCCAGGTATTGATTTTAATGAGGTGTTCTCCCCGATTGTGAGACACACCTCTATAAGAATTCTATTAGCCATCACTGCCCATTTAGAATTAAATCTTGAGCAAATGGATGTCACAATCGCATTTCTTCATGGGAACCTAGAGAATGGGATCCTAATGGATCAACCAAAGGGTTTTGAAGCTAAGGGAGAGGTGGAGAAGGTCTGCCTTCTTAGGAAGTCCCTTTATAGGCTTAAACAATCCCGAAGGCAGTGGTACCGAAAGTTTGATTCGATCATGTTAAACCAAGGGTACTCTAGAAGCTCCTATGATTGTTGTATCTATTTTAGACGTATCTCTCCTAGTATTTCCATATTCTTGTTAGTCTATGTGGATGACATGCTTATAGCAAGTCAATCCACACAAGAAATTCAGCTACTTAAGAAAAGGCTAAGGGCTAAATTTGAAATGAAGGAACTCGAGGAAGCTAGAAAAATTCTAGGAATTGAAATCTCAAGAGATAAGCATCATAGAAAGATATATCTCTCTCAAAAATCCTATTTAGCCAAGCTATTAGCTAGATTTGGAATGGCTAATGCAAAAGCAGTCAGTCTGCCATTTGCTGCCCATTTCAAACGATCTCTAGATCAGTCCCTAAAAGTGAAGAAGAGAAGGAGGAGGAAGTATCATGTATAGCATGGCATGCACTCAACCCGATTTAGCTCATGGTATGAGTGTTATAAGTCGGTTTATGGCCAATCCAGGAAAGCCTCACTGGATGGCAATCAAGTGGATGTTTAGATATATTAAAGGATCTATAAATAATGCTATGTCTTATGGTGGAGCAAGAGTAGGAGATCAAGCTAGTATCCTAGGTTTTTCAGATGCAAACTATGCTACCGACTTAGATAAAAGGAGATCCACAATCGAGTATGTTCTTAGGTTGTGGAACTCGACAATTAGTTGAAAATCTAGTCTCCAACATGTGGTAGCTTTGTCTACTACCGAAGCTGAATACATAGCAGTTTTTTAGGCAATTAAGGAAGCTATGTGGCTTAAGGGTCTAGTAAGTGAACTCCTAGGGGTAGAAGTTAAGGCCACTTTGATGTGCGATAGTCAAAATGCCATTCATTTGTCTAAAAACCAAGCACACCATGAAAGGACTAAGCATATAGATGTAAGACCCTACTTTATAAGACAAATCATTGAAGATAAATCTGTAATTCTAACCAAGGTTGCAGGAGAAGACAATGTAACAAATATGTTTACAAAATCTGTGCCTACAACAAAGTTAAAACGCTACATGAAGATTCTGCTGATTGATCCAGGAGGTATGTGAAGATGCAAGACTATGAATAAAGGCGCAAGGTCGAAGATGAAACCTAGTCAAGTACAAATGGGTGGACAATTTGTTATGTCACTTGTATTAGATTAGAAGTTATGTAATCAAAATGTATTTTGCATGCTTGTATTGGTATGTTTCCCTTTCTGTTTCAGATTTAGAATTAGAACACTTCTAGAAGGTATGTTTTCTAGAAGGGTGGCTGACCGATTAAGTTAGTTATGTAGTTCGGTTAGCCGGGCAATTGGTTGTTGAAAGTCACGTCCCTATAGTCTATAAATAGGGATCGTGGGGAATAGTAGCAGGTACTTCATTTCCGAGAAAGGTTCTCTGTTTCTATCTTGTATTGGGATTGAGTGAGAGGTTAAGAGTAAGGCTGGGGATAAGTCTTGTAATCTCTAAAATCCTGTTAGCTTTCAGAGCATATGGGCTGAGTAGGATTCGGGCTCTCATTGTGATCATCCTGAGGTTGTTTCAAGATAGTGGATTGGAAGGCGTGAATGCAGTCTGGACGTAGGTCTTATTTTCAGACCGAACCAGGATAAATCCTTCTTGTGTTCTTACTGTTTTTCATTCTATTCTTGTTTGTGTTGCATATATCTTTGTATTCTCAGGTGTGGGAGTGTATAGGGTGAGCTATTGGGTTGAGAAAATCATTGGGATTGTCGTGTTTCAACTCTAACATCTAGTGTAGACTATAAGCTCCTCTTGAGATGATTTTCCAGCTTCTCCCCCTTGATCAGTCACGATTTTGGGACTAGATTCAAATTGTCAGACAAAGAGGTCCTGGGATATGGGCTTAGGTTGCAAAAGAGAAATTCGAAGGGAGATAGATGGATCCCAATGATGATCTTCGGTTGAGTTCTCCCCCTGAAGAGAAGCACTGGGGAAGAAGGGTTGATTCTCCAAAAAGATGGTATCATAGGAAATTCTGGAATGAGGGCAGTAGCATGTCACAAGCCTAAGGGCACAAGTGTAATAAGCCTGTAGATGCATAGTTATAGCTGTAATAAACAAATAGTAGCATGTGATTGGCGGTTACCGCTTAGGCCACTTGTACCTAGTCAGTTACAATAACAACCCAAGGGTGTTAGCCTATAAAAGGCATTGTACAAGAGGATGGAATCTATCAATAAAAGCATTCGGATATTTCCCTCTCTAAATTTTTTTCCCTCTCTCTCTTTCTCCCTCTCTAATTCAAACTCTCCTCCTTTCTTCTATAAAAACCCACGGTCTCTCAGAATTGCCCAAGTCTCAGATCCGAGACCTAACATAGCACTTGTACTCTTTTTGAGTGCGAGTATAGCCAAGGAAGATGCATTTATAAGCCTTGGAATCGAATTTTTCGCAAGTAAGACTAGGATTATGGACAAAGATCGTACACCCGAATATTTTGGGTGGAAGGGAATCAAGGAGACAGACAGAAGGAAACTCTTGGCTCAAACAACAGAGGGGAGGTTGAGATTGAAAGGTTTTGGAAGGAAGATGGTTGATCAGATAGGTAGCAGGGAGCACAACTTTCCCCCAAAACTGGTTTGGAACATTAGTACTGAACATGAGGGAGCAAGCAACTTCAAGAATATGACAATTTTTTCACTCGGCAATACCATTCTGTTGGGTTTTTTGCATGGAGGATTATTTCTAGAAGTTGAATAGAAGAATCTGTTAGAATGTTTTTTTTGTTCCGACTGTATTTTTTATTCGAAGTTAGATTAGTTAACTTAGTTATTTTAATATGAGGGGTATGTTAGTCTTTGCAAGGCTAAGTTCTAAACCTTGTAATTGCCGCCTCCCTATAGTTTATAAATAGGAGGCGAGAGGCTCAAGTCGGACACAACACCACAAATCATTCTGATTGCTCTCTGTAATGCGAGTGATATTGCCGAGAGAGAGAAAGGCTTAGAGATAAAGTTAGTCCTTGTATTCTCTTGAGTGAGCAGTGAAATTGTGTGAGGGAGAGAAAGAAGGTTCTTGTATCTTGTTTCAAGCAATTTCTAGTAGATTTATCTCTCGGAGAGAAGGTTGGATGTAGGATTTTGCTTTGCAGTCCAAACTAGGATAACTCTGTGCTTCTTGAATGGTTTGATTGTTCTTTTCTTTTATTTCTTTGTTGTTTTCATTATCTGTTATCTCTATTTTGTTGTGGGTTTGATTTCCAGGTGAGGAGTGAAGAGAGATTGACCTATCTAAGTCTTGAATTGGTTTCTAAGAGCTCCTAATAATAACACATTCTGTTGAGAAGAATAAGGATAGGAGCTCTAATGAAGAATGCCATGGTCAACAAGGTAGGCATTGAATTCATGGGTGAAGTACTCCTTACCATTGTCAAAGCGAATGATTTGAATAGATGACTGAAATAAGTTGGTGACAAGTTTATGAAATTGCTTGAAAATGGTGTTGGTTTCGAATTTTTCCTTCAATAGATAAATCCAGCACACACGGGTATGGTCATCTATGAAAGTCATGAACCATCGAGCTCCAATAATGTTAGGCACACGAGCTGGCCCCCAAATGTCACTGTGAATTAGATGAAAGGGTTTGGAGGCATGATAAGAGTGGGTTGGATGAGATTTGTGAGATTGTTTAGCAAAGATACAATGCTCACAATTGAAAGAAAAAACATCTTTATTGAGAAATAAATTCGGGTACAAATATTTCAAATATGTAAAATGTGGTTTACCTAGATGATTATGCCAAAGGAAAACACTTGAATTAGAAACACTAGACAAAGAAAGTTTCTTGAATGGACCTGGTCTCAAGGGAGAAGCAGTGAGATAGTAGAGGCCATTTTATTCCTCAGCATAGCCAATCATCATCCCCTCGTAGACAAATCCTGAAATTCACAATGAGTAGCAAAAAAGGTTACTACACACTTTTGATCTTTGGTTAACTTGCCAGTAGAAATGATATTATAGTGTAAGTTGGGGACATGAAGGACAAAGTCGAGTGTTAACCCAAATAAATCAGATTTCCAATACCAACAACTACCAAAGAGCTCCTATCAGCCGCAACAATTTTTACCTCTCCATCACATTGTCGATATGAAGAGAAGAAGGTGGATGACCCAATCATGTGGTTGGAGGCCCCTAAATCAACAATCCATTCCCTGCCAGAAATTTGTTTTGAAAAAAAAAAAAGGATAAAAATGTACCTTTTTGGGCAACATTAGCAGTAGAACTAGGAGGAGCAGGTGATTAAGATTTGGATTGAATTAGCAAATTCTTTAAGATTCCAATTTGCTCATCAGTGAATGGGGCTACAACCGATTTTTTTAGTCTGAAAAGGACTTAGCTACATGTGCAGTAGCACGTTGCTTACGTTGACTTCTAGGTTTCCAATCTACAGGTTTCCCATGAAGATGCCAGCAAGTCTCTTTGGTGTGGTAGGACTTGTGACAGTGGTCACACCAAGATTTGTTCTCTTTAGGGTGATGTGGTCGAGATAGGCTCCTCACATCTCCTCAATTGGTGACTAGGGCAGATCCCAATTGGATCTCTTCTCCCAATGGGCTTGGATCCAACATCACTTTCCTTCGGCTTTCCTCCCTCCTTACCATGGCAAAGACTTCCTTGATTCAGGGCTAGTGTTTTATCCCAAGAATATACCCTTGGACTTCATCCAATTCTTTGTTAAGCCCCTAAAGGAAATCAAACACCCTTTCTTTCTCAAACATTTGGCTATACAAAAGACCATCATCGGAACAATTCCATTTAATAGTGTAGAATAAATCCATTTCTTACCATAATTAAAATGTTCAACTATTCGATAACTAACCTATTCCCATGTCGAGTGTTACAGTGGACCAACCGAATTTTGAAGCATTGAGTAGAATTTTGGAGATCGGAGTACATCTCTTGAACCATTGTCCAAATCTCATGGGCTGTAAATGTAGGCACCTCAGGTGAATCCCACATCGGCCATGCAAAGCGGGGAGATCTGGGACCGATTGTAAGGTCGCATGACGAGGACGTCATGTGCTCAAGGGGAGGAGAATGTAATACCCCAAAAGCCCACAAATGGTAGTATATATCGAGGATAGGTAAGGAAGGAAACAACATCAGCTGGATACCTTTTGAGTTGAATGCAGGCAAAGAACTCTGAGGTTAAACGTGCTTGATCTGGGGACAACTCAAGGATGGGTGA
Organism: Diospyros kaki; assembly: GCA_036245055.1. Classification (NCBI taxonomy): domain Eukaryota; kingdom Viridiplantae; phylum Streptophyta; class Magnoliopsida; order Ericales; family Ebenaceae; genus Diospyros; species Diospyros kaki. The sequence goes on along the minus strand of BSEG01000004.1, from coordinate 5,930,650 downwards.
CCCCCTAGGAAGTTCACGTAGGCCCATCAGGATAAGTTGTTCCGGTCCTTCCTATCGCTTGATGCGAGATGTTACAGTAAAATAGGTATGTCCTCCCGATTTTCAATCCCATGGAGTTGACCAGCCATGCCATAACAATGGAATTTTCAACCTCCCACATCTTGTACACTAGTGTCACAATCCTAGAGTTTGAATAGGAAATTTGGAAGAAATTGAGGGGGAATTAGACTAAAAGAGGAGGAAATACAACAAGAATTGGGAAAGAATTATAGAAAGAACAAAGAAAGAGAGAGAAATACAGCAAGAATTGGGAAAGAATTATAGAAAGAACAAAGAAAGAGAGATCAGAGAAGTTGAAGGAAGAGATTCCATCTTTCATTTCTTCGATGCCCATCTTCTTACAACCAACCCCTTTATAGGTGTTCCTAGTTGTTCTTTAGTTATAGTAACTAAAAGCCCAACAAACAAGGCAACCGCCAGTGTCTCTAACTAATTCACAACAACAGAGCAATAGCCAAATGCTTCTAACCAAGCCACAACAATAAGCAGCCCCAATCACACAATTATCCTTCTTGTATCCTAGGGTTGTGACAACTGGATCAGTTGTCGGTGGAGCAGCAGTTTTGCTCGTCAAGCAACCCATCTTCCCCTTCCCTTTAATGACTGGAAGAACCGACTGAAACCACTCACAGAAGTTCAACCTGTTGAGTTTGTGTTGGGTGATTTGAATGGCGGGATTAAAGTCAGAGGTCTGCAAGGTTGGGCCCATTGGAAGAAAAGCAACTGGGATGATCGAAATAGGGTTTGTTGTGGTTGGAGGAGGTATCTACAAACTCCAAATTGGTCGACAATGGAGAGATGTCCGCCATGAGGCCAAAGCAGGTTTTCATTTAGTAGTGGATGGCGATGGTGGACGGCATACTAGGACAACTAGGTTGTAGCAACAAGTTGGCAGGAACGGCGGCTAGCGACGACAATGGTGCTCGAATCAATTGTAAGAGTGACGGAGATGACTGCTTTGAGACCGAGGGTGTGCATCAACAGCAAATAGGCTTGACTGTAGTAGCGAGGTCAACAACAACTTGGGAATCTAGTGTGTGTCGATGTCAACAACTAAGGTTGACTGTAGTAGTGATGGAGACAATGGCTTGGGAATCCAATGCGAGTGTCGACGTGAGCTAGTCAAATGCTGGAACCGATCAACGAGGGGAATCAGAACCCGAACGGAAGCTACGGTTTCCTGTTGTGCTCTAACACCATGAAATCTCTACGTTTATTGATAATATATTCTCCGATGATACAGTTCTTAGCTATGAAAACAATATATAGGCCAAAGAAAGAACAAATTAAAGAAACTACTAAATCTCTAAACTAGGAAATAATTTGAAAGAGAAATCAGCTATGAAAGGAAACGATGTAAAAGGAAGTATTAATAATCTTCCCGATCTGATTTGATCCTACCAATCTTCCAACAATAACAGACATGCCAGCATCAATTAATAGCCCAACCCCTAGGGTCCTCTTATCAAGCTCCACACCACTAAAATTAGGTTGTGCCCTATTATGAAGGATTCTTTTTGTAAATTCAATAGCTATGCATACTTGATTAGTATTAGGAAGGAACCTTAAGGTACCCTAATTTCAGCTTGTCTTTTCTGACTCTTCTTCATTTTTCTCTTGTTCCACTGAGACTACACATAATCAATCAAATCAATCATCCATATTGCAGCTTTGCCAAGCAATACACAGTGGATTTTTGAGTGTTCACAAATGTTAAACACACTACGCTCAAACACAAAAGGCCACATCATGCACAAGTGTACACAGTAACAATGTAAACAACAGCTCTTTGAGCTACAAAGCAATAGAATTACCAGATGAGGCCTTTGGCTTAGTTTGGGCAGAACGCCCAGATTTCGTGCTCTTGTCCACTCCCTGCTTTTTGTCAAGGGCTCGCTGCTTTTGGAGATTCTCATCAGTATGTTTCATCAGCCGATCAGTGCCTACCCATTCATCCCAACTGTTGCCAAGATAAGTTTTACCAACCACTTGTCTCAGCATTTGAAATTTTAACATTTTATACAAACTAATTATTCAGCATTTTTTTCTTGGTAAGTAAAAAAATAAACACGGAACTAGACCACTATAGAGGGGGCAAAGAAATGAAAAGGGAAAATAAAACAAGAAAAACAGAGGAGCCCAATCATCTAAAGACACATATAGATTACCCAAGAACCATACAGAAGAAACAAGATAAAATTACAAATCTTCAATTTCAGAAATAGGAGTGGATCCCTGCTAACAAATACGGGAATGCTAATAACATACAAACACTATGCAATTCCTCTCACACAAAAAGTGGAGAGCATCAAGTTGCCTTTGTCTCCTTTTTAAGCAATCTCTGGATTACTAAGTGAAGTACCCCAAATGGATTATATGTTACTATTGAACCAATACATAAAAAATTAACTTTCTATAATACAGCTTCTGATGGAGTAAAAATTAATAATGTGCTATTGCTTGGCCACAAAAAACAGATGTCAAGGAGAAGATGGTCATGGATCAAAACACTGTATTGTTTATCCAAGTGAACTTCACGGCATTGCATGCACTTAAGATATCGTTAAAATACAAAGAGAATGTACACTCACTTTTTATTCCAGCCCTGCAAAACAGAAAAGGATATCATCACTTTATCTATCTTACAGTATTAATAAGAATTGTCAATACTTTGATGCCAAGCTTTTCATAGTTTTGAGTTACTGAAAAGATACAGTGTTATGATGACGAACTTACAAGATAGTGCACGAAGTATCTCCATTCCTTCTTACGGAACTCAGTTTTTTGAACCTTGCAAGAAACAGAATTTGGTGGATTAGCATATAGCCATTGCAATGGCTAAGTTATGCCGTGTTATTAAGCTTTTATTATTAGTTTTGATAAGCATTTAAGAGTAACTACATTTAAAAAAAAAAAAATTCTAAAAAAGCTTCTGGATTGGAGTGAAAGACATTATATGACAATCATAAATAATCATTGCGATGTACAAATGACTTCTTGTTTTGAGCAATCCCACACAAAATATACATGTTCTGAAAGGTTTGTGAAGCATCAGCATAGTGCTTCCTGTAACCACACAACTTAAAGCAAATGTCACCAGATTTAGCAGACAATTAAGGAGCCAAAAAGGCAACCTACCTATTAATTGAAATTCATGATTCTACTCCATTTTCATATTCAGGCAGATTGCAGATCAATGGACCCTGTGGAAACAGTCAATATTTTTCACTTCCATGCAACTATGCTGCCTACTAAATGAAGGAATATTTCCCTTCCACTTTCCCACCCTTGTAGCATCATCTCTTTCATCTTTCCTACCCAGAGAAAGCATTAGGTTCCTTTTCTCTTTCCCTCAGTTCTCTAACAACCGATCAAACAAATTCAATGCATTTACCTACTAGATCCAAAAGCAGTTAGCAATAAATGTATGGCTAAATAACCTACACCACTCTTCAACGATCACTAAGTATCAGAACTGCGCCTCGGCCGGTTCTTTTTATGTTATATGACTAATTATCATTTCTGTTAAGGAAAATGGACACATTCTAGTCATTTTGAATTTCACATTATTAGCTAAATTGATTAATTTGATTTTATTCCAACAATAAAATTCTATATTTGAAAGGGTTAACAACCTACAACCCCCTTCCACCACTGAACTCTGCAGCTCCAATAGACCTAAAAAATCTTATATACCAATCAACATGCAAGAAACTTGATAAATTTATACGTGTTATATTCTGATGCAAGCACATATGAAGACTTACTAATAGCATGCAAAGAGATATGGGAGGTAGCTGCAAGGTCAGCAGATGAAGATATGAGGTTGTAGGCGAAAAAAGTGTCCACAGTGGATGATGAGAGCTGACTTCAAATGACTGTAGCCAGTAGCTATGTGAGCATGTAGGTATGGCAATGGGCCGCAACTGTGGATTGGCAATGGGGGTGGAAGAGGAGAGGGACCATTGCGATCTTCTTGAAGGAAGTGTTGGTGGATTTGGCTTTGCATGAAAAATGGCATTTGTGGGCACCAGATTGGGGGAAGTAGGGGAGGGAGGGTAAAGGATTTTAGTCCAAGGGAGCAAGTGACCCTGAAAATACTTCAAGAGGATCTAGTAATGAAGCCAAACATCAAGGAATGCATCTTATAGTAATGGACGAATTAGTCAAAAATAACATGATTTATAGCGTTAACCTATCACTCCCCCTTACAGGGGTAAAGTGTAGCAATTTTGTCTGAGCAGGTTACGTAATACTGATGATGGTTGGAGAGGGTTCCGCCTAACTAATCCTACATGTATTAATAACCTTATGGAATTGAACGCTTGCTATCCTCCCTCAGCTCCCCTAAATTGTGTAAAACGGGAACTCTCGAAAAACCCTAACAAACTTCAGGGAAAAACATACTTCTCTACAACTGAATAATATAAACCGCGGAATTCTAACTATAATTTCCTCGGCAAATAAATAAGAGAACAAGATCAAAGCCTCGTATCCCATAATTCATATAAAATTGCACTGCAATTTCCCCAAACAACAAGTCCGCAAAAAAAAAAAAAAAAAAGAAAGAGCATAAAAGAAAAGAAAACGAAATCAAATGAAATACCTTGGCTTCGTAGATACGAGGGCCGTGATAAGCTAGTACTCTCTCGCCTTCGGAGAAGACGCTGGGAACGGAGTTGGGGAGGTCGCCACCAGAGTTGTCGCCATCTGTGGCCGAGTCGTCCTTCGGGCTCCCCATCCCTTTCCGAATTCCCTTACGAATTCCCTTCTAAACCTTTCCCTGCGTTTTTTCTAGGGTTTCGTCGGGATGGGAAAACTCTGCCCCACCCCTTTGGTCTGCTCGCTGCTCTTACCGCTACAAAGTACAAACCCCCTGAATTTGAAGGTACCGTACTTCAGAACCCGAGAGAGAGAGAGAGAGAGAGGGAGGGAATTGGTGTGATGGTTTCTTACTTTAGCGCTCGATTCAAATGCGAGGCTCGACGGGGTTCAAAGTCCCGACACCGACAACGTGCGGCCCGTGACGACTGAGGCTGCGTAATAAGAAAACACAAACGGGCCAGTACGGGCTCATTTGTTTGAACGGCGCAAATCCACAGTTGAAAGGGGTTAACCAAATGAGTCGGCCCATATTAGTTTTCCCCGCAGACCCGTCGAACGATTCGGGCCTACCCTCGTGGGCTGGCTCCGTGAGCTTTGGTGGGTCAACTGCTATTTGCTACATTGATTTCATACAACAGAAAATAAAAAGTTGCAAATTACAAATTTACTATTTTGAGTATACAAAATTTAAAATAATATATTATGATAATGCTAACTACCAAGCAATACAAAAACATTCAATAAATATTATCTTTACATATTATCCACACACATGCTGTCCAGTCTCCACATCTGTTCGTTGTCCATTGCTTATCTTGTATCCACTTCTTTCTCCCATGGAGCTACACACCGTACGCTACAGAGTGAAGATGAACTTGCTTGTAGGTTTCATCCCAAAATCAACAACTGACGCTCTTCTCTTTCAAAATAAATGCTCCACAAATCAAAAATACTCGCAGAAGCGAACTAACACAGTCCTAATCTCACTGGCTAGAGTAGGTTACTTGAATAATTTAATTCATTTTTTTAACTATTTATCTAAAATTCATACCATAAAAATTAAATTAAATGAATTTATTTAACTAGTGTAAGATAGGAAAGTAGATTTTAGGAACGTACTGCTTAATTTGTTTCTTTTGTTTATTTTTCATTTTAGTTTATTTCCTAAGTTATCTTTTAATTTCTAATGAAAAAGTTGGTGGGCGTGGGATCATAATTAGATTGGAATTATAAAATCTTAATTAGGGGTGGTAGGATTATATTATTAATTTCCTTCATATATAGTGTTTCAATTATATTGAATTGATTTGAGTTTACTGAGTGAGTTTCTGTTTATTCTTGTGTTTTGGTGCTGCTCCCACATCGATTAGTGAAGTTTAGTGGGTCTTAGAGAATCACAATTTTGGGTATATTGGAGTTTTTGAAAGTTTGAGAATTTATTCCTTCCTTTATTTATTATTATTCTAAGTGAAAGCATACATAAATGTGAATGTCAAGTTTCGAAATTATTTATTAAGTAAAAATCTGGACGTCAAAGGTGACTGTATTTTAGAGTTCAAATGACAAGATATTTGAGGTGAATGAGTTAATCACAATACAATCGTATATGATCAAATACATAATTGAAGATAACTATGCGGACATCACCATTCCTCTCTTCAATATCACAAGTAAAATTCTTGCAAAGGTTATTCAGTTTTACAAATGGCACACTTTTGTATGCAATACAACAGTGAAAGAATTGAAAAGTTTTGACGCCAAGTTCGTGAAGGTGGACCAAGACACATTATTTGATTTCAGCCTGGCCGCTAAGGATAATGCTAGACGCACAATCGGTTTGGCAAAGATTTGATAATTCAAGCAAAAATGACATAACGACCCTCAGGTTAAATGACTAGTTTATCCTTAACTTTTCATGCCCAAATTGAATACCCCACAGCGAGCCATACACTATCTCTTTCTCTTTCACATCTCCGGTCAAGGCGATTATGACATCGTTTCTCTAGCCAAATTTCAATGACATGCTTGGTCTAGATCTGACGTCTCCTACATCTCCAATGTCCCTTGGTCCGCTTTCTCTATCTAATATCTCATTCGATCACCGCCTACATCAACGACGAGGTCGAAGATGAAGAAGCCACCTACATCCCTAACAAGCTCAAAGACGAAGGAAACCTCCAACAATAGTGACAAGTATGAATTTTTTTTCCAAATCTACCATAGCTTCCTCAAACATTTACATTTAAGCTTTAGTTCGTATTAAAAAAAAAAAAAACTAAACTAAACTAAAGTTTCAATTTGTATTAATGTATGGTAAATCTTTATTCTGGTATTTAAAAGTTTTTTTCCTAAACAAGATCAATAATATGTTGACAATAGAAAATTATCATATTTTATAGAGCTTGTCACATATTTGGATGGACAATAAGCAGTAGAAATATTTCAAAAAATAGCCTATTATTTGGTTTGATGAGCTTACTCGCATAAACAAATTTATGAAAAGAAGTACATATACAAATAGCATAAGAGCAAACTATAATTGAAATGTGATACGTTAAATTAAGCCTAATGTTTTATGTTTTATGTTAAAATAGCCTATTATTCTCATTTGATGTTCTTTCTGTCATAGGTAGTAATCACAGCCCTTGAAGCATGACCTACCTCTCAACATCAAAAAATTGTTAAATTTAACATGTCAAATAGTTACAAACATGACCGAGGGAAAGATTTTAAAGAAAATTAAAAAGATGTACAATATCAATAACAACTTTACTCTTGATAAAGGAGATTATATTTATAGATAAATTGATTAAGCACATGAGTAAAACATAAAATGGATAAATAATACGTCCATATTATAATAGAATCTCTATGTCGAAATACTAATGCGTTATCCATTTATTATTATAAGATAATTGAAATTGTTTATTTTATATTTTAATTTGTTTATTAATTTCTTTTGTTTCCATTAGCTAATAGAATCCTAATTAAAATTTTGCTAACGAGTGCTCTCTCATTAATGTATATTTTACCAATTAATAGAAGAGTTAGGATGTTAAAAACGAAATAAACCTTAAAAGTTAACAAAATCCTTAAAAATAATTTTAATCATTAAATTTATTAAAATTTATTGAATAATTAATTTAAGGTATATTAATATCACCATTTAAGAAATATACGCTTAAACTAAATTACAACTTCAATCATTATTAACTTGTATTAAAAAATTAGGGAACTAAACTACTATCAACCAGAATCTACACCAAATTTAGAAGTTGGTGATGGTTTTTGGGACCGATCACCACGTACTACCTCTGCGACTGGACCTTGGGAATGGAACCTCGGACTTGGGGATGTCGGACCGCGGGTGTAGGACCTGCAAGACAATGGAGGGCCGGGGCTTGGATCCCCTGGGGTGGACTCCGACGCTCAAGTCAGTATAGTAAATACAAGTAGAAGTAAATGAGAGAGTTGTAGAGCCTAGGTATACCTGGCGAGAGTCCTTGTTTTTTATAGGCGAACCCGTTTTGGGATACCCGAGATAAGTGGGCACGACTCCCGAGAATTCCAATTAAGTTGGAACGGGTCTTGCGGTTCGGCCCGAATTTCTCGGACTCCGTTTTGGAGTGTTGACTGGCCACATATCGGTCTCTCAGGTGATCCACGTGGGAGGTGAGAATATCAGCGCGTAGGAGTATTCTAGTAATTTAAGTTGGTGCCACATCAATGATTTATTTGATTTGTTTCTATTTGTAAGTTGTGTTTTAATTCACCCGTTGTGTGAAGATTTGTATTTTCTAGTAGTGTACTTGTAGTTTTTGCTTAGTTAAGAGATTGTATGTTTGTTATGACTTTAATAAAAAGCTAGTGATATATTTTACCTAATAAAACTTAAAGTATAGTCTTTAAAGATATGATTAGACTCTTAAATCGAATCTCTATAAAAATTCTTGTGTTATTTGTGATTATTTACGGATATAACTGTTCTTATTCTAATTACAATCACTAAATATTAATATTACAATTTTAGAATTTTTAACAATAATTAAAATATTTAATTTTTGAAAAATCTAATTCACCCCTCTTGCTATTTGTTTGAACAATAAATATGCACTTATTATCTCTTAATCATTGCCCTTAAAACAATATAACTAACATTACCCTACAAATAAAAATAGAAGCCCCACTTAATACCATAAACTAAGTGTGTGTATTGATCAATTTGAATGACTTAAAAGGTGTGTTTTCAAACCAAACCATTATATATTTGAACTTATCTGAAAAATAACTTATTGGTTTGTTCGATTTTAACTATAACAAATTAACAACAATTAATAAGAAAAAGGATAAATATACTTGATATTTTGTTGATTTAAAAAGACTTTAGAATTGTTTGTTAAACAAACTCAATCAAGCTACTAATCAATATGGTTGAGAATGACAACAAAATTAATGACATTTTTATTGTTTTAAATGCTATATTTTAAATTATTAAATAAAAAATTATAAATTTATTATTTACTAGACAAACAATGAACATTCATAACTGTATGACTAAATACAAAAAAATTAATTTACAAAAACTATAGTTTTATTTTGAATTTGGTTGAACAGTTAAAAATAATAATTTAACGAGTAATGTCGTAATTTACAAACTCAAACTCACAATACCAAACACACTAATACAATCACTTATCGTTGGTAAAAATGTAGACAGTTTATAAATCATGATTACGTTTTATACTGAATTGATAGTATCATTAGTAATACTGTTAAACTTCGCAATCACCGTAATCAGTGAAATTTAAAAATCATCTTACATACAAACCATTCAAACAGTACACTGGCGAATTCCCCATCTGATAGTGAGGTTGTTTGGCTTAGCCTTTTTTTTTTTATATATGTGTAAATTTTTAAAAATTATCTAACGCTTAACGTGATAATATGTTTGAATAAATGTATTTTAGACTATCATTTATATAGTTATGTATTTGATTCGAAAAAACTGATAAGTTATCAAAACTTAATAAAAATATTAAAATATATATGTTGTTAAATACTATAAATAAAATTTATAAAAATATTAATTTTTAATAAAAATAAATTATAAATTAATGTCCAAATGATAAGATTCTTATTATTAGATATTGATAAATTATATATAATTATTAAAAAATATATTAATATAATATTTTATGTTAAAATTTATGTCTAATTTATAAAAATATTAAATATATATGTTGAGATATTAAAATATATACATATATATGTATATAGATGGGGGAGGTGGAGGACACTTGAATGACAATGGAGACGATGGAGGGTATGCAATAACGACAATAAGGATAGAGCTGAAGACAACACCTGCTATGAAAGAATTGGAGATGACGACGACAATAACAACAACAAAGGGAACAAATATAGAATAAAGAGAAAATAGAAAAATAAAAGATAGAGATAAGATTAAAAATATTGTTAATGTTTGTGGGTAAAATCGTAAATCTTTTAATCATTGAAATAAGTTGATAATAATATTTTATAAAAAAATAAATAATATTTAAATTTGATAATATTTATTTGTTTAATTTTTAATAAATATATAACAAAATAAATTATATAACGTTTAAAGTTAAAGCAATCAAACAGAATCTAACCTACCGCAACTAAAAACTAAGTCAAACTAATAATCAATTCAAACAGCTGCCCTTGAAACAATAAATATCCTCATTCTCCGTGGGACCAAAATAAATGCGACATTGGCACCGCGGCCGCATGCGTATTCCCCCTGCGCCATCACATTCTATACATACTGTAGTCGCATTTGCACTATTTATTTTTTAATTTATTATTATTATAAATATATACTAATATAATATAATGTAGGCGCGATAAAATTTCCCGTGAGCGTGTCCTCCGTGAACACTCGTGAGCCGATTATGTCAACGGTCAATGTGCCAATTATGGGTTGTCACGTGGACAAGCTTGAGGAGGTTTCGACGTTTACTTCTATTTTTTCCTTTTTCAATCACGTGCAATACTTCTGATGATGGTTTTTGAGACCGACCACCACATGCCACCTCTGCGACTGGACCTCGGGAATGGAACCTCGGACTTGGGGATGTCGGATCTCGGGTGTAAGACCTGTAAGATAATGGAAGGCCGGGACTTGGATCTCCCGGGGTGGACTCCGACGCTCAAGTCAGTAGAGTAAATACAAGTAGAAGTAAATGAGAGAACTGTAGAGCCTAGGTATACCTGGCGAGAGTCCTTGTCTTTTATAGGCGAACCCGTTTTGGGATACCCAAGATAAGTGGGCACGACTCCCGAGAATCCCGGTTAAGTTGGAACGAGTCTTGCGGTTTGGCCCGAATTTCTCGGACTCCGTTTTGAAGTGTTGACTGGCCACATGTCGGTCTCTCAGGTGATCCACGTGGGAGGTGAGACTATCAGCGCGTAGGGGTATTCTAGTAATTTAAGTTGGTGCCACATCAATCATCAATTATGATAATTCCATCACCCAATACACTTTCAACTCCTGAGCTCTCTCACTTTTATTTGAATGCTCTTTTAATCAGTTCATTTTTCTTTGAGACCCTATATTTAACTTATATATATTATTTTTCAAAAAACTAGTTGTTATAAAGAAGGGTTAAAAGTAATTTTGAAATTTAAATTTTTTTTAGGATTTTCAATGTTGCAACCTGATTCATTCTAGCATTTGTAGGTAACTTTTGATTACAAAAAATATCATAAATGTAATGTACAATAAAAGTATATCGATCCAAATGATTTCTTAAGACAAATCAAATAAAACTAGGAAAAGGTATAAGAAGACCACCTGATGTAATTACATATAAATTTTTTGGAGACAAAAAGTTTATAAGAGTAAGAGACAATAAGATCAAAAAATTAACAGAATATGCAAAAGGGTCATGTATGAAGATAAACTATATTTTATCTTCAAAAGTGATTTTACTTTTTGCACAAGGTTTTTAAATAGGAAATATAAACTTATCAAATTATTATTTTAAAATAGAAAAAGAGAATAACACATATTTAGTTTTATTTTTGAACATGCAGTGAAAAATTTAAGAAACAAAGTATGTATGAGATGTCCGTTAGACTTTGGTGGACTTAACTTGTCCAAAATTTTATATGCAACTTCAATTGAAACTCGATCAACCTAAAATTAGATATCAAAATTCTGATTAGTTTCAATCGATTTAAATTCATCTTAAGTTGACTATACTTACGCAATATCATATATGAATTTATTGTCTTACTTTAATCGACTTAACCTTAACCATTAGCCAACTTAAGTTAATTAGTCATGAATTTCATTTATTCTTTATATTAAACTGATTGAAATTATATATTTTTTATTTTTTTATTTTTATATCAATGAAAACATTTTATTATCATCAAAATCATATTATCCTACTATTGAACTTAACAATATTATTTTTAGATAAAAATATATATTTTTTATATTATTTTTAATATTTAAATAATCTAAGTAGTCAATAATAAATGTATCGTATTTTAAAAATTTTAACCAATCAATCATATCGTTTGAATGCTTAAAATAATATGCAATAATTGTGTTTTGTTTGGAAATAAAGTTCATTTATTACCTTTTAATAATTTCCTTAAATTAATTGTTAGCATTACCCGTATTTTTTTTATGGCGAAAACATAAAGTGACATTTGATTAATTTTATTTGTCTTTAAAATAGTTTAAAAAGGATAACCTAATAAGTATGGTTAAGCTTGGATAAATTTATCTTATTTTTAGATAAGGTATATTATTTGTAATTTTAAAAAAATTGTCTTAATTAAAAATATTATATATTTATCAATAACTAAAAATAATGAAAAATCCATTTATCCAAGATTAATAACAATGAATACAAAATTATAACAAAATTAATCTCATAAACTAAAAAAAAAAACACGAATAATAGACCTCGAGAGATATTTATCCATAATCACATTCACCTCCACGCGATATGACCTTTTTATATTTAAATTTAAAGTAGAAACTAAACGGTAACTGCAATCCCATGAAACCAAAATTGTTTTAATTATTCCTCAAGTAATTCAACGCCAACCATTCAATAATCATCCCAGTTGCATTAGCCCTGAAGCTCGAATCTAGACTGCTCCTGTCTCGAGGTCGAGGAGAGCAAAAGCCCATTTTGGGCGACGCTCTTTCCATCTAGATTCCATTCCCGACATCTCCCGCTGCCTTTTCCAACACATTTGCGATCCACTGCCATCGCGACAAGTGGAGCTGAATCTGACTGAGAACCGTTCTTTGGTAGTTGAGGTTAGAGGACCAGAAGCAAATGCCAAAAAGCCAATGCCTTTTCATTCTAAGCCAGTCCAGTCCCCGCCTATGCCGTCCGCTAAGAACAGAATATTGGAATATGGCCCTCAAACACAGGTGGTTCTCAAGCAAAGGCATTTTTGCAAAAGTGATCCTTCTTGGTTTCTTTCTTTACAGCTTAACGCTGTCTCAGATCACTCGATTAAGCGTAGGTTTCGCCATTTTGGGCGGCTAAAGATGTCCCGCTACCCCATTATTCTATTAGTTAATGTTTTCTGTTAAAAATAAATTATAATTTTTTGCCACTATAAGAACGATACAATACAGTGACAACGTTATTAGCCCATTAATACAACTGGCCACGGGTTAAATGACAAAGTTGGACATGTCGATTCACTTGGGCCACTGGGCTATCCCCCAGATGTACATTTTTTAAAAAATTCACTTCCATGTGTTAGTCTATGTTATTTTTTGTGAGCAAAAATGTTAATTGAATGCATAAAAGTTATCCTTATTGTGATACTCAGGTCACTCAAAACAAAAATTACTGAGTGTAAAAGTGAATAGACAACACATTAATACCGATATCACAGCACACACCAAGTCACTCATGCACAGATTACCTAATATCGCATGGAGTGTCAACTTTCTCGTGTTCAGATTGGCATTTCCATTATGCGAAAGGCGGAACTGTGGGAGCTCAAATGTGAAATACAAAAGGAAGAGATGATCCCATCTTCGCCGTCTAATCACCTAACAAAGAATTTCGGTCAAACACATCCAAGAAGGCCCCACATTTGAAAAAAGAAAAAAAGCGCCTCACCGTCCTTAGCGAGCCCCTGCCTCCTGATATAAAGCAACGAGAAGCAGAGGCCATGGAGAGACGCTGCACCAAGCCTTCCCCTTCCAACGTTGCTGCAGAGGAGCTAATTCCTTCGATGTTCAACCAAAATCCAGAGATGGAGCTGAAAAGCACCGCCCCTACAAGGTCGATAGCAAGACGGCGTTCTCTTGTTGTCGCAATGGCCATTACGCTGCTGGTTCTTACTCTGTCATCTCCGGCTGATTCTTCCAGGCTGCTCAAGTCTGACATCGCCGGCTCCTTATCATCAGTTCGTGGGGCTGAACTTGAGTCTGCTGGCCAGGCTGCGGCCTCTGGCTCGTTGAGCAACTCAAATAGCCGGCTTCTGCGGGGAAACGAATTGTACCCGTTGGCATCTGGACCAAGCAGGAAAGGCAACGGGCACTAGGGAATTCGCTTCCAGTTTCTTCCTCTGTTTTTCTCATTGATTTCTTAGTAGATGTAATTCTTGTCAATCCTCTAGGCAGTTCATATTGTAAAAAGGAAAATTCTTTTCTTCCAGCTGAAAAATACAGCAATAGAGATATATATATTCTGAGGAACATGTGTTCTTGTTTACATCCTTGATAGACAACTTCAAGCGCCAAAATAATGAGAAAGCTAGACCTGTCTGCCACAGATAATTTTCCACAATTGCCGAAGAAGCAGCCTCAGGGAAACATGAACATCTGGTTAAGCACAAGATCGCAAAATAATGGTTATAACTACACGAGAGAGGGTATCTAAAGAACAACTAGGATGATAATTGTTAATTCTGTGTTTTTATGATTCAAAATAATTGATATGAATTTATGCGCTTATTCCTGTTATGTGCATTTTATTGTTTTGGATGATATAATTTGGGTTTATTATTTCAAGTCACATTTTGTATTTGGGCTGCAATTATTTGAATATGTGCTGGTTATCAAAATGTGGGCCATGGTTCATATTTAAGCCGAGGTATGTGTGGCCCGTGTTCAAAGTTCTCGGCCCAGGCTCATTATCTCAGCTATATAAAGCTGGTTGCTGCCCTAAAAGAAAGGCATTTGATCATTTCTGAAACCCTAATCTGCGAAGAGAGATACGTCGATCCTTCGTTCTCTGATAAGAACCGTATAAGGTATTGTGTAATCACTGTGGGAAATCGCTATTAGCGTGCTTGAAATTGTGGTAAGAATTGTGGGTACTGTTTTTCATTCGGTCTTGAATGTTCTTGTACTCTGTTTTGATTCTTTCTTTTGCAATACTGTAATATGTTGGTTCTTGGAGCTGTCGGACGTAATACCTTTGTAATCTCTTCAAACATTATATAGTGGATTGATTAGGGGCGAAATCCCCTACAGTGAGTAGGACCTGATTTTGGATCCAAACACCTAACTCACTATGTTGATATTCTATGTGTGAGTTGTGATTGTTGGGTTTCAATTTCTGTTTCTATTCTTGGTTAGATTGACAGGGTTGCAATAAACAAACAATAATATAAAAGCAAAATCTCATCCAGATGCCCCTATGCTCCAATTCAACATCTAGATACCAAACATTGACACAATGAAAGTCAAATAATACATGGATTATGGATATACTTAAGCTAAGCTGATTTCGACAATCCACTTTTTTGGACATTTTACCTGTTTCACCTAATTCGCAACCTAAACCATAGAAAGAAGCAAAAGCTATTTGACAAAGTATTGCAAGATTAATCCAGCAATTCCTTACCAAACATACTTAGAAGACCAGAAGTCAGACCTCATACTGCAAGATTATCTGGCTTCATCAATTTTTATCAGGGAGAAAACCTCACTGGCACTTGGATGACTTGAATCTGAGAAACCAGCCATAGGTATCTTATCCTTGCTAATCGAGATGCTTTCAGAAGGTAGGTCAGCAAATGCAGGCACCGGGAGCACCCATGACGGGTCTGGCGTGCTGTCTTCATGAGGTTCTCGGTGCCTAGCAGTCTGTTGGAGCTGCAGCGCATATTCCAAATCCCACAAAACATCATGCATACTCGGCCTGTCAACACCGTATTCCCTCAGACACTTCTCCACTATTCCACCAAACATTCTCAACGAGTTGGGATTGATTTTCCCCACAAGCAAAGGATCGATAATTTTCTCAAGCTCCCCTTTCTTTTGCCAGGACAAGCCCCATTCAGCCAAGTTTATTTCATCTCCGGGAAGCAAGTTACTAATGGGTGGTCTTGCACAAAGCACTTCCAGGAGAACCACCCCAAATGAGTATACATCTGATTTCTTAGTCAACTGTAGGCATCTGAAATATTCAGGATCAAGATAACCGAAACTGCCTTTCACATCCGTGCTGACATGGGTTTGATCAAGAGGACCTAATCTTGAGATGCCAAAATCAGAAACTTTAGCCACAAAATGAAAATCAAGTAAGATGTTTGTTGACTTAACATCCCTGTGAATGATGCAGATGTCTGAACTGCTATGAAGATAATGTAGACCCTTTGCAGCACCAATGCAAATTTCAAGCCTTCGGATCCAAGACAATTCAAAGGTCACTGTTGATTTCTCATTGTCACGATTCGAACCATAGAGATGGTCCCTTAAAGTCCCCTTCTCCATGAACTCGTAAACAAGTATCATCTCAGACCTCTCATCACAATATCCGATCAAGGAAACAAGATGGCGATGGCGAATTTTGGACAAGACCGTAATCTCTGTCTGGAATTCTGGGAAGCCCTGGCCATGTCCTGGCTGGCTCCGTTTGACAGCCACTTTTATACCACTTCGGAGAGTTCCCTGGTAAACTTTCCCAAATCCACCCTCACCAATCAACAACTTCATGTCAAAATTATTAGTTGCATACTGAATGTCTGCAAAAGATAGCTTCAACCCGAGATTAAGATCGCAAACAGGGGAGCGGGAGATAGTGGCAGTTCTTTCCCTAGTCTCGCTATGTGAACTCATTCCTCCATAAAGAGGGATGGCCTGCCAATCCGAATCTTCAACGGGTTTTGCTTTACTAAACTTGAAACACAACCAGAACACCACCACCAATAAGATCAGAAGAGCCACACCTCCAGCCACAGAACCAACTATGACAAACAAATAGTTCTTTGATGACTGGTTTTCATCAGGCACCGATCCTGATTCTTGTATAAGCTCCATGATCTCTAGCCCATTGAGAAAGGCTGTTTGAACATGGGTATCATGCCGAGGGCCAACGCTTATGTTCATAAAGCCAGAATTATCAGACTCAACCACCAAATCATAGTAAAAAGGAGCCGCGAACTGGGGAATCTTCTCATATGGATCTATTACCTTACTGAAGTTGCTGTAAACGTAGAGATTGAACTGAGTATCATTGAGGGTTTTGCTTATTATGTCGCAAAAATGTACTCGAACAAGATGCCTAGCATTTTTATCCACACCAAAACGCCACGTTATATTGAAAAAATCGTAGTCCCTATCAGAACTTGTATTCATTTCTTTAGCAGTATTATAGACAAGATCAGGAGCATCGTACTTATCTGCTCCTCCATCCTGGTAATTGGGCGGATCACTGCGCCTTTCACTGTTCTTTGCTGCCTCAGAGGAAAATAGATATTCATCATCTGGAACCCAATTTCTCCACAAAGTATCGTTATCAGCCGTGAGAATTCCGCCCCCAACGTTGATCCTATGAACTGGGTGAAAAGCATGAGAAAGCAAGCCAACGAGTTTACTGTTTTCCCCTGAAGCAGTGACATGAGTGGCTGAATCTGGGATGAAATGATCGGGGGCGACAAACGCTTCTATTGCATTTACAAAGGCGAGAGGTGGTTCTTGAGGAGTGAAATAGATTCTGATTTTTCCCGCGCTAATATTGGGCAGCAGAAATTCCTTAATCACAGGCGAGGTACTAGTGTTTCGTACGCTGAAATTCGATAACAAAAGGAACCCGGAAGCCGAAACGCTGAATTGGGCATCGAAGAGATTCTTGCGAGATGAAAAAGGGTAGAAATGGAGGCGTACCATGTAAGTGCCGTTTTGGTCGATTTCTAGGTCGTATGAAGAAGGGGTTGTGAAGATTCTTGCAGTTTGATACAGAAGAGGAGAGGCGGCACTCGACGAGCTGGTGTCTTTTTCGGAACTGCTTTTGCCGGTGGAGAGGGCCAAGGAACCGGGTTTCTCGTCTCCGACGAAGCTCTGGCCGACACCGGCTGTGACGTTGGAGTCTGAGCCGCAGTTGATGAAGTACTTATCAGGTGGAGTGTAGGTTGATGAGAGAAGTGAAAGCTGGAGGAGAAGCAGAAGGAGGAGGAGGAGACAGAGAGAGAAGGGCAATTCTGGTTTGGGGCAGCGAAGCTTTGCCATTGCCATGGAATCAGCGTCTTGCGGGAACGGTGATCAGAGCAATGAGGCACGCGCGCACATATCCTATCCTGGA
This sequence comes from Diospyros kaki, assembly GCA_036245055.1. Classification (NCBI taxonomy): domain Eukaryota; kingdom Viridiplantae; phylum Streptophyta; class Magnoliopsida; order Ericales; family Ebenaceae; genus Diospyros; species Diospyros kaki. Next base: position 5,912,420 of record BSEG01000004.1, on the reverse strand, counting down.
AATGACACGAATGACGACATTGACTGGAAGTTGACTTGCATGAGCTTGTAGCTTTTGCCCGTGCCCATCCCACGCACAATAATTGGTGGTGCCATGAAATTGACAAGTACACGTCTAGTCTCCGCCTTGCGACTCTTTTTATTGAAGAAAATTTAGTTTTTTTTTTTTTTATTTCCTTACTTGCTAGTACTAGATATTTCCCTAATATATGAAATTAGACGCACCTCTACAACAACAATTAAAGCCTCAACTTCCTTGTAGTATCCTCTTGTGTGCAAATTAAAAATCTTAGTCACCAATCAACTTTGTCCTTTCTTTGTGGAAATTTTTGACCAGTATAAAATTATTGAACGAATGAATGATTCCTTCCAAGTCCTCAACCAACTAGTCATTCGTTTGGCAGTTTTATATTTTGAACCCACCATTAGAGAATAAAATAGAAAAAGAGATCCCACAGGGAAATGACTGGATAATGATCAATTTTTAATTGGGTACTTTTTAATTTTTAAAATAACCTTAAAAAACCTCAATCTTGAATTAGATTTTTTATTTTTAAACTTCGACACAAATTTTACGTAAAAATTCTCTCTATGTGAAAAGAAAAAAATCATGTCACTCAAAAATCTCTATTATGAATAAAAGATAATTATAACCATAAATGTAATCGTAACAACAGATACATGATCTTAATTTAAGTAATTAATTTGAATAATTTTAAAATAATAATAAAAATTATCACAAAAAGTCTACTGGTCAAGAATATAAGATAGAAGATGTATAACACAAATAGACAATTCAACTATACAAATCAAAGTCCAACACATCTTTTATTGATAAAAAATCAGTACAATCAGACCACAAATGACTTCTAACTTTTAAGACGATAAAAATTGGGTTCTATAATTTTAAACAGAAAATCCTAATTACAAACCCCTATATTTTGTAACTAATAATTGAAGATGCAAACCTCAACTCGTATGTGAGAATTATAAGCCCCTATATTGATCATTATTCAGTCATTTTTTTGTGAGATCTTTTTTTCTATTTTATTTTCCAATGATGAGTTCAAAATATAAAATTGGCAAACAAAAGGCTAGTTAATTGAAGATTTGAAGAAATCATTCATTTGTTCAATAATTTTATACTGATCAAAATTTTCCACAAAGAAAGGCCAAAGTTGATTGGTGATTAATATTTTTAATTTGCAAGAGGATACTACAAGGAAGTTAAGGCTTTAATTGTTGTTGTAGAGGTGGATCTAATTTCATACATTCGTGAAATATCTAGTACTGGTGGCAAGTAAGGAAATAAAACAAGCTAAATTTTCTTTAATAAGAAGAGTCCTTTTCACCTTTTCTTTAAAAGGTGAAAAGGACTCTTAACACTTTGTGGCAAGGCAGAGCCAAGAGGTGTACTTGTCAATTTCATGGCACCACCAATAAAATATCGCGAGCCTAGAGATGTACTTGTAAAATTTGGATAAGGCTTTGGCAAGACAGAACCTAGGCCTCCTGCTTATGAGACAAAGGCTTTGGGCTTTCTCACATAGGAAGCAACCCAAAAAAATCCCAACACCAACCGACTTAACTAATATATATTTTTTTGCGATGCTATCGATGAAAGTCTACGGTAATCATACTTGAGAATTGAAGAGAATTACTAAGTATGATGATATAGATAAAAATAAAATATAATATACATATCATATATAATTTGAGTATTTAAATAAGATGTATGTTTAATAATTAAATATATAAATAAACGCATACTTGCAGCTCAATGTAAGAATGGAGTACAAAAATGATTTTTGTATTGAAATTGAATCTATCTAAAAAATGTGATTGTTAGTGTTAGTATTAGATGGCACCTAAAAATTGTATTTATGAAACTAATGATATAATTCTTGTAAATATAATAAAATATAATTTTATACTTTAAGATTATATCTTCATTCATACCTCTTCAATTAATTATATGAATGAACCCTCAGATTTCTCGATGATAATCTTTTTCTTAAGTATTAAGAATATGTGATAAAAACTTTCGAATTAATGACTTCTTAAAAATATTTTCAATCCTTATATTTCTCAGAATAGGGTTATGATTAATCAATTACGGACTGTTATATGGGTTACTGCATTTGATTAGTATGAGATACTAATGATAAATAATAATGGGTTGCATGCCATGATTCATAAGATAGATATAGTAAACATGTAGGCAGATGTTAGTTGAATATATACTGAATGTGACGTATGTGATAGATCACATGGCTGAGAGAATCTATAATTTATCACTGGCTTCGATTGTATTATTGGTCATTAGATCAAAGACAACATAGTTGTCTTGTATGTCTGTGCTAGGGATTTACTGTTATTAAGAATTATTCGGTCTTAATATAATCTTCATTATAGATCAAAATATTTTATTAGCATCAAAGAGGTTGATGTGTCTCGATTGCTACTTAATAGTGAATCTAGAAGATCACACAGAAATCCAAGTGTAATGATTAACTAAACAATGAAAATTATAACCTTCATTAAGAGTTAAATAATTTTTACTAGGATATTAATAATGAGAATGATTCTCTTTGGGTAATTAATTATTTTATAATATTTTATGTATAATAGTTATATATGTATTATAATATATTGAGAGAATTACTTTAAATGCAATATATGAAAATTAAAAGAGAACTTTCATTATCTATATTATATATGGAAAAGAAAAGAACATTTATATTATTGAAAAGAAAAATGCACTTCTATTATATATAATATATTATATTGAAAATAAAATGGTCATTTTCTCCTATATAAATAGGTGATCATGGAAAGAATTAGAATGGTGTGAAAAATATTTGACTATTTATAAGTTATTGCTACATTTTCTCTTGGAATCTATCTTTTTTCTCATCTTAGTTGGAATTATCTTTACTATTACCCCCATTTTGCTTTTAATTCCATTGTTACTAGTGTAGCAAAACCAACCCAATACAGAGTATTGATTTTTGGAATTCACTTAGCTTTTATCTTCTGCATTTAGCTTGACTAGCACATAAGTTAAGTTGTAGGATTCATTCATTACCTAGATAGTAGACTAACTAGACCTCTCGTGCTTTTAAGGGACAATTTGATCTAACCGATTATTTGTTCAAGAGCTGTTAATGTGCAACTATTACAACCTTCGAGGAGATTCTAGCATTTACACCGGACTTCAAACCACTGTGAGACATATATGTTAAGCCCCATATGGTATAGTTTGATTTTATATTGCATATGGTCATGAGAAATTGAGTCTTACAAGGTGGTATTGAATTTATTTTTGTTGCGTTCTTATTTATGTTTTTGAAAACGGTAAATCCTTTACATTGATACATTAAGAGTTAGCGTTCCCTTTCAGTGGTGGTTATAGTCAGCCAATACCTAGTATGTTGAATGGTACCGTTCTGATTACCTTTTCTTATGCCCGTCACAAAGATTCCATGTATCACTAATATTCGCGTGTCAAAATTATATGCATAATAATTACATATATAATTTTTATGATATTTTCAGAGGAAGAAGAAGAGAGCAGCAAGAGAATCACACAGAGAGAAAGAAGGAAGAGACAGAGAAAAGGCTAAGGCCTTGCCTTTGCCTTATTTAATCATTTTCTCTCTCCTATTCCTTTTTTTCTTCTCCCTATTTGATTTATTCTCGTGTCCGCGCAGCCTCCCCTTTAATAATTTAGCAATTATATAATTTATTATGTAATATGCACTATGCATTATTTGTAATCCGCTGCAATTAATAATTGATTTTATATTATGCACTAATGGCAAGAAGGTCAAGGCTCAACTTTTGACCGACCATTTATAAAGACATATTGAGTACACGATGTCGATACCAAACGTAACACAATATGGTGTGTGATTTTCTATGTTCACTACTCGCTAATAATCTAATAACACTAAAACATTTTCGGTATCGGTTAACTCCTTTGACCTATCACCGGAACTTTTCAAAATCCTGACGACATTCTGAGAGTTCTTGAATATCGTTTAGTAGCGTTCAAGACAGTATAGGTGGCAGTAAAATCTCACTTCAAGTTAACCTATTATAGTTGACGATTACTATGTGTTATAATCCTTCCATCGCTTAACGTCCCGATTGAGCAAAAATAATAGAGTGACAAACTCACAAACTCAGTAACTATGTGTCAAACCTCATTAATGTGACTATATGACACATCAGGAAACATCTTTCATGACTTTCAATCTGCCATAGTTAGGGACTGTCTTATCACATTAATAGTAGATCATATAGGACGTTTGTCCTATCAAATACCAACAAAGACGACGAATCTTATTCCCAACACCCGTCTCAATATACCAGCAATATGGGATCACATAGATGAACGTTCTCACCTCTCAATTAGATGGTTAGGTTCATTAGCAAATTTTACACACTAATATACAAAACAACAGTGTTGATTCAAGTATAAGGATTAATACACTATCGTAATCTGATGACTCGACTATTATCCATTAAGCCATGTGGTCAGTCATTGGCGTCACATTCGTCTGATCATTCCTCAACGACCACCCACATGTTTACTAGCAACATCTTATGTCATATAGCGCGTGACACATCATCCTCTCATCGGTATTCCTTTACCGAATGAGGTAATAACCTCTGTGCTAGTTTATACTCGATTAATCGGAGTCCCCATTTAAAGAATTTAAGGATTATAAATAGTTTAAGAAATTATGTTAGCAGATAATCTTGTTACACAATCTCAACACTTTGAGAATAAAATTATCACATAGAATATTTAAGGACCTATTCATATAATTGATTGAAAAAAATATAAATGAAGAAAATTTTATCTTTTATAAATTTATACAAAAATATAATTAATATATTACAAATAAGGCTGCTAGATATCATTTAAATTTAGTATTAAAATACACAACACTAATAAAAATAATACAAAATAAATATGCATGTAAGAGACCAACGACGTCTTAGTTAGTAATAATATAGATGTCTTGGAATTCACAAATCCAAAGTTCAAATTAATTGTTCTTCGCTTAATAAGGAAGAAGTTTGCTGGTTTTCCTTTTCCTTGTTTGTTAGAATGTTGCCCTTTTTATTGGAAATAATTTCTTTATTTCTAGTAATTATTTTTCTTATGATTATAATATTAATTCACAGCGTTGCTATTTATTTATTAAGTAATTTGAATTGATATAATTCTTGTTTGTCTTCTAAGTCTAGACCCTATCAATTCTAAAATCAAATCGTCTTTCTTTTTGCAATATTTTTAAGAGGTGAAAGTCTAAAAAAATGTATATTAATTTAAAATTCATATAACCACGACAATGATAATAAAATTTAAAAAACCCAGTATTGCTGAAAACATGCAGTTATAAAAACAAAAATAATAGAAGAAATTGTAAAGAATCCAAAAAAAAAAAAAAAAGAGTAAAGTGATATAAAAGGAAAAAGCTGTTGTTGATTTGAATTGGACACATCGCTACGGGGCATGGCCCAGTGCCAGAGCAGCCGTTGGACTTTGTTTCCTGTCTTATTGTCTCACGGACTGAAGAGACCGCCAAGAGTCAAGAAAGTTCCTAGAAATTCACCCTTTGGCCTTTGCAATTATAACGTGCTTATCAGTCAAACGCTTTAGATACAGAATTCTACTTCTACATTTAGTTGCGGAAAGAAATTATTGATTATCACGAATTTCTTTCCCCAACAAATCAGCGTAAATGAAACGCACTAATTAATCTATTTATTTATTCAGTTTTGTAAAAAATTTCTGTTCAATTGTCCATCCCTCGTTAGGCAGCTAAAGGATAAGAAAGCGCCACACGCATTAACAAGGAATCACATACTCTAATAAGCTGAGAAAATGTCATCTTAAGCCCATCCCAAAAGAAAGATGTAAGCATCGATACCTGTGCTAATTCCTGGGTCGCAAGGAAGGACCCCTGACAGTCGGAGAATCCAAAACCCACCTGAGCCAAGCAAGGGAAACCCATAGCCCCATGTTTTCTGGGTTATATAAGGCTAAGTTTCGTTGCATCGCATTCAGAGAAAGCCGAGAGAGAGGCCCACACTTTGACTAACACGGTTTCCTCAGTTCTTTGTTGAGGAAGCTGACAAGAAACTCAACTTCGACCTGAGTTATTGGGTGTTCGATTTTAAGTTTTACACGGATAAGTTGAATTCAATTTACCGAGAAGAGAGTGAGGGAGATGTGGGGAGAAAAGGGGATGGCTATGTTGGCGTTGGTGGGTGTGTTATTTGGTTTGTCCGTGTCAACGTCCGCTTCTGATACCCATCAGCGGCAGCAGCAGCAGAGGTGGGGGAAGAAGTCGGCCATGTTTTATGGGTCAAGCTCTTTGGCCGTGAATCCGCTTAGCTCCTCCATTGTTTTCCCAATCTACGGCAACGTTTATCCCTATGGGTATTAGCTTCTCATCTCTCTCTTGATATTTTCTTCCACTCTTGAACGGTTACTCCGTTTCATTCTTTAAATTCATCCCGGAATTGGAAAGCCGGGCCATAATTGCACTGATCACAAAATTGAAATTCCCAGCTCCTAGTGATCTCTACGTGTTTGAGAATTTGTGAGTCTGATATTAGTAGAGGGTTTCAAGTTTCAACACCGACTTGTAAAACTTGCGGCCGCTTTTTTTGTTGGGTATTTTCACAAACAAAACGCAGGGTAATTGAACTCTATGTTCTTTTCTTTTTCCTCCAGATTTTATTATGTTCAGCTGGACGTAGGGCAGCCGCCGAAGCCGTACTTTCTGGATCCTGACACAGGCAGTGATCTCACCTGGCTTCAGTGTGACGCGCCTTGTGTTCGTTGCACTAAGGTACATTGTACCATCTTACTATCTGCCGGCAACTGCAAATTTATGCAATCCAACTAATGTTTGTATCAGACACAATTGTTCACATTGTCTGATCCTAGTCATTTTCTTATCGATGATGATTATAGTTCCATTGTAATTGCAAAGGGTAGGGTGTATAATTAATGCTTATGCAATGTATGTGTGTAAAGCATTGTCATTACATATGTAGAGATGAATCAAGTATTGTTACAATGTAGGGGTCTCACCCGCTTTACCGTCCAAGCAAAGACCGGGTGGCCTGTAGGGATCCCTTGTGTGCTTCCTTGCACTCTTCTCCAGACTATCAATGCGATGATCCACTGCAATGTGATTATGAAGTTGAGTATGCGGATGGGGGTTCTTCACTTGGTGTGCTTGTGAATGATTCTGTGTTCCTTAATCTCACAAGTGGAGTATGTGTTAGTTCTCGTCTCGCAATTGGGTTGGTAACATCCCCTTGTTTTCTGTTATCTGAATTTATTCTTTCAATCTTTGGTATAACTTATGCTTAATCTTATTAATCTTTCTCTTGTATTTTCAGTTGTGCTGATAATTGTTAAAAATTTTTGCATGGATAAATCACTCAAAGCCATCATAAATTGAACATGATATTAACAAAATTCTGAAGGCCAATTCAGTTTGTTCATGGGAATGTGCTAATCTGAGTTGCTTCTGAACTATATTCCTTTTAGATTCAGAACACTAGAACTTTTGGAGTAGTTTAGCAGAAAGCCATTCCGAAAATTGCAAACTTTGCCTAAAAAGAGAAGGATGAAGGCTTCATTAACGTGACAGCAGAACACCAAATAGAAAGTACTTTTACAATTACTTAAGAGAGAAGTGTATCTATAGTTATAAGCAACTACAATCATGATATCTTCAATCTATTTTGTGATTCTCGTGTGCAGGTGCGGGTATGATCAGATCCCAGCGGCCTCCTCTTATCCTCCATTAGATGGTGTACTAGGCCTTGGCAGGGGAAATTCCAGTATTGTGTCACAGCTAAGTAATCAGGGCACGGTGCGGAATGTAGTTGGCCACTGTTTAAGTGGTAGAGGAGGAGGTTTTCTTTTCTTTGGGGAAGGTTTTTATGATTCGTCGCGTGTCGTCTGGACATCAATGTCACGTGATTACCCGTAATACTTCTTCCACGACCCTTCTCTATTCATTATTTCGGACTGCTTCTAATTCAAATGAGTATATTTCCACTTTTCTACAACAAACCGAACCCCATTTTTGTTTCAGTAAGCATTACTCTGCTGGATTTGCTGAGCTCACTCTGGGTGGAAAAGCGACAGGAGTGAAGAAGCTTCTTGTAGACTTTGACAGTGGCTCTTCTTACACGTACCTCAATTCTCACGCATATCAAACTTTCATTTCTTTGGTGAGTTTGAAAGAGTCTACGGTATTCTTCATCCTCTTGTAGTTATCTTCATATATCGTCGTTGCTTCCAATGACAACATGAACCAAGGCTCTGTCAGTAATGGATATTCGCAAAAATTCCTGGATTACTATGACAATACCAAAATTCTCTGAAATATAGATCTTTTTGTCCTAAAAAGATTCTGAGATGCTCAACTAACATCATTCATGCTGTTTGTGCTTTCAGTTGAGGAAAGAACTGAGTGGAAAGCCCTTGAAAGAAGCCGTAGATGACCAGACGCTCCCAGAGTGCTGGAAAGGCAAAAAGCCCTTCAAAAGCATACATGATGTTAGAAAATACTTCAAGCCGCTGGCGCTGAGCTTTTCAAACGGCTGGAGATCTAGATCTCGGTTTGAATTACCCCCCGAATCTTATCTCATCATCTCGGTAAGAGCCTTGCCCATGGTTCTATCGTCAATAAGTCAATTCTTAGTGAAACACTCGAATGCACAAAACTAAGAGAGTTGTTGTTTCAGCCCAAAGGCAATGTTTGCTTGGGAATTCTAAATGGTACAGAGGCGGGGCTTCAAAATCACAACATTATTGGAGGTATGAACATAAACAATAAGCTCATTGTAAGAACTCTTCTTCTCCACAGAACTGTGATTCTCTGTCACTGATCCTGCGTGCAGATATATCAATGCAAGATAAAATGGTGATTTATGACAATGAGAAGCAGCTAATCGGATGGGCCTCTGCAAGCTGCGATCGGCTTCCATCCCCCAACTCTTATTTCGTATAACAAGATTTATGATGAATGGATTTTCCATTCATATGACTGAAAATGAAACCAGCAAATGAGGGGGGGGGGGGGGGTTATATGGTGGAAGTATATATCTTTTTCTTCTTTCTTCTTTTAAGTTACATTGATGTTGATTTCTTCTGTAAAGGGGTCTACCCTGCACCATAATGAATGAAAATAATAAGTCTAGTCGTATATTGTTTGATTTGTCTTGACAGAGTCATATATTGTTTGTGGTTTTTACCTTCTTTTTTTTTTATATTTGTTTTGGATCTTTTGATAATTTGATTAATCATGCTGCAATATGGGTTGCTGTAAATTTTTTAAAATAACAAGTTAAAAAGAAAATTGAATTGTTGGCTGGGTCTTAATCTTGGAGAAATTTGAAGATTGGGCCTTTTTAACTCCCCCATTCTTTTTTCTTTGTATCTCTCTCTCACATTCTTTCCTTCAACAACGTTAATGGCATTGTCAATGACAACAATATGTTCCCTTCTCTTGCTCAAGATAACCTAACAATATATATTTTTTTTAATTCCGCATAATTGAGTTCACACTTTATTTCTTATTTCCTTTACTCACTTCTATCGTGCTCTTTTCTCTCTCTTGTTTTTTTTAAATGGTTGTTTTATTCTTAAAAATAAAATAAAATGGATATTTAATTTTTGTAAAATAAAAAAACTAAAATGGTTGTTTATTTTTTTAAAATGGCAGGAAGAGTATTGCAATTTTTAAATATAGCAGTAAGTTTTTTAAATTTAAGAGTAAATTTCATACAAAAATTTATATAAATCAAGTGCCACTCAACTCCTTCCTCGTTAATAGACTAAATAAAGTACTCTATTATAATATCTCTCTCTCTCTCTCTCTCCTTGTTATAAGTTTGAATTGGAACTCAAATCAATCTCTCTCTAATTCAATATTTTGTTTTTGTCTATCTATTTTTGATTTAATAAAAGAACTCAACAAACTCATACATAGAAATTTGGATTCCAATTTTAATATGTCCATCTTATTCTATCTCTCTCTGTCTCTCTGTATTAATTTGAATTATTTAATTTTTTTTAATTTGTCACTTAAACAATTAGAGCATCTCCAATGTTGGATATTAAATCCAACGCCAATTTGGTGTCTAACATTATTTTACACCAAATTCTTCAACACCAAATTGGTGTTGTTTCCAATGTGCTCACACCAAATTAGTGCAAAAATAATTTTTAAAGAATATTCTATAAATAAATATTTAATAAATATTAATTAATTTAACTTAGTATAATATTATTAAAAATAATTAGTCACATTTTATAAAAAAATTAAAAATTACTCTCTTAATTTTTTAAATTTTTTTTACAAAATATGTTATTCTAATTAATTTGCTTACTAATTTTTTAATTAATTATTTTCACCTAACTTTTATCAAATTAATTGTTTATCCACCTAATTATTTATCCATCTTATTTTTTCAACTAATATTTTAAATCAAACAAACTATTTTTCACATTAATATTTTTTTCACTTAATATTTCAACTAATTTTCTCATCTTCTTTTATCCAAATATTTTTGAAAAATTCTTGAGAGTCAGAAGAGCTTACCAAGGGACTGACCAAATGGGGACTAAAAGACCAAAATACCCTCATCTACTTTGTAAATTTATAAAGTGGGCCACTACCCTACTATCTCCACTCTCCCTTCCCATGGCCACAATGTGACCATCGACCGCCCTTCACCTCGCCTTCTCGTTGTCATCACCTAGCCGACTGTTGTTGCATCATTTGACAGTTGGCGAGGCGATGGCTGTGAGACGAAGGACGATCAGCAGTCGCATCGCGACCATGAGAAGGGAGAGAGGAGAAAACACGGCAGTGGCCCACGAAGGCATTTTGGTTTTTTAACTCCCATTTGATAACCTTCTTTGTCGACTTATCTGGCCTTGTAGAAGAACCCCATATTTTTTTCTCATTTATTTCACAATTAACTTTGTTACATAACACTATCTAACTTTTATCAAATGTATGATAACCTACCTTTCAATTTTTGTTTTCTATTATAAAAGGCAACACACTACCATTTATTTTATTAACCTTTTCACGAAAGTAAAAAAAATCTATTTGACATTTATCTTCCATATGAGTTTCAAAGCTGGTCCATCTCATATGTTATCTTCATCTTTGTCCTCAAATCCTAAAGATAAACTTGATCTAACTGTAGTAATTTGTGCACAAACCCAAGTGTTTAATGCACAATAAAGAGCATTAATGAATACATATGCTAACAACAACCTCATAATGGCTTCTCTCAATCAAGAAGACAACAATTGAAATTTTAAATGATAATTTAAAATTAAGAATATAAAGCATTTTATTTTAAAGTGATGTTGTTGTTTTTTTATTTAAAACATTTTTTTTTATTTTCATCATGTATTTTTAATTTAAGTTAATGAAAGTGTTATTGTTTTTTATTATATTATTGAGTTTTTGCATTAAAATATTTTCTTTCTATTAAGTAATTATTGAAATAAAAAACTTTCATATACATAAACAAACTTAGTTCATTTTATATTAACATGGTATTTATGAAATATATTCAATATTATACTTATTTTATAGATCTTAATAAAAAAATTTCATCTGTATATATTTTTTATAACAATTTAATTTATATTTTTAATTATTAATCAAAATATACAAATATAATAAAGTGATAAATAATATAAAGGGAATAAGTTTTGAAGTTATATAAAGAAGGGTAAAATTGAAAATAAAAAAAAACAAATTTGGTGTTGGTGATTAATATAACACCAAATTTGGTGTTATACTATTTACTCAACACCAAATTTGATAATTAAAAGTTGTGCCGAACACTAAAATAGTGTATCATTAGAGAGTTATTTTACATCAAATTGGCCTTGGCGTTGGATTTGGTATTCCATTGGAATGATTTTGAGTAATGGTCATAAGTTTTTTTTTCTATAAATTATGGAGATGTTTTAAAATTTTTAATAAAATGAACTCATCAACAAAAAAATATATGATGTATAATAATTACCCTAAAAAATAATCGATGGTATTCTATAAAACAAAAGGATAATCAGTACAACTTAGAAAAACCATAAATTTAATATCACTTTAGGGGAGTTACGGGAAAATCAACAAATACTTTTTTTTTTTTTACTGGAAAGGTAACGCTCTTACAATAACGCCGGCTCGAGATCGAGAGGGAGAGGGGTGGGATTCTCTCGAAGCTGCAGAAGGGAATTGCGTTATCTAGCGCTGTTTCTCTCGAAAGGCGGAGACGGGCAGTCTTTCTATCTCTCTCTGGAAATTGGAACTCTCATCAGTCGCATGATCCTTCCCTAGTTAATCCTTTCTCTCAGCGACAATGACAACTTCGCTCTCTTCAGTCGAGTTGAATTATCTCGTCTTCCGTTACCTCCAAGAATCAGGTCTCTTTCCCCTCCATCTCTCTCTATGCACTCATACCATGTATTTGTGTACTTGCATGTGTAGGTTTTGTCTGGAATTTGGTACTGTTTGTAGCAATTCGGACTTCTAAGCTCGTATTGAGACACTCGGAGGTTTGCGTTTTGGTTTAGGGTTTTTTTTTGTTTTTTGAACTTTTAATCTATTGAGGGTATTAGCGGTAGTGCGTTTAGATCTGTAGAAATAGACGGACGTCACCATTGTGGCTTCTTTTTAAGTTTGGGAGTTTAGTTTGCAGCAGTTTGGGGCTCGAATTTTCCATGGTGGTCACCGGTGGAAGAGGCTCAATGGTTGTTTGCTATAATTTTGCATTTTGAGGCAACCGAGAAAACTTGTGCGGTTTTAGGTTCTCTTTTCGCCATCAAATTCTAAGAGAAACGTGAATGTTGGTTGTTAAATAAGTTGTTTCTTATTTGTTTTTGCAGGTTTCACGCATTCTGCTTTTGCTTTAGGATACGAGGCTGGTATCAACAAATGCAAAATTGATGGCAATTTGGTTCCTCCTGGTGCTCTTATCACATTTGTTCAGAAAGGACTTCGGTATATGGAGATAGAAGCGAACTTGAGTGATGTTAGCATGCTTCGTTCATGTTGCATTTCTGTTTCTTCTTCCTAGTTTCTAAATAGATTATTTTATGAGTACTTGAATATTTGTGTTGATCAATTTTTGTTTCAATTGAACCAGAGTGAGGCAGATGTGGATGAAGATTTTGCATTTTTAGAACCTTTGGATCTCATTACAAAGGATGTAAATGAACTGAGGAAAATGAAGGAGGAGAAAAAGAAAGATCCAAGAAAGTGTAGGGACAAAGAGCTTGACAAGGAAAATGATGGTGAACGTAAGCATGCAAGAGATCGGGAAAGACATGATGGCGAGAAGGAACAGGAAATTGACAGAGAGAAAATAGTGAAGGACAAGGAGAAAGAGAAGCAGCATGAGGAGCATGCAGACACAGTAATGGTTACAGATCAAGACAATAATGTTGATGTAAAACATGAAGATAATGAAATATCTGGAGGTAAACAGACTAAGATACTTTCTCCTTTGCTTTTGAACAGTGTTACCATGGTCGACATTTTAATGAATGTTTGACGTTTAAAATGAAAAGGAGAAACGGAACGTGCATGTTTCTAAATACTATATGCAGCTTGTATTGTCCTGATACTTAAATCTTGTAACTATATTTCTTTGTGTGCCGATTCAGTGCTGTAATCCATTGCTATTTGTGCATAGCCACTTTGCTGTATGTTTAATTATTTGCTGTGTTCAGCAAAGTCTACAGTCAGAAAATGAGAATGAGTGAGGCTACGAACCCTTCATAGAGAAGCCTTTATAAGAGATAACAGATATTTTAATGGTATAGTTCTACACTTGATACTTGGGTCTTGTGGTCATTGTGCTGATGGACCAAAATCTTGTACTTCTTCAGGTAGAACATAAGGCTTGGTAAAACCTTTCACTGAGAAGGTGGTTTTCGGGTTTTGAATAGGATTGATCTTGGCTTTCTCTTAGCAATTCTGGAGTGTGGTTAGCCATGGTGCAATTTTGGTGTTCAAGTACTATCTCAAAATTGCTTCTACAACAGGCGAAAATGATCATTTGCAAGAAGGGTGAACCATCTTTTGCTTCATCTCTCAGATGCTAGAGAGGTGTGTGATCTTTCCTGTGCTTGGTATGGAGCTGGTGATGGTAATATAACTGAAAGCCCTTTTCTTTCTCCCTTTGGAGCAAAGGATTCCCCAGAGGTTTGTTCGTCATGACCTGGGGGGACAACTGTTCTTTTGTTTTATGGTCCATTTGGTGGAACAGAAATAATATATCCCTGTTTGTCAGAAGCAAGACTGTCAACAACTCACTGCTAAAATTTTGCATTCTTATCCCGAGGATAACTGTGTAACCATTAGGGACAATATTTTGATGAATGTTCAATCTTTTTCCTTGTAAGTTTTTGTTTACTATGCAGTAGCACTATTTTCTATGCAGATTATGTTTTCAACATATTAATAATGCCATGTGTATAACAAATCTGATCAGCAGAGGCATTAATGTTTGAGCATCTCATAATTTCTTGTTTGTTGTCAAATTTTTTATTACTTTTTATGTTTTTCTGCTAACATGATAATTTTTCTCACTAGAAATGTCCTTAGATTGCACTTACTGTTTACAATTTCTTTGAGCAACTATAAAGTGTAAGGCTGAGGACTAGGTCATTTGCTATCTAATGGTTTAGCATACTACTAAATGGTTGTTTGGTGGTAGACTGTACCGTCTGTATTTAAGAGAAACTGACCTTTGGCAATTCTATCTTGGGCCATCAATGCAAGATCTGCATGAATAATTTTCCAAAAAATTGAACTCTCTCTCTCTCTCTCTCTCTCTTGTTGAGTCTGTTTAGATCTCTCACTAAAATGGAAATTCAGTTATGCTGACTGTTTCTGTTTAAAATTGGGCCAAATATTGCTCTGGGTCCATTTACGTTTGCAGCTAAAATATAAATCTGCTTGTTATCTCTATTTTGCTGATAGGACCTGAGCCAATGGATATCACCATACCAACTGCTCAGTCTTGTGAAATTCCAAGTTCTGATGTGACTATTCTGGGAGGACATACTTCCGAGGTATGCTCAAGTTCTCCATATGTTTGAGTTTGTTTATTCAATGTGTACTTTACCAAAATCTGCATATTTCCCAATCTTCTTTGCAGGTTTGTGCTTGTGCATGGAATCCAGCAGGTTCACTTCTTGCTTCAGGGTGAGTTCTTTCTGTTCTTCATCCTGCAATCATAATTGCCTTTTTTTTCTCCATTTTGGCCATTTGTTCAAACACCTTTTGTTCAGCCCAATTGTAACTTTAGATATCAGGTTCTATGATTGTCGACAGAAGTAGTTGGTTTTGGGAGAGGAAATTATTTGTTGAGATATTACTGTGGGATTCATCTTAGATTGTTATGAAGACCATTTGATTAATGGGGAACTGTTCGATGCTAATGCAGATCAATAATCATCTGAGTCGTTCTCAAGTTCCTTGCTAAAAAAGTGGCTCTATTCAAGTTGAAAAATATTGTTAGTCCTGGAAATTGGAATACTGGTACTGTTGTGCATGAATGATATGGTTGGTCCAGGTGAATAGTTTTCATATCTAATTGGGACTTGGAATTGGTGGTTTTTCTAAATGAAGTTTGTGTTGGTTGTTAATGGACCATTATGTTTGTTCATGGACTTTGCTGTAAGCTTTACTATGCACAATTTGAATTCTGTATCTATTATGTTTATGCCTGGAAGGTTGATCTTCCGTGTTGGCTATTGTATAATAGGCTATTATGATGCATGCTCATGAGTCTCCACATGCACTATTTATCAGATTGTTATCTTCCACTCATGAGCAATGTCTGTAATGTTTTAGAGCTATTATTCTATCAGGCTTGCAAATTGGTCCAGGAATGCAATTAATTTTTCACTAGAACTTCACACTTTCTCTTTTCTTCTAGGTCTGGAGATTCTACAGCTCGGATATGGACAATTGCAGGTGGAACCAGTGGATCTAATTTACAAAATGGACCTTCAAATGTGTTGGTGCTGAAGCATGTTAAGGGCAGAACAAATGAGAAAAGCAAAGATGTCACAACTCTTGATTGGAATGTGGGTCGTGCTGCTATATGTGATTATCAATATTATTGGATATGCTCTTACTCTGAGTTTCATAGTCCTATCATATTTACAATGTGGTGTTATGCGTATTAGGGAAGCCTTCTTTATCCTCTTCTTTCTCATAAAGGGCAAAGATCAAGTAATTTGTTTTCCCTCTCTCACAAGCACTTCGTCTCATGACATGATGAAGTTATTACATATATTTTGGAAATGCCTTGGTTGTGTTACTGTCAGTTTTTGAGTTCGTGGTTGTGACTCAATTAAGCCGTGATATTAGTGTCTGTATTTGGATAATGATAATGATATTTACTTAAAAAGAAAGGAGCACTATGCTTATAAAGTAAATCCATTTTACTTTCGACACTAAGTAGTTTGTGGTTTAGTTGATCATTCTAGTGTTATCAAAAGCCCAAGGCACAAAGTGAGGTGTGGGCCTGATGGAATTAGGCGCATGCTAATTGAAAAAAAAATAAAAAAAATATATATCCAATTTGAATAAGGTATAAAATAGATCTTAACTTTTAATAACATATTCAGAAGCATGTTATTAATAAAATTAAAAAATTCAACATATATTAATGAAAAGAACAATAAAAAATGTCAAAAGATGCAATTTAAAAGTCTTTAAGTCAACTTAAATTAAATCTTAAACAATTTATAGGTCTTAAATCTTAATTAAGATTGACTAATTATCCATTTTAAATAATCTAAAAGTCATCTATATGATCAAGATCAAATATTTCCATATTTTCATCATTAGAAGCATCATCTCAAATATCCTCTTCTTCCACATCATCTCCCTCTCCATCTTCATCTAGTTCAAATTCAATTGGAGCATTTGAAGTAGTAGCCTTTTTACTTATTGTTAAATTTGTAGTTGAAGCAATAAATATAAACCTTAAACAGTAAAAAAATAAATAAAATAATAAACAGTAAAATAAAAAGCCTAAAAAGTAGTTAAAAAGGTCCAGGCGTGTCTAAGCACAAGGGGCCTTGGGCCTAGGCACACCTGGGTGTGCCTTGCTAGTGTGCGCTCACCTGGAAGCTTTCCAAGCGCGCCTTTAATAGCACTTGATAGCCCCAAGATTGTCATTAATAGGTCTCATACTTTTCTCTCGGTTTATTTCTTTTTTCATTTTTAATTAATTAGATTAATCTTTGTTATGTTTTGCATCGAGTATTGCCTAGGAGTACTTGAAGAAATCAGGAGAATTAAAGGATAAGCCAAGCGGCAGAAATAAACTAAGTTAGATATAGTCTTAACTTATGTTGTATGTATGAGGGGTATATTAGACTTTGTGTAGTCTAGTTTAAACCTTGTGAACTAAGGGTGTGTTTGATAGTATTTAGGTGGAAAGGAAAGTGTTTTCCAACTTACATGGAAAACAAAAACCATCTCCCCCCTAGATGGAATTTTCTATGGAAAAGAGCCAAAAACATGCTTTAATGATTGTACCATGGAATTGAATTCCATGAAAAATATAGTATGTCAAATACCAAAGATGGAATTCAATTCCTTAGATGGGACATTTTCCATGCTATCAAATACACCCTAAGTTAGATATAGTCTAACTTATGTTGTATGTATGAGGGGTATATTAGACTTTGTGTAGTCTAGTTTAAGCCTTGTAATATCCACCCTAGCTGTCTATAAATAATAGGCATAGGAGGGGCAGTCGTGATCGATCGTTGATGTTGTTCTATGCAAGTGAGTGCTGTAAAGTGAGAGAAAAACTAGATTTCAAGATAGTCTTTGTAATCTCATAAAGTGACTATACTTGTGTGATTGTACTGATTCTTCAAAGATTTCTAATGGATTTGCTCTCGAGACTGAGGCTGGATGTAGGATCACAATTGTGATCTAAACCAGCATAAAAAAGCTATGTTCATCATGGGGTTTGCGTATTCTTACTCTTATCTTTCATTTCTGTTCTTATTAATTTTCTATTGTGGGATAAACTGTGTGTGTGTGTGGCTGTGTATTGGCAAGATTGAGTATTTCCAGTGCTCCTAATTCAACACTCTCTTTATGCAGGTGGAAGGGATTCTGCTTGCAACAGGTTCATATGATGGGCAAGCTAGAATTTGGAGTTCTAATGGTGAGCCATTTTAGCAGGTTTTACTTTGCAGTTCTTTCCCACTCTTCAGCCTTGAACAGATTGTGAAATATATGTGTATATATAAATAATGAAGCTTTCATGTATTTTTTTTTAGTTTTATTGTGTGAGATAGTTACAGTCCTCAAATTTGTATGGTCAAAGGTACAATGCCTAACTTAGTCATTATTATGCCATTGGTTGCTGACTGAATACATGTCAGTTACACCTATCTTTGCTCAATTTATGAAGAACTTCTAGTTGCATTTTATTATCAAACACTATTGATAATAGTGCTAAATAGTGGTCTGTCCATGATCTTCTGAAAAGACTTAAGTTTTCTGGCCTATTGTATTCCGACTATATTTTAATTTAAAACAGTAGGCCTGGCAAATATTTTGAACTGCCACTTATGTACCTTTTTGGCCATAAAGTGGGAAAATGATTAAAAATTTGATATCCTGATCAAAATGAGATTCATGATCTTGTGTTAGGATTTAGTCTATCAGATAGGTCATAGATGTCATTTTTTATCCCTACTTCATTGCATCTGTTGAATTGTTAACCACCATCTCATATGAAAGCTTAACTTGTTAGATAGAGAGTTAACTTTATCTTTTATATTGTTATTTAACTCTCAACACGTTGCCACATGTGGCTGGACTTAATTGCATAACTTGTACAGACACATGCAACTATTTAAATATTGGGTTAGTATTGAGGTTTGGATTTAGGACTTTTGCCTGCTATCGTACCTTGTTAAATTGTTAATCACCATCTCATCTAAAAGTTAAAGGTCTGTTCAGTTTTAGAAAATATTTTCTGTTTTTCAACTCTAATTTTCTATTAATTGAATCTCCCATTAGAAGATAGCCAACTCAATTTTCTAATTTTTCAACTTTATACATGAATTAGAACACATCTTTTTGATGTTTATGTTTTCTAAACTTTCTGAAATAGTTTATGTTTTTTAACTCTAATTTTCTATTGGATAATTGAATCTCCTATTAGAAAATAGCAGACTCCATTTTCTAATTTTTCAACTTTATTCTATGAATTAGAAAAACATTCTTTTTGATGTTTTCTAAGTTTCTAAAAATGAATGCTATGGCTTTTTGAAACATAAAATCTTAGGACATCTTTCATTGTAAAATTGGAGTTGAAAACTAGAAAATGTTTTCTAAAACTAAATGGGCCCTTAAGTTGTAAGATAGAGGATTGACCTTATCTTTATATTTTTATTTTTACTCAACAGTATTAATTCAGAAACTTGTAATTTAACCTGAGTTTGTCTTGTCTTTCAACAACTTTCACTGCTTTCTTATGTGCTTGTACCTCTGTTCAGGTGAGCTAAAGAGTACTTTAATCAAACACAAAGGACCCATTTTCTCTCTGAAGTGGAACAAGAAAGGAGATTTTATTCTTACTGGAAGCTGTGACAAAACTGCTATTGTGTGGGATGTGAAGAACCAGGAATGCAAACAACAATTTGAATTCCATTCAGGTGCTAGATTGCTGTACATGTTTGTTTTGTAGGCAATCGTGTCTGGTGAAATTAAACATTTAATGCCTCATTTTACAGGTCCAACACTTGATGTTGACTGGAGAAACAATGTTTCATTTGCAACAAGCTCCACAGACACTATGATCTATGTTTGCAAGGTTGGAGAGAACCGCCCATTCAAAACCTTTTCTGGGCATCAGGTTTGTCCTTGCAACAAATTATTGTTACTACAAAAGAAATAAACTGGTCCATACCACAAATCTCTTTCAGTGGGTGAGTATTTCTAGTTGTGTTCATTGCTGCCCAGTTATCATGACGCTCATTTTAATTAGGAGGATTTGCAACTAGATAGCTATAAAGCTAAATGGTGTTGCACTGAGGTTATTGGTTGAGAATTCTCTTGCTGAGAATAAATTGATCCCAACTACTTGGGAGTTGCTAGGAGGGGAAACAGAGAATGGTAGGGGGAAGAAATATGTAGAAATGAGGAGAGACTAGGGAGTAGTATGGTGGTAATAGGAGAAGGAATATGGAGAAGAGCAGGGGAGAATGAAGAGAAGATAAGGGAAATCAAGGGGTAGTCGGAGAGAACATAGAAAAAAAACCAAGAGAGAGAATTAGACAATAGAGATAAGAGAGTGAAAATTAATAATGGCTGTATGAAAAAAGTCAAGGCTAATACAAGTTATATGTAGTGATATATTTATATAACACCCATATAGCAAAGTTAAGAAATATAATTGAAATCATATTCTTCAAATCAAACTCAAATGGAGTCAAAATCATTAGAAAAATGAAATCCCCAATAAATTTTTTAATTAAATCTGAACCCTAAATCTCTTGTCATCCTTTTGTGCTTTTTTTTTTTTTTTTCATTCTTTGGTCAGCTGAAAAGCTTGCAAAATATTCTGGAAGTTGTTATTCTTGGATGATTTTATGCTTCCAGTAATGGCTGTAGTAGCAATAGGAAGGGTAGAATTGATTTATATGAAAAGAAAAATGTTGATGCATTTCAGGATTACTTTTTAATGAGACTTACAATTGAAATTCTTACTTTGTTTAATTTCAGGGTGAAGTTAATTGTGTCAAGTGGGACCCCACAGGTTCATTACTGGCCTCTTGCTCTGACGATATCACTGCAAAGGTTATTGGTCTTCCTTTTACTAAATGTATGCTAGTTTCTGGAAGAGCCATGTCATTTGACCATGCCTTCTTGACACAATAGATATGCTCATCTGTGATATCATATTCCATTTTTTTTGGTTGTGTTGTACTATGGTGTGTTTCGTCCTTAGCCAACCTGGCAAATATTTTCATTTAAAACTCACTTGAAATAATGATGCAGATATGGAGTATTAAGCAGGACAAACATGCTCACGATTTAAGGGAGCATACTAAGGTATATTGTGGACCTCTCCTGCCACCTCTTCTGATTTCGCATTCATAATTTACATGTAAATTATTTCTCAGGAGATATACACTATCAGGTGGAGTCCCACTGGACCTGGCACGAACAACCCTAACAAGCAGTTATTATTAGCAAGGTGTGTTTTTGTTATTAAACTAGTTCTAATTAATTTAAACTTCCATCTTGTGGTAGCATCCTCCAACTCAGCATTTGTCATTGAGGTTGTACTTTATGATATATCTGGCTCTCTTTTAGTTTCTTTACTCCCTTTTCTCTTTTTTCTTTTTTTCTTTTTTTTGGTTTAGGACACACATTGGAAACAGGAACAAAAGAGCACCTGTTTTAAGGATGTGACGCATAATAGATTAGTCTTTATCTCTGATTGGTATTCTATTTTGGTAAATAAATTGAGGATATATTGCAGTTTAATTTTTGAAGCTGCTTTGCATTATCATCATTTTGAATACTTTTTCATTGTTTAGTATGGGTGTGGAAGTCTTTGTCTTGGATTTGAAAGACTTCCATTAATGGAATGGTTGCTATTCCATTGTCTCATGACGTGTTGGTTAGTACTCCTCTTGGGTGAAGGAAAACTTTCATGGTCTTTGCAGGACCTCCTGGTTCTGTCTTCCCGATCTGATTGTTTCTTTTGCTTGTTGGCCATTGATGGATCAAGTGGTTTTACACCTCAGTACTGATTTACTCTGGTTTGAGGGCTAAAAATGTGACTAGATGGCTCGTTGTGAGAATGATATTAATCTGAAAGCTTACTTTTGGTGACACTCTTTTCCTATGTGGTTTGGGATTTTTTACAGTGCTTCATTCGACTCCACAGTGAAGTTATGGGATGTTGAGCTAGGGAGACTGATCTGCAGCTTGAATGGCCACAGGTGTGAGGTCTTTTTAATGTTAATACTGCAGTTCGTTTGCATATTTATGTTCCTAGAATATCAATGATTGGCGAACGGAATCATTGGTCACCCTTGTGGTGGTTGAATTTGCAAATATGTTTTGTTTGAACTGGACCTGGTATAGCCGAAGTTGATTGCAATTCCAGCATGATCGCTAATTTGGCCATGAAGATATTATGGGTTTACTTAACCAACCCCCCCCCCCCCCCCCAAAAAAAAAGAAAAAAAAAGAAAAAGGAAGATATTATGGGTTCTGCCTCTTTAATGACAAGAAATACTATCTCGGAGGATATGACTATGTATATAGTACGGAGTAAAATAGCGTGATTTAGATGTGTACTCGAATGACAATGGCTAAGTAGATGTACCTTCTATCTTCCTCCTCTGACCTGCTCTCTGATATGACGACTAATAGTTGTGCAACTGACGAGTGTATTCCAATTGAATTGGTAGGGATCCTGTGTACTCCATTGCTTTTAGCCCAAATGGTGATTATTTGGCGAGTGGATCCCTTGACAAGTCGTTGCACGTTTGGTCTCTGAAGGAAGGCAAGATCGTGAAAACCTATACGGGCAATGGGGGCATATTTGAGGTCTGCTGGAACAGGGAGGGAGACAAGATAGCTGCTTGCTCTGCGGACAACACAGTTTGTGTCTTGGATTTTAGAATGTAGGAGATAGGAGATGCCTGGTTTTACTTGATGTTAGGAATCAAGCGTTGCGTTAGTTAGGGAAAAGGTGGTTGGTGATAGGAGGGCGGGCTGCCATATAGGCTTCCGTTTCTCCTGTAAATGAGATGATTTTGCTTACTAATTTGGATCGCCATGTAAATCCAGTGTTCATGTTCCTAACTTTAAATAGATGATTCGGTCTTTTAACTTTAACCTCGTGTTGGAGATAGATGATTGGTTAATTGCGTTCATGTTGAATGAATCCCATAAGAGTCTCAGGTCTTTTTCACCACCTTCTCGCCTATATTCCGTATGTAAGATTTTGTACTATTAAATGATGAGATAAAACAGATACATTACTTAAATTTAATATTTATCATATTATCTAATTAAATGATGTGATGGATGAAGCAGTTTTCACGCCACCATTTAATCGCTTAGTTGTATAGATATTGCTGTAAATTTATAATCAAAATTAATAATGAAACTAATAATAAAGTTTGATGGGATCACTGAAAAAATTATCTTACAAATTATCTTAAAATTTGAAGCGATATGAAAATTTATTCACTCTATTTAGAATTTGCACCTACCTCATTTGAGTTAACAGGTGCGATTGTTTTTCCCCCGACCCCGCCGATAGGTACTATAAATCTCTGTTGTGGCTCGATGGCATGGCATACAAACAGAGATGAATGAATGTGTGTCAAAAAGTGTGTTTTTTTCCCTTCCCTAGTCCTAGTCAAAATGTTTTAGTTTTTCCTGCAGACGGTAGTTCAAGTTCAGGTCAGTGGAGTTTAAGAGATAGAAATAATTAATGATATTACTATTAAAGTTTAACAAAGACGTTATTAGTTCTTAAAATAATTTGAGTATAGGAAGAATAGGCCATCACTTATCGAGAACCACTCCTGTGCTTAATCTATTAAATTTATTTTTGTACATCAATCTCTCGATTTTTTTTAAAAAAAGGGTACTATTTTTGACTGAGAAGTGATCTTATTCCTCTATTTATATCTCTAAGCAGACCGATGGTTGTTGCTGATAAGATGTGAATAGATGAATTAATTGTACCCTTGTAGTTAATAAATACAAATATAGCTTAGCTGAGCTCCACTTAGTCTGAGGCTATCAGTAGTAGATCACAAATTGAATGGGAAACTAAATTATAACGAAGCGGCTGCTAAAATCACTAAGAAGTTTAAGTCTTTTGATAATTATTTATTTTCTGTACTTTTTGCGCCTTCATAGTCCTAAATTAAAAAAGAAAAAGAAAAAAAGTCGAACTCAACTACAAAATTAATGCCAAAACCGAGTCATGGTGTGAGGACGAGAATCTCGTGCTTTCCGATGGGTGCAAACGCAACCAAGTTTTCCGAAAGCAGTAACACGTCGTTGTCGTCATGCTGGGCCCATGGCCCATGCTAACCCTTCTTAATTTCTTTTTCTTTTTTTTTCTGAGAAAAAAATAACAATAGATTATCTTACGCTAAATTATTTATTAAAAATGAATATTATTATCACATTATTTTATATCAAAATTTTGGAATTGCATATCAGCCCGACCGACGCCATGGCATAATATAACATTTTATTATTTAATTTTACGAAAGAGTCACAGCGTTACCTTCCAATTTGCAACCGTCTTTTACGCTCAACGCAATCTCCTCTCCGCCCAGAAAGCCATGAATCTTGCAATTACGCCGCGCTCAACCCGTCAACCGTCAACCCTCACTCTTCCTTCTCACTCTTTTGTCCAGTAATCTCTTATGCTCATGGACTCGGACTGGACTCGGACTCGGACTCGTCCTCTCAACTCAGCTGCAAAACGTAAATCACCAGATATTGACTCGTTACTACTCGACATTAATTTGTTTGTATCTCTGTGTACTGATCTGCATTTCTGATCAACATTTGATCTTTAACTTGGCCGTCTTCGCGGCCGCTTTTGCTCGTAGAATCGCTTCATTACGCCATCAATGGCGATGTCAATGGCATCTCTGGTAATCTCGGAACCTTCCCCCTCAGGCTTAGCGTACACGAACTTAGGTATGTGTTCTATCACCTTCTCTCTCATCTTCCTCACCTCGTCTCTGCCGTAATTCTCCAGCACTCTCTTTATCGACCGTCCATTCCTCACATCGCGAGGATCGATGTAAACCGAGTAGCTCTCCGGTTCCCCCGGCAAGAACCATTCGTACTGGTCGTAGGCCGTTCGGAACCAGAAAAAAACCGGAATCGAACCGGCGAGCATACAGTCGAAAACGGACCTTCTTGTGTAGCTATCTCCCCTCGGCTGCAAGCAGAATTCAGAACCCAGGAACGTCTCCAGATTCGGCGTCCGGCCGTTGGCGCACTCCGTCTTGGCACAGTCGACGAGTCGGCACGTGGCCGACTCGTTCCGGCACTGACTCAGTAGAAGCCCTCGGAAATCGTTCTTGATGCCATCACGTGTTGCCCCGACGAAGCAGAACAGGCGGGTCCGGTCCCGGGTCCGAACGAAGCTCTGCCAATCCCGGACTTGGGAGGCGGACAAGGGGTGGAATCCGGTGGGGTAGGGTATGCCGACGTCGTAGTAGTCCCGCGGAGCTCTCTCGACCACGAGGCGCGTGACGTGTCGCATTGCCGGCATGTTGATAAAGCTGGATCCCCAGTCTATCTCCGGCTGATCTAACCGTCGGAAATCCCACGTGATGCGGCCCAGCGTGATGAAGTGATCAGAGCCGTTGGATCGCCACCAGAAGGGCCGCTTCTGGACCCACCTCAGCAAACTCGCCGGGTCACGGTCCCTCATGCTCTGGTTCTGCCACAAGTATTTCCCGACCGCGAGCCCAGCGTAAAACGGCATGTAGAAGGCCGTAGCCGATTCTGGCTCCAGCGTCCTGCACTCGTAGTTCAAAAGGCGGTTGTGGTACAGAATCTCTGACGCGAACTGGTTGGTCCAGTACCACGCCGGAGCCAGGTTATCAGGCACGATTCCGGCGAGCTCGGTGGCCCTGGGGCCGAATCCGTCGTTCGAAACGGCACCGCACCGCCAATGCCAGGGATCGGAGTCGTTGCAAGTGTCGACCAAGTCTCGGTTAAAAATCGCCGGAAGGTCGTAGACATAAACCCTCCCGAATGGGCATTGTCCGGTATCGGATTTTCCTGTTTTTGCAGAAGTAAAGAGGTGTTGGACAGATAAGGGTAGAGGAAAAATACGAGCAAAGAAAAGGATAAGGACTTGAACGGAAAGAATGGTGACGAAAATCCATACACGAGGGTGCGAAGAATAGAAAGCGGGCTTGAGGTCGGGGTTTTTGTGTTTCTTACTGGTTTGAAAGCCATGTGGGAACTGGCCGGAATTCGGGATCATCATACTGTTGTAGCTTGTAGTTAATGGAAGATTCAGAGAGAGAGAAGAGGGGAGGGGGGTGGAGTTGGAGTATGGTGATTTGTTCGCCAATTTGTAGTATGTCAGCCAGGGAGCAAGGTCTGTCACCACTGCTGTGACGACACCTGTTCGGTGACCGACAAATTGTACGCATTTACTGGAGGCTGGAAAAGCCATTCACATGGAACTGCCGTGGACGTTAAATACCAAGGTCACAGGAAAGTAATTCCCAATAATTTATTTAGTAGAAAGACAAAAAAGATCCAATAAATTAGTAAACCAACATAAAGGGGTTAGTCGTCTTATTGTGATTTGTTCTCTGTCCTCTGTTATGAAATTATTATATTAAATATAAGGTGAAGTGCTAATAATCTTATCACCACGAACCAATACTTTGTTGTGCCCCAAAGGAGGTAAAGGTGAAATGTGAAATACTTTTGATATTTATCACCACAAACCAGTACTTAGCGAGGCATAGGAGCCGAAGGGACTGTACTCCTTTTTACGGATCTTGATTTATCTACCCAGCAAAAAAGAAAAATATATATACTGTTTGTGATAATATAATATGGGCTTGTTTTGGGAAGGAGAGAAAATCCACCAAGAGCAAGCGTGGACCGGAGCATGGGGCATGTTTTCGGAAGCCGCAATAAGAAACTGAAAGTGCATTAATGATGCATTGAAGGGCGATGCTAATATATCGAAACATGTGGGTTCACTTCTCACGTGCCACTCCACCAATCTTCGAAACGTCACATATCGCTCTTCCAATATTTACATTGGCCTTAGATATAAATCCATCTTACAGCAAATAAAAATAAAATAGCAGACACATCAAACGGAAATATTTATCAAGCAAATTGTTTATTTGCGTGACGTGTAATTCTTGGTGAGCTCAACGCGGAGAGACGTGGGAAGATGAAAATACAAAATAGGCCGATGTTAAAGGTTGGTCTTGCCAAATAAAGCGTTGGATCGTGCCCACTAGACATCCAAAGTTAGTGGGCGTCGGGCCATTGCTGCCCTTGGGAGACGGGGGGGTTTGGGTCCCTCCTCAGTCCGTCAAAGTAGAAAAGTATTGGGATCGCTGGAAAAAGCAAACTGCAAACTGGAAGGTGCCTCGCCACTTGGCACAATGCTTCAAATTAGGGCAACAAACTTTGAATAATTGCGGACTTAGAGGTTCGAGCCAGTGTAATATGCGCCGTTAACTTCGGCGACATTAGAGGTTTAGCCCAAAAAAACATCATTAAGAAGTTGGACTATACTGTGTTGCATCTGGTCTGGGCTTAGTATCCACTTATGTTGGGTCTAGGCCCACTTAAGACGTTTAACGCTGGAGTTGGAGCGTAATCCAACAGCAGCTTTCTGTCCTTTCTTTTCCAGATTGATTTGGCTTTACGAGCCTCTTTGAACCATTGCTCCTGCCCGCTGCTGCCCGCTGCAGCAAAATAATTAGGGTCTTTAATAATAGCCTTCCTAGAGCGAGCTTGAGCTCCGTTGAAGCTCGCTTTTTCTTGTTATTAGGTACTGCCATTAACCCACTATCATCATATTTAATGGATCCATCAGCCCCTGAAATTTATCCAATGGCAGCCATCTGTCTCGTCTTTCCTCTCTGGTCATTCAAAACAGCAGAGGGCTGATTACAATCTCAACGCAATCTGGATCGAATTCCAAAAGCATTGAATCACAGGATTTACTCCCCAACCAAAAGAAGATTTTTTTTTTTTTTTTTCATACCTATGCAAGGAAATTTGAAAGATATCTCCCAATGGCAGCGAGTTCTTGGGCCCTCAGGTCTCTTAATTTGACTATTTGAAATATATCTCCCCATGACAGGACAGCAGCTTCTAATCTTCAATTCTTTGCCTAGAAGTTGAAAGATGTGGCAATTTAAAGTTGCTTTTTTAGTCGGATTTGAGTTGAGCTCTGACATTTAGGAAAATCTGTGAAGTTGAATTGTTGAGAAGAATTACTTTTGATTTAGATGCAGAGTTTGTGAAACCTCAAAAGTCTAACAAAGTAAATATTTAGACCATACATGAAAATGAAAGGCACTAATGTTTCTCCCCCATAAAGTACGTAACCACAAAAGGTAGCATAAGTTTTTGACCTGGACTAATGGGAGACTCTCTTGCCGAGTAGAACACGTGATCTCAAGTGCTCTTCCCTTTCTCATATACAACCACCCAAAAAAAAATTATTTAGAATTAAAGAGATTAGATAACAGAGATTAGGGATGTTTGCTACTTCGGAGTAAATACATATTTTTTTTATCTAAAGCACATTATCTCACGTGATAATCCATTGATTAGTAGACATATAAGAATAATAACCCACCCTTAATGTTTGAGGAGTTGATGGTTTTTAAATTTTAAAATTTAGAGTTTATAAAGTTTGGACGATATAAGTAAAATTATTTCTAGTGCAAATCTAAATTATCATATGTTTATATTTGCATATGTAGCCACATCACAAGTTTTTTTTTTTTTTCCTTTTTTTGACAAAATCATTAAGTTGAGATATTATCAAATTCCTTTTGAATATTATCAAGGTTGATGTTCCATTACTATTTAGTTTCCATTGGTTGGCTTCAAGGCTTTGTGGATTCAATTGTAGATCGGATTTTATTTCACTAACTTCAAAATATTTTACCTAAGTTGGTAAAAAAAAATTCTCAAATAGGTTTGAATTTATTTCCTTTCTGTTATGGGTATTTTCTGTCCTACTCTATGAGGGCTGGGTCCAATTTATTGGGCCGATGCAACTGTCAAATGAGCTGATGGGCCTCAAGCTGAGACCTATCAAAGCGAGCTCGCACATGGCCGAAACTCGACTTGAAATAATGTCGTCTGGGCGAGCTCCCAGCGACCTTGCTGGTTACCGGCTCAACCAACCAGCTCGCGTGATAAAAGGCCAAAATCCTGACGAGCTGACGAGGCAACAGGCCGAGGGCCGCCCCCAACCGTGCAGCCCAGGCCCATCATTCTCGGCCCATCTGGCTAGTCCATGTTAGTCCCATCTTGGTCCTTTCATAACGACATTATTATCGCGGAGCTTGGACTTCCGCGCGCCCCCTCCAATCCCATCTTCATTAATGACGGGTTCTCTCGCCGTTAATGACTGGTCTCATCCACATTAATGAAGGTTCCATCGGTACCTTCTTACAGCATGGACATCTTTCGCCGGCATTAGGTATTATGTCCCATCTCCTAGGACAAACATGCTACACCTAAGGAAGAACATCCCTCGATATATATGGGCCAATTCTGGTAAGAAGGGGTAAGATTTTACTTTCCAATTAACACATTTCTTATCTCCGAACTCCCCACAGACTCGCTTATTAACTTAAACTTTGGAGTACCTTGTAGGGACGGAGACAAGGCTCAGGAGATCAGAGATCAGACATCACAAATACGTTTTTCGGATCCATTGCATCAGACGGATTAAAAGAATTATAGTCAACCAATTCAAAACGTCGACACTTTCTAATTGAACCATTCTACCTAAGTTGGTAAAAGAAATCATTATTCAAACATGTAATTTAAACCATTAGTAGATCAATCATTTATAAACTACAGATTATATTCTGATGTTTAGTCACAAAATCTATGGTTGGCGGTACATGGATGTCGACACGACTTCGTTGTCGGTTATGGAACTTGGGACTCCGTGTTTTTATTTGTCGGTTGGCACAAGTACTTAAATACCCCTACGGAGATTCGAATTTACAGTCAAAATCAAAATTGGGGGGGCTAATGCCCAAGGCACAAACATCCAAATCCCTGAGAAATCTGGCTCCGTTCGCAGCGACAGCGTAGAAGAAGACGAAGAATTAACGTTCAGGATTCAGCAATAGCATTATTCTTATTTTTCAAAGAATCGAAACAAATACATCAATCGAATATGAACAGAATTTTAAACTATAAACTATATATATATATATAATATCCCTATTTATTTATTTATTTTTAAAAAAAATGTATGATCCTTTATTTGTTGTACACATCAATGGAGTTTTGATTCCTAATCAACAACTGCAATCCTCCCTCTCTGCATATGATCCTTGAACTTTCTCAGTACTCCTTCAATGGCGGTCTCAAATGCATCTTTCGTATTCTTCAATCCTTCGTTTGATTTCGCATAAACAAATCTGGGTATATATTCTATAACCTTCTCTCTCATCCGGTCCACCTCCTCTCTACTGTACCTTTCCAGAACCTTCCTGATCGATGTCCCGTTCCTCACGTCGCTTCGATGAATGAAAACCGAGTAACTCTCCGGCTCGGCCGGCACGAACCACTCGTACTGCAGGTAAGCGGTTCGCTTCCAGAAGAAAACCGGGATCGAACCGGCCAGCATGCAGTCGAACACCGACCGCCTCGTGAACCCGTCGCCTCTCGGCTGGAGGCAGAAGTTCGAGTCCAAGAAGGCTTCCATAATCGCCGTCGTCCCGTCGAGGCAATTCTTCCGGGCGCAGTCAACGTGCCGGCACGAGCCGGACTCGTTCAGGCACTGAGTCAGGAGTAGCCCCCTGAAATCGTTCTTGATGGACTCGCGTCCGCCACCGACGTAGGCGAAAAGTTTGGTCCGGTTCTGGCCGCGCACGAATCTCTGCCACTCGAGGATGTCGGAGTCGGATCGGGGGTGGAATATGGTGGGATACGGAACGGCGACTTCCAGCGGGTCCCAAATGTTCCGCTCGACGCAGAGCCGGATGACATTTCGCATTGCCGGCATGTGGAGGAGGCTTGTCCCCCAGTCGTCCCCGGCGTCGATGGCTCGCCGGAAATCCCAAGTCAGGCGGCCCAGCATAATCATGTGATCCGACCCGTTGGATCTCTTCCACCATGGCTGTTCCTGGACCCACCTCGCCAACATCTCGCTATGCCAGTCCCTGTCTTTGCCACTGTAATTTCCCCACAAATAGTTCCCCACGGCGAGTCCGACGTAGAACGGAATATAGAACGCCGTCGCCTTCTCCGGCTCGAGGGTCCGGCACTTGTAGCTCAGCATTCGGTTGTGATACAAAACCTCCCCCCAGTAGTGGTCCGTCCAATACCAAGCCGGAACAAGATTTTCCGGCACTACTCTGGCTAGCTGCGCCGCCGCCGGACCCAATCCGTCGTTCAAATTCGCATCGCATTTGGAATGCCACGGATCCAGGTTGGTGCAATTATGCTTGAGCTCTGCATTAAACAAGGGCGGGAGCTCGTAGACATAAATCCTCCCGGCCTCACATTCTCCGGCTTGAAAATCCGGCGGCTGTTGTGGCCTGGAGGGCAAAGATACATGAGGACTACGAAGAATATACAGCACGAGGAAAACCTGGAAGAGAATAATAACGAAGAGGAGAACATGACGACTGAGCGGAATCTGGGCCAGGACCGATTTCAAACTGAGTTTAAGCTCGTCGTTCTTGGAAGGTTTCTTCAAGTTCTCCAGATCCGCGGCCGATTGGCAGAGAATGGAATCTAACATGACACCATAAAACTCTAAAACAGGAAGAAACTTTCCACTCACAGAGAGAGAGAGAGAGAGAGAGAGAGAGAAAGAGTGCACTTTTGGAAGGCTTCAACCAGAGAATATAAATCAACAGAAGGGGAAAGAGGGGGGGGGGGGGGGTGGGCGGAGCCAACCCTTGACAGAGAAGCTAGTTCTTGGTGGCTTATCGATACAATTAAAGAATGCCAATCAAAGAATAATACGGACAAAAAAGAGATAATTATTATTTTAAAAGCCCAAAAAAAAAAAAGGCAGGGGCGCCCTGGTGGAGCCCACACCAACTGGGGAGGAAAAAATTGTTGAAACCAGATGGCGAATCAGGTCTTAAAAAATAATGAATTGGTCACTGTTGAGCACATGAACGTCGTAATACGTGTACCTATCGTCGGCCGCGACGTCGCTGTATTTCTTGAATTATTGAGGACGGTAGAAAAGCTTGATATTCTTTGCCTCCAGCCTCCGGCGGCATTAGCATATGCGCATCGGACCACCCTTGGCTCGTTTGGATGTCACTTTTCTGCATATTTTCAATCGCCTTCTTTCTTTGCCAAAAACTGCATAATGCTTCGGACAAGTACCACCTCAAACTTGGATTTTTAGAATTCGGAGGTGTGGATGCTTCCCCACCGCACCTTTTTTTTTACGGTGTAAATTAGGATATTTTTTGTTCATGGACCCCGAAATTATAGGTTTAATTGCTCCAAATTACTTAAGAGTGGTTTATTTTGGGACACCATTCGGCCAGTTTTGGTGGGTCTTGGCTGCCAAAGCATCGATCTTCCCCCGCTGGACGTTTAATGAAGAATTACAAAGGACAAACAATTAAAATAAATTTAACTATGTTTGTTGTAGCATTTAATTTCATTAAATTTAATTTAGTGTGTCGCATTGAACAAATTTATTTAATTTTAACCTGATAAAGACCTATATATTTAATTAAGATGTACATATATTTGCTAACACTTCTCTACTCTTCCGAGCTTACTTAGGAGGAGGTTGAAAGAACTTTGTTGATGAATTATATGCTTCAGACTTGGTCTAATTAGTATACAATATTGATCCCCAAACAGAAAAGATTTAAAAGGGAATTACATCATCATCTTCATCATCATCCTTAGCCGATGATTATAAAATAAAATAGGGGAGCCTTAACAGGACAAAGGAAAGGGAGGTGAGAGAGTCATATATGGCTGTCATTTAATTCAGTGAGAGATAACTCACATGGGATGTGGTTTCCCTTCCCTCTTAGACGGAGGAGAGGCCACGTGATCATGCCATTGCCACCAATCAATGATTTCATTCATTCATTCAACGAGTCTCCCAACAAGGGGTGCGGGTGCCAATGGCGATGCATAGATCGATGATAGATCCAATTCAAGGATGCTCCCTCCAGAAGTAGACTCTTTAGCAAGTCTAATTTACGGCATAAATTAAATGGTTGAACAAATAATGAGTTTAATTTTTGTATAAAATTTCACACTTATAATTTATTTCTTTTATGGAACTAAGTTATGGAACACCATCATCTAATGAACTAAGTTATAGTTTCACCATGTCAACTAAGTTATGGAACACAACTATATCAATTATCTTCATTCACCACCATCTCATGAAATTTCTCCATGTGAAGATGGTGTTCAAACTTCATTTCATAATTACTCCGCCAGGGGATATTATCCACTGCCGGTCCCAAGCCCAGATAAAGGAGGAGGGTTGCGTTAGGTAGCCGACAGCCAGCGTAAAACTTAGTCGGATCCAAATATGAATTCTAGACAAACTATCTGTTGGGATGTAACCCACATAGAAGTCTAGAATTCATGTAGCCAACCCCACATAATGGGATAACGGCTGGATATGTATGTATGTATGTATAATTTATTTTTTTTATTAAAATTAAATACACGAGTGATGAACATTGCACAAGAATGATTATCTCAAAACTAATGTTATACGTTATAAAAGTAGTAGTGATAAATGTGTAATATAAAAATGTATTTTATTTTTCAATTTTATTAACGAGTTTTTTAGGATATTTATTAAGATTTATTAATTTAAAATTAATTAAACTTTTTTGTTGCTTGAATTTAACATTAAACACAAAGACTACAACACTTAACATTTGTCACAAAGATTCTCTGCACTATAGTCTTTGTGTTTAGTAATAGTATATTGGAGAGTTTAATGTCAAACACAAATAACAAAGAAATTTAATTAATTAGAGGTCAGTGGAGTGAGTTGTCATCTATTTAATATATCTTAACGCTGCAATTTTTTTTTTATTATATTTTTAATAAAAAAATATATATTATCAATTAATAGAATTATTTTAAAGTTAAAAATAATATATATTATCTAAAAATAAGGGATACTTATTTAATTTTAGCAAGTCACCTTTGTTGTTGTCGCTATTTGTCACTGACCGTCAAGAAGAATAGAGATGTATTTGAAGCCCAACAATTTTAACATGTAATTTAAAACTTAACAAAAATTTAACAAGAGACAAGATAGATAAAGAGTCTCGTTGAAATAAATTATCAATAATTACCTTCTCAAATTTAAACTTAGTGAGCATTTTTATTTTGCGTTGGAGATAGCTTAAAGACGTTGCCTAAAGATGGCTTTAAGTTCAATATTTTTACGAATATTCTATATTAATGATATATAACAAATCATTTGTTAAATTAATATAATTGGGAACCTCTCAGATTAGGTGTCATGTCAACTCTTCGTTATACTGGATGGTTAAATATTAAATTTTATTAAAACAACTTAAAAACATATTTTTAATAAACCGATGATGAATTTAAAAACCCATTAAAAATTTTCTAACTTTGTCAGCCCAGCTGTGTGGGAAAGAAACTCTCCATTTGACCATTATAAAAACGAAGTCAAATTGAATGGTGGGGTTTGACGGAAAAAAAGCAGCCAAGCAGCTGAAGTGGAGGAAGTTTCTAGCTTTAGTTGAAGAGGAGGCAAAATCCAAGAACCCACCCTAAAATCAAGAATTAATAATGTTATTTATTTAGATAGAAAATAATTTAAGTGGCATATGTGTGATGTATTTATGATTTTTGTATACCTTTTTATTATTTAATAAAAAAATATTATCTGAATTTCATCTTCAATCTAAATAAATAAAAATATTATTTCTTTTGTCTTAGTGTCATTTTGTGTGTGTGTATATATATAAGACAAAGAGTTTTCATTTATTTTCCTGACCTCTTTGATCTTTCTCAGCAGTCACCACCGCAGCTGGCAACCGACGTTGCCAAATGCCAGCAGTCTCCCTCTCCCTCTCACAGTTAAGAGATGATGATGATGACGGCTCACATGGCCAGATGGCCTTGCCCTTTTCATGCTTCTCTTGCCACCGATTTGTTGATAACCTGAAATATATATGAAATAAAATAAATAAGAGTAATGTTAAGGGGCTTCATAAGATGTCACAAATACTTGTTAAGACAGATGTATTTAATGTCTTTTATTATTAATATTTAACTATTTTTATTAATTAATTAAAAATATTTTATTAATTAATAAAAATGAACAAATTATATTAGTGCTCTGAGACACTTGTTTGCCAAACCTTTAATGGGTAATGTTAAATTTTAAATTTAATACAATTTTATTAGTTAATAAAACGTTACAAAATACAATTAATTTTTCATTTCCTACTAAAATTAATTTAAAATTTAAAAAAATGCATCTTGTTAAAAAAAAAAAAAAAGATGCCTTACACTTATTAATAATGCGTTAAGTTTTTTAACTATCATATATATATATATATATATATACACTGGAAAAGGATCAAAATGTAATGATGAATGTGAATTAAATTCTACGGGCCGAAATACTTGGGTCAATGGGCTTTGTTGAATGCTACTCTACAGAAGGCCCAATTTCCCACCTTCCCTGAAACCATACATTCCACTCATCTTTATTTGCTTATAAATCTTCTTCTCTACTCTTCTCCCATTGCCTCTACAATTATAAACATATTTATAAGAATAATTAAATGATTTAAATCACCATATATATATCATCAATTAATAGAATTATTTGGAAATTGAAAATAAAATATAACAATGATAACATTTAAATAATTATATAACAATTCAGTCACCAAACATGCAAAACCAGAATTTTTTAAATAAATTCAAAGAAGAAAATGAATTTATCTATATATAGTTATTAATTTTGATGTTCAATCACCCTGCTGCCTGCCAAGTGTCAAGGAAACGTTATGCATTTCTTGCCTGGCCGTCCCTGTGACTTTCCGTTCTCTTTTGTTGTCATGTGATCCTTGAACTTCCTCATCACCCCTTCAATGGCGATATCAAAAGCATCGCTCCAACTCTCCAAACCATCCTTCGGTTTTCCATACACAAACTTGGGTATATACTCTATCACTCTCTCTCTCATCCTCGCCACCTCTTCTTTGCTGTACTTCTCCAACACTCTTCTCACCGAAATCCCGTTTCTCACGTCTCTATGGTCTATGAACACCGAGTAACTCTCCGGTTCCCCCGGCAAGAACCACCCCGTCTCGTACTGCTCGTAGGCCGTCTGCTTCCAGAAGAAAACAGGGATTGAACCTGCCAGCATGCAGTCGAACACCGACCGCCTTGTGAACCCGTCGCCTTTCGGCTGCAAGCAGAAGTCCGAGCCCAAGAAGGTTTCGACAATGGCGGACGAGCCTTGGACGCAGCGAGTTTCGGAGCAGTCCACGACGCGGCACGAGCCGGACTCGCTGACGCAGTGGCTCATCAGCAGCCCTCTGAAGTCGTTCTTGATGGCTGCGCGAGTTGCCCCAAAGAAGCAGAAGAGGCTCGACCGCCGCCGGCTCGCGACAAAGGCTTGCCAGAGGGGGATATCGGCATCGGAGCTTGGGTGGAAGAAAGTCGGGTAAGGAACGGCGACCTCCAAGGAGTCCCACGGGCTTCGCTCGGCGGAGAGACGGACGACGTTTTTCATTGCCGGCATGCGCAGGAAGCTCGAACCCCAGTCTGCGTCGGAGTCACTCTGCCGCCGGAAAGCCCATGTTAGCCGGCCTAGCATGATGATGTGATTGGAACCGTTGGTTTTCTTCCAATGGGGTTGCTCCTGAAGCCACCTTAGCAGCATCTCACCGTGCCGGTCACGTTCCTTGGCTGTGTGATTTCCCCATAAATACTTTCCGACGGTGATGGCAGCATAGAACGGTATGTAAAATGCCGCTGCCGATTCTGGGTCCAGCGTCCTGCACTTGTAGTTCATCATCCGATTATGATATATAATCTCTCCCATGAAATAGTCAGCCCAGTACATCGCCGGCGTTAAATTCTCTGGCACTATGGCGCCGAGTTCCGTTGCTGGCACTATTTCGCCGAGTTCCGTTGCTCTGGGCCCATACCCACCGTTGGAAACCGCGCCGCATTTGGAACTCCACGAGTCTAAGTTGTCGCAATCGTTCAACAAATCCTGGTTAAACATCGCCGGGAGGTCGTACACATAAACCTTGCCGGATTCGCATTCGCCGGGGTGAGGATCGAGAATACGTTTTCCGATGGACAGGCATAGAGGTGGAGGAAGAGTGATGAAGAGCACAAGGAAGACCTGCAAGAAAGTGGCGATGACGAAGAACGTACAGTAATGCACGGAAACCTGAGGCCGCAATGATTTTATCGCGAGTTTGAATTTGAGAGTGTTGGTTGTCATTAGGGTGTGAAGTTTCGAAGCACTGGACTGTCAACCGAGCTTGAGAATATATATATATATATGGAAAATGCTATTTGTACAGAAAATTTTTTACAGAAAACTTACAGAAACGATATATCGCGATATATCGTGATATATTGACATCAAAATATCGCGATATTTTCGCGATATTTTGATCTGTTCATCCCCTTCTTCTTCTCCCCCCTTCCATTTGCCGCTGCAACTTCGCCTCCGCCTGCTCTCGCTGTCGCCTCCCCTCGCCGCGCCACCGCCTCGCCTCGTTGCACCACCGCCTTGCCTCGCCTTGCTGCACCACCGCCTCGCCTCGTCGCTGCAACCTCCGCCGCCTCGCCCCGTCGCCTCTGCCACCTCATCGCGGCGCCTCGTCTCGCCGCTGCAACCTCCGCCGCCTCGCCCCGTCGCCTTTGCTGCCTCGCCCCGTCGCCTCTGCCGCCTCATCGCGGCGCCTCGGCTGCCTTGCCGCCTTGCCTCGCTGTGCCTCGCCTCGCCGCTGCCGCTATCGCCGCCGCTGCCGTCGGGGCTGATGGTGTGAGAGGGAGAGCGAAAGAGAGAGAGAGAAAAGGGGAGAGAGATGATATTGGGTATTTGAGTCATTTAGGTCATTTATTGTAAGGGTAAAATGGGTATTTTATTGCTTCTATAAGAATTCTGTATAAATTTTTCTGTACAAATAACATGACTCATATATGTGCGATGAGAGCAATGGTACGTAGGGGGTACGTGTCGATGGGCAACATGATACGAAGGAGGGAATATGATGTTAAATAACCGGTTCGGGAAACGAATCTGCTACTTGTCTGGCCAGAACCAACAATTCATTTCTCTAGTGAGTTGCTTGGTATCAATATCATTGAGATCAAAAAGCAGCCACTGAAAAGCAAGAAGGAACGGCCGGCACAATATATGTCTCTTGTGTTTGGTATTCTGGCTTCTTTTCTTTCTTTTCACATAATTTTTATTCTTTTAGATAAATGATAAATCATTTAATTAAGCGATGGGCTTGGTTTTTCCAATAAGGACGAAGAGTTATTAGATTATCACCGCAATTGGGGGGGTTCGAGTAAAGATCGATCTGGATCTCGTGTGAAGTCCCACTCCCACAGTCCCACTTCGATTGTTGACTTCATTCATATCGGGGGGGATCGACCACCTCATTGGCTTGCGTTTCTTATGGCTTTAGGCTAGCCTTTGTTGAATCCCAAGTCTGGTCAAGTAAGTAGTAACGAGCCTTCTTTCTTTCCTTTTATTACGCGTCTGTCTTCATGTGAGTGGCAATTAGCTCATCAACATCAACGCCGGCCGACGGAAACAGACTACAATTTTGCACGCTCGCCCTTGACTTTATATTTTCATCGCATCTCATCTCATCTCATCTCATCTCGTAATATTTTATTTTGCATACCAAAACTGTAAACCATAATTTACGTTGTTAGTTTTTTAATAAACTAGTTATTATATTTTAATTTTTATTTTTTTTTTGTTATAAATTAGTTTTTGTTTTGATTTTTTTGTCTAATTAATTAATATATATCTCAATATTATTTGATTATTATGGGTTTTAAGTTAATCTTAACATTAAGTGATCTCAATGTTTAACTTAAACCCTTAATCAAGTAATTTTGAGATTTATATTAATGTGTCATATAAATATTAATTAAAATCAAAGCTTCGTGCATGGAATGAAAAAAGTTAGAATACAATAATCAATTTGTTAAGGAGTGCAAATAATTTAATTTACCCAAAATATAAATAAATGCTAAGATTTGTATAAATAATTGTAATATTTATGATATCTATAATGGGCCTAATAGTTCGGGGTTACAGCCCGATAAAATTGGGTCTCAATATAAATTAATATTTTAAATATCAGTTTTTGGGAGAAAATATTTGTTAGATTACTATATATAGATACACAATACAAATGAATTCTTTTCTAATTATGTTATGATTAATTATATCAGCTCTTCTTTTTCCTAACATTTCTTTATTATATTTGAGTACAAATTTGGAATGTTGGAAAATAAATTTTAAAGTTTTAGTTTAATTCTTATTAGAATAAATTACACATGCCATTTTTTAGGTTTGTCAACAAAAAATAAAGACATTCTTCACATTTAAAAAATAACAAATACTTAATTATTAATATGTTATATATTATCACATTTAATTTATCCTATTAAATGAGTTATTTTTAGAGATTCTGTTAGAATTAAAATCAAACTCTAAGGGTGTATTTGATAAAAGTGTAAAATGAGAGTGAAATTCTAATTCTTACCCCAACCCCTAAGAATTCTAATTTCTTGATTTTAAGAAAAATATTTATTTTTTAAACTAAGATAAAATTTAAATTCCATAGAATTGAAAAGTTTTTTGATATAATTTTCTGAAATTTAAATAGAAAATGAATTTCACCATTATTTTTCATGCCTATCAAACGTACCCTGATTGTAAGGTTTATCTCATATTGATACGAAAAAGAAAATAATAAGATATAAGGAATTATTGTTGTGCTATTTAAAAAGATAAGATATAATTTATAATATTTTGATTGTTTTATTTTTTAAATGTAAGACATGTTTTTTTTGGTTTGTTTTTTGTTCTCGACAAACATCATAAATGATGTGAATAATTTACCATATTTATTAATATTATATATGTATATTATGTTTATGTAATTTTTTTGAATAAAGTCTAAAAGGTTATAAGTGTAATTTACGACTACTCTGTCCCAAAGCCCTAATTTGCCCAATCTACTGAAATCAAAACTCCCGCATTTGGAATCCCGGTCTTTCACTATCGCGTTTTCGACGTTACAATCAGAACCGGCGTCGGAGATAGCCGGAAGCCAGAGTTGCGGACTCTCTCCGACGCAGAATCGATGAGCGTTGGCAACTTGAAGAAGGTGCTGGCTGAAGCAGCCATTAAAGGAGTGACAGAGGCAAGGGCGAGGATATTTGGTCATGTTCTTAACCCCACGGGGCAGAGATCTCCGCACAAGATTTTACGCAAGAAGCTAATCGGCGAGAAAGTTGCGCAGTGGTACCCGTATGATATCAACGAGGATGACCCCCTCGTCATGGCCCGACAAGAACAAGAGCGCTTATCCAAGCTTGAGATGTTGAAGCGTCGTGGAAAGGGACCTCCCAAGAAGGGCCAAGGGAAGCGTGCATCCAAACGCAAGTAGATCATCCGTGGCAATAGCATTGGAACATAAGTGAGTTGAATTTTGGTAGAACACAATGGTTACCAGTTGCTTGACATAACATTTGTTGAACTTCATTGCCTTCCCTTTTAGCTAATTATTCAACGCCTGGTGAACTTTAAAAATCAGATGGAAATGTGGGCTCAACTGGTCCAAAGTCTAGAATTAAGTAAATTTACTGGATGAATTTGTTTTATTATTCTTATTATTTGCTAGGTAATTTGTTTTATTATTTACTTACTGGTATACTTTAGAGAAACTATTACCAGGAGTGTAGTGGCTCAGTTTTTGGCAAGATGGCAAAATCGAATGTTGTTGATAGACAATGAGGTCAACATGATCAATCGAACTGGCTGCATATTCTTTATAGCCGAAGTTCAGGTCTTTTCTTATAGAAGCTAATCATAGATGAAGTTGACATCCTCCTTCATGGATGAGTTCGGTCCATGAAAGAGAAGAATGAACCTACGGTGTGTTTGGGAGAGGGGGGTGGAATGGAATTGGATGAAATCATATTTACCTTGTTTGGGAGGAATGTTGGTAATGGAATGGAAATACATGTAAAAGGCTTCCATCCATTATTGTCAAAATCTCTATTTTTTGTCTCCCCCTGAATTTCGGGGAGAATGGATGGAATGGAGGTGGGGAGAATTTTTTATATTGTAGAGGGTAAATTGCCCCATACCCCTTGTGGTTTGGGTCTTTTGCCTAGACACTTACTTTGGTTTGTTTTTTCTCCAAAGATATCTCTGTACTTTCCCTTTATTGCCAAGACATCCCCTTAGTTTTTCATGCAAACGAAATTAATTAAAATGAGATTAAGTTAAATTAATCAATTTATTTCTTAATATATATGTTGAATTAAAAATAAAACCGCAAGCCATTGTCATCGGCCATTGCAGCTGTTTGGTGATTGTTGTGCAAGGAGAGGGAGGGAGGGGGAGAGAGAGGGAAGATGAGCTATTGGACTGGTAGGGTGATGAGTCTTGGAGAACCTGAGTTCCATGAGTTGCTAGAGGATTAAAGGATTGGCAGAGGAAGCCCTTGTTTTTACCAATGAAAAAGTGGGCAAGGAAAATATGAGCTATGCCTCTGTGGTTCTCCACCAGGTGCCACTCACTCACCCCTCTATGAGATCTCGCTCGCCCTTTACATTTCTCTCATGCCCAATCTCTCTTTTCCCCCTGTTGTGTTCAGCCATTGTTGCCATCGTCTTTGACCTTTGACACTGCCATCATGCACTGCCTCTCACCAGTCATTTACTCTCTCTTCCCTCGTCGCTGCAGTTGGTAGCTTGTGCATATCTGTGGAGATCCCCTGTCTCAATGTGTTGTTGTCTCTGTCCCTCTCTTGCCCCTTCTTTTGACTTGGTGACTCCCTTTCCTTTTCATCACTGAGTTTGGTCGGTCATCATATCACCGACCTATCCTTCTCCCTTTCTCTGGCTTCAACTCCTTATATGAAAGGTTCACTCATCCTCTTGCTTGCACAAAAATATTTCCTCTCAATTGCTCAGTTGATTAGAAGACAGTGGTGAAGGAAGAAGATGAGAGTTTCCTCTCCATTTCCAGCAAGGGAACCTTTGTGGAACCTACACATTTTATTTTTCATTTTTTTGATTTTTTAATTAGATAAGATTTGGCATAATTTTAATTTAATTTACCTTAGTTCACACCATTTCCAAAAAAAGGAGTGTCCTAGCAATTTAGAAAAAATATAAGGACCTGTTCAGCCAAAAAGAAACAAGGGGTGTTTGGGCAAAAGGCCTAGACTACAGGGGGTGTAGGGGCGTTTTACCTTATTGTATATGGGCAGAACTAGTTCTGTCTCAATATTTATATATCCATTTTTTAGTATATCCATTATGGGGGTATAATTGTCATTTACTTTTAAATATTTTTTTCATTTCTTCCATCTTCATAGCTCACCCAAACAAGGAGAAAGCATTTTGCAGTACTTTCCATCCCCTCCTCTCTCAAACTTGAAGAAAAGATTTTCCATTTATTTCCACTCATTTTCATTTGTTCCTGGCCCTTCCATTACTAAATTCTCTCCCACACAACATTATATCTTAAAAATACATAAGCAGATAAATAAAAATATGATGAAGGTGTTAAGACTGTTAGTCTTGAGATGTAGAAAACTGTAGACTTCTTGCTGGTTTGCTTTTTTATGCTAGGCAAATACAATGGATCACCAATTGCGT
Source organism: Diospyros kaki (assembly GCA_036245055.1). Lineage (NCBI taxonomy): Eukaryota > Viridiplantae > Streptophyta > Magnoliopsida > Ericales > Ebenaceae > Diospyros > Diospyros kaki. The sequence goes on along the minus strand of BSEG01000004.1, from coordinate 5,869,639 downwards.
ATCACACTAAGTGATATCTGTTAAGTTGAATAAAAAGATCAGGATGGGCTTACCCTCAGTTTTACTTGTTCTCTTTTAGTATGTCTGTCATGACCCTAGGATAGTAGAGGGGTAATACTATAATCGGGCTGCATATTGTTGTAATTCGGTTAGATGCCCCCGGTTGTTGCTTTGTCTGTTGAGCTTCAGTTACAATAACTGAAGAACAGCCAGGTATGCCTATAAAAGGCCAGTTGTTAGGGGATGGGAGTCATTCAGGAATAAGAGATCAAATCTTTTCCTTTAGTCTCTCTCTCTCTTTCCCCCGAACCTTCTATCCTTCCCCAATTCTTGCTGTTCTTATTGGTCACTGGAAGCAAATTTCAATGGTGATTCTTTGCTATTGATAGGTGATCATTTCTGATCCAATTTTGAAGATATCAAAGACTAATGGTAACTAAGAGAGAGCAAAGCAATTCTCGTCTTGGAATTGAGGGTTAACATAGTTGATAGTTCCTCAGTGGGGAATTTGAAAGTCCATGTGCTAATCTTGTAGGTGAAACAGGAGGCTGATTCTCGATTTCTAGCATAGTAGTATCAAATTGAGGCAGATCCGTAGAATGATTCTCAGCAATTGCATTGTGACTTAGGTTGCAGTTTGAAATTGAAAGACTAAGCAATGTCAGGCGGCTTCAGCTGGAACTCTGGCAATTCTTGTTTGACTTTTGAAGACGAAGCAGGTTAGGTGAGTTTCAACAGTGATTTTGAGAAAATTGTAGGAAAGCTAGTGGTCCTCCGGCCATTAGATAGTGATTGGGTGAGACGAAGGCGCCTATTACAATGAGAAAGAAAGGTGATCGCACTCTAACTCCGTGGACGACGTGGGCAAAACTGAAGTGGTTGCAAATGGTGCTAGACTTTTGACAACCGGATTAGGAATTCAAAGTTGCGGCAGTTGTTCGTCAAGATTGGTGAAAAGGCCAAGCTAGGGAAGTCGATTTCATGTCAAACAAAGTGGAAACGATAGGGCAGCCATAGCAGAAGGAACGAGGATGAAGCAATTGGAGACCCAATTGGATATTGTGGAGATTGGCCTTCGCCAAACTTAAGAGCAGTTGGAGGGCTGATTCGACGTGGTGGAACTCGGGCTTCATCAGATTCTGGAGGACGTGAGTTGTGGCAGAACCGAGAATTTGACCACCAAAGATATGATGATGACAATGGAGAAGAACATGAAGGCCGAGATCATCGGTGTTTGAGAGGATGTCTCAAGAGTTAGAGAGGAATTGTCCGGTTTTTGCCAGCAACTGAGCACCGTTTGAGTTTGTTCTCAAGAATGTCTAATGTGAGTTTGTCGGACGATTTTTCCCCGAGACCCACCATGGTTCCAATCTTAGTAGGAGTAGGGATTTGACCTTGGGCCCTTGATCCTCTCGAAACTAAGGAGGGACGAGAATTTACAACGGGGACACCAATGAGGGGGGTTTACACAAATTAGAACAATACCCTGATGTTGAGGCTGGAGAACCCAACATTTGAAGGGGGCAAGCCGAGATGATGGATCCAGCGTTGTGAGAGGTTCTTCCACTACTACTAAGTGGTTGAAGGCCAGAAGGTATATCTAGTAGCAGCGTATCTTAACAACGTGGCAGATGTGTGGTTCCAAGGGCGGAGCAGGAAGGAACTGGAACTGAATTGGCATGAATTTGCAGAGGAATTCTGTGTTCGTTTTGGTGAAAGATCGATGGCGAATGTGATATAGGAGTTCAACAAGTTAAAACAGGACGACGCAGTGGATGATTATCTAATCAGGTTTGAAGGGTTGAAATCATTGTTAACACTCTCTCACCTGACCCTGGATGAACCTTACTTTGTGTCCAGTTTTATCCGCGGCTTGAATGATGAACTAAGACTGACAGATGATGCAAGTCAAGCAGGCTGCAGAGAAAGTCAGGCTCCAGGAACTTGCATTGGGAACGATTGTCAAGAAATACACGTTCTCGATGGAAGTTCAGCTTTCGTTCAATCAACATTTGGAAGGAAATCAAGGGAATTCTCATGATTTTCCTAACTCTAATACAACTAAATCTTCTACTATGGAGTATAGAAGGAAGTTAGGGTTATACTTTAAATGTGGAGACAAATTCAGTTCCGGCCACCAATGTTGGAAACTGTTATTGCACATGGATGGATTAGAAGAAGGAAAAGGAGTAGGTGACAAAAAGGTTGTTCTCCAAGAAGAAACTGGTGATTGCAAGATGATTGCTGAGGAAATGTGGCTGAAATTTTTGCAGAGGCTCAGCTACACTCGATTCAGGCTGTTGAGTTTGGAGACAGAACTGAGGTGGAGGAAGAACATTCAATGGCTGCGAACACTGCTACACTTCAACAGGCCCATGAAGAAGCGCAAAGGGGAAAGGAAAAAAGAAGGATAAACTGGGCAGTAAAGGCCGGTATCGGTTGATCTGTCGATCCACAGCTGGCTTTGACACTTCCTGTGGACAAGAAGTCATTCAAGAGGGAGAATTTGTCATGACCCTAGGATGGTAGAGGGGTAATACTGTAAACGGGCTGCATATTGTTGTAATTCGGTTAGATGCTTGTGGCTATGGCTTTATTTGTTAAGCTTCAGTTACAATAACGGAAGAACAGCTAGGTATGCCTATAAAAGGCCAGTTGTTAGGAGATGGGAGTCATTCAGGAATAAAAATTGAATCTTTTCCTCACTCTCTGAATTCTCTCTTTCCTCTGAACCTTCTATCCTTCCCCAATTCTTGCTGTTCTTTTCCTCCAATCTAACTCTCCCCCATTTTCTCTCTGATTCTACTGAAATTACCACCGTCAAATCTTAGGATCTGACATTGTCTTCTCCTGTCTTCTTGTGAAACGGAACATGTGGTGGTTTGAAATTATGAGCTTGATTCCCACTAAAATGCTATACTTCATTATATTCATGTTGGGAACACCCCATGCTCCAATACCACACCAGTGAGATATCTAGTCTTACTGTCAATTATTTTACTTGTTGCAATGCATCGTATGTTCATGCAGCTGAAAGTTCAAATTTAGGGGAACAACATTGGCAGCCTTTCTCTGTTTTCGGCACTGAGTTGAAGTTCTGGTCTATGTATTATTTTTGTTGCTTGAATCGTCTAGAGTAGTTGAAGGGGATGATAGTAGTGTGAATCATTATCTTCAAGATATCTAGTATTGAAGATTTAGGGCAATTCAGGTGAATGGCAAGTGGGGATTTGGAAATACAAGTAGTTGAACAAGAAAGAGGAAACATGGAGGAAACCCTTCTATTTATTTATTAAAGTTGGGGACGTGATCCACAGGGACTATAATGGGAGTGGAATCAGAATCATTCCCTTGGAAGGTGGGGGCAAAGCAGAGCTGTACTCCCTTATTACATAAAAACTAACAAAACTGGAAGAGGCAGAAGAATATATTGAGAGGGATCAACCATAATTTTTAGTTTACTCTAAAGGTTGATGGATGATGCTTGCAGAAAAAGTAAAAGATTTTACTCATGCAAATGTTGTTTGGATCTATCTCAGTAAAATGCTTTGATGTTATTTTAGGGGCAAGGTTAGGAGTTATGTGATAGGCCATCGGTGTACTGGACCTACCAAAGACACCACAAACACAACAACATGCATGAAGGTTAGAATAGGGAATTAATACATGCAGGTTGTTACAACCAGCATGTGCGCATGGGGAGTAGTTTTGTAATCCACATGCTGAGGGAATAATCTGCATGTGCAAGGGAATTCGGTTAGAGAGGGGCAGATGAGAGGTATACATAGCTAAGAAGAAGACGGAGAGAGTAGCTGGTTTTTGATAGAAGAATTGGGAGAGTTAGGGCCTCTTGAATGCCCTGGATTGTTCTTGTTTTCTTGCTGAAAAGTATTGGAAGCTATTGATATTTGATTGTTGTTAGATTTCTATTTGGTATCCTATCAATTTGGTATTAGAGCCCCAATCGATCTTCATGGTAAACTTAACGGAGAGAGTGGGTGAATTAGAGTCGAAAATGAAGGGCATGCAAGGTGGAATTGAAGCCATGAGAGGCGACATCCAGGCGATGGAACAAAATGTGGTGATGATGGTAGAGTTGTTTGCTTTCATGCGAACGAAGTGGGACGAGCAGGAGCAAGAGAGGAAGAGCAAGACCAAGGAGCGAGAGGGACCTTCGGAATTCACCATGGATTCCGAAGTAACCCCTGGGATTTTGGGAGGCCGCGGTTAGGAAGGAGGAATCAGAGGTGGGTATCGGTCGGACTTACAGGGAAGGAGGCTGGAGATGCCCATCTTTGATGGGGAGAATCCTGACGAGTGGATTTTCAAAGCTGAGAGGTATTTTGCGGTCAATCAATTAACCGAGGAGGAGAAGATTGAATCTGCCGCACTGTGTTTTGAAGCTGCGGCCCTGGCTTGGTTTCAATAGGAGTCTAGGCGAAGAGGAATTCAAAGTTGGGAAGGCTTGAAGCAGGGAATTCTGGGCCGGTTTCGCTTCACTCAAGAAGGGTTGTTGGAGGAGCATTTCTTGGCTCTTCGGCAAGAGGGAACTGTTAAGGAGTATAGGTTGCAGTTTGAGATGTTGGTTGCATTCGTGCCAGATATTCCGGAGGCGTTTTTGGAAGGCAAATTCCTAAACGGTCTCAACCCGGAGATAAGAGCGGAGATCAAAGTATTGCAACCTCAAGAGTTTGATCGGATCATAGTGGTGGCACAAAATATTGAGGATAAGAATGCAGTTCTTCAGAACTGTTGTAAGGCGGCAAACCCAAGAAAGAGTAACTATCCTTTGGCACCATCGATCACCACTCGATTATTGCCAGTACCAGGGAAGAGTTCGGGTTCCTTCTAGAAGTTGGTGACCCAAGCAGTACCCAGGTATCTCGCCTCTAGAAATGTTGGGAGCTTCCCTTTTAAACGCCTTAGCGAGGTTGAATGGAAGGCCAAGCATGAGAAGGGCCTTTGCTTTTGTTGTGATGAAAAATATTCGATAGGTCATAGGTGCAAAAACAAGGAGCTCCAAGTTTTGATGATCTCTAACGAAGAAATAGGCAAGGCAGTAGGAGAGGAAGAAACAGTGCAGGTGGGCGATGAGGAGCTGGGACATGGAGGGGAAGTGATTGAGTTATCCATGAATACGGTTGTGGGATTGACTACACCATAAATGATGAAGCTAAGGGGACACATAGAAGGGCAACCGGTAGTGGTTCTTGTGAATGGAAGAGCTTCTCACAACTTCATAGCATCTGAGTTGGTGCAACATTTGAGTTTGCCTAGGACAGAAACGGCGGGATATGAGGTGATAATGGGAACCGGGATGGCTATACAAGGAGCGGGAATTTGCAAACTGATCCTTGATAATCTACAGATAGTGGAAGATTTTCTTCCACTCGAGTTAGGGAGTTCTGATGTCATTCTTGGCATGAAGTGGATGGCATCGATGGGGAAAATGAGTGTGGATTGGAGGAATCTGATCATGAAGTTCCAGGTGGGGGGAATGGCTGTGTCTTTGCAGGGGGACCCTAGCTTAAGTAAAACATTAGTCTCCCTAAAAGCTATGATGAAGGTGTTTAAAGAAAATGGGGAGGGAGTACTGTTGGAAATAGGAAAGGTGGCTGCAGAGTTCAACGAATTGCAAGTGGGAATGCCCCAGAGTTTAGAGGAATTATTAGCTGAGTTTGCAAGGGTTTTTGCCAACCCGGAGGGACTGCCACCTACCAGAAATAAGGACCATGCCATCAACCTTCTACCTGACACTCCTTCGATTAGTGTTCGGCCTTACCGCTACTCTTGTCTTCAAAAAAACAAGATCGAGAAGATGGTACGTGAGATATTGGCAGCTGGAATTATAAAGCCAAGTGTCAGCCCCTATTCCAGCCCGATGCTGCTTGTTAAAAAGAAAGACGGGGGATGGAGGTTTTGTGTAGATTACCGGGCTCTAAACAAAGTAACAGTCCCCGACAAGTTTCCAATCCTAGTCATTGATGAGCTACTGGATGAATTACATGGGGCTAAGGTGTTTTCGAAATTGGATCTCAAATATGATTATCATCAGATTCGAGTTAAGGCTGAAGACGAGCCAAAAACTGTATTTCAAACACACGAGGGCCACTATGAATTCCTCGTCATGCCCTTTGGATTAACAAATGCACTAGCCACCTTCCAATCTTTAATGAATGATGTATTCAGGGAGTATTTGAGACGATTTGTGTTAGTATTTTTTGATGACATATTAATTTACAACCAGAATTTTGAACAGCATGAGCAACACTTGCGTTGTGTTCTGAAGGTGCTGGCTGAAAATCAGTTTTTTGCAAACAAGAAAAATTGTTCCTTCAGGCAGTTGGAAGTTGAGTATCTTGGCCATGTCATCTCCTAGCAAGGCGTGTCGGCTGATCGCTGCAAGGTGCAAGCCATGTTGGATTGGCCCGCGCCCACTTCCTTGAAGGAATTGAGAGGATTCCTTGCTCTCACGGGGTACTATAGGAGGTTTGTAAAGGATTTATGGCAAGATAGCGTGGCCTCTCACGGAGAGACTAAAAAAAAATAGTTTTTTCTGGGATGGGGAAGCTGAGCGAGCCTTCCAGCAACTCAAAATAGCAATGGTGTGCCTGCCAATTCTAGCACTACCAGATTTCGATCAGCCATTTATAATTGAGTCTGATGCTTTAGGGCAAGGGTTAGGGGCAGTATTGATGCAGAATCTTAGGCCAATTGCATACTTTAGCCATGCACTTAAGTTGTCGGAGAGAAAAAAATCGGTTTATGAAAGGGAGCTGATGGCCATGGTGTCTGCAGTCCAAAAATGAAGGCATTACCTCTTGGGAAGGAAGTTCATTGTAAGGACAGATCAGAAAAGTTTGAAGTTTTTATTAGAGCAGTGAATGGTGAGCCCAGAATATCGAAGATGGATGTTGAAGTTGATGGGGTTTCACTTCGAGATACACTACCACCCTACGTTAGAAAATATGGCAGTCGATAGCCTTTCAAGAATCAATCACCTGGCAGCCCTATTAGCTCTAACGGTTCCAAAGGTGGTTCAATTAGACCAGTTGGCCCAAGAGGTGGAGAAACACGCCTACTTACAAGGGATTATATGGGAGTTACAGCAAGATCCAACTTCTTAGTCAGATTTCCAGCTGGTGAGTGACCTTTACAAAGGGCGGTTGTTCCTGCCTAAGGGTTATTCCCTAATTCCATTATTGCTCCATGAGGGTCACGACGAGAGTGTAGGAGGTCATTTAGGGTTCTTGAAAACATATAAACGGATTGCAGCGAGTGTGTATTGGGCTGGTATGAAGCGTGATATACGCCAATATGTGAGAAATTGTGACGTTTGCCAGCACAATAAGTATGAATCGTTAACAACGGGGGGTCTTCTACAGCCTCTTCCTATTCCAAGTCAGATTTGGGATGATATAGCTATGGATTTTATTGAGGGTTTATCGAGATCGAGCCATATGAATTCTATACTTGTGGTGGTGGACAGACTCAACAAATATGGACATTTCATTGGTCTCAAACATCCATTCACAACAGGAGTGGTGGCTGGGTTTTTATTCAAAGAGATAGTGAGGCTTCATGGCATGCCCCAGTCTGTTGTTTTGGATAGAGACAAGGTATTCATGAGCCATTTTTGGAAGGAGTTGTCTCGGCTTTAAGGTACTAAACTTCATCGTAGTACGACCTACCACCCGCAAATGGACGGGCAAACAGAGGTCCTACGCTGTTTTGCATCATCGAGGCCTAAGGGCTGGTATATGTGGCTGTCATGGGCTGAATTGTGGTATAACACCTCATACCACACTGCTACAAAGGTAACTCCTTATCAAGCAGTGTATGGAAGGGAATCGCCAGCTTTGATTAGATTTGACAAGGGAACTATGGTTGTGTCTGCAGTGGAACAACTACTGCTGGAGCGAGATCAAACCCTAGAAGAACTCAAGAACCAACTATCAAGAGCTCAAGCTATCATGAAGAGGGGAGCTGACCGGAAAAGGAGGGATATTCAGTTTGCTGTGGGAGACCTCGTTTTTTTGAAGCTAAGGCCCTACCGAAGGAAGACCCTGGCTGTCTATCCTAATGAGAAGCTGGCTCCTAGGTTTTATGGGCCATTCGAAATTGTGCAGAGGGTTGGGTCAGTAGCTTACAAATTGGCGCTACCTGTACACTGTCATATTCACCTTTTTTTTATGTATCACAACTAAGGGAGGCAAGGGGAGAAAGGGGAGCAAGAGTGGATATTCCACACTAGCTGAATGTAGATTTAGAGATGAGGGTTGAACCTGAAGCAGCGTTGGGAGTTCGACCTAGAAGAGGTACTAATTTGTGTGGGTTGGATGTCTTGGCCCAATGGAAGGGTTTACCCCCATTAGAGGCAACCTGGGAGCCCTACAATATGATTCAGCAACAATTTCTTACTTTTCACCTTGAGGACAAGGTGAAAGTGCGGGAGGGGAGTAATGATAGGCCACTGGTGTATTGGACTTACCAGAGACGCCACAAACACAGCAACGTGCATGAAGGTTAGAATAGGGAATTAATATATGCAGATTGTTACAACCAACATGTGCGCATGGGGGGTAGTTTTGTAATCCACATGCTGAGGGAATAATCTGCATGTGCAAGGGAATTTGGTTTGAGAGGGGCAGAGGAGAGGTATAAATAGCTGAGAAGAAGAGGGAGAGAGTAGTTGGTTTTTGATAGAAGAATTGGGAGAGTTAGGGCCTCTCGAATGCCCTAGATTGTTCTTGTTTTCTTGCTGAAAAGTATTGGAAGCTATTTATGTTTGATTGCTGTCAGATTTCTATTTGGTATCCTATCATTATGTCTTTGAGTTGTGTACCCATGAATCTGAGTTTGAGCAAATTTTGAAGGTTGAGGTTTTGTAATTTTAGTTGTGGATGTCTTGTCTAGAAGCATGAAAAAGTGTATTCCTTGGAGCTTTTAAAGTATGGTTTCTCAATAGTGAAATAATTTACTGAAAAAAAAAAATAGTGAAATAGAAATTCTGAAAAAGAACACTATATTATGCACTGTCTGCTATATTGGATTTTTTTCGTTTATGCTTTTGTGTAGAAAATAAAATTGCTATTATATACTACACTCCCAAGCTTCATTCTACTACGTGGCTTGTCAAATGATTTTAGTTTGTCAATAATTTCTATTTATAACTATATTTCTTTTGTAAGAGTTTTCCATCAAAATATTTTTGATTTTCGTATATTTTTTGTTCTTAATTTTTTACTCTCATTCGCCCTTTTGGTAAGTGAATATCTTTATCCTTTTCAACATGTTCAATTTATTTCAATCGTGTTTTGCTCATTTTTAGCTGACCCCACGTAATGGGGCAAAAGTATGATGTTTGTTGTCTGTTTTGCACATTTGATGTTCTTTAACTTTATTATAAAAACTTCTAATTCTCCTTTTTTCTAAAATTGCTTATTATTATAACATTTTTATACTTTACACAACATTACGTAGTATTTGTAAAATTATATAGCTTTGATAAGAACATGTTCTAGATGATCAATCAAACTGGCCCTTACATATTTTGTTTATAGCTGAAGTTCTTGTTTTTTCTTATAAAAGCTAATCATGGATGGAGTTGACATCTTTCTCCAACAATAAGTTCCGTCTTATCCACAAAAAGAATTAACTTAGATCTTGAAAATAGATGAGCTAGTAAATGAAGTATGATACAGGTGGTATTTTCTGGTGTTAGTCATCAGATGTACGAATGGTTCGAAACTATAACTTGTTGCTGGTTTGATTATTTATACTAGGCAATGAACTGCCAATTATCACATTAAGTGATAACTTTAAGTTGAATGAAAACATTTGGAAGGGATTACTTCTGTTGCATTTGTGCGCTTTCGGTATTTGTCATCTCCCCTCTTCTTATGAAACAGAACATGTGGTGGTTTGAGATGATGAGGTTCATTATCACTGAAACGCTATATTTCATTATGTTCATGTTGGGGAACCCCCCATGCACCAAGTCCCACACGAATGAGATAACTAGTCTTACTGCCAATTATTTTACTTGTTGCAACATAATGTGGATCTTCCACTGGTCATGTGTTCATGCACTAGTAAGTTCAAATTGGGGAACAAAAGAGGCCATCTCATCTCTGTTTGGAGCCACTAAGTTGGATTGTTAGCCTGTGTAATTTTTTTATTTTATTTTGGCTTTTTTGAGTTCAATGCTGCTAAAAGGTAGCTGAATGCCCAGTCTTTTGTTTCTGCCCAAATTGCTTAGGAACCGTCCAAGAGTAGTTGAAGGGGACGATGATACTCGTGAGGTATAATCTCCAGGGTATTTAGTTTTGAAGATTTAAAACAGTTCAGGGGAATGGCAAGTGGGGATAGGGAAATGCAAGTAGTTGAGCAAGATAGAGGAAACATGGAGGAAACCCTTATATTTATTTATTAAATTGGCCCGCCGATACACACAGACAACAATGGAAATGGTGTCAAAATCGTTCATTCGGATGGTGGGGCCAGGCAGAGCCGGCCTCTCTTCTTACAGAGCAACTAACAAAATTGAAAGAAGCATATAATATATTGAGAGGGATCAACCGTAACTTCCTTGAGCTAATATATTTTTTCTAATTTTTCCTGTGTTCTTTTATTGCCAACCCCGTAATGGGATGGGATTAAGGCTTGGGATTTTTGTTCTTGTTCTTTTATTTCAAAACTTATAGATTCTACATATGGGAAACTATTTGGGTCTGTCTCAAAGTAATGCTTTGCTGCATTTTAATTTAGGGGGTAAGGTTAGGAAGTTATCTTTGAACTATGTACACGTGAATTTTAGTTCTTGCAAGTCCTAGAGTTGGGGTTTTGTGATTTTAATTGTCGAAGGCCTACTTAAGAAGTATGGAAAAAGGGTGTTCCTTGGCGCTTTTGAAGTATGGCTTCTCAATTTATTTTTTTTATGTGAATAATTTTTTTTATTTTATTTTTATCCTTTTGTATAGTGAGTGAAATTGCTAAAATTATGTACCGACACTGCGGAGCTTCGATCTAGGATATGGCATGTCAAATGAATTTAAAGTTTGGCAATCATTTCTTTTCAAAGCAGAGTATCTTTTTCAATCCATTTTTATTCTATGTTATGTATAATAATAGCTGTCCGATCAAAAGTTTTTGGTTTTTCTATTCGTGCTTTCTGTTTTTTTTTTAACTTTATTGCAAATAACATATTCTTAATTCTTTCTTTCTTTCTTTTGTGATAATGTATTATTATTACCTTTTTTTTCTCAGTTAGGCTTTTATATTTTACACAACATTTTAAGGGCATCTTCTAGAGACCAGCATGTAGCAAGCTTTCCTTCTTCAGGAAGAGGGTTCCTCTTCTTCTTTTACACTTAAATCTTGTGGATATTATCTTTAAGTGTTATTAGTGTTAGAAAACTATTTATCGCTTGAATGGCTCATTTTGATTACCATTGGACGACAGCTCAATAGATCAAAACTAAAACCATTTTCTTCTATTTGCTTAGTTTTCCAGAATCTTTAAGAATTAACTTGACATTTGCATTATGTATACAGATAAAAGCTTTGTATATTGATATATTTTCATTACATTATCTTAACGCAATATTTTATTTAAAGACTTGATAAGATTATCATCTTGAATTAAAAAAATAAATAAATAAATAAACTGATAAGAGATGTTTGTTTAATATTCAAGCTCTTAGTCATCAATCCATCACTGCCCTTTGCATCTAACATAGCTTCCATCATCAAAGCACCATTTCAGAGAGAGATGACCTTGTTTAGATATGATAATTGAAACGATACAGGCTCCCTGCCGATTTGCTTACGTTTCCTTCACATCATTGCCATGATTGTCAGTCCCCACCGCCATCCATGGCCATGAAACTTATCCAAATTCAATGTCGTATTTGACATGGCAAAAATATATAGCATTTTGGGATTCCCTCTGTTTTTCTCACTTTATTTTCTGTCGGCAGCCTACTCAAGTATTACCAATGCAAAAAATGCTAGGCAATAAAATATAACAAAGTCCCAAATGCCAATAGCTTTTCAATGCAAGAGCGTTTATGTCATTTAGTTCTATGCTTGTTTGTACTTTAAGAAAATTCTATTACCCTTTTTGCTCTCTACGCCTATATTGAAAAACACCGCGGCCACGGGTGGGAGCTTGGACCGCTAGCGATGATAGGCAACGATGGGTGGCTGCAAATAAAGATAAAAATGATTCTGTTTCCCTTAGGTGTTGTTTAATGTGGGTGTAGAGAGCAAAAAAAGGTTGGCATATATAGAATTTTTCTGTACATTAATTTTCAAAAATTTGAGGCTATTGTTTTTTGGGTGGTCCGGGACGGGATAGACAACTATGATTAGAAGTTCCATGGGCAACAATTGCATATCTGGGCTGTTTGTTCAGTAGGGTAATGGTGGGCGTACGCTGCTTGGAAGGAGAAGGCAATTATTTAAGATGGAATACATTGAAACTGAAACACATGACAATTCCCATAAATAGATTGAGGCCGAAAGATGCAAGAAGCACTATTTCACAATTAATGGCCTTAGGCTACTTATCAACTGTCCTGCCATTAGAAAATCCATATATGCCACTAAAGGGAAGACAAGTGGAGAATCCAAAGCCTGTAAGCTTCACATAATATTAATATAGCCAATCAGATAACATTAATTATACCATCTCCCACTTCTATAATGCCCTATTTAAGGCCAAGAACTACCATTTCTTCAGGCCTCTGAGATATAGTTTCCTCAATTGCAATGGCTTCCCTAGGTCAAGGTCAAGAAATAAATGATGATGATAATAAACTGGGTGAGTGGCTGAGTCTAGGCCCCAAACCCGGTGAGCCAGAAGCTGGGAAAAACAAGGTCTTCTCATGCAATTTCTGCTTGAGAAAGTTCTTCAGCTCACGAGCTTTGGGAGGTCACCAGAATGCGCACAAGAGAGAAAGATCAGGAGCAGGCAGAAGCTACCTCTTCCGCTCTCAGATGGCTCCTATGGTCTTACCTTTCAGTTCGCCGGCCACGGCAAGGTCTCTGCGGGTTCAGCCTCACTCGCTTGTGCACAAGCCAAGCAGACAAGGGGTGGCTTCTCCGATGGCTGCAAGATTTGGTAATGGCGAAATGGGGGTGGCAAGGCCACCCTTCTTAGTTGAAGAAGCACTGAATTTGTCACCATGGCCGGGAAGTTTTGTCATGGAGAAACTTCCCAACCAACCATCATCTGATCAGCAAAATCTTGACTTGAGTCTGCGGCTGTGATACATATATGTAATTGTTGAGCATATATCTGAAATTGCTGAAATGTAGTGTTCTATCTGCTAAACTTCTCGCAATCGTTTATCTCGCCGAGCTAGTCTATGGTTAAAATTATTAGATATATAGCTTTAAAGCATGCGCATGTTTAATAACGTACGTGCCTCACTGCCGGAACTTGACAGCCAAATGCTGGCCCATATTCATTACTCATCTGCCAAGTACTGGGCCTCCAACCGTAATGCAGTGATTGGAGGACTAGTTATTGGGCCAACTTCGTATGGCACTACGGCCCATTTTTATTCCCTCCTTAACCCTTAGAGAGGGTTCCTCGGGCCAAACTGACCCAGTTTATGGACCCGTTATTGTTGCCGCACTGTTTCAATTCGGCAAAGGAAATTGCAAGTCTAACCAAAACTTTTTTATTAAAAAAAACCCACAAGAATATGCAGTAAAAGATTTGTTATGCATTTGGGTTACCCCTCCCTGTTTCTTCATAAATGGGTCTCGAAATAACTAAACAAGCTACGGATGGTGGTACGAAATTAAGTCAAGAGAGGGATGTTGAAAGCGATAACTATAACTAAGTGGTATAATAACTAATTAAGAGAGTTGACATACTGGCAAGTTGTAAGAAATTATCACACTTTGTTTAATGATCAGGGCTTAAATCTCTTTAAAGGCAATTCTACGACAGGTTCCTTTGTATTTGATACATATAATTTATTAGTAAATTTAATTAGTACAGGCATAAAAGATAGTAATTGTAAGATTAAAATAGAAAAAGACAGGTAAGTGGTAGGGGGCCACACCATGCGAAGCAAGCTGGCTGCAGTTCACGATAGAAGGAATAAGGTTTACTCATTATCATATATATGGGGATAAATAATTAAGTCATGTGGAGGCTAGACGGTAGTGTGGGCTTTGCCTTCGGCCACTCTAAAGTCTAAACCCTATCCAACTGTTACCTCCCCTGCGTGCTTCTATCTTAGAGAGGTGAATTATAAGCTGTAGACCATTCAAAGCCCCTACGACTTTTGAGCACCTCCACGTTGAAAACCCTTAAAAACGAGAAAAATACAGCTGAATTGCGTGTCAACTATAGCTAGTTCAAATGTCACATCCATGTCCCTTTATTTCTGACACTATTACTATCACTACTATTAATATAATGATTAAATATTAACCTACTGGGCCTGGCTATGAGACCAGGCTTCCCTGTGGTCTCGAATATTGGATCGACCCAGAAACTGCGAACGGAAGCCGGCACAGCTTTGTTTGTTGACTGCCCTACAAACAGATATCTTTAGGGTCACACTGGGCCTTTTTATTGGTAATACTGAATTTATAGTGGACTCCCCTTTTTCTCTCCTGTGTTTGCTCTGAATGAGGCAGCAATTGACGTATCACTCACTTCATGGTGAAAAATTCTTGCAAACGGATTCAACACTGAACGTCAACTGTACATTGGATTGTAATCTCATCAATAAACATCACGTTTTTTAAATGGTTAATTGGTTGTCATGGGAGAGACAGACTCGACAAGTGACTTGGTCTTAAGAAACATTTAATAGTATACATACAAGCTAATATGGAATCCGTTGTATTTTTAACAGGCTAATGAAATGTAAACTTGAATTTTATATTATATGGAATTATTTGATTTCCCTAATTGTGTTTTAGAATTTTTTTTAAAAATATATATATAATACTCCTAACTTTTAAAATTTAATTTTATCATATTATTTAATATATTTTTTTTAAATTATAAAAATTGCGTGAGGATGAGGATGCCAATTTCATTTTGAACTTGTTTGATGGAGCACCGACCCGCCCGTGTTGCCGTACAGCACGTCGGGGTCACCACCGGTACCAAAATGTCAAACAAAATTATTGGAAACAGATGGTGAAACGGTTATCATTTTGATTACGGATTTTCATAATCGTTTCTCCTTTTGATTTGATAAATTTATTTTGGAAAGGTTAATTGTGAAAATAATTTATTTTTTTAATTTTATTTAACATGTAAAATTGAGTAGGTTAAGGCTCACTTAATATATCATGTATTATATAATAAGAAAAAGTATAATTTCTTATATATAATTTATTTATTTATTTTTTAATTTATATATAGGTATGAACTCTACAAATATTATTATTCTATAATACCTGACATATTAAGTCAATATAAACACAATCTCTTTAAATTAATTTTACATGTTAGATATAAAATGCACTAAATTAAGCTAATTTAAATTTAATTATTAAAATTAAAAAATAGATAAAATTACAAATTCATAAAAAAAAAAAAATTATTTTCATGGACCAGCAAGGCAAGATTCACTATTGTTTTGTATTCTACTTTAATTATAAAATTTCTTATTTATAATATTTATAATCCCGATTCATTTTTTAAAAATCACATTGATAATATAAAATTTATGTATCTTAAAAGTGGCAAGAAATATACTTATATAATATATTGTAAGTGTCAATCTCAAATTAGCGAGTAATATGTTTGTCTTTTCGTCCTATTATATCCTTCAACAATAGAAAAAGATCATTTTGAGAGTTCAAAGAGAGTGATTTATATAAATTTTTATAAAAATAATGTGCTTTTTCAATCACTTGGGATTAAAAATGAAAATTTGAGTGTCAATATGTATCCAGTAATATATAAACATTTAATATGGTGTTATCGTGATATCATTTTTTAAGCATTACATAAAAAGTTTTAAATTTCTTAAAAAGATAAAAACTCTTTAATAAGTAGCTATTAATATTATTGTAGCAAGCTCTCCATAACCTTTTCATCAAAATACTTCTTCAAGTATTCATAAATTTAAACTTAATCTCCTTCTCATACTTGCGATTAGTTAATTGGCCATCTTTTAAATAAACTTGTTCAAGTATTCATAAGTTTAGACTTATACTCCTTCTTAAACTTATAATTATTAGTTAATTGACCATCTTTATGTTAACGAATGATTATCTCGATTAATTCTCTATCCATCTTGATGCCAAATTTATTGGTTCAATGATTTTCTTAGATGTCAAAAAGCAACTTCAATAAGTTTGGATACAAACATGAGCAATCCAAATAGCAGAGAAAACATCAACAATAACAATCTCAAGTGATATGAATTTCATTAAGATCGATCAATTATAAAATGATCTTGAAAACAACAAAACTAAGAAGTAAAATGAGGACCTAACTAGATAAGATCTACCGTGATAACTTTGACGTTTTCTAGTAAGTAGTATCATCACCTAATTATGAATAACTATTTTAGTGATAAGTAAATTATACCTCACTTTTACACAAAGAAACAAAAGAATATAAGAGAGAGAGAACTTTTGAGAAAAACTCTAAATTATACTAAAAATAGAATGAGAATACAATTAATTGAAGGATCACCATTTATGTATACAAGGTTTGTTTAGGCTCACATTGGGGTGTTTGGCAACACTCCAATTGCCTTAAAGCACTCGGACTAGGGTGGGTTCAGGGCTGTGCGAATGCAACCTCCCCATTTTGGCGAGGTTGCATTTTGATGTCCCGAACGCTATGTAATTTTAATCAAATCATAGTTTTTATTTTTGCAAAATAATAATATATTACTCATCATTTTCATATCTTTTAGTTATTTTACCATTTTGACTCATTTGAGCTCAAATATTTATCAAACACTTCGTTTAATAGAGGTGAAAAATGGGGTAAAATTTATTTTTTATTCAAATTTTAAGAAATTCTGTCAAATAATTTTTTTTATATAAAATTCAAAATTCATCTTAATTTAAAAAATAAAGATTTTTTTTAAAATCAAAAAATTAAAATTTCTAAGAGTGGGATGGAAATTGAAATTCTACCCCACTTTCCACCACCTAGTCAAACACATTCTTCAAGTAATCAAATTCACCTACATGAAAGATCATGCATGATACACATGTTCCTTGACTAAACTTGATTCACTGCATCATAAATATTTCTAGCTATTGGCCATCGCTATAGCTTGTTGTCTAGAACTTGGTTGGATTTTTGAAGTCCCAAAAAGGGCACTCAGCCAGCCCGCCAGCCCTCGTGTTGCTTCCCTACTCTCTACTGTTTTGGGACCACCCCAATAATCTTAATTTCCAACGGTGCAGCCACTGCTCACCACATGAATCTGTCCTTTCTTATTCTTTGATATTATACAGTCGGTTTGGACGATCCGAGGACATTTGTCTGACTAGCTAAATCATGAGGAACAGACCTTGTCTCCAACACCCAAAATGTCAATTAGTTCTTCAAGTACACCGATTAATATTGTCTTGTCCACGATGCCAATTCTGTGTTAGAAGAGAGGCTAATTAAGGACGGCCTATCTTCTGTTTCTAAACCCAGTTGTTGCCTTTTCCTCTTCCGCTCGCCCAGATTTGGCAATTCTGTAGACGAGTGCTGGACTGGATTTCAAACGGCTCAAAGACATGTTATTAGTTCATCAACCAATCTTTCATTTGGTGATTAATTATTATTAAATTAGTTAAATATAAATATGGGGAGTAGTAGAGGTAGAGTGGGGCTCTGGCTAATGTAGATTCCAAATAAAGGCTGAGGCGGCAGCAGGTAAAAGGAACAAGAAGAAGACGACAAGGAGTACACTGCCCGGTTCCTAGAAACGCGAGTTTCATTTATTGTGTCGTTTTCCCATTGCTTTTTTCTCCCGATAAAAAGAATGAACTTTTTATCTAACACTAAAATATATATATGTATATGAGTACCCATCATACTCATTAATTACTTTATACTGTTAATCTTTAGAATTGAATTAACATTAAAAATATATTTACCACCAACGCTTGCGTAATTGAAATAATATAAAAGGAGGATGACAATGATGCATATATATATAATGGTCTCTCTGAGCAGCAACATGTTTGGAAGTGTTTTTCAGACTTAAAGCAGCAACAGCGATAGCTCTTTTTCATGCAATAAAAGGTAAAAACACAATTAAGAAAAAATACATATTATAACAAACCTAATTATCCTTTTTTTTTTTTTTAAGGTGCAGCGTGCAGGATTATTTATAATGGCAGAATTAATTAATTATCTTAAGCTCCAAGCATAAGCATAAGCATTCCGACGAAACTGTGGCAAACCATATAGCTACGGAAAAAGCAGTGCAGTGCATGCACCTCTTAAAGGGCTTTCAAATTTGGTTCCCAGTAGGAGTAGTAGTTGGCAAGTCACTGTTCAATTAAATCAACTTCCTTAAAAACCCAACCATGTATGCCATCTCTCATGGGCCTGCAGCAAATGATGCAAAAATTGCTGGGTTTTTATATAATTAACTTGATGATAAAATTAAGAAAAAGAAAAACTGTATCTTTATATTGCAATTATTATAAACTATTTCAAATCATTAATTAATTAATTAATGCCTCATAGCATTCTGTACATAAAATTGTATTTGTTAATTTCTATCCAAAACCAAATTCTCAATTCTCCAATAATACAGTAGCGTGTCACTTCAAAAAAACAAAAAAAAAGGAAGAAGTGGATCGAAAGTTGACAAGCCATTGCATTTACTTTTTGTGTTTTGATTGTGAGAGACATGCATGTAAGTCATTTGTCGTTTTAGTTCAACGTACGTCTCATTAATTATATTCAAAAGGATAAGCCTTGAATTAATATTGAATATATATGACACATTTGCGACATTAATATGTGATGCTGTTTAATTAACAGATATTAATGTGAGCTCTATGACAAATAGCGACATTAATTATGTAACTTTTTCTAGTTTTTTTTTTTTAATGGAATGAAACAAAGAGTATTTTCAAGGTTAAATGTATATGGTCTTGCTCTATATATATTTTCACTACAATTTAAACTTAAATCTACAATTTTAAAAATATTCCTTTACTTTTGCTTGTAAAGAGTACGTAATAATCACAGCCTTTTAAGTCCATTATCGTGCAATATTGAGCTAGCTAGGATTAATAAGTAAATTAATTAATTGCGCCATTTCTCACTGACTTGAAGCTGCGACATTCCAAAAGTGAGGGTGCATGGACACAAATTTGTAAAAGGTAGTTGTTCTCATAGTGGAAGGCAATTTCTACTGGCGAATGGAACCCATAATTTTAATGGTTTGAAAACATAGCCCAGATGCGTTTTTTTGGTTCAAAATTCACTCTCTATATGACTTATCAATTCTTGATTTGACACCTCCAAATAAGGGGAGCTAGCTAGGTACATTGCACTGGAATTTTAATTAATTAATTAATTTTATTTCGTAAATCAAAATAGTTGCCTTGCACTGTGAGAACAACTGCACGATCGAGTACTATTATACCCATATAATACACTTTTACACGAGTCCATTAAAAATTAAATATATATATATATATTGAATTAAATTGCCAAACTTAATTATAGAGTTACACCTAATAATCATTCACAATTTATTCTCTATTAGTTTCTTATATAACCAATAGAGACTTTACGTATTGTTTATATTCAAGAGAAATAAAAAAAGAAAAAATACCTAGATATATAGCTATCTAGTCTATGGCAGGAAATTAAACCACAAGGGTTCAATTGTATCTTAATTGCCTTCTCTTTAGGGTATTTTGAGTGACATTAATATTACATAAGACAAATTTTGTTCAATTATGTATGAGATGGGATGATGGATCGATCTATATATCCAGATATTAATAGTTGATAGATTTTTGTAGGGGTGTAATAATATATATATGAATTAACCAGAACCTAATTAATGTTAGACCTGATATATAATTTGAAAATGTGTCTCCATTAGACTATATATTCCACATGTATTATTTATATATATATATATATATTATCATTGCTAATTAATATTAATTTAATAATAAACATCATCGATCATCTTAACCATCTCTTGGTCGAGGGAATCGGAGCAAAAGCTAATCCATTGAAATTCACTTAAAATTGTTGTTCTGAGTGTAGATAGTTTATATATGTTGTTAGGAGTTTAGAAGCAAGATGATGATCATTTTGGCATACTAATAACTTTTATTTTTTTGAATATTTTACTTTAATTAGTTGTTGAAGTGTTATTTATCATTATAGTTTTATAGTCCAGGATGGTTAGATATATATATATATATAATTAATTAAATGACTATTTTTACCGACCGACAATTAAATTATGACGTACGTGTTAGCTTGTTTAGCCTCCCGTTTACATGTTTGCAGCTGGCTCATGTGTGAGCTTTTCTAGAAAGCATATTTGTGATGTTATCTTGTATATATATTTCATTAATTATTTTTCTTTCAAATTAGTAAGTATAGCTTTTATACAGAACCATCATCATGCAACTAATTAAGTACTATATATAGCTTTCAATATTATTTTTCGAGTTGTGTCATATGAATTATTTATATATATATAATATTTCTCTATTATATATATACATTGTGTTATTCTTTTTAGGGTATTTTGGGAAATTATTATTTTAATAAAATAAAATATTTTACTTATATTATTATAATATAACAGATACATCTCAAGATTAATCTAATACAGTATTGTCTGTCCATGGTTGAAAAATAATTAAGAAGGCGATGAAAACAAGGGCACAATCATGCTGCTGCCATGACTTTAAAAAATTACCAAGAGTTTGCCTTTGTAATTAATTAGTGCAACAAGTAGCTAGCCAATGGACAAGGAAAAGCGGCCCAAACCACAAAATTCCAAGTGATTAAGAAACATATGACAACAACATTATGGGATGTAAATGTGGTCACTTCATAAAGATTTGTTTTCCGATGAACGGCTACCTAGTACTTCAACTAACACGTAAGTACTGTTGGTTCTGCCTTCTGTAGTTTAAAGTTCAATTTCTTTTTCTTTTCTTTTCTTTTTTTTTTTTTGGTTTTTAGAAGCTAGTCTATGTGTATGAATTTCTCTATACTTCCTTAATACGTGTGAAATCTAAATATTGGCTATATATAATCTATAAAATATTAGCTAGTGGGTTAATTAAGATGAAATTAACGGTATATGATTAATTAACCAGTGAAGTATATAACTTATGTAAATTATGTGAAGATGCGCTACTCTTGGCTATCAAAATTATAAATATATCATCTGTAATACATTTTTCATAAAAAAAAAAAGGAGGTGCAAGAGTCGAAATTGGAGAGTTCGCCGGCAGGAGTCGCTGTCGGAGAGCAACAGACTTGCAGAGAAGAGCCGTGTGGTCCGGTCAACCCCAACCAGGATACGGTGACCTGGCCAGCACGCCGGTCCCACGTGTCTCCCCTTAGTTGGCAACGCTGACGTGTTGTGGGCCCACATGTCCCCTCCTTTCCCTACAATATATGTGGAAAATATATCATTGTCGACCCATCGCAGTGTTCCTCCTTCCAACTCTTTCCACCCCCCGCCACGTCGGCTCCTAGGTGGCATCTGATGTGGTTACAATCTCCCTCTCCCTTTCCGCTATATAAACCAGCTTGGTCTCTGGCCTTGGAACCCACAAAACCAGCTCTTTCACTAACAGGAATACCGTAGATTTTAATCCAATATTTCTTACTTGTCATGGCCGTAGATTCTGGTCTCCCCTCGCCGATCGCTCCTCCGGCCAGTGAGAAGGACGCCAAGGCTCTTCAGTTCATTGAGGAGATGACTACGAACGCCGACGCCGTGCAGCAGAAGGTTCTGGTGGAGATTCTCGCCAGGAATGCCGGGACGGAATACCTCCGGCGGTTCAATCTCGGCGGAGCGACCGACAGAGAAACGTTCAAGACTAGAGTGCCGGTGGTGACCTACGAGGATCTTCAGCCTGATATTCAACGTATAGCCAACGGAGATCGTTCTCCGATCTTCTGTTCGCTTCCCATCTCTGAATTCCTCACCAGGTAAAAAACAAACCGGTTAATTACTAGGGGCGCCCACATTTTGGTTTTACGGGTTTCGTAAGAATCTCTACTTACGTATTTGGTGTAAAAAGCTAGAAATAATTAAGTAAAAGAAACATAAAGATATATTATTCCCGGATTTATCCATATATAAATATAAAAATGAAAGGCAGTTCACGTGAATGCAAATGATTATGAGCTCATCTTCTTCATTTTCGGTTTCGCAGTTCTGGCACGTCTGCAGGGGAAAGAAAACTGATGCCGACGATTCAAGAAGAACTGGACCGAAGGCAATTGCTATACAGTCTTCTCACTCCTGTAATGAACCTGTAAGCATTCCAAATTTCATCCTCGAAACTTTGCGACATATATAATTAATTAGTAAGCTTTTAACAATGATCAAACTTTAACATCCAACAGTTACGTTCCGGGATTGGACAAAGGGAAGGGACTGTACTTTCTGTTCGTGAAAGCCGAAACGAAGACGCCAGGAGGGCTACTTGCACGGCCAGTTCTGACCAGTTACTACAAGAGTTCGCATTTCAAGACCAGGCCATACGATCCTTACAACGTTTACACCAGCCCAAACGAGGCCATTCTTTGCGCCGACTCTTTCCAGAGCATGTACACCCAGATGCTTTGCGGCCTCATCATGCGCCATGAAGTCCTCCGCGTCGGAGCCGTCTTCGCGTCCGGCCTCCTCCGCGCCATCCGGTTCCTTCAGCTCAACTGGAGGCAACTTTCCGACGACATCGCAACGGGCACTCTAAACCCTAGAATCTCAGACCCATCTCTTTGTGATTACATTTTGAATATCCTCCGGCCAAACGATGAACTGGCTCGGTTCATCGTGAAAGAATGTGAAACTGAGAATTGGGACCGCATTATAACCAGAATTTGGCCCAACACCAAGTACCTGGACGTGATTGTCACCGGCGCAATGGCTCAGTACATTCCGACGCTCGATTACTACAGTGGCGGGCTGCCGCTTGCTTGCACAATGTATGCCTCGTCGGAGTGCTACTTCGGACTTAACCTGAAGCCCATGTCAAAGCCATCCGAGGTTTCTTATACCATCATGCCAAACATGGCCTATTTCGAGTTCTTCCCTCACGACCCCTACGCTCCGCCGCCGAGCCGCCACGCGCCGCCCCGTCTTGTCGACCTGACTGAGGTGGAGGTTGGGAAAGAGTACGAGCTCGTGATCACTACATACGCTGGGCTGTGCCGGTACCGGGTCGGGGACATCCTCCGGGTCACCGGGTTCCACAACTCGGCGCCACAGTTCAAGTTCATAAGGAGGAAGAACGTGTTGCTGAGCATAGACTCGGACAAAACCGACGAGGCGGAGCTCCAGAAGGCCATAGAAAACGCTTCAATGCTTCTGAGAGAATACAATACGAGCGTAGTCGAGTACACGAGCTTTGCCGATACGAAGACGATTCCGGGTCATTACGTGATTTACTGGGAACTGATGGTGAAAGACCCGTCCAACTCCCCTAGTGAAGAGGTCTTGAACCGCTGCTGCTTAACCATGGAAGAGTCCCTGAACTCGGTGTACAGACAAGGCCGAGTCGCCGACAACTCGATCGGGCCGCTGGAGATAAGGGTGGTTAAAAATGGAACCTTTGAGGAGCTGATGGATTACGCCATTTCTAGAGGCGCCTCCATCAATCAGTATAAGGTTCCGAGATGCGTTAACTTCACACCCATCATGGAACTTTTGGGTTCGAGGGTGGTCTCGGCGCATTTCAGCCCAGCTCCGCCGCACTGGACCCCTGAACGACGCCGTTGACGACGACCAGGAAAAGTTCTTCCGGTCAGCTAGAAGCAAACATGCCCCTTGAGATATGGACCCCAGGCCCCGCCGGGGGGGGGGGGGGGTGTTGAGGAGAGAGAGAGAAGAAAACAAAAGAAAGTAATCTGTTAGTTTCTCTCACTGTCCAGTCTCTTTCTGCGGCTTTGTTGATAGTGATCTAGCTTTGGAAAGTGTCTTTGGTTTGCATTTTGAAATTGCAGGGCTTGGCTTTGTGTAGGTTCAAATAATCTGTGGGGATGTGGCTGTTATTGTCTTAGCATATGATCAAGTCTTTGTCTTTTTCTAGGTACAATTAACTTTCTTAAAGGGAAAGAAAAGACGCTGAAAAAGCCGAGTGCTCTTCAGCGGCTGCTGGCTGCTGGCCCTGCCTTTTTATTCATGTAAATTTGATTATTCAAGTTTGCTTGCATGGTCTTTTCCTGTCCTTGTGCAAATTTTATATTTGTAAGCTTTATCTGCATGGATTTTAGGGCACGTGCTGCATATTCCATTTTCCCCTCCCTTTTTCTTGGTCATTACTATAACAAAAGAAAATATATTTAACTCGCTTTTAAGCCCACAGCTTCGAACCATATACAAGCTCTAGAATTAATGCAAATTAAACCCAGCTTTTAATTCTTTTAATTCTGTTATGTAAGTAAACCCGGCTTTTGTCTCTTGTATCCTTGGGGGCTCTCAATCGACATATATATATTAGGGCTAGAAAGAATTTTTTTTTTTTTTTAAAGTAATAGGGCTAGACTAGAAAGTTAAACTAACATATATATATTTTTATATATATGCGAAATGGAGTGGATGGCTTTTGAACGATAACTCCTCTTGTTTTCCCTTGTTTGATGTGAAGGGCGGCTAACAACTGTAGATAAGGTTAGCTTTTTTCTTTTGGGTGGGTGGCAACAAGAAAATAATTTGAGAGCGACAGTTTAAATTAACTTTAAAAGAAATTAATAATAACCCAAATTATGGACGTGATAGACTAATCTAACACTGAATCTCACGTCAGAAATATATAGTTTCAATGATTTGACTATATATATTGCAAAATTTATGTCAAATGGTCAGCTAGCTTTCCCGTTTGAAATTAATGAAAAAGTTACAATTTGTCACTAACTTTTATATAAAAATTCTTATATCATTATTATTATTTTTTTGGATTAATTCACCTAAACTCTTCTATGATACAAATTAATTGTGCGCTTAACTGCAGCATGAAAATAAAAGTACTTGATCTTGACAAATATTAAGAGCAAGTTATTGGTTAAGTCTTGAGTTCAATTTTGATGGGCTGATAGTATAAATAACTATTTATGTCTATAAATAGTTGGTAAATTATTGTCAATCATCATGCTTTAATTAATTCTTGCTTAGCAAAATTACGTACTTTGTTGTCATTATTATTGAGATTAAGCTCTAAATCTATAGCTCTTAATAATTTAGCTCATTATTGACCAAGTATATTATATTGAGAAGAAATTTTGGACAAAGTAGTTTATAATTTTGAAAATATTAATTAAAGCCTCTTTGTTTGAGAAATACTTTCTGTGTGAAAAATATATTAGAGGATTAAGCTCAATCGTGACTTTATTTGTCCTTATTTATTTAAAAAAAAAGAAGAAGAAGAAGATATTATCGGTCTTGTTAATTGTCATTTCCTTAATTTTCGTATCTTTTATTAACAGAGTTTTGTGATAAAAGAGAAGTACTAATTTAGCTGCAAAAATATTTATGTCTATGTCCTTTTTTAATGATTTCACTAACCAAATTAATGAATATATTTAACAAAATAAACCTACTATTTATTTTATTTTTAAATTTTCAACACATTTATGTAGAAGAAATGAACAAAGTAGACATCTTGTCTTGTGGCACTGAATGGCTTATGGATGAGGATGAATTCCTCCATAAAATTAATCTAAGATTCGCGCATAAGATTGCGTGATCGTGCAGAGTAACATTGAAGCCCAATGGACCGCACGATTGGGCTTTGGTTTGATACGGTCAGCCCAATTATGTCAGTTGAAAAGAGGGCCTGAAACGGAGCTTTATTCGAGTTTTATCTACATATTCATAATAAAGCTAAATTTATATATTTATATTATCATTTAGAATTTTATCCTATCACAAATAAATAATAAGGCAAAGTGCAAATGTAACGCCCCACTTTTCCCAAGCGTGCGTTAATTGGAGATTTCAGAAAAATTTAAATCAAACACCACATAAATCTCTCGATAGCCATATTTTTGTCAAAATCGTTTCCCGACAATCCCGATCGTACCTTCTTAGTGTAACAATATTTAGTAAATAGACTAAGACAGGTATTATCAATCACATCAGCGGAACCAAAATCGAAACCTCAAATATATACATATAACTGACAATTGCTTTTACAATAACTGAATCGATGTTTCACATGAAAATATGTTACATAATCTCTGAACATTGTGCTCATAGTCAAAACCTACGAAAACCAATTGTAACTGCTACACCCTGTTGACATTCTTTCCCTTGACACTACTGCTTTCACCTGGAACGTTTGAATATTTCAGGGACATAGTCCAAATTATATGCTGAATCATTTAAGTGAGAGTTCAAAAACATTTTCATGTATGCAAAATCATGTATCCAAAATCGATAAATCCCAACATGTACCAGCCTAAGAGAATCCCACACAGCATTTAGCCCCAACCGGGGGAAATGCAATCTCTCTAAAGGCGACACGGCCACATCGACCCATTGGCCAACCGATCTTGCTTAAGAGGGACAACCTCGACATATGAACCCAGGAATCACCCCATTGTCATCGTCAGACTTTACGCTCATACTCAAAAGCATTCCAAAACACAACCCTAGCCCCAAGAGTGTCACGTCAGCACTATCCTCGGAATCAACGTCACCTCGACATTAATGCTACTGCTCAAAGGATCCTGGGGTGGTGTCCACTCGCAGCCCAGCCACTTGAGCCAACAACCGGGGTGGTGTCCACTCTCAGCCCCGCCACTTGGGTCCCATGGGGTGAAGTCCGTCTCAGCCCCGTCCCAAGTGGGTCACCTAGCATTAATCCTAGGTACGCATCCCGAGTGTTGTCACTCTGGGCCACGTCACAAGTCAACAACCCACATACCACATGAACGACACAAAACAAGCTAATGGTCGAAAATCATAACATGCATCACTTAGAATCATAACATGCGTCACTTAAAATCAATACTTAAAATCAACGTTTAATGCACGTGTAAACAATTTTATCACAAGAACCCAAAAGTTAAACAAGTTTAGGAGCGAACACTCACTGTAACTCAATTTTTCTTGAAGAGCGTGAGTTGCCTCGATTTGCGTGCCTGCCTCGATTCTTGCGCCTGACGCTCTTGTACTTCAACCTCGAGCCTCAACGATACCCTAGTCATCACATTTGTCCAAAATCATATCAATATCTATTTTTTCAATTTTTCCATAATTTCTTCCTATTTTCTTTATATTTCTCCTCAAAAATTCTAATAAATACCTACTTAAGATTTTTCCTTGATTTCTCTTTATGATAATTCATAAATAATTAATTCCTAACTTTCAAAAATTTCTAAGGATTTTCTAATTCCTTTTCCTATTTTTTATAAGCCTTATTTACTTTGAAAATTACAAAATGACCATTTTCTCCAATATTTTTCCAAATTTTCTCCCACCATAATTCATAAAATAATTTTCTAAAAATAATAAAAAAAATTCAAAATTACCTGACCCTTCACGTGCTCTCACGAGCGGGCGCGTGGCTGGGCAAAATCTGTTGGCCCGTGGCAGTCACGTGCCACCTTCTTCAACCTCTAGCCGGCCGCCGGTGGGTGCTCCGATGGCAGTAAATCGGGTGCCGTTCGAAAGCCCTCGAGAATTCGATCACATCCCCACCGGTTTCAGGCCGAATGGACGCCGGAAAGTCGTTTAAAACTCGAGTTGCAGGTCTCGATTTCGGTCCGCCTAGGGCATTTCCGGCCACTTTCGAAACACCATCAAACCTACTCCAAAACGCCTCAAATCGATCCCAAAATGATCCTTGACTCCAAGAGACCAAAAGCCCTCTATCAAAGCTCCAAAAATTTTCAAAAACGAGCTCGATTTGTTCTTCTAAAATCGACCGAAATCCCTTGGTATTTATAGCCCAAAAACCACCCCTACGTGGCCGATCTCCGGCCAAGGCTTCTTCCCCACGCTTCCTAGACCCCCCTAGGCCACTCCATGACGACCCTAGGCTGTCCAAATCGCCGAAAAATCAAGCCAAAATCTCGGCCAATCTGCCATGTACGAGCGAATTTTCTGAAAATTGCAGTTAGGCCCCTATGAAATTTTATTTTGTATTTTGACCCTTTCCTCAAGCCCCCGATCCTTCTAACACTATCACTAAGACCCTCAAGATTAGTATTTCTCATTTCACCCTTGAAAATTTTGAAAAATTACCGTTTAGACCTCCCCGGGCAATTTTAAAAAATTATACTTAGGCCCGATTGATTTATTTGACCTTAAATTCACTCAATTCAACCTGAAACCACTTAAGAGTTGTTCTACACATCGAATACTATTCCTTGACACTCTCCGTTGACTTTTTGGACGTCGTTTACAGCAATTTGATAATATGACCTAATAGCCAGCTGTATTTTTTTTGTTGTACTGAAAATTGTTCCCGATCTTCTTTCTTTTATCACCAAAAATCATAATTTTAATTGCTCGTTGATACTATACCATTTTCTTGGGCAATCTCGGGTCCGAGGTACTTCTTCTGACTAATTCGGTCGTCCAAAGCTGTGTTAGTGTGCCCTATAGTTTTATTTTTTCTCAAATTTTCAACTTTGCCCTTTACCAAATATCATTTTATCCTCAAAATTATTCTCGGGTGTTACAACAAAATATGTCACTAGATTTAGGGTCGTTATGATATATATATATATATTCTATTGATGCTTTAATTTTATTGTTAGGACCAATTATATTTTCAATTAAAATAATGTTATATAGTTATAAATTTAAATTCAAAAAACTTCACACAATTATTATTTTTGTCTCTTTAAAATATAATAATAATTTATTTGAAATAACTAATTTAATTGCACTTCAAAATCAAAGTGTAATAAAATTTTTACACTTTGGGAAGATAATAAGACGTAATTAATTTGAAGATAGTGGCGTGGTGGTATCTGCACGCAATGCAAAGAATAAAGAATAATTGGGTTTCGTCCATTGTTATTGCGACTTGAGGCCATTATCATTGTCATATGACAGAGAGAGAAAGATGTTGATATTTCTGAACCATTCTGGCGGATGTCAGAAGGCAAAAGCTGCCAGACAAAGCGAAAATCACCCCCCTCGAGGACGGCCTTTCGCGCCTAGAATATTCTCCCAATCAACCAGCCAACCCTGCTCGGCCTCGGGTCGGGTTGGGTTGAAATCAGACAGTAATTGTAAAAAAATATCGCACTTTTTTATATTTACTCTTAAAATAACACTTTATTTGGTTGAGGTGTCCGTCCTGTGAGGAGTCTTAACTTGAAAAGAGAAGCACAAGTTATTCGTCAGTCTTCGCCCTTATCCTTCAAGCAGATGCGATGGACCGGTGCGAAAACTTTGCGATTCCTTGCAATCCTACACTGTGCACGTATATATACAATACACCCATATCAGAGATTTCTTGATGCCCTATTCTTTTTCCTTCCTGTCTCTTACACTAGCATTGTTAGGATGACTCCAACAACTCTTCAAACAGATCAATATGGTAAAATTATAGGGAATTAATCTCAAAATCAAAACTCTAATGGCCCTCACCATCGCTATCATCAAATTTTTTGATGGACCTCAAAAGGATCGCCAACAGTGGTGACCCAAATTTTCAACGGCAACATCACTATTTCCCTTCTCTCCAACGGCTATCAATGTCAAAAAAGACAAATTGCAAGCGCAATAGAAGACCAACAGAGATCGCGATGACAAGCAATAACAGAAGAGGCCAAGCAAATCTAGAGGCAACGATGACGAACAGAATGACCGACTATGTACCTATTGTTGAAACTTGTTGTTCTTTAGGTTTTGTATTGATTTGTGATTTGTTTTTCAATTTTTAATTTATTTATATATTGAATGAATGATATTGTGTATTTGTATATTTTGATTATTGAGTTTGTGTATGTATCTATTTAATTATTTTGTGTATTTATTTATGTATTTAATTATTTATTGTGTGTAGTAAAAATTATATGTAAGGTAAAATAAATATAATTAAAGTTTATTAATAAATAAATAATTAAATAGAGAGTGTTGTTGGAGTAAATATAATTTTTAAATTAAAATTAAAATATAAAATAAATTATTTATAATATAATAAAAAGAGAAATATAACCCTTTGAGTCATCCTTATCTTAGAGCAATTCCAATGAATACACTATTTTCAACGCCAACTTCAATTTGGCACAAAAAAGCTCTCCAATGACTACACCATTTTGGTGTTGAGTGAATAGTATAATATCAAATTTGGTGTTATATTATTCACCAATACTAAATATTTTTTTTATTTTATTTTCAATTTTACCTCTCTTTGTATAACTTCAAAACAACTTATTCCCTTTATATCCTTTATCACTTTTATTATATTTGTATATTTTGATTAATATTTAGAAATATAAATTAAATTGTTATAAAAGATATATATCAATGAAAATTTTTATTAAGATCTATAAAATGAGTATAATATTGAATATATTTTAAAATATTTAATATATTTTATAAATACCATGTTAATATAAAATGAACTATTTTTGTTTATGTATATGAAAATTTTTTATTTTAATAATTACTTAATAGAAAGAAAATATTCTTAATACAAAAAATCAATAATATAATAAAAAGCAACAACATTTTCATTAACTTAAATAAAAAATATATGATGAAAATAAAAAAAATTAAAATAAAAACAACAACAACATGGCTTAAAAATAAAATGCTTTCTATTCTTAATTCTAAACTATTATTTAAAAATTTGGAAGATCATCCCCATTTCCTCCATAACCACCAAAAAAAAAAATATGTGGATAAAATAAGATAAGAAAATTAGTTTAAATATTAAGTGAAAAAAATATTTATAGGAAAAATAGTTTATTTGATTTAAAATATTAGTTGAAAAATGAGATGGATAAATAATTAGGTGGATAAACAATTAGTTTGATAAGAGTTAGGTGAAAATAATTATTTAAAAAATTAGTAAGAAATTAATTAGAATAACATATTTTGTAAAAAATTTAAAAAAATTATGAGATTAATTTTTATTTTTTTATAAAATGTGACAAATTATTTTTAATTATATTATTATGCTAAGTTAAATAAATAAATAAATATTTATTAAATATTTATTTATTAAATATTTATTTATAAAATATTCTTTAAATATTCTCTTTACACTAATTTAATGTAACACATTGGAGATAACACTATGTTGCTGTTAAAAGTTTTAATATAAAATACTTTTGGATACCAAATTAACAGTGAATTTGGCGTACAACGTTGGAATTGCTCATAGGTTAGCCAATTGGGAAAGCCAATTCCTCGACACAAGACGCATTTTTCTCTCCCACTAACAATTCAAAGTCAACTATAAGTTTTTCTCGCCAGCGACAGTGTGAGAGAAATCTCTCAAAATGAGAGGGACTCCTTGTGCGCAGTGAGCACTGATCTAGCCTCTGCGCCCAGTTAAGTCACCATGATTAACCCCTTCATATTCTATCAGACTAATTGTGAGGGCGCATGAGATGAGCGATTCACCTTTTGGGACAAGTTTGGCTCAAGGAGACACAGTTGCAAAGAACTACAAGCCATTGCACCGATTGAAAGCCATTGTCGCATCTATCGGTGAACGTCCTTTAGTATTTTCCTTTTTTTAATGTAAAATTTAATATTGAAAATAAATCACGACCAAGTGAATACAAAAAGTTTATGTAAAAAAATTAAATTAGAAAAAATTATAAAAAAATAAAATATCAATATGATGATAATGTTACAATAATTATATGATATTATATACCTATTAATAAATTTGTCACTCTTATATATATATAAAAAAAATATTAAACACGTTTATATTATAATCAAAAAATAAGTCACAAATAAGATGAATCTTTAATTGTAAATGTATCCCAATCAAGTTAAATTTAAATCACGGGTCATAATTATCACAAGTTTCGCTTGTTAAATTTGTAAAGCAATAGCACCATAACTCAAAAAAAAAGTAAATTGAGTATTTGAAAATTTTAAAATTTGTTTAGAGGTTTTGAAAAATGAACAAGAAAATAATAAACTACAATCAAAATAAAATACAAGAAATACATGACAATATATAGTGGTGCGACTAAACAAAGCCTAATCTACTCTCTTAGCTCATCACTAAGAAATTCAAACATTTTACTAAATCCTCCTACCACACCAAGTAGGCCTTCTAGTATGTATCGCTAGAAATACAAAATTTTCTACCAAAACTCAGTAGGCCCTCTAACTCACAAGTTAAGAAATATGATAATGGTGCACAAAGAGAAAATATGGGAGATGAATCTCTCTGTTACGATGATATCTCAAATATAAATGTAAAGGGTTGAACAAATGATGAAAAAATTAATCAAAGTATTTTGAAAGAAAAATGAAAACACTGCTAGAATGAAGAAGTAAAAATACAAATGTTTGCTAGATAAAATTATTCTTGCTATTAAATAGTATTTATAGGCATCTCAAATGATTCAAAATAAACTAATCGTTTTTATAACCGTTGTGTTCACAACAGTTTGATTACTATTCACTATACGAAACGGTAAAAAATATTTTAAATCAATTTTTGAATATTTTAATTAAATTAAATATAATATTTTAAATGTCATAAAAAAATATTACAATATTTCTAACATTGAATTGTATGATGAAATTGACTTTCATTTTGCTAGTAAGTAATTTGGAGCACAAAGTTACTAAACATTAACAAACTAATTCCATTATCAAAATAAAATTATTTTTCATCATCATCAAAACTATTTCAAAAACAAAACATCACCACCTTAATACAAATTTCAAATATAAAATTATTTATAATTATTTATTCTAAAAAAATCACAAAAAATTAATCTCTCCCATTAATATCAACTAAGTCCACACAATACTCAATATTAGCACAATTAATTGCTTTCAAATAAATAAAAGGCTCCTCACTATAATTGATATTTTTAACCACACTTAAAGAATAGATAACAACATTTGTCTAGACATGTCTTGAGGGTTTGATATTTCTTATAGGTTTATTTTCTATAATACAATATTATAATGGATTGTCATTTTATTTATAGCTTGACTTAATTTAAAACTAGGACTTAAATATGCGATTCTTATCAATTTCAAACTTCGCTTGAATGTCAGACCTCCATTGACTTGTAAGGTTAAATTTTGTTGAAGACAAACCAACGAATCATGGTAATTTAATCAGATATAACATTTCTTCTAATTATAATTTTAGATATTTTTTTATTCCATAATTTATAGCCCATAATACTAGATTTATAATCAAGAAAAACACACATTTTATATCTTGTTTATAATTTTCCATTATTAACATGCGCAAATGTAAAACATTATAACAATTTTAAATTAGAATAATTTACAAGAGTATTAGACTATATTTATTCGGAAGTTTTATCAACAATGTCAATGGAAGGAAAATAGTTAACTAGAAAACATGTCAGATTTATAGCCTTAGTTCATAATGGCTTAGGTAAATTGAAATTAGACAACATGCAACATATTTTTTCTATTAAAATTCTGTTTATCCGCTCGGTTACATGTTACTTAAAACTATTAAATGCTTTAGAATTTCTCATTTCCTACAAAAAATTATTGAATTCATTTGAATAAATTTATAAATCATTATTTGTACAAAGACATTTAATTTGCTTTTAAATTTATTTTTCAATTATAGTCTTTCATTGTTAACTATTATATTTTCCATCAATAACCCTTTATTGTTTTTATTTTTTTTACCTTTTTTAATTCCGCCACGTTGGACTCCTAAACAAAATCTTGATAGAAATTTAACTCCGTCACTGAGGTGAAGATTAAAAATTTAATGGTCATTGTGTAAACAAATTGAAATTTAAAAATTAATTTATTATAAAAAACAAAGTTAAAGAATTAAGGATACAATTCACCTTAAACGTTATGTAAATAGTATTTAGATAATGGTACCTTGAATGTTGTCTAAAGCTTGATGTATAAAGTGTTTTGTATAAAATAAAATGGTATATTACATAATATGAAAGCTTGACGTATAATATAAAGATAATATTAATAATTACTTTAATATAATAGTTAAATTTAAACAAATATATATTTTTTAGATAATATGTACTATTTTTAGTTTGAAAATAATTTTATTAAATATTATTTAAAATTGAAGTGTATCTAATGGAAGTTGATCATTACCATCAGTATTACCCCTAATATAAAGGGTATACTATATAATATTTTTTTATTATATAATATATTTTTTTTACAAAATAATATATCCTTTTATCTTGTAGGGAATATGAATGTAATTAATATTATAAAAAATTTTCTCCTAAAATAATTATTCTTGCGTAATTCCTTATGCTCGTATAATTAATTATGTTAGAAAAGATAAATCACAGGTTGTACCTTTAGTTATTGTTCAGAGTGATGATCAAACTCACAATTCACTGAATTAATATCGATATATTATTTATTCGATTGCTCGATCTATACCTTGAAAATTATAAAAAAAAATCCTCTTGTGATTTACTATTCTACACGTTATGATATTATCTTTAGATACTTTATTCATGCTTAGGCAATTGGTACTCTTGGATATAATTTTTTTTTATTTTTGATCTTGTACCGTTGTGCGTATAATATTAAACTATAATGCCATTTTTTTCAAGGTTAAAATGTAAAAGCAGATGTCGTGCTATCTTCACCTGATGGTGTCTATCATTATTTATTAATCATAATACTTTATGATAAAAATTCACAAATCAAAACATACAAAAATAATATAATTAAAATTTACAAAACTGAAGCCTAATTATAATATTCACAATGACGTGTGGTACCACAAACAATTTGTGCGGCGGGAGGCGGGAGCACGGAAGCCTGTGCTACCACGGGTAAGCATGTGGTGTTGCTTTGTGCCGCGGGAGGCGGGAGCACGGAAGCCTGTGCTACCACGGGTAAGCATGTGGTGTTGCTTTGTGCCGCGGGAGGCGGGAGCACGGAAGCCCGTGCTACCACGGGTCAGCATGCGGTGGCCGCACACTTGCAGACAGAAGACTCGTCTTTCCTCGTGCTTTCCTTCCTTCCTCGGCCCGTCGTCAGTGACGCTTGACTTCCACGTCGGTTGCCACAACCTCCTTCTGTTCTTTGCGAAAATGATAATCTTGAAAAAAGGGGAAGGGGCTGGGAATTGACGACGTGGGCCTAATAACGCTTTGAATTGGACGGACTCCTTTGCAACTTTTGCCTACGATTTTTAATATTTAATTTTGATATTTAAATAACTATAACTGTTTTTTAAAAAAATTAATAATATTTTTTATAAATTATTAATTACGAACACTTTAAACATTTTTTGAAAATTATAAACATTTTTACATAATAAAAATATTTATTTTTTTATAAACTATAAATACTTTCTATACATAGCAAAAATGTTAATAATTTTTTTATAAAAATATTATTATTTTTTTTAAAAATACTTATAATTATGTAAGTGTCAAAATTAAATATTCAAAGTTAATATACAAATAACATTACTAACACACATATATATATATATCGTATTTCATTAAACTACTATGTGGAATTTACAAAAAAAAAAAAAAAACTATTATGTGGAGTATCGGTTTCTTGATAGGAGTTTTTTGTTCATTTTTTCTTTTGTTGTTGTAAGTTTGTAAAAAATAATTTAAGTATTTAGTTGTAAAATTATAAATAACTTTTTGAATGAAAAAGTCAATATATTTTTTAGGTAATTGATGATGCGGTGGACGATTACCCTCTTCCGCCTCTTCTTGTGCACCTGCAATGGAGACGAAGACTTGCTATCCCGGTCAGTCTCTAACAATCGAGTCAGATATCTTGAACTAGAATCTCAGTATAATTACTTATGCTGTATTTTAAAAGTAGAAGTTCCTCCTCTTCTTATTCTTCTCCCGAGATAAGGATCTTAGAGAGATCTTCAGGATCTCCCCTCCAATATTCTCGAAATTTTATTGATAAGGATTCCATAATTGCACTCGTCTCTGAAGAATTCTAGATAGCTCCTGCCTCTGTAACCCTTGGCAAGATGGTCAATCCCTAAGAATTCGGAGATTTCTTTACCGCGTACCAGGCCAACTGGCGTGGTGATGCCTATCCGCCCCGCATCCCCTAGACCCAAGCAAGATAATATAGGTGAAGCACCTCGTTAGGGAACACGTGACACAGCTGTCACTGGATGCCGCCCGGGGTATTGGCGTAATTACGGACTTGAGAGAATTTCCCTCATCAGTAATTAACATTATTTTTAACGGAACTTAACTTTTGACTTGTAAATAAACTAAAAACTCATTAGTAAACACTATTTAATTTTTTTTTTATAAATTTACGTCTCAAAAATACATAACAACTTACCTTAAAACCATGCTAAACAAATCCTAAAAATATTTATTTGAAAAAAGGGAAATTATACATTTAACGGGTTACGGTGTATTTTGTAGTGATATTGAGATATTGTTATAAACAAGATATTATTAAAATAATGATGAAATTTTAATTTCGAATCTTGTTATGATAATGTTTGCTAGCTAGCTAGCTAGTGTTACCATAAGAGGAAAAGGGCCAAATATTCTGTAATGTTGTGTTCAATTTCTTGCTTGGATTTATTTTGATAGCGATACACTATGTTATTTTATTTATGAAAAATGTTATTTGTACAGAAAATTTTTACAAAAAACTTACAGAAACGATATATCGTGATATTTTGATCTGTTCATCCCCTTCTTCTTCTCCCCCCTTCTTTTGTCGCTGCAACTTCGCCTCCGCCTGCTCTCACCGCCGCCTCGCCTCGCCTCGCCGCTGTAACCTCCGTCGCCTCACCCCCGTCGCCTCTGTTGCCTCGCCCTGTTGCCTCTACCGCCTCATCGCGGCGCCTCGGTTGCCTTGCCGCCTTGCCTCGCTGCGCCTCGCCTCGCCTCGCCGCTGCCGTCGAGGTTGATGGTGTGAGAGGGAGAGCTAGAGAGAGAGAAAAGGGGAGAGAGATGATATTGGGTATTTGAGTCATTTAGATCATTTATTGTAAGAGTAAAATAGATATTTTATTACTTCTGTAAGAATTTTGTATAAATTTTTCTGTACAAATAGCATAACCCTTTATTTATTTATGCATCCCTCCACAGTCCATCCCAGACCAAGTTTACCTTCTCATCCAAAACTATATATTTCAATTTTTTAATGTCTTTGCGCCAAATAGATTTTATTTATCTGAGCTGAGCGTGAGATTAAGCGGACAATTATTTAATATTTTAATCTGCTCTTATCTCCGTTTAGTTGTATATTTTTTTTTGGATAAAAAAGTTTTAATTTTCTTTCATTATTTTATTTAAAATATTTATCAAGTAATCATTATTTTTTTATTTTTATGATACATATCAAGTGATTGAATCACGATACATTAGGATTCGTATTCATGGGTTCAATTATTTATTCTACATAGTAAGATAAAATTTTTATCTGTTATTTATGTTATTTGTTAAAATTAAGGGTACGAGCGGTGGGGATCACATAAGAATGGTGGTCCAAATAATGATTATTTTTTAAAAATAAAAAAATAATAAAAAAATATTTTTAATAATTTAAATATGACAATATGAACGAGAATGAATACGCAACTGCAAGTGCAGCGATGGGATATGATATTGAGTCCTCAATCCATATCCTCCTCTTTATTGTTATCCTAATTTTATACGAAAAAGTATATAAATATTTTCATTTAATAATTAATAAATAATTCATTTGTCCTCTAAAACTTAAAATAGTTAAACGTGATGGAAAAATTTGTAAGGTTTAGGAGATTAAATTTCAAATTTAAGGGTGTTATGTTTACTATTTAGTGATATTTTAATTATATATGATTTATGAATTTAATGAATGAATAATTGAATAAATAAATAAAAGTATTTATAATTCCCAAAATTTTAGGAGATTATTATTGATCTAAAAATCTCTTGAAAAAGAAAATTAAAAGAATGTAGTTGATTCCGGAAGGACGTCATCGTCGCGACCCAAAATTCTCCTAGTTTCGGGTCGAGCAAGCAAGAGCAATCTGCCCTTTTGATTTATTTATATTTATTTAAAGACGGTATTCCACGTGGCAGCAACGTGGTTCCGTAGTTTATCCGACCCGAACCCCAGACCAACCCAATCCATAACGTATCCGAGGAAAGGGGGGAGAGGCCTGAGCTGGAGGTAGTTTCAACTTTCAAGCTTTTCAAAAAGGCTTCAGCCCACTTCCTTCTCATCATTCACCACGCCAATCAACTCAAATACCCCACGCACCACCTCTCACGGCGGAGCTTCAGCAATGGCCTCTCAAGAACCGCCGGAGCAGCAGCGGTTGCTGCCCAACCGCCCGCCCGACACTGACGAGGAAGAGTCGGCCTACGACAAGACCGAGAAAGTCCACATCGTCGGAGTCGGCGAGTGGGACGACGACGACGGCGACTGGGACAAGACGCCGCCATTCTCATGGAAGAAGATGTGGCTCTTCACCGGCCCCGGCTTCTTGATGAGTATAGCCTTCCTGGATCCCGGGAACCTGGAGGGCGATCTCCAGTCCGGCGCCATCGCTGGGTACTCTCTGCTGTGGCTGCTGCTCTGGGCTACCGCCATGGGCCTCCTTGTCCAGCTCCTCTCCGCCCGGCTCGGCGTCGCCACAGGCCGCCACTTGGCTGAGCTTTGCCGCGAGGAGTACCCCAAGTGGGCCCGGCTGCTGCTCTGGGTGATGGCTGAGCTGGCCCTTATCGGCTCCGATATTCAAGAGGTCATCGGGAGCGCAATCGCCATCAAGATTCTCAGCAACAACGTTATTCCGCTCTGGGCTGGAGTCACCATAACTGCTTGCGATTGGTAAGTTGCTTTTCGTCTTATGTTCAATTTGATGGTCGAATTTGGGATTGGGGGGCTTCAGTTGTTATATTTTCTTGAGAATGAGTGCATTTTTTCAGTAAATTATCTTAAAATTGGAACTTCACCCTCTATTGTTTTGTTTTACCTTTTTATAAGGGAAATAAATATTACCCAAGCCTCTGTTGAGTTGAGAAGCAAATGAAGATTTGCCTATATGCGGGTTTGTTATGTTTCATCCCAGACTGCTTCTACTTTTTCACAATAAATGAACTGGAATCAAGTTGTGACTCGAAATAATCAATTAATATAAGATTTGGAAATATTATTTCCTGTTAGCTAAATGCCCTTAGCAATCAAACAGGAAGTCGGTTAGTTGGAATGAGTGATTTTGCTAATTTCTGTTTTTTCTATTACAGTTTTATCTTTTTATTTCTTGAGAACTATGGTGTAAGGAAACTGGAAGCAGTTTTTGCTGTTCTTATTGCAATTATGGCACTGTCATTTGCGTGGATGTTTGGTGAAACAAAACCCAGTGGAGTGGAACTTCTTCTTGGTAAGTTTTTTTTCTTTTCTTTTTTCTTTTTTTAATTTTTTTTTTCAAATTTGTAAGAGATCTTTTAATATCAGACTCCTATTTTGTTTTGTCTTGGGGAGAGTGTTAGCCTTCTTTAACTCTAGGCACTGAAATTGGATTTTCTTGCAGGTGTTTTAATCCCAAAACTTAGCTCAAAAACAATACAGCAGGCTGTGGGTGTTGTGGGTTGCATTATCATGCCTCATAATGTATTCTTGCACTCTGCCCTTGTACAGTCGCGAGAGATTGATCACCGCAAGATTGGCCGTCTTCGAGAAGCCCTAAAGTATTACTCCATAGAGTCAACAGTTGCTCTTGCAATCTCCTTTGTAATCAATTTATTTGTTACTACTGTGTTTGCAAAGGCATTTTATGGTACTTACGTGGCTAATAACATTGGACTCGTAAATGCCGGGCAGTATCTTCAAGAGAAATTTGGGGGAGGATTATTTCCCATACTTTATATTTGGGGTGTTGGATTATTAGCTGCTGGACAAAGTAGCACAATTACTGGAACTTACGCAGGGCAGTTTATCATGGGAGGTTTTCTGAACTTGCGTTTGAAAAAATGGCTCAGGGCATTGATAACAAGAAGCTTTGCTATTGTCCCAACCATGATAGTTGCTCTTGCTTTTGATACCTCAGAAGCCCAGTTGGATGTTCTGAATGAATGGCTTAATGTTCTTCAGTCAGTTCAGATCCCTTTTGCACTTATTCCCCTTCTCTTTTTGGTGTCCAAGGAAGAGGTCATGGGTGTTCTCAAAATTGGGACCGTTCTAAAGGTACATCTCTCTCTGGATACATTTCTTCTTCTCTTACTGAAATTGATCAGAGTATTTTATTAGCTGAATAATCATATTTACTACGCCTTAAATTCATTCAAGGAACTCTAATGAAAGAATCCTCATATTGTGCATCAGCTGATTCCATATAAAATCCTATCTCCTTTTTTTTTTGGCTTATAAACTTATGATGTGATAATAGTATTTATGACGTCATTTTGTTATCAACTGTTCAGCTGTGCTGTTTTCCTGTTACCTCTAGACCTTCTTGAACTTGTTTCTTATAAGTAGTGTACTACAAGTAAGAATGTCTATAATATTCATGATCTATGCTACGTGGACCAGGATGGATGTTGGTTTGGCAATATGCCCCTGATTATCAGTTTCAACTAATTGTCTCCCCTGCCATTATGAAGAAACTAGATATATTGTCTAATACTTCCCTTTATTTTTCAGTGAAAATGATGCGAACAAACAAATGTAGAGTTTATGCCGAAGTTGGAGTCTTTATGAATTATTAAGCAGTAAATATTATTGCTTCATGAGCTGCATGTTTAATTGGATATGCTACTGCATTGCCCATGTGCTTTTTCCATTGTCATGTGTCTGATAAAGGTTCACCACAACTTTAGAATGGTCCATGTGACATGGACTGTGATATTACATTATAGCACGATTCAATTTGAAATTTGCATGAAGATGTTGATAATGAAATAATGTGAAAATCAATCCTAGGAGTATTTTAAAAATTAATCAATTTGAAATATTACGTTATTGTAAATTTGTGAGATTTTATTTTTTTTTGCAAGCCTTCTATTGTTAGTGATGCATATCATCTCTAGAACAGATGGTGTGTATCAGTGAGGTTGATCATTATCTGTCTTTCAGTGTTTTCTCTAAAATGGATAACTTAACTACTTGCTGGTAGTTGGGTAAGGATAATTGATCATCTAGGTCCTAGCTCCTAGGATGCTAAAACATGCAAGGATGGATGTATTTGGATGTAGTTATACATGTGTTAGGTGGATTGGGTTAATTTTGTTCTTGCACTACTAGGATAGTATTTTAATATGGTACTTCTAACTACTTCAGATTTTTCTTTTGTTCTTTCTTTTGTTCTTGTGTGTCTATGTAATCTGGCCTTCAATTTTTCAATTTTTAAGGTAGGGGTGTCCATAGGCTGAGCTGGTTCGAGTCTAATATTAACCTGGACCTGAATAAGTCTTTATTGGGTTCATAAAATTAGACTTCGAACTGACCTAACCACAAAGTAAAACTGAACCAACGTAACCCAATAAAGTTCGGCTTGGGTCTATGACTATATTCCTGATGGCGTAACCCAAACCTGAATTTAATTCAATAGGGTCATAAAATTGTACCCAGAACTGAACTGAAATGATAAAAATTGAACTAAATTGAACCAATGGCATTTGTTCGTTTCTCAGGTCTACTCAGAATTGGACCCATTCACACCCCTGCCTTGGCATTGCCTAATACAAATATTCTCCTCAGTGTTCTTTGCCAACACTTAAGTGTTTTCCATTATAAATGCTTAAATGTGAACAAGGTGACCATCTCTATTACACAAATCATAGTTGAATACCTTACTCTCTGTGCTTTAACAACGACTTGGTAATGCAACTATGTGGTTTATCAATGACTTGTACTTCCACAAAGGTGAAAACATGCTTAGTAACTGTTATCAGGGTCTCCCCTTTTGTTATTTATGCTGCTGGAGAAGTGCCCCTTTGTGCTCCTCTCAGAACTTGAACTTGTCTATGGAAAATCACACAAAAGCTTGAGTGGTTTTTTTTTTTTTTTAGAACACACAAAAGCTTTAGTTAGGCAGTTGATAATTGGGTTTTTTGTTCCTATTAATATGCAAATGTCTTCTCCATGCAAATCTTGGTATGAGATTCAGTGTTATGCTAGGGTTTAGGCTATGTTTTCTGCCCTTAGTGATGTTCTAGTTGAGGCATAAATCCTAGGTGAATTA
Source organism: Diospyros kaki (assembly GCA_036245055.1). Classification (NCBI taxonomy): domain Eukaryota; kingdom Viridiplantae; phylum Streptophyta; class Magnoliopsida; order Ericales; family Ebenaceae; genus Diospyros; species Diospyros kaki. Next base: position 5,827,129 of record BSEG01000004.1, on the reverse strand, counting down.
CTGTTAATTGTGTGTTTTGAAACATGTGTCCAAACTGGGAGAGTTTATGATTAAATTAATGCTTGTATATTCATTTGTTTCTTCAGCTGCCATTGCTATCTAGGGGATTTTGAACTTTTCTGATTTGCTACTTCTTGTCCATTCTATGCATTTATATCATGGCTTACCTAAAGCAGAAGAGCAGAGCACAGTTCTTTTATTTGCTTTGTTCTGTTCTTATCTGCTCTGCCTATCAATTTTGGTTGTTGAATTCTAATAGAGTTCTGAAATGAAATTAGTGATTTTTTCCCGCTAATTGGAAATTCGGGAACTTATGAATTCACATTCTGACCTTTTTTTTTTCCCTGTCCTGTTTGTAGATGGTTTCATGGCTTGTGGCTGGATTGGTGATAGTGATCAATGGGTATCTTTTGCTGGAATTTTTCTCTTCTGAAGTGAACGGATGGTTGTTTGGTGCGGTGGTATCTGGTTTTACAGTTGCATATGGTGCGTTTATTATTTATCTCATAATACATGGCGTTAATCTTCCGAATTGGCTCGCCTTTGCGCGCACAAAGAGGGCCATAAACACAGGGAATTGATGAATCTCTTCCAGTAGCAACGTCTGAATGTGAATTGTAGAACCATGCTGCTTCACAGAGTGAGCTGGTAACCTGACATTGCATGACTAATCATTAGTTTGGGGCAAATCAATTCTTCCGAGAACTATACACATCTCTAGGGATTAGATGTGTGCCTGTGAAGTCAGAAGCAGCAAGTTATTGTAGATCCAGTGTGTCGTACGAAAGGACCATTTGCACGTCCTCTTTGAGCCTGATCGTTATCGGCCTTTCTAAATTGAAGACAAAAATACTAGATTAGGATGCTAAGTGGCCATACTTATCTTGCCCTGTGAAAGATGCAAAGACAGTGATGCTGTATTGTAATGCGATGACATTTTATGGTTTAGAACTTGGCAATGTTAAACATTTCCTCGGTATTATGCTTTTAATTTTTCTAAAGAAAATACAAAACGAAATTCATCAACAAATTCATAAGCTCCTTGTACCCCTGAACCATTCATGTGAAAGTGGAACTTTGTATGCCAGGGCTAAGTGCAACTGAACCAGACCGTTTGGTGCCATTTTCACACTTTTATCACTCACTTATCGAAGCCATGGCCGTTTTATTGGCAAGGTCTGGCACAGCCGCACAGGTGGTGGTCACCTTTTGTCTTTTGAGACCCTGAGATTAAGCAGCAAGCAAGCCCCAAGGCCATGTAGCTAAATATTGCTGTTTTTGCTCAGTTGAGTGAACCCCACCCTCATCTTGAAGATGTGAAAGTGGCAATAGTAGCTTTGGTGTCACACCTTTTGTCACCCTAATTTATTTACATTCGGTCAAAAATTCGAATAGAATGGGAGGATTGTGTTAGAAACTTATAGTTAGTATAAATTTTTAAAAAAAGATGAAAATAAAAATAATTGATAAATTAAAATTCTTATAATAATCAACTTATATTAGGCTTTGATATGTTATTATTAATATTATTATAATAAAAAAGTTCAAATATTTTTTTATACCTCGAGTTTACAACAAACAACAAAAATTATTACCACAAATGAACATCAAAGGAACCGCCAACAGAAAGCGCGCCAAAGGAAGGGCTCCTTTTATAACTTTCTTTTGGAAAAATTTGATTTTGAGACAATTATAATTTTAGATTTAGTTAGTTAATCGATTTATTTCTGAAGACAAAAAGGGTGGGTGGGTGACTTTGGAGAGGAATCGACAAGAAGGCGGGTGTTTGGGAAGGTTGCAAAGTCTATTTCGATTGGGTCCGCTGACTTCCCCTTCGTCCAAATCGAGATGTACTTAGATTAGATCGCCCCGACTCATCCCTCACTTCCGAATTCTCATCCAAGATGGCACCGGATCGATCTCGGTTCCCCCGCGCCACCACCGCCGTCCTGATCCTATTTCTCACAACGGCACTATATCGCTCCGATGCTGTTTCCTCCTCCTCCCTCCCCGAGCCTGCCGGCCAAGCTAGGGCCATTGTCCTCCAACCGGCCATCGGTGGCCGCAACCGCCACACTATGTTCCTCCCCCTCTCTCTTTCATCTCCAACCTCTTCAAGGAACTCCTCCGCGGGCGGCCGAAGAAATTCGCTTCGCCGGCTTGGGGAATCGAAGTCTGAGCACCCAAACGCCCGCATGCACCTGCACGACGATCTACTTCTCAACGGGTAAATCTTCCATTGCTGTTCACGTCTCTTTCGATCTATTTTTTGTGTGAAATCTCTGGCTGGCTATGGGTGTATGTATTGGATGGAATTGAAATCATGTGAATGAATGGATGCTGCAGTTACTACACTACCAGGCTTTGGATCGGAACTCCTCCACAGATATTCGCTCTTATCGTTGATACGGGGAGTACTGTCACATATGTTCCATGCTCTACATGTGAAAAGTGTGGTAGGCACCAGGTGATTTTCTTATATCCCTCGTTTAATTACTAGGCTTACGGAGACAGTACCCCTGTTTTAGGTATTACCAACATTGAACCATTAAATGGTGGATCCGTTTAGAATTTTTTCGCAATATAAGTTTTTGTGTGTAAACGGACTAGTTTTTTATCCGTTTTGATGAAGGTACTTAAATATAATTAATGAGTATCTCTTACTTGCACTAACTGCAACGGATGGAAAGCAACAATTGTGTCGATCATTTGAAAGAATGATGTATTCTCAATTTCGTTTCCGACCATGGTTTTGTAGGAAAATTTCCTAGGCATATTTGGTTTTTCAAATATTTTGATAATCAATTTTTCAGAACACCACATTGATTTCATGTTATGTGTTATAGTCAGATTTAAGGATACCTATAACAGATTCCACGTGTGCAAAATCCTTCAAAATTTCCTATGTAATGTTTCCTCTTTGAGCCTTCAAAACAACAAATTTTTTTTTTTCTTCTAGACTTTCTACGAGTATACTTAACTTCAAAATATTCTTGCTTGAAGTTAGAAACCAAAATCTCCTTAAAAGTTGAAAGATGTTAAAGCCAAAAAAAGAAAAAAAGAAAAAACTTGGCATTTAATCTTTCATCAAGTCAGAAGGCATAAAACTTCCCTTTAAAAGCTAAAAGATGTTAGAGGTTTTGAAAAGCCAAAATACACTTGGCTTTATTTCTTCATAAATTCTGGAAGGTATAAAGGCTTTTCTTTAAATCCCATAAAGTGTAGTCATCACTAGTAAGTTCAAAGGTTAGGAAAGTGAAGTATTGGGCCTTTTGGGATTTCTTGTCATTTGTAAATTGCTCTCCAATAATTTCTCATCATATTGTAATTATGCTTGTCAACAAATTACAATTTAGGTCAAAGGATAGAGATTTATTGTGAGCCCCCTTAAATTATAGTTTCTTATCAACTAATCTTCATTCCTTCTAACATAGTTGTCAAAGGTGTACCTAGGTGCAAGGCGCAGCTCTGTGCGCTTCATCACCAATGAGGCACAGCGCCATGCTTGGGGCGCTGCTTAGTGCACAAGGCATGCACGTCATGCAAGGCGCATGCCTTGTATATATAAGTGTATTAAAACCCTATTTCTTGTTCATTTGTCATCTTAGATCTTATTTCTTGTTAATTTGGTTGCATATTCTTGAGTATTGGTGAGAGATGAACATAGTGGTGTAAGTTGAAGGTCTGCTAGATCTCTCGCTTGTCATTGAGATCATTTGGCAGTGATGTTCACCTGTTAGAGAACTATTCATGTCTGTTTTCTGTTTTATTTTTCTTTCTTTCTTCTAATTTCTTTTGCAATTTAGAAGAAACTAATTATTTTCTGTAATTGTTTTTCGCTGTGTGTTCAACTATGATTTTTTTTTCTTTCTTCTAATTTTTTGCTAAGAAACAAATGTTTTCATTGTGTGCTCTACTATCTCTCTCTCTAATTTCTTTTGCAATTTAAAAAAAACTAATTGTTTTCTGTAACTGTTTTTGTTATTTTGTAATTTTTTTAATTTTTTCTAATTGCAAAATAAATTAGAAGAAACTAATTGTTTTGCAGTTAGAAGAAACTAATTGTTTTCTGTAATTGTTTTGCTATGATTTTTTTTCCCGCTAATCTCTTTTGCAGTTAAAAGAAATTAATTGTTTTTCTGCAATAACATTAGTTGTTATTATAGGTTTGTTTATTTGTCATTTATGATTTTATGAGTTTGCATCTACCTCCTTATAGGTACATATTGAAAACAATAATGAATAAGTATTTTATAATCATTTTGAATAAATCTGTGCCGCAGGTATGCATCGCCTTGCGCCTTGCACCTAGGCCCCAATCACTAATTTGGGCCTCATTTAAGAAACTATAATGTAGCCTTTTTTTTTGGGGGGGGGGGGGGGGCGGTGGGGTGGAGGTGTACCTTGTGACATCATTTTCCTTCATTTAAGGATGTTTATTTTACACCAAATATTTTACGTGCTAGCTTTAAGTTTAACTAGTTATTTAGTTTTTCAATTGGGGTTAAGCTAGGACAATTATTTCTATACTTTTATGCATTTGATTGGGTCATGATTCAGAAATGTTTCATGTATGCACACATCATCTGTAGATCTTTCTTTTTCTTGTTGCTTACTCATCTTTGTATCCACCAGGATCCAAAGTTCCAACCAGAATTGTCCACAACCTACCAGCCTGTTAAGTGCAACACGGATTGCACCTGTGACAATAACAGGGAGCAATGTATTTATGAGAGACAATATGCTGAAATGAGTTCAAGCAGTGGTGTGCTTGGTGAGGACATTATATCCTTTGGTAATGAAAGTGAACTTGCGCCCCAGCGTGCTGTTTTTGGTTGTGAAAATTTGGAAACTGGTGATCTTTACAGTCAACATGCTGATGGCATTATGGGTTTGGGCCGTGGTGATCTAAGTATTGTGGATCAACTTGTTGATAGAGGTGTAATTAGTGATTCTTTTTCCTTGTGTTATGGTGGGATGGATATTGGTGGCGGTGCAATGGTTCTGGGTGATATTCCCTACCCTTCTAGCATGGTTTTCGCGAAGTCAGATCCTGTACGAAGGTATGATTCATGAAATTTGTCTTATAGGTACAAATGTAATTATTCTTTTCGGCAAATACACTTGATACATCTCACACATTTACTCTAGTCTTGGGATGGCAACAGTCCATATTACAATATTGCGCTGAAGGAGTTACATGTTGCTGGGAAGAAGTTACCTTTAAACCCAAGGGTTTTTGATGGAAAACACGGTACTGTTCTGGATAGTGGTACAACATATGCTTACCTCCCAGAAGCAGCATTTCTGGCATTTAAGGATGCTGTAAGATTCATTTTTCTTATGACCTCTTCTAATTTTGTTATATTTATTTTTAAAATTAGTATTTAGCAAATACTTCTATTTCTGTTTAAATTCTTGATGAGACTCTGAAACATATTCATTTTTCATTTTTTTGGGGAAGTAATCATACATATACTTTCACAGAAAGGACAGACCTTGATAGAGGAAGAAATTTGGGGATACATCAGTTGGATAAATTGATTTTTTTTTTTCTCACTCATTTCCTCCCTGACGTCTCCCTATGTGATATACCAACTACCTCAAATTTGCAGGGTATTTTAGAAGTACTCACTTGAGAACGTGACTTAATGTCCTCTTGGATTCTGATCTTCTTTGTTCTCTCTCTCTCTGATAGCAAAAGATCCCCTTTCTTATTGATCCGTAACAAAACGAAGTGAATTATATTCTCTTAAGGTGGAAATGCAAATTATTGAGCTTCATTTACTTTTAATGATGAAAAAAGGAAAGAGTTTAATGAAACAAAGGGACCAAAGGGGCACATCTTGTTGATAACCTTTTAGATTTTAGAGGAAAGACAACTGATTATTATTTGAATAGTTAAATCAATTACTACATTAGTCTCTATTATTGCCTTGGATTCCTTCAAACATTCTTTCGAGCATCATAACTTTAAGGAAATTGGAAATGGAAGTTTTTTATATGATTGTAAATTCCCTTAAAAGTTAAAAGGAGAATTTTATAATGGTTATAAGATCAGCTTTGTTGCATAACATAGCATGTCAGGAAATAAAACATAAAAATGCAAAAGATAGGCATAATGGAAATGTGGATATTTCAATGGATGTATGACCATACAAGAAATGATAAAATTAAAAATAAGGTTACTTATAATATGGTTAAAGTGACTCCTATTGAAGATAAGATGCATGATACATGATTAAGATGGTTTGGGCACATGAGTAGATGATCGACAGAGGCCCTTGTGAGGATAGTGGATGGAATCAAAGAAGTTTTTGGCAAAAGAGGTAGAGAAAGACTAAGAAAAACTTGGTTGTGACCTCTTAAGTATGATATGAGTTACAAAGCCTTACAGAAAATGTAAAGATACAGATGATTGGCAAGTTAGAATTTATGTAACTGGCCCCATCTAGTGAGATTAATGTTTGATATGTTGTTGTTATATGGGTAATGAAAATTCTTAAATGTGTTTACATAGGGTAGAGGAGACCCATGCATATAAACCAAAGAGGTAGAGGAAGAATAGATTGCAAGGGTTGATAAACTTAATACATGAACAATGGGTAATGAAAATTCTTGAACAAGGAGACAGGTTATATTGCATTACAAGGCATTTCATGGGAATTAAGTTTATCTAATACAAATAATTTCTGAATGAACTAAAGCCAATCCCATAGGGAAACATGCTGGCGTACTCACTTGTGTTTGCATATCCATTTTTCATGTATTATGTGTTATTTCTAATTCATTTTACATGGATCTGGATGTGGGCATTTGTCTAAGTTTTGGACCCTTCTAAACTATTAGTATTAGGATATGTCTAGATATTGTGTATGAATACATGGACATGTAATGTATTTTTTAATATTAATTTATGTGGGCGAAGAAAATTTCTATTATCAAAAGGGAGTTTCTTCTTTAAATATTGTTAAAATTAGAGAATTCTAATTTAAGTAAAGGTGTTGAGAGCATTTCATATCCTTACTCATATAATGTTTGCTAGGCACACTTGCATGAGGGGAATAGAAAAGCCCATGTAGCACTAGTTAAAAACATTGTTCTTTGCTTAATCATGCATGCAGGCATCTAATATATTCATGTGTTGATTATGGATATGCAGTTGGTAGGGCTGGCAATAAGCTGAGCTGAGCCGAGCTAGGCCTAGTTTGAGCTCAGTTCGATTGATTTTAGCTTGACTCATAGCTCGGCTCGAGTTCGATATGAGCTGATTTTTTTAGATCGAGCTCGGCTCGATGATGATTACGAGCTGGCTCATCTCAGCTCGAAACTGACTATCAACTTACTTTTATGTATATATATATTTAAATAATATATGTGATATATATAATATATATTTATTTATATTTAAATAATATATTTATAAAATTATTAAGTATATATTTATATTGTTGAGTATTAAGTAATAAATAATTTTTTATTTAATAAATTTATAAAATTAATATATAAGTATATCGAGCTGGCTCGTGAGCCAAATGAGTCGAGCTAATGGTAGCTCTAGCTCAGCTCATTTACTAAATGAGCCAAATATTTAAGCTCAAACTTGGCTCATTTGTATCACGCGTTAGCTTATTGAGCTAATTATTGAGTCGAGTTTTGAGTCAGCTCACAAGTAGCTCGGCTTATTGCCAGCCCTAGCAGTTGGTATTGCTACATGGTTGGCTAAGTTTATTGCATCACAATTTCAACACTTCTCATGCAGGTGCTTTAGTAATCCCATATTTCAATCTTTAGTAACCTAGAGGTCAAGCCAATTGAGCAGTTATGGAAAATTTCTCAACAGGCACAATGTTTTTAATTGCCAAGATGTGTGCAGCCTCCCTTGTCTTAGTTGTCACACCCTCAGGTTGAGGGCTGGGCAATCTGGGGATTCAGTGAAATCTCAAGAAAGAGGATAGGAGTTGAGGAAGAAACAGATAGAATGAGAGAGGTAGAAAGAGAGGGAAAATTAGAGAGAGGGATCGAGAGGAAAGAGAGTGAGAGAGTTGCAGCCTTCTTAAAGGCTACTCCTTTCAGTTAGGTAGCTAACTGTCAGCTGAAGGAGTTGTACTGTTCTAACCACTTAGCCACTTGCTGTTACAGTTGGTTACATGAGTTCACCCCAATCACTAATCTACCCCTGGGTCATAACATTAGTCAAGTGAGCCTCCACCTAAGCCATCTGATTCATGATCTTGGTTAAACAAACCTCCACCTGAACCATCATTCTTACTCATTACTGGGGATCTTTATTGTTTACTTCATTTATCTTGTATCTTAACACTATAATGCCAGGCTAAGTTGGGCGTAGGACCAGACTTTCTCAGTGTTTGTTCAGTTGTGATAGCATTGTGGTATTGACTCTCTAGCACCACCACATTGCTTGGGACATTTGAGAAATAGTGCTAGTTAATGTTAGTTGGGGGTTTGACGAAGTGTCTGTTCAACAAAGTCTCTGTTTGATGAGGTGTCCAACCCATCTTATTCACGAGACTTGTGTGTTAGATAAGGTATTCAGTCCTATGAGAAGGATCAGTGATGGTTTGCTGCATCACTTCATACTTGTGGAACAGGCCCAGTACCTTTTCAACCAGAGGCATTTGGAACTTTCAGCTTGTCTACCATCTGAACTTGTTCCAGAAAAGGACTGTCAAAATGGAGCAATGCTAGGCCCTTGCCCTATATGGTGGTTTAGGCTTCATGATCTAGCTCTGGTTAAAAACTGAAAATAATGAAGCTGAACTCTATTTGTTCACCTGCAAGACGACCATCCTCCCCTGTTGTGTTGAAATTATAGGCCATTATATCTGGGATCTCCTTTATTGCCGTCCCCTAGAAACACCTCAGTTCTCACTCAACCCATTTCAGGATTCTACTTAGTCTTATCTACCATACTACACAGAAGGCTTTGCCAGGCAACATAATCACTTCTAATTGGACAAACAGATATGCATTTAATATATTTTTGCCTTCTTTTTTTTTCCTTCTCTTTTTCATTAAACAACTTTTATTGCCTTTAAATAGTTTGCATTTGATCTACAAGTTGGTGTCGCTTCCTGGTTCTTGTATTAGGATGTAACAAACCTTGAAAAATAGCAACATGCTTGGTCTAAACCTTCTTTTGTTCCTCATGGTGTACATTTTCCCAGATTTAGTTATACTTGAGATTTCAATATTTCCTTTACTGTAATTTTTTTGTTGTGTTCCGTGCAGATTATGAAAGAACTCCATTCATTAAAAAGGATTCCTGGTCCTGATCCAAATTATAATGACATTTGCTTCTCTGGTGCTGGGAGGTTGTCTCCATGCTACAGCTTTGATTACTTATCCTTGTGTTATGACCAATGCTTAATTTTTCATGTTTTACTAATAAAAAAATATTTCATTGTCAGGTCTACCTATAGAAAAAAAAGAGGTTAATTTTCATGTTTTGTTCAGTGATATCTTGCAGATGTCAAAAACATTTCCAGTTGTTGACATGGTATTTGACAGTGGACAGAAGCTGTCACTATCTCCTGAAAACTACTTGTTTCGGGTAAGCATCTCTTCTTTATATTCTCTTTTTTATTTTTCCCTTCAGGTTGACATGTTTGGGGGCTTCTATCATCCTTGCAAATATTTATTTGTATACAGTGGCTAATTGTTTGTTTTTTGCTTTATCTCATTTCATGTCTTTATAAAGCATTCAAAGGTGCATGGTGCATACTGCTTGGGGATTTTCAAGAATGGAAATGATCCAACCACCTTGATAGGAGGTATCATATACTAAGGATGGAAATATTTATTTGCATCAGTATATATGTATTCTTTGTTCATCTCTGTTGGATGGTTTGGGCTTATTTGAGTTGAGAGGTAGGGCTTGAGGTACAAGTCGACAAATAAGATAAAAACAAAGAATTCAAATAAACAAAGTACTTTTAATGTGATTCATCCCTGATGGGGTAAGTTTGCCCGGAGAAAGTTAACAGACGTTATCTTTAATGGACATTATGATGTGATACACAAATATTTTTTGTCCCCTAAAAACTCTATGAAAATGTAACCAAAACTATGTAATTCTTCTTTTTTGGTAAATAAAAATACATAACAAAAAGGAAAGAATTGTATTCAGGGACAAGAGAAGCCAGCCTGGAAAAACCAAGCAGGAAGCTCTAAATATCCCAGGAGATACTGGAAAAACCAAGCAGGAAGCTCTAAATATCCCAGGAGATACTGGAAAAACCAAGCAGGAAGCTTTAAATATCCCAGTAGCTAATACTTTGGAAATTGGTATAAAAATGACTCAGAAAGCATAATTCTAACAGAGTAGCGCCAAGTTAGATTTCTGGAGAACCCTTTAGAAAATATTATCCCCTTTATAGAGAGTACCCCTTTTTTTTTGTTATTTTCCAAATCACCAATTCCAATTGTTATAGTTAAAATAACTTCATTAGCCAAACCAGGCTGAACTGATTGTTGATAGTGTGAAAACATAATATACGTGTCAGTTGATAAAAAGTGAAAAAGTGAGCAGAAATAATGCAAAGTGAACATATCACATTCAGCCACTAGGATTAATAAGGTTGACCTAAAATGGATGGTGGATGCAAATGATCAAGAAACTTCAGTAAGAAGAAGAATAAATCTCCCAACTTATTTCTAAGTACACCAGATGGATCCTGCCAAAAAGGATGTAGAAAATACAAATCTGTAATCTTTTATAGCAAAATGATAATAATACCCAGAATGAAACTTCAACAAGTAATTTCTTGAGCCTCTGTGGGCTTTATCCACTGAACACGCCCTGTTTGTGTGATGTCATCCCCAGTGACACCACTTTCTGGGTTCCCCTAGTTACCTTGGCTACATCAGAAGCATAACTCTAATTCCTTTACAAGAGTTTAAAGGTAAATCCTCACTGGGCAATAGAATTTTCTTCTCTTAATCCCCTGAGCAAAACTGTAGAATCAGGAAAGGAAACAAAAAATCATTATATTATTATGATAATGTGGCTAACATCTCTTTTTTCCTCTTATATCTGATCTATAGTTTTGTTTACTGGATACATTTTTTTACAGGAATTGTTGTCCGCAACACTCTTGTGACATATGACCGTGAGCATGAAAAAATTGGTTTCTGGAAAACTAATTGTTCTGAATTATGGGAAAGACTTCACATAGTTAGTGCTCCTCCACCTGTACATTCAACTTCTAACAGAACAAACTCGACTGAAGAACTGTCACCTGCAGTGGCCCCTACCGCACCTGATCACCATATTTTTTCAGGTGCAATAAGAAGTGCAAGTTTATTCATGGCTAGTCCACTTCTTATAAGTACATTTGGGAGGTTGTGTTCACCTGAATTGTTCAGATTTGGTGGTGGTGGGAAGAATATATTGCAGTATAAATTTATTTTACCCTAGCAAAACTGGACAACTTATGTCTATTCTGTGCTTCCCATTAATTGACAACTTTTACACTATTAACTAGACACATATATTTCTAATTAGATTCACATCTTAATTTTACACTTTTTGTACCCAAGGCCTTGCCCCCTTGATTATTCACATTCATCCTCCCCCCCCCCCCTCTCTCCTCTCTCTCTCACACACACACAATGTGATTTTTTGATGTTGTGCACGCTAATGTTATGTGCTGTTTCTTCTTATTATTCTGTTTTTTTTGTACTTTTTTTTCCCAGTGGAATTGGAGTTCTTGCCTAAGATACCTCCCCAACACAATACTGTTTAACTCACTCGCCTTGTCATGTCTCTCATGACAACCCAGGGTGTCACATATGTTGTCAAACTTCTATTAAGATCATGTCCGAACCGGTAGTCATGTGCTCTCATGTAGCTTATTTGACTTCCTCATAACATCGACCTTTTGGACTACTTAATGTCCATGCTATTTTTTGTTAGTTCTATTTCAACTGAGGTCAAACTGGCTCTTGCATTTTGAACAATATCATGCAGGCAGTTCTTGCATCTGATATGGTTTTCATGCTACCTTTTGATGTGCAGGGGAATTTCAAGTTGGACTCATAACATTTTACATGTTGTTGAGTGTCAAATACACAGATTTAAAGCCTCACATGAAGGAGCTTGCTCATCTTATTGCCCAGGAATTAGATGTTAATAGTTCTCAGGTAGCTTTAGTTTGAAATGTATCATATCCATTTCAATAGCAGATTATTGATTGCAGCGTTTGGTCTGGAATTTCTCCAATTTATTTCCTTTTTGGTGTCCATTTTATCAATATAAAGTAATGTCTTGTAAATAATTTCCATCTAACTTGGGTGCTTTTCTCTTGGGTTAATTGTTTCAGGTCCATTTACTGAATTTCACTGCTAAAGGAAATGATTCTCTAACAAGATGGTCTGTTCTTCCTACAGGATCTGCTGACTACTTCTCTAATACCACTGCAATGGTGAGTTTGCGTATCAGAATTTGTACAGATTTTTCTGTTGAGAAAAATCAATTGCTAAACTACACTAATTGGCAGAGTATTATTGAGCGGTTAGCTGAACATCGTGTCCAGCTTCCTGAAAACTACGGGAGCTATCAATTGGTTGAATGGAATGTTGAGCCTCCTCCAATACAGTAAGCTACTGTTTGCCTGCTGCAGTTCTCTTTGCATCTCCCCCTCCCAATTCATTTGTTAAGATCTCTCTCCCTCTCTCTCTCTCTCTCGGTTGCATTGATGCGGCAAGAGAGGGGGGGGGGGGGGGAGTGGCGGGAGGGGGTTCTTGTTCAAAAAACTTGATTTTCTTGAATTCATGCAAAAAACTTGATTTCCTTTCCTTTTTCTATTGAGTCCATCTAGTTGCTATTATACTGCTGTGGTCACAGTTGCGTTTTTGACTTGCCCGTACAAATACTTGACCCTTGTAGTATAGATCTATGATTTCATGTATGTCTTAGAAACTTTTCACGCTAACTATTTCCTCTAAATGATCCAGGTCCTGGTGGCAGCAACATTACATGGTTGTGGTTGTAGCAATTGTTCTCGCACTAATTGTTGGATTATTGGTTTCTGGGGCATGGATTTTTTGGAGACAGTGGCAGCCAACACTTAACTCATACAAGCCCGTCGATGCTGCTGTTCCTGAGCAAGAACTCCAACCGCTATGAACTCAATTTGTCTTGTCCATATGGTTTATGACAAAGTTTATGTATAGGATGGTGAGCAATACAGCTAGCAATCTGAACAGAGTTTGGTGAAGGGACCATACATGCAAACCAACCTTCTAGGCTTTTATGGTGTCTCTCAGTAAAGTGTTATAGAACTGTGAAAGGGGAATTGCCCAAGTAATCAGGTTCTCACATAGAGAAAATTGTATGTGAATAGTATATAAGACATAATTGGTCGACGGTCTGATCTACAGGCCAATTTTTGCGAATGATTTGATGTTTAATACAATGCCGCCTTCAGATGATGCCTATTTGTCCAGGAATAATTCACAGGATTTATAGTTTTACTTTGACCGTATAAATTTACGCTCATCCTAATTTGATTGTGAGGGTTAAAATCAATTTCACACATTTTTTTATGTTCTGATAGATAATATTTTGCGTAGTTTTTCGCTGTTACATGTAACATATAGCTATCGCCAAGACCATTTCAACGGCCCCTCTTTCTCTCTCGTTCTCCTTAACATTTTCTCAGTTGACTAGAAGTATAAATGTCTATTATTATAATTAAACCTATTTTGTTTGAACAAAAGGCATTAGGTTAGGTGGATTTTCAATCAACTTGGATTGGCAGGGAGGAACTGGTGATGGTGGGAGGGGGGAGGGGATGAGCCCAATTGACAACGATTGCATTTTTTGGTGACAACATTGACCTAACGAATGCATTTTTTGGTGACAACATTGACCTTTGGTTGTTGACTATTATTGTATAATTTGTATTGAGAATGAGAGAGAGACCCAGAAAGGATAGGGAGGGACATATGTGGAAAGAAGAAACGTTCTCCTCTTCTATTAATTTTTAATTGTTTATTTAAATGCAAGTAGTTCGATATTATTTTTATTGGTTAATTAAACAGAAGAAAAACTCATCTCAGTTGACAGTTGACACTTTCCAGTTCACATTGACAACACTAGCGACATGCATGTCATTAATTGATATTACACACACACACACATATATATATATAACATAAATAAACATATTTTTATTTATATAATACATCAAGTATATAAAAATTAATGAAATTGGATCAATTGGATTGCGTTTTCTATCTCTTTCTATTAACAAAAAAAAAAAAAACCTAATAAAAATTGAATTTACACTTTTTAAAAATTTATCTCAGTTATGTAGGTATGTAAAGGTTAAATAACCTCATTCGACCCAGCTATTCGGTCTAAAGCTTCGGCATGGAAGACAATTGCCAAAATAGGCAAAATCAAAAGCCACGGCATGCAGATGCAGTGCAGCAAAATCAAATCGTCGACTTATCGCTTTTTATTTTTCCATAAATTTTCGGAGAGTAAAGTGGACGGGTCCATATCTCCGGGATCTCCACTCCAACTTGTCTTGGAACTGGAAGGAGTTTGGTTTATAATAAACAATGGAAAGAAATTCAAGGAAGTTTCTACGGGCAAGAGCCAGAGGTGTAGATGGTTGAAAGCCCCGAATTAACAAGTAGGAATGATAACGTATACATGAATAGTCGTATCTTCACATACTATTATTAATAATAATAAGAGGCAAGAAAGAATAATAAATAAACGAAAAAAAAAAAAAGAGGGCGAGGACAAAAGGGAAAAGCAGCAGGGGCAACCGAGCGGAATTGGAATTTCAGAACTCTTCTGGCTGGGGACGGGTTGCGAAGACGGCGAAGTTCCAAACCCTTTGCTCGGCTCAGGTAGCTCTCTCTCTCTCTCTCTCTCTCTTATTTTTTTTCGGTTTGATCCGTCTAGGGTTTATTTTTTTCCTCTGACTCTATACACACACATCTTGCTTCGAGATTGATCGCTTAGCTTGTTCTCGCATTTCCGTTGACGTCCGTCCGGTTGAGACAGATATACCTAGACCATCTTGGTTGTACCCCGAAATTCCTAGTCGCCGACGCTTATGTTTACTAATTCAAACATTGAATCGAGTGAAATTATACGGCAGATCGTATGTTCCATTTATAACTATTATATATGCACGCATATACACCTAAGTCTGCCTTTGTGTCTATTTGGTTCTGGAATTTGTTAGAATATATCGATATATGTCTTTGAGAATATAGGATTCTGCATAACAGCTTAGATTGTGATTTTTGGCATAAGTTCGTTAGTTGGATTATTAGTCAACACTGTTATGTATGCCACATCCTGGCTTAATAATTCATTCTGATTTGGTTTAGGCGAAGTGACCTGTGTTGGCAAAGCAGCTTGAGAGGGGAACAGGAAAAACGGTGTTGGTTTAGCTGGAACAATCAGTTATTTCAAGTTTAAGTTGTGTTTTCCCTGGATGAAGAGCAAAGTTTCTTAACATGTAGACAAATAGGCATATATCTCTATTGTGATATAGATGTGAAGGCGTGCATATCTTGATAACTTCTTAGGATGATCTTCTCCACTTAACTTAGACAGCATTTTAGTGACCTTCGATGTCAGGTTATTACTTTGATATTTTGATTTTATGTAGTATGTATGCAAAGTAATACACTTGGACACTTTATAGAACTCGTATCTTGGACATGTTGTCCAAACTACACTAAGAGAGGTTTATATGGGGTGCTAACTGCTAACAAACCCAATTTAGAACTGAATAATCAAAAATAAAAATAAATAAATAAATAAAAGACTAATTAGGAGAAAAAAATTCTAATTGAAAATTCTTAAAAATGCCTAGAGTTCATTTTAAAGCCTTCACATTTAGGTCCTCTACCAGAAAGAACTTGACTCATCAGATGGACTGCAAGTATCACTTAAAGAGTTTAGTGAATAGTGAGCCAAGTGACATCTGAATTTGGATGGCCTTTCTATTTATTCAACACCCTATCAAAACCTTTCTGAGATGAATCAGCATTTTCATCATCTAGTGCAACTTCAATTATGCCCTTTGCCATGAAAGATGTGGAAACCAAAGAACTTGATGACACTTGCAAGGACACTAGAAGGAAAAATCAGATACTAAAATGTGCTCAGGTAGCCTTCATTAATTTCCCTAGCTTGATGATGTACATTAGGTCCAAGTTTGCTAATGATGAGGAATTGTCTATTAACTTGAGTATGTAGCTTCTTGAAAGAGTGTATAGGATGAATTTGGACTATAACACAGTCACTCTCATTAAATTCCCTAGCTTGATGATGTACGTCAGTAACTAGTTTATAATCATCATTATTTATTACACCTGATCCCAGCATGCAAATTGTGGATATGTTAGGCAAAGTTTTAGTGGGCATGGAAATTGAGTGACAGGGAGTAATTGCGCAAGGTCTAAGGAGAATTGCCGGTAGACCCATTTGATAGAGTTATTGTAGGCAAACTCCATCTTTGGCAAAATCAACATCCAATTACTGTTTTTTCTCCTAGAAGACAGCTAAGCAAATTACCCAAACTACAGTTAACAATCTTGGTCTGTCCATAAGTGTAGCGGTGGAAAGTGCCTAAGTGGAAGTGAATTTCAAGCTAGTGCTAAATAATTTTTGAGGTCTTTCAAAAATAACTAACAGGCTTAACATCTCTACAGAATACAAAAGGTAAATCATGCAATTTAACAACTTACCTAAAGAACAATTGAGCAACATGTGAAGCATCAATTGTCTTACTACAAGGAATTAAATGCATCATCTTAGAGAATCTATCTACTGCAACAACATAAAATCATGCCCTCAAACAGTCTAGGGTAACCCAAAGACAAATGCACACATCTCTTCAAAGTGTATGTGGAATAGGAAGCAAGGTGTACGAGCCAGTGTTACTCTTCTTAGCTAGCTAACAAGTGTGATATTGTGAGATCATTATAGATATATCTCTCTTCAAAGATGGCAAGTAACAACTGTAATGGTTGTATGCCTACCACGATGACCAACTAATCCATTTGCGTGCATTTCTAAACCTAGAAAGTTTTTTGAGTAAAGTGTACGGAATATATAACTTGATCGCCCAAAATAGGTAATCCCCATGAATGACAAAGTCAATGTGAGGTCTACAGTTGTCCTCACTAACCTCTTTGGTAAATAATTTGAGAACCGGTACAAGTAGGATAAGCATCCCTTGCCCAATTAAAATTAATAACTTTTGCACTCGTTGCCTGACTGGTAACTATCCTATTAAGAGCATTAACAACTTTATTTCAACTCTAGAATTTGCCAAAGGACAAAGGTCTACTTGTTAGAACACTTGTACTAGATTAGTGGAATAGATATCAGAAAGTTTATGTAAAAATAGTGTTGTTTATGTCCTGTTTAGTTGGTTAGGAAAAGTCTTCTAGAAGGATTGTTTCTAGAAGGACAGTTGGCCTATTGTTAGGGATAACGGTCAGTTAGGGGCGTTATTTTCTGTTATTGTAACTCCCGCCCTATGCCTTATAAATAGGAGTCGGGAGGGGGCTGTTGTGCGGTACTTCATTTTGTGCTTAATGCTGAAATTCTATCTTGTGAGCGAGTGGGTTTGTTTTGGCTGTGTGCTTAAGAGTGAGGCAGGTATTGCTGTGTATACTCTGGGTTGAGAACTCTATAGTTTTCAGGATATATGGGCTATGAGAGAGTTCTGTCAAAGGCACATGTAATCAACGTATACAAGATAGTGGAAGTGAAGGCTAAGCCAATCTGGACGTAGGTCTCAATTTGAGACTGAACCAGGATAATCTTGTGGTATTCTTGATGCTGATTTCTGTTCTTTACTTTTGTGTTTTGTAATTCTTGTTGCCGTGAGTGGTTGTGAGTCTCTATCATTGACTTAGTGAGTGTGAGTGTCCTAGAGAGTATTGTGTTTCTACTCTAACAACTTGGTATCAGAGCCTATAATCTCTAAGCCATTCGAGATTCTTCAAGAAACTCAAGGAGAAAGAATCTAAGTCTCAAATCGGTATGGCGCCAACTGCATCAAGGTATGGCATCGATAAATTCGATGGGACCAACAACTTTGGCCTATGGAGGATCAAGATGGAAGCTCTCCTCTGCAGTCAAGGCTTGGAAGGGGCGCTGGAACAAGAGGACAAGGCAATAGGGACATCAATTGAGAAAGAAACATCGGTTTTAACGACGGAACAGAAGGAGACTCAGGCAGAGATCAAGAAGAAGGCTTACAGCCTTCTGATTCTGAGTCTTGGAGACAAAGTACTTAGGGTGTCAAAATTGAAGTTTGCGGCGGAAATTTGGAAAAGATTGGAAGATTTGTACCTCAAGAAGACACTTTCCAGCTGTTTATTCCTCAAGGCCAGGTTCTTTCATTTTAAAATACATGAACAACGGAAACTTCAGGATCATATAGACGATTTTAACAAACTATGTTTAGATTTAGAAAACATAGATGTAAAATATGAGGATGAAGACAAAGCCTTAGTTCTTCTCTATTCATTACCTAAGTCCTATAAGAATTTTGTGGATATTCTCCAGCATGGTAGAGATAAACTTTCTTTAGAAGATGTAATAGGGGCATTAAACTCTAAATAATTAAGAATTAAAATGGATATTAAATCTACTTTTGGTGATGCTTTAACAACAAGATCAAGAAGCTCTAAAAGAGACCAAAAGAATAGGGGTAAATCAAGGTCTAAGTCTAGGACTGGAAAATGCCACAAACTATGGAATTTAGAACCAGAAAGACCAAGAATCATAGTCACAAGAGATGTGACATTCGTTGAGGAGTCTACCATAAAATTAGCAAATGATGAATCACAACATGATAATGAACAAAATAGAGAGTTAGTTCAGGTGGAGATCACTGGAATCACCCCTTTCAACTCGCAAGATCCATTTGATGTGGATCATGATATCTCTGAACATAGGCAAGATTAAGACCAGGGTATAGAATCCTCCCAATTTGGAGGGGATGAGGATGACAGTGATGTAGAGCTTAGGGGATCAACCTAATCCATACAGATATAGTCTAGCTCGAGACCAGCAACCTAGAAACCGTACCACAAAGATACGATTATTCTAACCTAGTTGCATATGCCCTAACTAGTGTAGTAGAAACCATAGGCGAAGAACCCCTCACCTATGAAGAATTAGTGTCCTCTAAGGATGCTAATAAATGGCTGGAAGCCATGAGGTTAGAAATAGCATTCCTTAAGAAGAATAATACCTGGAAATTGGTTGAAAGGCCAAGAAGGCAGCGAATAGTAGGCTGCAAATGGCTCTTCAAGATTAAAGAAGGGGCTAGAAATAATGCTAAACCTAGGTTCAAGGCTAGGTTGGTAGCTAGGGAGTTCACTCAAGTGCCAGGCATAGACATTAATGAGGTATTTTCTCCAGTAGTGAGACACACCTCTATAAGGGTTTTATTAGCTATCATTGCCCAACAACAACAACAACAACATATCCAGCCTTTATCCCACTATGTGGGGTCGGCTACATGAATTCTAGACTTCCATGTATTTCTGTCTTTTGTCATATCTTCATTGAGGTCCATACACTTCATACAACAACAACAACATATCCAGTCGTTATCCCACTATGTGGGGTTGGCTACATGAATTCTAGACTTCTATGTGGGTTACATCCCAACAGATAGTTTGTCTAGAATTCATATTTGGATCCGACTAGGTTTTACGCTGGCTGTCGGCTACCTAACACAACCCTCCTCCTTTATCCGGGCTTGGGACCGGCAGTGGATAATATCCCCTGGCGGAGTAATGATGAAATGAAGTTTGAACACCATCTTCACATGGAGAAATTTCATGAGATGGTGGTGAATGAAGATAATTGATATGGTTGTGTTCCATAACTTAGTTGACATGGTGAAACCAACAAGTACAATATGGAAACACAACCTAGGTCCATACACTTCATATCAAACTTTAATGTCTCTCTCAAAGTCTTTTTAGGTCTGCCTTTACCTCTTTTTTTGATTAATTGTTCCATTTCATCAACTCTCCTCACATGAGCGTCTCTTGGTCTCCTTCTCACATGACCTCCTTCTCACATGACCAAATCATCTTAGTCTAGTCTCTCTCATCTTCTCCTCTATTGGCACTACTCCTATCTTATTACGAATAATTTCATTTCTAATTTTATCTTTTCTTGCATGGCCGCACATCCATCTTAACATCCTCATCTCCGCTACGCTCGTCTTTTGCTCATGTTGGTATTTGATTGTCGTACAACAAAACTGGTCTTATAGCTGTCCTATAGAATTTTTCTTTCAATTTTAATGGGATTTTACCATCACATAACACCCCCGATGCATTTCTCCATTTTAGGCAACCTACCTTAATTCTATGTGTGACATTCTCGTGAATTTCTCCATCTTTTTGAATCACTGATCCCAAATATCGAAAATGGTCTTTTCTTTGTAAGATTTGGTCTTCCAATTTTATTATAACATCCTCCACTCTTGCATTCTTACTAAATTTACATTCCATATATTCTGTTTTCTTTCTGCTTAATTTAAATTCCTTAGATTCTAAATTGTTTTTCCATAACTCAAGGTTAGTGTTCGCTCCTTTTGTTTCATCCACCAATACTATGTCGTCTGCAAATAGCATACACCATGGCACCTCTGTCTGAATATCTTTAGTGAGTTCTTCATTACTAAAGCAAATAAGTATGGACTTTATGCAAAACCTTGATGCAATCCTATTGTAATTTTAAACGGTTCAGTATCCCCTCCGCATGTTCTGACCCTTGTCTCTGCACCATGATACATGTCCTTAAGGGCTTGTATATAGGCTATTCGGACTCCTTTCTTCTCTAAAACCCTCCATAATACTTCTCTAGGGACTCTATCATAGGCCTTTTCTAGATCTATAAACACTATATGTAGGTCCTTCTGATAATCTCAATACCTTTCCATTAGGCGCCTCAGAAGGTATATAGCTTCCATTGTTGACCTACCAGGCATGAAACCAAACTGATTTTCCGAAATCTCTGTTTCTTTTCTGAGCCTCTGCTCTATTACTCTCTCCCAGAGTTTCATGGTATGGCTCATTAACTTAATTTCTCTGTAATTTTCACAGTTTTGAACATCTCCTTTGTTCTTATATATAGAGACCAAAGTACTCTTCCTCCACTCATCTGGCATCTTTTTTGATTTAAGAATCGCATTAAATAATTTCGTTAGCCAGGATATGCCCTCTTCTCCCATGCATTTTCATGCTTCTATTGGTATATTATCCGGTTCCACTGCCTTATGATTTTTCATCTTTTTTAATGCTTGTCTTATTTCATTTGGACTTATGCGTCGATAAAATGTATAGCTCACGTTCCCTTCGGCGTTACTAAGATGTTCCAACCTAACTCTTGTGTTGCCATCATCATTGAATAATTTTGTGAAATACTCATTCCATCTCTCCTTAATCGCTCCCTCATTCACTAATACATTTTGATTTTCATCTTTTATGCATTTCACTTGACTTAAAATTGGAGCAGATGGATGTTACAACTGCCTTCCTTCATGGGGACCTTGAAGAGAGGATTTTTATGGATCAACCAAAGGGTTTTGAAGCTAAGGGGGAGGTGGAGAAAGTATGTCTTCTTAGGAAGTCACTGTATGGACTTAAACAATCCCCAAAACAGTGGTACCGAAAATTTGATTCGGTTATGATAAAACAAGGATACATAAGGAGTTTCTATGACTGCTGCATATATTTCAAACATGTCACACATAATATTTCTATTTATCTGTTATTATACATGGATGATATGCTCATTGCAAGTCAATCCACTAGAGAAATTCAGTTTCTTAAACAAGGTTGAAGACTGAGTTTGAGATGAAGGAATTAGGTGAGGCAAAGAAAATTCTAGGAATGGAGATTTCTAGGGATAAGCAACATAGAAAAATCTACTTTTCACAAAAATCATACTTAGCTAAGTTGTTGTCCAGATTTGGGATGTCAAATGCAAAGGCAGTTAGTGTGCCTTTTGCATCCCACTTTAAACTATCCTTAGATCAGTCTCCTAAGGATGAGGAAGAGAGAAAAGAGATGACCCATATACAATACTCAAGTGCAGTAGGCAGCCTAATGTATGGTATGGTATGCACGAGACCCAACTTGGCACATGGAATGAGTGTCATAAGTCGGTTTATGGCCAACCTAGGTAAGCCTTATTGGTTGGCAGTTAAGTGGATGTGCAGATATTTGAAAGGTTCTATAAATTATGCTTTGACTTATAGTGGTGCAAATCTAGAAGATCAACCTAGAATCATAGGATATTTGGATGCTAATTATGTTGCCGATATTGACAAATGTAGGTCCACAACTGGTTATGTCTTTAGGTTATGGAACTCTACTATTAGTTGGAAATCAAGTCTCCAACATGTGGTAGCATTATCAACTATCGAGGCTGAGTACATAGCAATTTTAGATGCTATTAAGGAGGCTATGTGGCTAAAGGGATTAGTGAGTGAGATTCTAGGTGTAAAGGTTAAGATCACTTTGATGTGTGATAGTCAAAGTACAATTCATTTGTTTAAAAACCAAGCACACCATGAAAGGACTAAGCAATAAGCAGATAGACATAAGACACCACTTTATCAGACAAGTTATTGAAAATAAAACTGTGATTCTAACCAAAGTGGCAGGAGAAGACAATGCAGCGGACATTTTTACAAAACTTGTACCTACAACTAAATTGAAGCATTGTATAAAGCTACTGCAGCTCGGATAATGAAGATGCAGGTCAATGGGAAGGGTGCAAGATCCTGAGGAAGGCCTAATCCTGCAAAGGGGTGGAGATTTTGTTAGAACACTTGTACTAGATTAGTGGAATAGATATAAGAAAGTTTATGTAAAAATAGTGTTGTTTATGTCTTGTTTAGTTGGTTAGGAAAAATCTTCTAGAAGGATTGTTTCTAGAAGGATAGTTGGCCTATTGTTAGGGGTAACGGTCAGTTGGGGGCGTTATTTTCTGTTATTGTAAATCCCGCCCTATGGCTTAGAAATAGGAGTCGGGAGGGAGCTGTTGTGTGGTACTTCATTTTGTGCTTAATGCTGGAATTCTATCTTGTGAGCGAGTGGGCTTGTTTTGGCTGTGTGCTTAAGAGTGAGGCGGGTATTGCTGTGTATACTCTGGGTTGAGAACTCTATAGTTTTCAGGATATATGGGCTATGAGAGAGTTCTGTCAAAGGCACACGTAATCAACCTATACAAGATAGTGGAAAAGTGAAGGCCAAGCCAATCTGGACATAGGTCTCTATTTGAGACTGAATCAGGATAATCTTGTGGTGTTCTTGATTCTGATTTATGTTCTTTACTTTTGTGTTTTGTAATTCTTGTTGCCATGAGTGGTTGTGAGTCTCTATCCTTGACTTAGTGAGTGTGAGTGTCCTAGAGAGTATTGTGTTTCTACTCTAACACTACTCAACCCATCAAGGATGTCTAGAATTTAGATTTCAGGATTCCAAATACCCGAGGGGCTAACACTACTCAACCCATCAAGGATGTCTAGAATTTAGATTTCAGGATTCCAAATACCCGAGGGGCTGCTTAGTTGTGGAAAATGATTTTCAGTTTTCTATTTTCAATTTTCTATAAAATTTTTAATTTTCATTTCCTAAAGAAAATTTAGAAAACGCTTTCAAATGTTAGAAATACATAAAGTAATTTTCAATCTAGAAAATTGGAACATATGTTCAAAAAAAGGAGAGATGTTTCAATTTCTTTTGTGTAATTTGTGTTATAGAAGGAGATGAAGATGATTTGAGAAAAATTTTCAGAAAATTGTGTTTTCGAGATCTCCAAATTAACAAGGAAAACTAAGAAAGCTCATTTAGGAGTTTTCGAAGTGTAGTTCAATCTTGGAAAACCGCATTTTGCCAATCTCTATTTTTCATTTGGATATTTTTTCTACTTGAACAAGTTTTCTAATTTTCCATTTTCTGTGTAGTAATTTTCTGAAAAACTGGGATTCTTTTCCATAACTAAACAGCTCCTAAGTATTAGATGACCAGAATGCAAGACAACTCTTCAGGGTACAAATAGCATCTTCAATGACGAAAAGACTGGACAATAGCAACGTGAGAGCAAGGGTTCACCTAACGAATGTAGAACTCTTTATCATAAATGGGATATCTTTATTCAGTCTCATTGAATTTCCACTAGAGAATGCTTTTAGGTTGACCCTCTTGTCTTAAGACACCCACAACACTAATATCAGGCACATTACAAGCAACCTCAAAAGATTTAACAAAATCAGCATGCCTTAAGATAAGGTGCTGTAATTATATATATTATATATATGTATGTATGTATGTATGTACATCTTTAGAGACTCTAGCAACTGAACTACGCACTAAAATGCTCCTTCCTTCAACCAATTTATGATAAGAGCCATACGTTGGGTAGAAACAATGAAACCTACGAAAAGCACTTGGGTTAACTCTTATGGTTAACATGTAATTCTTCTAACCTTGGAGTCTTGCAAACTTTCCTAAGATGACTTAAAGATGCTTCTTGAGATTTGCAATAGGACAAGATATCATCAAAGTAGACAACTAAAGAATTTTCCTATAAATGTTTTTAGCATTTATATTATAATCCTTATGAAAGTACTGAGAACATTAGACAAATCAAAGGGTATCACTAACCACTCATAAAGTCCATCTTGGGTCTTAAAGGTAATTTTTCACTCATCTCCTAATGAATGTGAATTTGGTGATACCTACTACCCAAACAAGTAGAACTGTCCAACATATCAAACATGTCCTATACTCTCTAGGAATGGGAAACCTATGGTCGATGGTAATTTGTTGTTGGCTCTATTATTCCCAGACATTCCACAGATCCTTCTTTCTTTTAGGAGTTAAAAGGGGGTAAGTATAGCACAGTGACTAAGGCTATAATGAACAAACCCCTTACCTAGAATTTTCTGTATGTGGCCCATTTCACCTCGTAGCTTCTCAGAGTTTGCCTTAAAATGTGGCAGATTAAGTTTTAAGACCGTGGGACTAAATCAATGACATGTTGCATGTCTCTCATTTGTAACCGATCATTAGGAAGCTTACAAAGCATACATACCAGCTGCTTGAATTATTGGATTTATGTAGTGGTTTATTCACTTTGGTATTGAATTATTGAACAAAAATATTGGTTATTTCTTCCTCTTGGTTTCTCTCCTCTTCTACCTAGCTTCTTCTCTCTCTAGTCTATCCTCCCTCTATTCCTCTACTTCTCTTATTCTTCTTTTTACTATTGTCTTCTCTTCTGATCCTCTATTCTCCTTTGCTTCTCTTGCTCTGTCTTTGCCAATGTGTTCTGGTCCTACATCACCATGCATCTAATAGCGTCCTTGTTCCTTTCACTTGTCTTATGTTGACTGTCTTATTCATTGCAAAGGACATGATTTGATTGATCGTTTGCCATTATGCTGTTTTGTTTGACTTGTATTTAGGTAGCAGGAGCCCCTGGTTTCTTGCTCGTTCTTGCATATAAGGTTTACCCCTTGAGATGATTTTTCACTCCATATACTTGTTTATTTATCCAAAAAACAATAAAGATTGCAATAAAATAAAAATTAATAACATGGGATATACCCACATGAGGAAGGAAACGATTCTTCTTGTTTCTTTATTCTTCCTGTTCCTAAGAGTAGACATGTAGTTTGAACCTATTTTCGGTTGGCTTCATTTGTCCCCCCCCCCCCCCCCCCCCCAAAAAAAAAAAAAAAAACAGTTTGTCTGATATGATGTTTTTGGAGTGATTTTTGATATCTATTTGTTATTCTCTTTTGTCACATGCCTTTATGATATTGTTAGAGCTCTCAAAGGTTCTTGTCTTATCCTTTTTTTTATTCATGCTTTCTTGCTACGCCCTCATGGTAAATAATCCTTCCAGGTGATCCCTTTATATTTATATCTTCTTTTTACTTGTACAGGGATTCAGTAACGGGAATTTTTAGAAGTGGGTATCTTTGGAGATGAGTTTAATGTCTTGATGCTCCAGGATTTGCATTCTTCTCTAGAGTGTTACAAAATTATTTTCTCCTATGGTCTAGTGTAATTTCTTGAAAATCAGCAATGTGAGAGAAACCATTGGTGTTTCAAATTGCAGGTTTCCAGCAAAAAGGTATTTTATCTTGTTACCATCTGATTGATAATGTGATTAACTTTTGCATCGACGAAAGAATGATTTTAGTTACTTTTTTTTTAGCAGAATTTATTGTTTGCATTTTAATTCTCAGACTCAGACTTGTTACCCCTTACATGTTTGATTTTGAAATTCTAAACATTGCTTTATAGCCTTCAATGTGTTTTTCCTCATAGATTTTGGAGGATGTCATTCATAGAATCAGGGCAAGACGGTTAAAGTGAAGCAGTGTATGTCAGGACCCAAGGGTTTTAATAGGGCTAAAACAGTAATTAGCCTATTTTACATTTTACTTATATTTTTCTGTTAATTTGTTATTTTCTATAGATTAGCTATATAAAGCTACTGAAGACGATTGGTAGGATATGTTTTTTATGATAATTGTTAAAACTGGGAGCACTGGAACATTGATTTTAGGCCAATATAACACACACACACGCACTTCTTGATATACGCTACAATCAGAATATAAAGTAGAAACAGAATTTAAAAAGGAGATAGAACAATCAAACCACAAGAATACTAGTGATTTTATCCTGGTTCAAACTGATAGAATCAGTTTTACATCCAGCCGCTTTCAGAGAGAGCAATCCACTAGAACTTGATGAAAAACAATACAAGAATCACACACACACAATCCCTCTTCCCTCACTGATACACAAGAACTCTCACTGCAAGATTACAGGACTATCTTTCTAGGCTTTCTCTTACAATGCAGCTCTTGGAAACTATCAATGAGAATGATCAATCACAAGTGCCCGATAGATTACCCCACGCCTCTTATTTATAGACACAAGGGCGTGAATTATGAGGGATGATATAACCGGGACATTTCCCTAACTACCCCTCACTTAATATAATATAGAGTTAGCCTAATTTATCTAACTGCCACTGTTGCACATAGTCCCCAATAGGATGTCGGAGTCCTTCTAATCTTTCCAGCCACTCAATGCAAAACTTGAATAACAATAATTGAATTTCAGCTTTCCCTCTCATCAATTCTCTCTTAAATTCCCTCTTGTTTCCCTCTGCTTTCCTTTTGATCTCTCCCTTTCTTTGTTTTGCCTGCAACTCTGTCACGGCTGGTGACTTGGGCTGGCTAGTTATCTTATAATTAATTAATGACAGCAGTAATGAAGTGAGGTAGAAAGGAAGGAAGAGAGAAAGAACAGAGGGAAACAGAGGAATAAAGAGAGAAAGAGGGTAATGGAGAGATTCTGATTGCTATTGATATTCTCGTTAACTGACCCAAAGGGTCTAGGAAGGATATATAGGCCTCTTAACATGGATGCAGCCATAGAGGATTCCTTCCCCTAAGCGGTTATAACAACCGATTTGTCCTATTCTAGCCCTTACATGTGGGCCTCCCTCGAAATATTCTCTAATAACAAATTATTACAGTTGAAAATTAAAACAATAGTCATAATAAGCAATAATAGAATTAAAGCAAACAATTACAGCATGCAAAAGAAAGAAAATCAGGGAGTAATATCGCCGTGTGTGACAATTCCCTCCCCCTTAAATCATTTCTTGTCCTCAAGAAATGCTAAGGAGACTGGCAATTGTGGGAAACTGCTGGAGAAGACTTGGTAGGTACTCCCAAGTGTTGCTTTCCTGTTCTCTGTGTAGCCACTTCACCAGTGCTTGGATGAGGGGTACTCCTTGGCGATAGATAACCCTTTTGTCTAGAATAGCCTCAGGCCTCTTCAAAGTCTCCTTTCCTTTTGGATTGGTGGGCAGCACTAGATTAACCGGCTCAGCCCCAGTTGATTTCTTCAATAAGGAGACATGGAAGATCGGATGAATGTGGGTTCTCTGGGGAAGTTGTAGTCGGTAGGCCACCCTCCCGACCCGAGCCACTATGGGGTATGGACCAAAATATTTGGGGCTCAGTTTGGACACCGGTCCTTGGGTGAGGGCCTTCAGGTGGGGAAACTTCAATCGTAGATACACTTTCTCTCCCACTTCGAATTCCCCCTCACTCCTCTTCTTGTCAGCATATTGCTTCATCCTGTTTTGGGTTGAGGCCAATTCCTGTTTAAGTTGTTGCAAAACCATCCTCCTTTGCTGCATGTATTCTTCCACAGCGGCCGCTGTAGCCTGCCCTTCCAAGGCTAGTAGGATGGGAGGTTTGTAACCATAGTTGGCCTCGAAAGGAGACATTTTTAGGGCTGTGTGGTAGTTAGAGTTATACCACCATTGGGCTAATGCTAACCACCGATGCTAGCTCTTGGGTTGTAGAATGCACACACACCGCAAGTAGGTTTCCAAGCTTTGATTGACTCTCCGTTTGCTCGTCTGATTGCAGGTGATATGTTGTAGACATATTGAATTTGGCCCCCATAGACTTCATCAGTTCTTGCCATAACCCACTTGTGAAAACCTTATCACGATCTGAAATGATAGTACTTGGGACTCCATGCAGCGCCATTACCTTGTCCATAAAGGTCCTTGCCACCTCTTGCGCTGTGAAAGGGTGAGACAACCCTATGAAATGGGCAAATTTTGTTAGCCTGTCCACTACAACCAACACATTATCCTTCCCTTCAGATTTAGGCAATCCCTCAATGTCATGACCCAAGTAGTAACCCAAGTAGTAATTCAAGGGCAATATAGTAATAGTATTATAATAATAGTTAAGAGATATTTTAGAAGCACATGGGGTGCATGTGCTAGGGCATTATTGAGCTTGTAATGCCTATATAAGGCTACTGCTATTGGTTTGTTGGATATGCTGAAAAATTGATATTGAATCTCTATTTTCCTCTCTACATTTCTCTCCAATTCTCCCTCTCGTTTCTCTCTATTACTCTCTCCCTTTCTACTGATTTCTACCCCTATTTCTGCCCCATTTCCCCCTCCTACAATTCTGATTTCATTCCCCAATTCCTCTTCTAACCCATCATGAACCATAGGTTCGTGACAAATGGTATCAGAGCAGTCAATTCTTGGCTGTGGATTTGATTCCAGTTGAAGGCGACTACTATGGTGAGCGGTTTTCCTTGGCGATTGCGGTAAGGCGGATTTCGGCGGCGTGTGGATTTGATTCCAGTTGATTGGAACTCCCAGACGAGCAAGTCTTCCCATCCTCAGAGTTGTTGCAGGTGAATTTCGAAGAAACCGCAGCCATCGATTCTCAATTTCGGAGAATTCCGCTAGTTGCATCACAATCGCCTTCCTTGATCGATCAAGCTCTGCACCTTCTTCAATTGGTTCAGCCACTTTGAACATGTTAATCGACTTGGGTGCAAACCTCGTTTGCTGATCCACAGTGAAGCGGATTTCGAACGATAGTAGATAGCGGTTGGGTGCAATGATTCCTAGCGATCGATTGGAACTCAGGGGGTCATCAGCCTAAGACAGAATTTCGGGTGAATGAATTGAACACCCAACCCAATCGAAAGCATCAATTGATGGAGTGGAGGAGGAGACCGACTGAGGAAGGCGGGTGAAGGCGAAACTGACCTAGGCAACTTTGACGGTGATTCTAGAGCGACTGGGTCAGGGTCGCTGAGTCGGTGATTCTCGAACTTGGGAGGCAACAAAGAGTCGACGGTGATCTTTGGGTTGACGATGGTCCTCGACAGTGATTCTGGACGGTGATAGATCTGATCCTTGAAGGTGATTCTTGGTTCGGCTGGAAGGCAACGAAGGTAGGGTGGTCCACAACCACTGAAGTGCGACTGTTGAGGCGAGCTTGAGTCCGTTGGAGGTGAAGCGAGCGGCCCAGTGAGTTGCGACCAGACCGGAAGACCATTTCGACCCAGACCGATAAGCTTTCTATAGGTGCGGCTGGGTGTTGCGGTTTTTACCGGGAATTCCGTTCGGATTTCTGTGGGGTTCAATTCATTTAGGTGAGGATTGGAGGCAAAAGTGGAGTTGATCTAAGTTAGGTCACTGTAATCTAGTGACCCGCGCTTCCTGGTTGTGAACTCAACAACTCCCAATAGCTGATTCCAACTAATTCTAGAATTCCAACAATTTCCAAGGCCTCGGTGTTGATTGGCGAGCGTGACTAGCGACTCCAACTTGATTTGGGAGGGTGATAGTGGTGAATTGGAGAAGCGGATACAAAGGCGGCTTGTAGAAACTAGTGAAACAGGTTCTTGCCTTTGATTTCCGACAAGCCGAACAATTAGTCCTAGGTTGTGGTTTCCAATTCAAATTGAAGGCTACTAAACAAGAAAACAATTGCAAAAAAAAAAAAATCAACAACTCCACTAAATAGTCATGACATTGGACGCTCCTTTTGGAAACTTGGAGAGAAGTTGGGGCGCTTTGAGAGAAGGGTGAATGGGTTTCTAGATGAAATGAGGGATCAACTACAGGGTCTCATGGACATGCTCACCCGCCAAAGTCAATTATCCAGGAAGAAACTGACTCCAAATATCCTAGAGAATACTGAGAGGTATGCTTCCTCTTTCTCATCACCACCTCCTTCATCTAATTGGAATGAATATGAAAAAGAAGTGAGAAGACCTAAAGAGGCAACTACCCAAAGGCTGCAAAGGGAGATGCTTGGAGATCGATGTTTGTCTAATATAGTGGAAGAATTCTACAAAATCAAGCAAGATGGGTCAATAAGGGAGTACGAAATGAGGTTTGAAGAGCTGAAGGCCTTGATGCACAATTATAACCCCTATTTGACAGAAGATTATTTCGTTTTAAGCTTCTTAATTGGCTTAAAACCAGAATGTCGATTAGTGAAGGGGATTCAGCCCAAGACTGTCAAGCAAGCTGCTGATAGTGCCCGATTCCACGAATTTGTGTTTGAAGAACAGAGGAGGAAAGAGGAGGAGAAGCTGAAAGAAAGAGAAAACAAGGAAGCAAGGAGCATTGATCATTTTATGGAAGAGTTGGAGCATGAATCAGAAATGAAGGAAAGGCGGAACCAGGAGCGTGGTGAACACCGCAGTGAAAATTCTGCCCCATCCAACCGAAATGATGAGAACTGCTATGAAGATGGCCTATTTGTAGCTGAAATGACTTCTAATGTTGTGAAGGTGTGTAGCACTGATCCTAAAATGTGCCACAATGTTGCTGTAAATTTTGAGGTTGAGGAGCAACATCAATTGAAGGCTGAAGGACTGCAAGTTACACCTGTTGCCAATGGCCGGAAACAGCTAAATTCAATGAAGGCACTGGATGAGTATCTATTGACTGGATTTGGCATCATATTGGATCCTCAACCTATGGGTACAAGCTATCTTAATTTGGTAGCTATCACCAACCCAAGGGAAATGGTATGCCACTCCTTGGAGGAAGATGCAGCTGTGATTGCACTGATTATCATTTTTGTTTCAGCTGATGAGTATTCAAGAACAAAGAAGAAGCGGCCTAGAAAGGGAATGATAAAAGAAAGAACAACCAAGCTAGAGAGAGTTGGTATTGGTTGAGGAGCAATGACTAAATTGTTGTAAGTTCTTGAGGACAAGAACTCTCTCAAGAAGGGGGGAATTGTCATGACCCAAGTAGTAATTCAAGGGCAATATAGTAATAGTATTATAATAATAGTTAGGAGATATTTTAGAAGCACATGGGGTGCATGTGCTAGGCCATTATTGAGCTTTTAATGCCTATATAAGGCTACTACTATTGGTTTGTTGGATATGCTGAAAAATTGATATTGAATCTCTATTTTCCTCTCTACATTTCTCTCCAATTCTCCCTCTCGTTTCTCTCTATTACTCTCTTCCTTTCTACTGATTTCTACCCCCATTTCTGCCTCATTTCCCCTCCCTACAATTCTGATTTCATTCCCCAATTCCTCTTCTAACCCATCACGAACCATAGGTTCGTGACACTCAATAAAGTCCATTGAGATGCTAGTCTAGGCTTGGTCCGGTATAGGCAGGGGTTGAAGAAGACCAAGGTAGGGCACATTTTCATGTTTACATCTCTTGCATGTGTCACAAGTCAGGATGAACTTCTTAACATCAACCTTTAGCTTGGGCCATTGAAACAACTGCTTTACCCTAAGGTAAGTATTTTGAACTCTCGAGTGCCCTCCCAAAGGGGATTCATGCAAGGACTGCATAATCTTTTTCTTGAGGTCCCCCTTATTGCCAATAACAATCCTGCCATTAAATCTGATCAACCCTTCATGTAAAGTGTAACCTTCAACCTCCTTAATTCCCATTGCTAGTCTTTCCAGTATCTTCCTCACTTGTTCATCTGCCTCATAGCTGTCGACAACTTCTTGGTACCATTTTGGTACTACGGTAGTGATTGCAGCCATGCTTCCTTCTTCTTGGCACCTCGAAAGGGCATCAACAACTATATTATCTTTGCTCTTCCTATATTGAATTATGTTGTCTAACCCCATCAACTTTGCCATCCCCTTTTTCTGCAGTTGTGTTTGCAATTTTTGCTGCAACAAATACTTTAAACTTTCACGATCTGTCTTGATTATAAACTTCCCATTCTCTAAGTAACGCCGCCATTTTTCCACCGCCATAAGCACCACCAAGAACTCCTTTTCATAGATGCTTAATCCCAAATGCCTTGGGCTTAATGCTTGGCTTAAAAATGCCAATGGTCTTCCTCCTTGTGACAGCACAACTCCAATGCCCACCCCACAGGCATCCATCTTCAACACAAAAGGTTTAGCAAAGTCTGGCAACCCTAAAACAAGTACTCTGCTCATCTCTACCTTCAGCTTCTCAAAGGCTTTTTCAGCCTTTTGTCCCCAGCTGAAATTGCATTTCTTTAGCAGGTTGGTTAGAAGTTTACTCACCACTCCATATCCTCTAACAAACCAGCGATAATACCCGGTAAGGCCAAGGAACCCCCGTAGAGCCCTCGCTGTTGTGGGTTGTGGCCAAGTTAACATGGCCTCCACCTTTTTGGGATTAGTCCTAACTCTTCCTTCTGATATCAAATGACCCAAATACTCGACCTGATCTTACCCAAAGGAACACTTAGACCTTTTGATGAAGAGCTAGTTAGTTCTAAGGACTTCTAGGGTGGTTTTGAGGTGTTGTAGATGCTGGTTCAGGGTTGGGCTATATACGAGGATATCATAAAAAAATACAAGTATGAATTTCCTTAGATAGGGTTCGAAGATTTGGTTCATTAGGGCTTGAAAAGTGGTCGGTGCATTGGTGAGAGGCCAAATGGCATCGCTAAGAATTCGAAATGTCCATGATGGGTTCTAAAAGATGTTTTATGGATATCATCAGGGTTCATTCTTATTTGGTGATATCCTGAATGAAGGTCTAGCTTTGAAAAATTTTTGGCATTGTGCAGCTCATCCATTAGGTCTTCTACCAAGGGTATAGGATACTTGTCTTTGATAGTCAAGGCATTTAATTGGCGATAATCCACACAAAAGCGCAAAGATCCATCTTTCTTTTTTACAAGGAGAACTGGTGAAGCAAAAGGGCTCTGGCTGGGCCTTATGAAGGATTGTTTTCGCATCTTCTTTACCATTTTCTCGATTTCTGTTTTCTGGATTGGAGAATAACGGTATGATCTGATGTTTACAGGTTCGGTATTGGGTTTTAGGTTGATTGAATGGTCCAAGGCTCGGGTTGGGGGTAGAGTATCAGGTTCAGTAAATAAGTCCTTAAATTCTAACAACAATTCATCAATAGGGGTCTGAAGATGTACCTGGTCAAGCTCACATCGCTGGCTGCTGATAGTCAGGTATAATTCTCCATACAACTTCTGCTCGGCCCCTTCTTCTGCTGTTGTAATGGAAAACAACTGGGTCAGTTGGCTCCACTTGTTTTTGGACACTCGGTGGAGCCTGTTTCCCGTTATCATCTTACAAGCCCCAAACTCTCTCCCTCTCGTGAGAGTCATTCTTCTTCCTCCCTTGTCAAAGGATACCTCCATCCTATTGAAATCAAAGCTTATGGGGCTCACTCCTTTCATCCAATCAACCCATAATACCACATGGTAGCCCCCTAATCACAGCATCCTCAGGTTCGCTTCAAACTTCTGATCTTGCATCTCCCAATTAAACCCCAGGCATACCGACTCACTGATCACCCTATTCCCATTAGCCACTGTCACACACTTAGGGGTTGAGTCTCCTTGAGGGGACACCTCAGTCTTTTTGCATAACCTTCATCCAGGAAGCTATGTGTGCTTCCACTATCAATTAAGATTAACAAACTATCATCCTTCACCTTCCCTTCTACTTTAATTATCTTGTTATTGGTCACCCCTTTCAGCGCATGTAGTGAGATTTCACCCGTGTCTCTTTCCCCGAGCTCATCATTCTCTTCCCTTTCATCTTTTTCTTCTTTTGATTTCTCCTTTGGATCCCCTTCTAGCAACAACAGATGCTGCCTGCATTGATGCCCATGATAATATTTATCCTCGCATCTAGAACATAACCCCGACTGCCTCCTCGGATCATTGTATTTTCCCCCAGAGCTAGGCCCCCTTGAAATTCTAACACCTTAACCGCCTCTACCCTAATCACGGTTATGTCCCTTCTCTCCTTGATGGAACGCGCTTCCAGTGACAGCCCGATGCTGTTGCCTCTGCTTCCTCATCAAGGCCTCCACCACCATCTCTTGCAGGCGTGCACTTTCTGCTGCCTACTCCACTATTTTAGGCCGAATCATTTTAACCATAGGCCTCAGGTCCTCGCTGAGCCCACTCAAGAAGCTTGACACAAAATAAGCTTCCGAGAGGTGGGGGTCGTTGTTGATCATCAGTGATCTCAACTCTTCAATCCTCCTCAGGTAGGCATTCACCTCTCCCACCTGTTTCAATTTATTGAATTCCTCAATAACATTCGACATACTCTTTTCTCCAAACCTCTCGCATAGCCTATCAGTAAACTCTACCCATGTAGGATTATCCCTGACCCTTATCCACCCTTGGTACCATGCGTCTACCAGGTCATCAAAGTAGGCTGAAGCCAGGGCTACCCTTCTTCCCTCAGGTACATTGTACCAATCAAACATGCGCTCACATTTTCTCACCCACCATCGGGGATTATTCCCGTCAAACACTAGAATCTCCAGCTGGGGTGTTGGGAACCCCGGTTGTTGTGGACGATTCTGTCTTTCTCGTCCACCTTCCATCACATTTCTTATATCAACCTCCGGTTCCATCCCAACTCCCTCATTTCCCGCTACTCTGTCTCGCCTATTGTTTGGTATTAATGGTTTTGTTCTATCTCTAGGGGGAAACTCGAGGTCCAATCTCACTGCATTTTGGCGAGTGAACATAACCATAAACTGTTGGAGTTGGGCTCCCAGCTCTGCTCTCATTTGCGCATTGTCCTCCTGCATTTGAGACAAAGCCCCATCGAGCCTTCTCTCGAGTTCTCCTACCGAATTCTCCATCCTGCGATCCAATGCTAAGATCACCTCGTGATTGCGCTCCGATCCTCGCTCTAACTGATCTACGCGACACTGGAAGTCTGTCACCGTTGAGCCGAACTGTTGTAGCTGCAATTCGAAGCTCTTCATGCGGGTACCTTCCGCCATGGAAGAATGCTCTACTAACTCCAGCCAAGACTGTAGCTCTGATACCAAATTGTCACGGCTGGTGACTTAGGCTGGCTAGTTATCTTAGAATTAATCAACGACAGCAGTAATGAAGTGAGGTAGAAAGGAAGGAAGAGAGAAAGAACAGAGGGAAACAGAGGAATAAAGAGAGAAAGAGGGTAATGGAGAGATTCTGATTGCTATTGATATTCTCGTTAACTGACCCAAAGGGTCTAGGAAGGATATATAGGCCTCTTAACATGGATGCAGCCATAGAGGATTCCTTTCCCTAAGCAGTTATAACAACTGGTTTGTCCTATTCTAGCCCTTACACGTGGACCTCCCCTAGAATATTCTCTGATAACAAACTATTACAGCTGGAAATTAAAACAGTAGTCATAATAAGCAATAACAGAATTAAAGCAAACAATTACAGCATGCAAAAGAAAGAAAATCAGGGAGTAATATCGCCGTGTGTGACAAACTCTTTCTCATTTCTGTCCAATTCTCCCTCCAATCCTTTTGTTCTTGGTCCTAATTCCCTCGGAATCTTCCGATTTCCAATCCAAACCCTGGGAACATGACAGTGTGCCCATCCTTTTATGGATTTATAAAATCCCTCGATGTGAAGTTTATCGGATGCCTATAAGATTGTACTTGTTATGTGGCTTAGATTGTTATGCAATCTAAATGTGAGAGCATGAGTGTTACTGAAATGAGAATGTTATGGTGGTGTGCAGGTGACTTGTGGAAACCGAGAAACCAAACCAAACTGAGGATTTTGGTTCAGTTTTTGTTAAAATGGTTTGGTTTCTGTTCTTCCTTTGCAAAAAACCAGGGAGCTCAGTTCGGTTTTGGTTAATAGTGTTGATAAATCAAACCAAACTTCATGGAACAAATTGAACTGAAACTGAACCAACCTGGTGTCGACCAAATATACCTTGGCTATTTCTGAGTACTGACCATACTTCAGAAACCCTCACACTCTCACAGTTACAGCTCTCTCTCTCTCTCTCTCAGTTCACAGCCTCACACAGCTCAAGCAGAAGGCCAAAACCCTTGGAATCTTCACTTCTTCAGAAACCCATTGAGCCATTCTTGCAATATTTCAGTGCAACACCCTTCCCGCAGCAGTCTCTTATTTTGAAATCCTTCTATAAGCGCCTTCTTTCTTTTCAATCGTCCATCCTCTCATCTTACTTGAATTTCTGGGTGCTAATCCTTTTACTCATTTTGTTCTATTAATTTATGTCTTTATCTCTTTGGCTACTCTGCTTCAGATTTCTTTCATAGTTTTCAGAAATTCTCTCTTAATTTTATTCTTACATTGATCCCAGGCAGGATAAATAGCGAACATCGATGCCTACAAACAGAACTCATGTCACATTCTCCACACCTATTTATACATGTTACGTTACATGGAAATATTAATTTTCCAGAAATTTTATCCAAAGTAAAACATGAAAATATGAATTTTTTGAACTGATTGTATGCGTATTAATTTATAAAAAGTTTATTGTTGTTTTCCCTTTGAAGTTTACCCCATTTGCATGCCCCTACAAATTTGAGCTTATATCATTGTGGGTTGGTTAACCGAGAAACTGAACTGAGGTGCTCAGTTTCAATTTCTATATGCTCGGTTTGGTTTTGGTTTTGGTTTGAGGCAATGAAAAGACTGAGCATTTGTGGTTCAATTTTTCTCAACCCAAAGTTTGCACACCCCTAGTGGATGTGCAGCCATATAGGAAAATACAAAACAAGAACAAGATCAAACATGATAAGGTTGGAGTGGTGCCTAGTGAGGATAAGAGGAGGTTATCACGACTATGATGGTTTGGATATGTGATAAAAAAATTGATAGGAGCACCCTTGACCTTGAGGTGAGTGGATCAAATGGAGGAGAAGATTGCTAGCAAAAGAGGGAGGGGGAGAAAGACCAAAGAAAACTTGGCAGGAAACCACTAGACATGACATAGGATATAATGGCTTACAAAGGATATGGTCATGGATAGAGATGGTTGGAGGTGTAGAATTCCTTATGCTGAATGCACCTTACTGGATTACCATCTAAGAAGTTTAGGGATACTTCAGAATGAATGGTGCTCTTGTAAACTACTGATACCAGAAAACTTCCTCATTTTATTGGAACCTGTAACCACTGCCTTCAGTCATCTCATTGTATGTGTAATTTCGCTTTCTAACCGCCTAAGCACATATTCTTATTGGTAAATAATTGAATGATAGCATCTAAGTTGGGTTTTAGATTTCGCAAGCCTTATTTTATCATGGATGATGGAGCTCTTAACAAAAGAAAATATTCATTATCTAAAGTAGCCGAAGATAACACACTAAGGTGACATGAACAATTCTAGATTTCTCTTATGAAAGGCTAATTTAAATGTTATTTTCTTGTATTAGTTGTTCCCAAAAAACTGCAATTAGTGTTCTTTTGTTGATAGAGATTTTTTAATTCTTCTAACTTCTCCTTGTCATCTTTTATGGTATATTGCTGGTGCTTTGTGCATCATATTTGCTATTTCACTTGTAGATTTTCTGCCAATATTGGTACTAAAGTTTCCCTATCTCCACTTCACTGTGAAGCCATAACTACTTAGTTATTCTTCCTGTTCTGTTCTTGATGCAGGTGTGATGGAGATATCACTTCTAAAAGTTCTTCTCAACAATTTTTCTTCGTTCTTCCATTTATCATCTCTTGACAACATAAGTCATGAACCAGCTCAGAAATATTACCAAAAGATTGAAGAGATGCTGAAGTTACTAAAGCCTGTGCTTGATGCTATTTCTGATGCTGACATATTGTCTGAAGAACAGCTCCAGAAGGCAGCTGCAGATCTGAGTAGTTCTGTAGATGAACTGAGGGAGCTATTTGAAAGTTGGCATCCGTTAAGGAGTAAAATTTATTTTGTAAGATTTGGGCCTTACACAGTTTTCATTTGTGATTTGTAGAAAAGGAGATCAAGCCATATAAATTAGTATAGCTAAAATATTGCTAGTCGTTTGGGTGGTACAGTGTCTAGTCCTTAGAAGTAAAATGGAGGGTTGATGGGGAACAGCAAAAAGATTGCAGAAAATTGAAGACAAGAAGAAGCCGAGAGAGAGAGAGAGAGAATCACAGTTGTATTCCGTATCACCAAAAAAAGGCTTATAGACTAAAATTCAATCCTAACTAAAGCATGTTTAACCTAATAAACGATACTAATTAAAATTAAATCTAAGAATAAAAAATCTAAACAAAATGACTTCAAAACTTTAAATATGGTAAATCAAAATCAACAATATCTCATCATAATTACCCAACCTCTAATTGTCCTAAAAAAATAAATAAAAATCACAAAAATCTTAAATCGAAATATAGATTCTAAATTCTTAAATTCAAATAAAACCTAAATCCTCATATCAAACATTAAAATTTAATATTTCTAGTTCCTCATCAAGGATGATGGCAGTTATTGTGATCAAAGTCTAATTTGATTTATTGCTTTTGGTTCTATATTTCAATCATGGCTAGGAGGTCTCAAGGACCTTATTCCTCTTTCAGTTTGTTACCTCTTCATTTCACATACTGTGTAAATGTTCTGTTCCTGTATTTGCATCCAAAATCTTGTTCTATAGGGAAAGTTCTACACTTCTTCCCTTTCCTACAATCTGAAACAATGGTAATCCAGTTCCAATTCATCCTCTGGAATCTGGATGATTGCTTCAATGTTTTCCAGGCAAAGGTGTCTGGTCCTTATTTTAGTTGAATTTACAGGCAACTCCTCGTTTCTGGGACTTTGTTTGCTTCTCAATGGTACGAAAATATTGAAGGACGAAGTTAAAGTTTATTTATGTTGGAATATTTTGCTACATTTGTTCATGAGATTGCTTTTCTATCTGAACTCTTCCCCACCTGGAACCAAAGAGTTGGGTTTTTGGTTAAAAATAAGGATATAGAAATGATGATCAGTGTTTTGGTCTTGGTTTTGCCCCTTGGTTAATTAAGAATTTTATATTTGTTGGCCTGCTAGAGATGTGTAATTGGGCAGAAAAATTGTTCAAAATTTTAATTAGAATGCTTTATCTCTTGAGCTTCTTTATTGATTTCTTCTAACTAGCTTATTGATGATCTCTAGGTTCTGCAACTTGAATCCTTAAAATCAAAGATTCGGGCTTCTGGTTTAGAGATTTTTGAGCTGCTGAAATCTTCTGATCAACATCTCCCTTTGGAATTGAATGCATCAACTCTTGAGGTATGTAGACAGATAAAGTCGTTCCTTCATGTATTGGTTTTCCATTGAACACACCATAGATTATCCATCTCAGTGCTCACTGAGTAGTAATCTTTAGATGAAAAACCCATCTTAGAGTATTCACACTTGCAAAATCTGGATATTTTCTGAATGAATGCTATCAGATGGTAAGGCTACCACCACTAACAAATCTGGTTGCAGATTTGTGCACAGAAAATTAAACAAATGGGTTTGGAACAAACATCAGCTATTATCAATAAAGCCATCAGAGAGAAACTAGATGGATCTGGACCCAGCGCAGAGAGCCTGACAAGATTTTCTGATTGTCTGGGCTTAAGGTCAAACCAGGAACTTCTTATTGAGGCTGTGGCCCTTGAAAAACTGAAGGATAATGCTGAACAAGCAGAAAATAATGGTGAAGTAGAGTACTTTGATCAAATGATTTCTCTTGTTACCCACATGCATGAGCGCCTTGTTAGGATGAAACAATCCCAGAGCTCTAACCCTGTTCCCATACCTCCTGATTTCTGCTGCCCGCTTTCACTTGAGCTGATGACAGATCCAGTTATTGTGGCTTCTGGACAGACCTATGAACGAGCTTTCATCAGAAAATGGATTGACCTTGGGCTGACTGTTTGCCCTAAAACACGTCAAAGTCTAGCTCACACGAATCTTATTCCTAATTACACTGTAAAGGCGCTAATTGCCAATTGGTGTGAAAACAATAATGTGAAGCTGCCTGATCCCATTAAGTCTATGAGCTTGAATCAGCCTTCATTACTTGCAGATGGAGAGACCATTAACCCCAAGGATCCACGTGTCCTTCCTCATTCTAGAAGCCACCGACCTATATCACCTGACTCAGGTCGATCAACATCACTTGGAAAGAACCTATTTTCTTCTAGTGGAATCCTTGGAGAGGGAACTTCTCCATCACATCCACGTTCGGCTTCAGAGGGTTCACTGCCAGTGGTAGCTGGAAATAGTCATGGGTTTGGTATTGCAAGGTTATCACTAAATGGTTCTGAAGACAGGTCAGCTAACTCAGAAGAGCAAAGAATGGAGTCAAGCAGCCGACCCCCAACATCACCATCAAAAGAACATTCTACTGCTAGTGGGGCCTCTGCAGCTGATGAGCAATCGTCTTCAGGCCATAAGCTAACAGCCTCATCTTCCAATGCGCTTGGTAATGTGAATGTTTCACAAGGGTTATCAGCTGATGGCAACGAGGACTCCTCACAAGCAACAGCCTATGGTAGTGATGCTTCTGGGGAGCTCACATCAGAGCCACAAGCTGCTAGTACCTTAAACATTCCACAGAGAGAACCTGAGTTCCCTCCCAGATTGGAGACAAGATTTCGAAGCCAGACCATGTGGCGCAGACCTTCTGATAGGTTTGTTCCAAGGATGGTATCTTCACATGCCATTGAAACAAGGGCTGATCTTTCTGGAGTTGAAACTCAAGTGAGGCAACTTGTTGAGGACTTGAAGAGTAATTCACTTGAAGCACAAAAAAGAGCCACATCTGAACTTAGATTTCTTGCCAGGAATAACATGGAAAATCGAATTGTAATTGCGAACTGTGGGGCCATCAGTTTGTTGGTTAATCTACTCAGTTCAGCTGACTCTAACATTCAGGAAAATGCTGTTACTGCACTCCTTAATTTATCAATTAATGATAACAACAAAAGTGCCATTGCCAATGCTGATGCGATCGAACCTCTGATTCATGTTCTCAAGACTGGAAGCCCTGAGGCTAAGGAGAATTCAGCTGCTACTCTTTTTAGTCTCTCAGTTATTGAGGATAACAAGGTTAAGATTGGAAGGTCTGGGGCAATAAAACCTCTGGTTGATTTGTTAGGAAGTGGGACTCCTAGGGGAAAGAAAGATGCTGCTACAGCTTTGTTTAATTTGTCAATATTTCATGAAAACAAAGCCCGGATTGTGCAGGCTGGTGCTGTGAAATACCTGGTAGAGTTGATGGATCCTGCTGCGGGGATGGTTGATAAAGCTGTTGCTGTTTTGGCAAACCTTGCTACTATTCACGAGGGGAGGACTGCTATTGGTCAGGAGAGAGGGATCCCTGTTCTGGTTGAGGTTGTTGAGTTGGGTTCTGCAAGGGGAAAGGAGAACGCAGCTGCTGCTCTTCTACAGCTTTGCACAAACAGCAATAGATTCTGTAGCATGGTGCTTCAGGAAGGAGCTGTTCCCCCATTAGTTGCATTATCCCAGTCAGGCACCCCAAGAGCCAAAGAAAAGGTATTCTTACTATGTTCTCTCTCCTGCACCTCCTCCCAACTATCATAAGATCTAAATATTCTGTTTTGAAAACTGTGATGAACTTTTTGGCTGCTTGCAGGCTCAGGCACTTCTTAGTCACTTCAGGAACCAAAGACATGGTAATGCTGGGAGGGGCTGACCAAAAAATGAACTTTAAATGGATCCAATGTTAATACTGGTGAGATATTATTTACTCTGGCAATCAGATATTGCAAATAATGCTTATTGAGGTCCTATTTCTTGTATGTTTCATGATTTGTGAAGAGAAAAGAAAATGATAAATAGGATTTTGATTTAGGGAGGGTTGTCTTGAGTCCTCTCCTGAATATCTCTGTGTGAATGTAGGAAAAGAAATTTTATACCTGTATTTAGTCTTTAAGCCTTTGTGTAAGACACTGCAGATGAATAACCATTTTTCATTTTCACGAGTGCATGGCTACTTCTTCCTCTTCTTAAATTGGTGCGTACTTGTTTGTTTTTTTTCATTTTTGCTTCCCTAAGTTTTTGTTATTATAATTTCCTCTTTCTTATCTGTTTTAATGCAAACCTGTGCTCTGGAGATGCTGTGGCATATGCCCTCTACAGAAAGAATGAAATTGTTTTCTATTC
Organism: Diospyros kaki; assembly: GCA_036245055.1. Lineage (NCBI taxonomy): Eukaryota > Viridiplantae > Streptophyta > Magnoliopsida > Ericales > Ebenaceae > Diospyros > Diospyros kaki. The sequence goes on along the minus strand of BSEG01000004.1, from coordinate 5,784,326 downwards.
TCTCCGTTACTGCCCTCTACAACTCATATTTACTGTGTATAATTGCCGTTGTCTCCTTAGAGCTTCACAATGTACCTTATGGCCGGCCATCCCTCCAATGCTACGAACTTGGACAATTTATTCGAGATACCTCCTCCTAAGAGGTGCTTTAGTCTTGATTGGAGCATCCACTGTCCACATCCTACATCAATTGATGTTAAATATTTGATATGTGCATATGTTAATACTCCTTGTGTCTGTATGCCATGAAAAAAATATTTTCCTTTTAAACTTGCGAATGATTCTTAAACCACAGCTTGGGCAGCTATTTGATAATGCAGGTGAGATGGCTGCCAAAGACAGACCTAGGCCTCAAATGTTTCACATGTGAGAGGTCTCCTGAAGCAGGACATGATGACCTGACCACTGCTTGGCTTATAATTTCATGCACTTCTTGTTTGTCACAGTCGTACTGCTAGTGCTGGCTTCTTGGTCTATTGTTTTGGGCTCTGCTTGCTGACCTGCAATTTTGTAGATTGGCGTGGTTATCTATGAATTAGTATTTTTGGTCTCAAGGACATGCCAACCACCAGGACATAAATCAAATTACCTTCTCACCTCTTTTGTTTTATGTATTTCCTTTCTGCCCCGTGTCTTTCTCAGCTTCTCTCTTTATGTAGGCTATATTTATGATTAGGGTTTTTCTTTCAGGGTTCTTTGTAATATACAAGATAAGTGTAATTAGTTTTAACATTAGAAATAATTTATTTTTTAAAAAATAACTTTAATTTGAACAGTAAGGGCCTGTTTGATTGGCCATTTTTTTTCATGAAAAATGGTTATTTTTTACTTAAATTCTAACTTTTGGAGTGTTTGATTGGCTAAATTTTTCATGGAAAATATTCTCACTTAGGGTCACGTGACTTTTTTCACTTTTGTTGGAAAATGAATTCTCATGGGGGGTAGAGAAATTGTTTTCTTAGCATGCTTCAAAGTGTGTCTTGGAGAGAGAATGGACTAGAATTTGGTCTTCCCCTTGGTTTTGAGGGGCTGGCCAGCGACGAGAGGCGGAGGTGGGGCGACGGCCTTCTTGTAAGAGCGGAAGAGGCTCTGCATTGGGTGGGGGCGAAAAAAGGTGAAGAGTAGATTACATGCAGAAATGTGTATATATATATATATACATTACAGCGAGAAAAATGAGTCTTTGTTGGGTAAGATGGGTTATATACATTACAGCGAGAAAGATAAGTCTTTGTTGGGTAAGATGGGTTTTTGTTAGGAAGATGGTGTATGCTGGGTCTTTGTTGCATACATTACAGCAACGAAGATGGGTCTCTGCTGGGTAAGATGGGTTTCTGTTGGGTCTCTGCTGCAATATATATATATATACACACACACACATTATAGCGAGGAAGGCAATGTCTCTCTGCTCAGCAACAAAGTTGGGTCTCTGTTTTTCACCTCTTTCCTCGCTGCTCAGCAACAAAGATGGGTCTCTTTTTCTCTCTTTCTACGTTTCCTTTCTCACTACTCAGTAACAAAGATGGTATCTCCTCTTCACCTCCTTCCTCGCTGCTTAGTAACAAAGATGGGTCTCTTTCTCTCTCTCTCTTTTTACATTTTCTTCCTCGCTACTCAGTAACAAAGATGGGTCTCTGAAGGATGGATGAATTGGGGGATGTGTATTTGTGTTTGATTTATTTTTTTGAATATTTTGTATATGTATATTTAATTTATTTTTGTAATTAATTATTAATTTATATATTATTGATTAGTGTTTAGGTGATTATTTTTATGAAAAATAATCGCAATCAAATATCAAAAGTTAAAAAATTATAACAATTCTATATAAAAAAAATTAAGTCAATCAAACACCTTCAATTGATATTTTTCCTGAAATATAATTCTAGACAATTGAATTACCTAGAAAATATTTTTTTTTCATGTAAATTTCATACTTATAATCAAACGCACCATAAGATATTTTATCAAAAGAAAGTTGAACTTCTATTTTAGTTTGACCGAACATTTAATTTTTTTAATAATATTTTCAATTTTTCTTTTAGTTTAATTGTATAATTTGTTACAATATGTAAGATTTTAGAGTTAATTGCTTAGGTGACACCTAGGAATTATTTAGGCGGGTGGTAAAGGTGACAACTAGCAATCACCGCATCACTTTGTTCTCTCTGCCTTCTTAATATTTTAATCATAAAAATATATTTTTAGTTACAATAATTCTTTTCAAATCTTGTTGGATCAAGGTTTTTTTTGGGTTTTGGTCGAGGTTATCATACCTAACAAAAAAGTAGGTTGAATGTGGGTTGATTTTGGATTCACCCAACAAGAGAAAGTTCCTGCTAAGAGTCGTGCTACTTTACTCGAGAAGTTTATTGAATGATGTCAAAAAGATCAAAATTCCTTTGTTCAAAATATAAATTTGTAAGGAATGCCACTATCTTCGCCTCTCTCATCTCTCTCTTTCCATGGTCGTGATGTGATCGCCAACCGTTGTTGCCTTCACCTCGCTTCACCGATCGTCGTTGCATCATCCGACAGTTGAGGAGGAGATGGCAGTGAGGCAACGACGGAGAGGCGAAGGCAGCGACGATCAACAATTGCATCGTGGTCATGGGAAGGGAGAGATGAAAGAAACAAAGACAATGACATTCCTTGCAAATTTGTATTTTGAGTTATGACATTTTGATCTTTTTGATCTCATTCGATAAATCTCTCGGGCAAAGTAGATTAAATCTTATGCTAATGCTAGTCATTCAGAGTTGCTTGTCCCATGATGACGAGAGACATAATGAAAATGTGTGCTTATATAATAAATAAAAATAATATTTTTTAAGAAATATTTTTATGCATGTATTATATATATTTATATATATAATATGTAATAAAAATATAGGGATAGACTATTCTTGTTGCCATATTCAACCCCAATGATAAGGGTTCTTAACAATGGTTGGTCACCATGTTAATTGTTGTTGTTGTTGGTGTTACTTTTGATTTTTAGTTTTAAATTTATTTTGTATATTTATTTTGTTCATATACTTATATATATACGCAAATAGATTTTTAGAAACATACATAAATTGTATATTTTTTAAAATAAATTATACTTTTTTAATTAAAATATTAAAAAATGAGACACAGAGAGGAGTGATGAGATGTGGATATTTTTTTGGTACCACATATGATTGTAAGTGTCATACAACTAAACTAGAATATAAAATGGGTAGATTATTAAAATAAGTTAAAAATTCATTTTAAAATTGAAAGAAGACTAACAGTTTACATCCTTTTAAGAATTTATCTTTTTTTATTTTAAAAATTTATCCTTTCAATAATAATATAGAGGCATATATATTGTGAAATAATTAATTGTTAACCAGTTCAACAGATTTAATTGTCATGTCTACATATTTCATAGCAAAATATTTATATTCCAAAAAATACATATAATTAACTTATTTCATTTTAGAATCAAACAAAAAATCTCATAAAAAAACAAATATCACAAAAATAGTGTTCAATTAGAACATATATTTTATCTAGGGAACAAAAATATATGTTGCTCGTCTTTTAACGTAATATGTACATGTGTATTTTTTGGGGGGGACAATTGAGACGTAGAACAAAGAGGAGACAATTTAGAGGTTGAGTGAAAAAGATATGAAGAAAAATTTAAAAACATCCATTGATATATTAGAGGACATTTGAACCAATATGACAGTTTGTGATAGAAATTAGATCATCTTTTGTTCTACGAGAATATTAACCCCAGCTATTCAACACACTAAACCAAATTCCTAGTATGATCAATTACCACACTTGACATTTATTAAAGGTAATTGGCAACACTTCTTGAACAAGACATGGGAAAACCAAGCCAACAAGTACCTGGAAGAATACTAATTACAGAAGTTATTTAACATGACAAACACACCCTTCTCAACTCGTATTATATTTGGACATGCATATATTATATATATAAATGCATAATTGCATGAATACAGAGAGACTTTCGAATATGCATCAACCTCCAAAATTGGAGGAAAGGCTTGAATGATGGCCATAAGAATGTTCTTCTGTGTCGTGACTGGAAGCTAGCAAATTGACCTGCACGAAGACCTCTTGATATATTTGTTGCAAATAAGCTCTAAAATCAACAGCATGGATTATGAGCATTAATATAAAGTACCTTGATTATTTCAGACTTTGAGCTGTGATGCAGCGAGGTCGCCAAGACAGCCATTTGAAAATGCTGGTTTTTGGTGCCCAAAGAAACAAAAAAGAGAGTGCTTGTTCAGATCTAATCTCAATACTTGTATAATATTGCTCCTAAAAAGGAACAGATTATTGAACATAGGACAAGGATTTCTTGTTTAGGGGGGTAACAGGAATCTCCTACAGTCTGGTACGACGTTGCATCTATGGCATTCACATAAATAAGACATTCATTTTTCCCTAAATTATTAAATATTGAAAACAATGTAAAATTCATTTTTAGATCATCTAAGTATTTTGAAAGAATTAAAATATATCAACTATATGGAGACCTAATAAACGCTGTACATTGTGGGACGAGATTCTAGCTACCCTGTATACTGCAAATCTTTGTTCTTAAATGCACGCAAGCACGGGACTTTGGTAAAACAATTAATCTCCACGTTCCCATTATTGTTACCTGACTCACCCCGGGAGCAGGAAGCAATAAGTGATATTAACTATTTGGATATGGTTTCTAACTCCTATAATATGCGCAAAAGTTTATAGAGGGGAATATATCTCCAATAATACAGGGGTCAACAGCATTTGCACAGTTATTAGTTAAAAGGATATAATGATGATACATCAGGTTTGAAGAACGTTGACTCACCCTAAAAGGATCGCTCCTCAGTGATTGCACAAACATTGGGCTCCCTGAGCCTATACCCTGTAATGAAAAAAAGTGCACCCACTATTTTCACCATGGAAATTACTAATTAAGGAATCGCAAACTGAAGAAAGATGGGTATCTTTAGGTGACAAATTTACCTCCAAGGGAACATCCCTAAGCCGCCTTCCAGTTTGAGCACAGAAAATACGAACAACAGTTTCATCACAACTTCCACTGATGATATAGTCCCTCCCGTTCATGTAGTAAGACCGAGTATAATTGTGAGCACTTCCAGTTGAAGGTATCTCAAACTTCATGTTGGGTCTTCCATCTACAGCCATAAGTTGATTAACCTGGTGCATCTCAAGATTAGACCAAAAATTGTACCATCAAATAACATCATTCATAGTAAACTACAAGGCAGTGTAAGAGGTTTGAGACCTTTTTGCCTCTTAAGGTCTTCAGTGTCAAACTCGAGAGTAGACTAAATTTTTTGTAAAAATGGTTTTTATCACTTATCACTTGATCGATTGAATGATTACCAATTTGTGTTAAACCCATGTGACCAGAATTCTGACCGTCAACAAATTATATGCTTTTAGTCCATCATTATCAGCCTACTTATTGCTCTATACAGTTACCTAGAAACGGAAAAACTGAAACAATATTTTTCTACACTAGATCAATATAGCACATATCTACTTTCAATAGAAATACCTCATTGTCCACTGCTGACACAAGCAGATACAGGTCATCTGGAGAGAAACAAACCATGACATTTTCTCTTGAGCTTGAGACTTTATAGCAAGGTCTTACAGGTTTCTGTCGAAGGTCCCACATCTTGATATCGTGGTCAAAGGATGAAGTAACAAATATTGAAGGGGAATGGTGGGAGAATTTAGCAACATTAATGGATCCTCGATGTATATCAGTCAATAACTGCAAGCGTCTGCCACTGCCAATGTCATACAATGCAACATCTTTTGAGTAGCCACTTGTAATAAATTGATCGTCTGTTGAATTGACGTGAACAGATGTAAGCTTCTCAAAGTCATCATAGGCCACACTGCTGAGATCAGTACAGCCGTCCACAGTATTGAGTTGCATATGGTTAATGTCATATAATCTCAAGGAACCATTGTCTGAACCAGCAAGGAACTGATTGTTCAGTGCAAAAGAAAATAATAAACATTAGTAGTTCCACTATGAAGTAAATCTCACAACTTTACTTGCAAAGTTGCAATACACTAAATGTCATAGATAGCTGTAAACAATTGTTAATTCAACAAAGCACATAGACACAGACATACGCAAGAGGTACTTGCATACAAATATTGATGAACGCATGGACGTAGGTATGAGAAAAGATGATTTGGCTAAAACAAGGACATGGTTACAATAGGCATAAAAAAACAACTAAGAGTTATAAATTTTTATTTGTTTGGTCCATAAACCTAATCACTGTAGAGCTAAAAAGAAAGTTCTACCGAACAGTATAGGACCATTTTTATTGTATAGCTTATGATCATAATTAAGGTGGTGATGATGTTATGTTGGATGTGTGGCCATTGGAAAATACAATTGAAAACAAGATTGTATGTAGTAAAGTTGAAACCTATTGAAGATAAGATGCACAAGAACGCAATTAAGATGGGTTAGAGATGTGAGAAAAAGACCAAGCAAATGCAATTAAGATGATTTGAACATGTGAGAAGAAAACCAAACAATAGATGCACCTATGAGAAAGGATAGAATGGAAGAAGTTTAACAAAAGAAATAGAGGAACACAGAATACTTGGTGGGAAACATTTAAACATGCCACGGTATAATTTCTTTACAGAAAATATAGCCATGGATAGAGATGTTCGGAAAACTAAAATTCATATGCCTGACCCACCAAGTGGAATCAAGGACTTGTGATCATTGCTGTTATTAGTTTGTAATATGATCTCCAGAAGCCATGGAATATATGACACTAGATTAACATAAAAAGGTAGATAAGTTACAAGTAAGAAAGAACAAATGTATTCAAACTCTTAACTTTCAAGTAGACCCCACTTTTATAAGCCAGAGTAGAGTATTGGACACATTCAAGTAATGCATATTCCAACTTTAAACTTTCAAGTAGAGCCAACTTCATATAAACCACAGACACACAAAGTAGCGTGTGTGACAAGTATTTGACATTTTCTGCTAGTTATCACCCATGAACACACATCACCACACACAGGTCGCTTCAGAACAAAACTAGACATTAATAACTAGTTTGAACACATTGAACTGACTCTAAGCATAATAAACACAATAATGCTGAGAGCATGGGACTTCCCTTCAACTATGCCTGATAGTTTTTGCCAAAAGGCTCCACCAAAGGGTATTCGTGTGGCTGTCTCTGCCTATCAGTAGCTTCTTTGTTTATATTAGTAGTATGTGTGCTCTCCCCCCCCCCCCCCCCCAAAAAAAAAAAAAAAAAAAAAAACAAAACACCAACACTGAGACTGTGAAATCAGACATCTAAGATGGCTAGCATGATGATCACTTTTGAGTTTAGGCCTTTGATTCTGAGATCTGAGGCACATATCCAACAGGAATTCATAGCCCTATAAGTACATTCCGCACCACTAGGCTTTAAAACTATATTATGGTTACAGAAAACAAAACCATCACAGATAATTCATTCTTTGGGGAAGTAAGTTTCTGCTATAACTGCAAAACAATCTGGGAATCCCCATCCAGAGATGGTCGCCCCAAATCAATCTGAACTTGCAATTACATAATTTGTATATATATGGCATACCTTGGATGGATACTTCTTGAGCCAACAGAGGCCTAGAACACTGCTCATAGCCCTAAGGGGTGGGACATAACCAACAACGTGCCCATTCTCGTGGTTGGTAATAACTATTTCTCCATCCAAAGTTCCAAAAACCATAAGACTGGAGTTAGATGGATGATACTCGAACTGCCTAGGTCGAAGGCTCTTTCCCCCTTCTCTAACATGGAAGATGTTGGACAGTGGATGTAAGAGTGGCCATGAAGAACATCCAAGTTTGGCAGCACAAAGAGACCTGGAGTAGAAATGTTGACTTTTTCCATAAGACAATTGTTGCCTTGGCCTTGATGAATTATGGAGCTGAACTCTACTCAATCCAGTTTCACGCATGTGCAAAATGCTGACAACACTCTCTTTGTGTTGTCGCCTATATGGTAAGAACTCGTAATACTGTGAAAAGATAGTCTTGGCAATTTCTCTTTCTGACCGTCTGATTGGTAGATTATCTAAAATGGCCAACTGCGGTAATGAGACAATCATGTATTCTCTATAATGTTTCTCAAAGCAGATAGGCGAAGGATGACGTGAAACATACTTCTTGAACATAGTAGAGGCATTGCTCAATTCACAATTAAGTGCAAAAGTTGATTGATCTGTATCTTGAATACACAATTTGCAGAAAAAAGCCTGGTGGATTAGAAAACCGTTAGCAGACATTCATTCATATTAAATTACAAAAATCTACAAATTCACAAGAGAAGCAACATTTTAACCTCAGTTCGCAAATTTGACTTTCCATTCAAGACGGGAAGATTCTTGCATGAGCCCTCCATTAAATTTGTTGGTTGAAGTGGACCTGAAAATTCACTACAAAATGATTTGATGAATCTCTAGTCAAACTCAGGATCTTGTTAACCATAAATACATTACAAATAGAAAATGATTTCAGACTCTTTTATGCATAGAAGTTCAAAACATAATATCCTGATTAGCAACAAATGGTGCATCAATGTGTTCCATAGTCTGTGGGAATGCAAGAGGATCTTTAGAAGGCCAAGGTGCTATTCTCAATTTCTATGGTTTTTTAATTGTGAACCACGCCATAAATGTGCTTTTAAAGATTTATTGAAGATACTACACAATAAAAATGTATAATAACAAAAAGAAGAAGAAAAGTAGTGCCTTGTACAAAATTTTCCGTGGTACCTGATCTGCTTCTGTCTAAGGCTGGATCAGTTACTGCACCAGATGACACAGGGCAAGGGCTGCCTTCACAATAGGAACAATTTTGAAACCGAAGTTCCACCAGTGAAGAAAGTTTTGATAAGGCAGCACTGGTTGTCCACAGATTTCCAACTCTTGTTTCACACATTGAAAGACGCATCAAATTTGGCATGCAAGAAAAACAATCCTTCTGTAAAATGCTAAGAGATATGCAAAAGTCCAGATTAAGGGTGTGCAACTGCTTGAACTTTCCCATAATAGTGAGCTCTTGAATCCCAGAAGACCTTAGGTTCAGAACTTGGCAAGGTAAATTACCCCGGTAAGGATCCCTAGAGAGATTGCAAATTGATCAAGGAGTTAATATCATTCAAATAAAGGATCTTGGAGTTTCTAGAAAAATGCATATTTTCACTTTCTATTAGCCTGGATTGATAATTTGTGTTTCTTTGTTCTCAATTAGGCTGCATATCTATTGTGTGTTCCAACTACTCCATTCAAGTGCTAAAAAGAAAGGATCTAAAGGTCTACAAAATTATTTTTCCTCAATTAAGAAAAATAAAAAATTCTCACTCTCAGCTGGAATCACACAAATTAGAATGGAACAGATAGATTTTTTGAAGGATAATGTTCTCAGGGGCACTGATACAGACCGCAAGAAGTCACCCACAAGTGACATATCCTGGAGCTCAATTATTCGGAGCCTTGAATTGATTGTATGCATCAAAGATAAAACATTTTCTTTGTTCAAAATACAGTGTGATTTCTGAATTATGTCAACTGCATCAATATCAGAAGAGTCAATTGCCAGGCATGCTTCAACAAGTGCTGGGAAATCAGCATCCCTTAAACAATCCAGTAAAATGACCATGTTATGTTTCTGGTGAAGAGCTTTCTGAATCTTGGCCTGAGCAATAAGGGAAAGAAAAAAGTTAGTTGTTACAATAAACTTTGCCACTTTTGACATAAAAATATCAAGCTTTAAAAAAGTCAAAAACAGGATTCTGTAACCAAATGGAAAAACATTAGTATGCCATAAAGTATAACCAACAAAGACTAGGCTTCATCAACACCACATGGTAAGAGATAATCATACTTCATTGTAAAAGAACAGCTCTGACGTGATTTTGAAGTTAATCAATTAGCCATTCTAAACAGTTAGAACCATGCCAGAAGCTTCCAGTGAAACCATCTCTTGCAGACCATGAATAACAGTAAGGTGATCCCCCATGATAATGTGATATTATCATATCCTACATGATACACCAGCTTTCTTTTCTTTTTATCTTGTCCTTTTCAGAATAAGAGAGGAAGTCCAATCACAAGGAGATCAATGGAAGGACCATACAAGAGTTTGACTAGTCATGTATTGGAAAGGATTCAAGAATGTTAAATCTGCTCAAGCAACAGATGTTCATTGAGAACCTTCCAACTGCATGATTTCAAGGTATGAAGTCACTCCTACCACCAGATCTGTTTAGCACAAACTACACTACAAGCCATTTCTCTTTTAACTTTTCAAATATTTGAGAAAGATACATATAATGCCATCATTTGATCAACTCAACAGATAAATAAGAAGTGTGTTAGATTTAAAACTTTTAAAGAATGGGCTTCACATAGAACCCACACATGATAGAAATCGAATATGGGAAAAAAGGTGGTTGGGTTGATTGGGGGAAGCTTTTTTGGTAGCATGGTGGTCCTTGAGATGGCTATGTGAGAACAGAGGGGACAGTGGAGGTCTATGGATGCAGAGCAGAGCTGATAGGCATGGAGAGAATGACATCCTATATGCATTGTGGATATCTCCCACTTATAGGAGGCTTATGCTATTTAGCTCACCGGTGTCATACGCTCCCAATGGTAGCTTACTCTGCTACAGGCAATAAATTGGAAGTAGCAATCAGTACTAGCAGTGGGATTAAAATTCTTAGAGGCTATTATAGCAGCTCTGAATATTGTTGGGCATATTCTCCTTGTAAAAACAGGTAGGACTCATGCCCTCGGTCTTTTTCATCGTTCAGCATGAAAATCCCGCACATGGATAGGACAAGTCACCTTGATTAACCCTCAATTGAAGCCCCCAAGAAACATAACCCCATGATCTCCAACCAAAATCATATGTAGGTTAAGCACTTCCATGATTGCATTAGGGGAGCCAGCGGGTAAATCACACCAAAGATCACTAAACTTTAGTGTGTTTTTCATTTTGATCACTAAACTTTAATTCTTTTCAATGTGATCACAGAAGTTTAAAAATTTTTGCAATGTGATCACATATAAGATTTTCCAGCCACTCTATAACCAAAGTGGGTGACATGGCGCTGATGTGGCAAAGAAAAAAATATTATGCAATAATATTTTAATATAATATTATTATATATTGACACATAACATGTTCTGATTGGTTGTCATTGCACAATAATTTTTATTATTTGCCACATTAGCCGAAAAATCTTATATGTGACCACATTGCAAAACTTTTTAAACTTATGTGATCACATTACAAAGAAATAAAGTTACTAGACTAAAATGAAAAACACACCAAAGTTTAGTGATCTTTGGTATGATTTACGAACCTATGCTGACATGGAAACATCTTTGGTGGCTTCAAAACATCATATATAAGTTAGAATAGTAGTAGAAATAAGCCCAAGTAAGGAATCTGATTGGTCAAATGGAAGAAAAGCAGAGCATGTGTGCAAGTGAATACATGCACTCTCAGGTGGGGGACTAGTCGGACTATACGAGAAGAATCAGTCTTGAGTCTTGACTGCACTCAAGTGACTTGGCTCAAGACACCACGTACATGAGAAAAAAAATAGATGAAGAAGTTGGTGTGGTAATGTTGTGGTCACAGAATGTTCACAGCAGATCCACTAACCTAAAGTGTGAAGGTCACAGCAGATATTAATCTTGTACTTTATTTTTATTTTTACTGAATTAATCTTGGATGCATAAAGTTATCATAACTCACAGGGTATTTTACTAAAGAGCCAAAGTTATACACATGTAAAGCAGCTTAGTATCTTAGTATTTTTCCACTCTTTGGTCTGTGGAATTATATATATTTTTGGTAGGCTGTTGGAAGAAATCCATGTCCTTGAAGTCCTGGTTCTGAAATCTGAATCAATTATATGACAATCTTCATATTGTAGTAGTATTATTTGTGGGTTTAACCATATGAAATATTACATTTTTTTATTGTCTCACTCTTTTAAATGTTACTTTGTGCTAAAAATTGCAAACAAGAGGTAAGGATTTCATCTGAATTTCATGAAATTTCCCAACACTTTATATGAAACTCTTGGATATCTTTCTAATTTGATCTTTTCAGATCACGTGATTTCCAAATTTAAAATTATTTGATTCATGAACGACTTTAGTCTTTATCTTAAAGACCACTTCTCTTTATTCCTGTCCTAATGGGCATAGAAATGAAAAAAAAAGAAAAGGAGAGTAGAAACGGGAAAATAATGGAAAAAAATTGAAGCATAGAAACTAAATTAATCATATATCTTTTTCTCTTCCAATGCAATCTGAGTGAGAAAAAGGAAAATAAAGGATGACCTCATAAAACCACGATAAAACTCTGGAATTTGGAATTGCCTCATGCCTCTTGCACGAATCAAGGTACCTACCACCAGAATTAACATGAATTGCACAGTAAGAAATGATTGCATAGGGTACAGACCACAGTATTATCTCAATCACTACCGAATATAGAATACTAAGAATAGATTGAAAGCACTAAGCTATTAAAATCACCCGTGCTATCAACTCTTAAATAACAGTTATTGTCCTTAGTTGTTCATGAATAAACAATTCATAGATTCAATAACTTGGCAGTGGTCCACGTATAAGTGATGCTAGAACAACAAAAATTATTGGGAACAAGAAAAGAGATTTAGCTGATCACATCAAGAAGTAGTAACTGCATCATAGGGAGTACCAACAACTAAGATGAATGTATTTTAACAAAGCATGTGGACTAGAGTAAAATTGAGGGAAAACGATGCAATTAACAAGTAACCAAAAACTGTGATATTACGCCTTCTCTCTCTTAAAAATACTAAAGAGCGAGAAGGATGCCGTCTATTTCACGAAAGAGAGAAAAACGTCACCTATCCAAAACTGTACAAGGATGAATCTTCAAATGGAATGAAGGAGCTTTCTTACAATTGATAGCTTTTCTTCTCTGTTCTTATTTCCCGATTTCTTAAAAACATATGATCCTAGAGGCTGGATAAGAAACTACATTCACAAACTCAAGTAGGAACTTGTTGGATCACGTTCATAGGAGAAGAAAGAAAAAAACTCTCTCTAAAAACAAAAACACACTCTAAAAAGACAACCACACGGATCTATAATTCCCAGACCGTTTCTCCAAAATAGACAATGAAATAATCATCCTCATCATCTCCCCAAGCAGCTGCTCAAAACAGTTTCCCGTAACTAGTACACTAAACCGAGGGAAATGTCAAATTTCCGTAACCGCGGACTCGCCGCCGGCAAATGAGAAACGGCCTCTAATGATCTCGAAAATTTTCAAAACCTGACCTCGGAATCTCTACAGACCAGCATAAACGAAGCAACAAAGTCCTCGCAAGATTAGCGGAAGGAAAAGACAGCAAAGAGAAGATAAAAACAAGCTACAGAGAGAAGACGGAAACCTGGCTTCTAAGGTGGAGACACCCAGAGACATGGCTGCTTTGCTTCGCATGCGGTCTCAACGGTGGTGTTTGCTGTTGCGGTGACGGTGAGTGAATGTAATAACGTCAGTTGGAAGGGAAGGAGAGATATTTAATAAGCGGGTTTGATAATGGAAGAGATAAGAGCGTGAGAGCGTATAAGCGGCTTGAGCATGTCCCAGATTATTATTACACAACAATAACCAGAAAATGAAAAATTAATTAAAGCGTACGGATGAATAAATAGGGGTAGCTGGCAGAACGTGACGTCCCACCTATCGTTTCCATCATCTGTTCTGTTCATCGCCCAGTCCCACACTCCATCCCATCATCTAGTCGCCGGTGGACCGCGTAGGCCTCTATCTCTATCTCTATCTCTATCTGTTTAAGACATGTGCTATTAAATTTCCCAAGATTATAGATAAGATTGCCTCGGGACCAGAGGGTCCCACGTGAATATGATCTTATATAAATAATACAGAACTTCTCTGGCGATTATGAATATTCGTATTTTATTATATAAATAAAACAGATAATAAATAGTCAATAATATGGAATTTATATATATATATGTGTTGATATTTAGTGAAATTATATATCTCCGTGTTTTTCAAAAAGGGTAATTACGAAAATTATTATCAAAATTTGATCCTTGTATCAATTTTATAATAAGTTTTAAAATTTATTATTTTTATATTTTAACTTTAATTTTGTATCAATTTTATAATATTGTTAAAAATTAAATAATTTATATTTGTTGATGTATTAATTATTAAATTTTATTCTCATACCTTACTCGTGTACAAAATGGAAATTTTGAAGAATAAAAAAATATATAATTAATATATTTAAAAAGTAATTATTATTAAAGTTTTAATAGTATTGTAGAACTAATATAAAATTTAAAATTTAAATGTAGAATTGATATATTAGTCAATTTTTAGTGATATTGTATATAATAATAAATTTATAGTTACAAAAAATTATTCAGTCTTTGGGATATTGTAGGTTTTTGGGAGATTACAAGACATAAAATAGATAAGATTGCGTGATATCTCTCTCACAAGTCTTTCAATACTTAAGTCGATTTCAATTAAAAAATAAAAAAATATTCAAATAACTTGTGTAAAAGTTCTTACATATCTAGAGACTGGAGGGGCAAACTTTATTTATAAAGATTGAAGTCGACATATGAGAGTATTCACATATTTTGAAATAATTTGTTCAAACTTTCAAAGCATCAATTTTAAAGATTAGTAAGTATACTTCAACCTAGATTGCATTAAGGAGGCATTCAAGAGACTTATTACTCTTTCTAATAGTCTTCCTTTATTGCTCGAAATAAAAAATCTAAAAAATCCAATAAAATTCTCGTACAAAAATCTTAGGGTCACAAATAAGCTAAATCGTTTGTGAGTAGTTTGATGTTTAACTCTACAAAAGGTGATTAGAATTCGTTCATTCAGATAAATAAGTCGAGGGCCTAACTTTGAAATTCAATTGTAAACGAGTTATGCTTGAATGTTAAAACTCACAAACATGTTTAATTAAATGCTCATAAACATGTTGTTATACGTATTTACAGCATGGGTCAGACTCATTCTGATGGGCCGGCCCGATCACCTGAAAACAAGAAGGCCCGAACGACCTCACTTGGGGAGGTCCAACCACTACCAAAACCCAGAACTCGTAAAGTGATACCTGGCGAACTCTTGATACGCCTCCAACGAGTTTGAAGCCATCTACAAGCGAACTCCAGAGAGTATCCTTCAGATCGCTGGACCACTGAGGTCGCTGGCCTAAAAAACGATCAGCTCGCATAAAGCGGTAAAAGCTGCTAAGGAGTCAGAGGTAGGGACCATCCACCGCAACAGCCCATGCTCCTCGAAATAAAGATCCCACTTACGATTCTATACAGATGATAAGGACTATTTGTCCTCCATTATATCATCTTTCTATTTCTATATAATATCCGAATTGTAAAAGCCCCCTTAATTATAAATAGGGGGCAGAAGTAACATAAAGGACATGGAGAATAATGAGAACAACCGTCATTCTGAAGGAATAATCAGAGTACGGGCGTGGAGTATGCATCGTTCTGGCTGAACCACGAAAAAATCGTTAAGTGTTCTTCATTAGCTTCCGAAAAAAGTCTTTCTTCTGACCGTGGTTCATAATTATTCAGTGCGGCCCAAAACGAATCATACTCGACTGAAATTAAACGTCGACACATGCTTAATTAAAAGTTCATAAATAAGTCGTAAATAAACTCATTTACAAATACATTCATACATTTACTTATAATTTTATAAATATATTATTTAATATAAAATTATCAAATTTTAAATTATTATAATAATATAATTAAATTAAATAAATTTTGACGAGTTTGAGCTTTTTCAAGCTCGAACTCACCAACATGTGCTCAAGCTTAAGCTTAGAGACTGATAAATTGAGCTTAACTTCACTTGATTCAATTGTAATTTTTAAAAGTCCTAAAAATAAATAACAATTATATATAGATAAATATATAAGAGAAATAGAATAACTCTTACTCCACTACAATCTTCCACATCAGTAATTAACCACAACACTTAAAAAAGAGATCTATAATAATTCATAATTGAAAAGAAAATAAACATTAAATGGCCAAATTAATAAAATTAGAAGTTGAGTTTAAATGTAACATAAAGGAAAAATTAACGTTTTATAATTTACCCTTAAAAAATTATTCTTATATTACTTTCCCTCCTTACATCCATTAACTCATTGGGACTATAAGTTATAATTTTGTTTTTTTAATTTTTGAGACTATAAGTTAAATAAGTATCCCTATACCCCAATGAAGTCAATTGAGACTAACTTTATTCAACTAAAAAAAAAATTAAAATTTGCTAAATGGAACACAATAATACTTTCACAATAAGTTAGAGCTCATCCCAAACAAAATAAAAAAAAAAAAAAGATTTCACAAGCCTCACGAGTCACACCACGGGGTGTTTTAGTTGACTTGACTATTCTATACAATTAAACTAATTAATTTTGACTTGGCCCAATACTAATCTAAATTAACAATATATATAATGTGCGGTAATCAAATACAAATCAAATGCTATATTTGAAAGATAAATACTTGACGTGTTGAAACAGTTTAGCTTGATGCCTATCTTAAATAACTGGATATTAAGGTGCTGCTATCAAGAGATAGGTGCATTGTTTCTTTTTGAATAAGAAAGGCTAATATAAAACCATAATTACCATCTTAAGTATTTAACTACTGTTAAATGAAGTGATAAATTATTCAACTTCCAAAATTGATACCTATTGGACCGGGCCTTGATTCTTTTTTGCTATTATGGGACCTTGATTCTGATTTGAGTAATTTAACAACAAAAATCGTCTTAATTCTAAAGTTTGGCAAATGGCAACTAAGTATCTTTGAGGTAGGCGCATAAATCATCAATAGCAACCGAGCAGGCAGCTGGTGGGCTTGCGGCGAGGCTCCTTGGGCGGAGCGGCCTGACTAGAGACCATGGTCCATAGTAAGGATTGGTGTCTTGTGAGTGTAGCTGACAAAAACAGGGAAGGAGAAAATGAGCAAGTGTGTCGCAGTGAGAAATGCCGTGCCGAGGTAGTGGTCCCAAATCCCAATCGGAATGTGTAACGTAGCAGAGGCCAGGCCGGGGGGATGTTCTTGCACTGAGACTGAGAATGAGACAGCCACAAACAAGACACGTGCAAACCAAATGCTAATTCTAAAAGAATAAAGGAGGACGTGGGATCTAATTTTAAGACAGGAGAGAAGAGAACAAACAAATGTTAATCAAAGCAAAAGGAGCAAATGGGATCTACTTTCAGCAAAGGGGTGGGAACAAAAATATGCTAAGCAGGGCAAAAGGTGGAGCAATAGGAATAAGACCTAGTATCAAAGGATTTCCCTGAAGAAACAATATCGTGGGTTCCCTGTCTTTCCTTTCAAAATAGTAGAATGACTTGTGCTGGCAACTGGCAATAGAAAAGATTCTTTCCTTAAAAGCTTGAAATGCGGGTGATATTTTCCCAAGACTGGACATTATCATTTTACAGAGAAAGGGTTAATTTAGTGGTAAAAAGTTACCATGGCCTCGTAAAATTTAAATATTTTTCTAGAATGAGCTTATACATGAATTTCTGTATATGTCAGTGTGCGGACAAGTTACCAAGCTAACACAAAAGCGCCAAAATGGTAAATTGTAGGAAAATTCAGATTCAAGTCAATGAATAGAAGGTAATACACAGAAACGTAACGATTAATTGAACAGGGCGACAAATATACTAATCAAAAAACACAAAGATGAATGGGAAACTGAGACATCTCTAGAAGAGCCAACCGAAGGCAGCCCATCCCAGTACCAAGCTTCCGACCAGCATCTTCAAGCACTTCAATTTCCCCGCTCCACTCTGCATTGAGGTTGATCGGATTCAATAGAAGATTTTATAATCCAACAGAGATGCTAATGCTATAAACATAGAAGTAAGAAAAAAAATCCAAAAGAGAAAATTAAGTAAATCCGTAAGATCCAACACTACAATAAATAAATCAGAAATCAGAACACAGGACAGGATGCTGGATGCTGTGCTATGAATATATGATCACCGGATCCGTGTTCATTGCCTCCCATATTAATTATTGTCTGTCTTGCCTCGGATTCTGCACAATGTTATTTCTTTATTTTTTTTTTTGTCTCTAATTCATGATCCCCATATTATTGTGGTTAGTCGCTGCTTTGCTTTGTGTGTTCACCAGAAAAGATAAAAAAAAGGCCACAGATTTCCTAAGCACGTGGGGCACCGATTCAGGTCACGTGCACCCAGTATCCCTTTCGATTATTGTCGGTGTCGGTGAACGCTTGCCTCTCAGCTCACTTGCCTATGGCGCGTGGAGCAAATACTGTGAATCTCCCGAAACACGAGAAACTCAAGACGATTGCAGATCGGGATGCGCATTTGCGGCCCGGTGCACGTTAGTCCAAATTAGGATATCAATAAAAACCAAAGCGAAGGTATATATGATACATACCTGATCATCTGCTGCTAGAGATGGTGCAGGGGAGGTGGAATCCTCACTCGGAACAGGGGCTTCGCCTGGTGGCGCGGGAGGGCCGAGAACCTCGGAAGACGGCGCCGGCGAAGGTGCATTGTGCTTCTTGGACTTCTTCTTCTTCTTCTTGCTTGGAGCCGGGGATGGAACAGCCGCCGGAGGAGAAGAAACTGGAGCCGGAGGTGTAGCTGTAACAGCTGGTGGAGTCGCTGGCGCTGAAGCAGGAGATTTCTCAAGCGGAGGCGAGGGAGGAGAGCTGACTGGCACTGCAGCAGGTGGCGAGCTCACCGGCGGTTCCGACACAGGCTCCGGAACCGATGGTGCGGTAGCTGGTGGAACAGCAGCCGCCTTCGGAGATGGCGCAGCCGGTGGAACGGAAGATGCTGCCGGCGGTGGAACTGAAGCCACCTTCGGTGATTCCGCTGCTGGAGACTTAGCCGGTGAAACAGCAGCGGCTGTAGGAGCCGGAGACTTCGGCTTTGTAGTAGGTGCCGTCGCAGTAGCAGGAGATGAAGCAGGAGTGGCGACCGCAGCAGCTGGAGTTTTGCTGGGCGCCGAAGCCGGGGACTCAGCGGCGAGGCCGACCACGACAATGCACAAAAACACAAATCCAACCGCAGGCCACCGCTCCATGAGTTGTAGAGAGAGAATCAAGAGATCTAGAGAGAGAGAGTTGGAGACGGCGACAGTGGCAGAGAGACTAGCTGACTATAAGTAAGCGATGGAGCAATGTATAATATGTATATTCATTATTCACAAATAAACAAAGAAAAAGAAAGGTGGAAGATCAGGCGGTGGAGACATCAAAGAGGATTTGATAAGGCCTATATATTATGCTGTGCAAAAATCAAATACGAAATATGATCACTTTAATACGGCGTTAGAAACAGTCTGGAACGTGGGGTCTGGTTCCATGTGACCACACGTAATGTGGGTCCCCGGATAGGAGTCTTACGGAGAGCCAGTGTGCCGCGTAGCACCCAAGTCTCGTTATTATGCTTGCTGGCGTCTTTGTTGCTTTCGCAGGTCTGGTCTTTACTACAGCTGGAAATGTTGTGGTGCAAAAGGCTGCCCAACCAACCGTTAACACGTCACCTTGAGTGGCTGCGATTGCGGAGCAATTATAATTCTTGCCTGCTTTATTATTAGTTAGTTAGACGCGGGGTGCTGCAATGCATATGCATGCATAGTCGACCGTGACTGTGGGTCCTGGTGAAAGTTAAAAAGCCATTGTGCTGTTGTTTTTCTTTTGCTTGCCTGTGAGAAATCCTTGAAATTAATTGTTTCTAAGAACATTAATTACAATTACAAAATAAAGTTGGCGGCTGCTTTGTGGCGCACGCAAGGAATCGATATAGTATACAATCCTTTTAGGTCCAATTATTATTTTGTTGGTTTACGATGTGAAATTTATTGTTCATAATAAAAACCAGGAAGCACGCCCGTGTGATTGTTTCTTCTTTATCTCCACACAATGCCATTTTATCTTATGCTGAAGCTGTTGTTTCTCTAGTGGCACGGGATTCCCATTTTTACTTTGAGTTAATCTGAAATAGACTAAAGAAAACAGCTTGTATTAAAATACTTGAGTTCCCTCCCTCTAAGACACCAGGATAAAAATAGTTAGATATTAACAGAATAGGAGTCATTAGTTATTAATATTGTAAAATTACTTTTAATTATTTTTATTTTTAGACTAAAGCAGTCTAAAATACAAAAAAGATGATTTTTTTTTTGTTAAAAAAATAAAAAATATCTTAAGATTAACCACCATTTTACTATAACTATAACTACTGAGGCAGAGAAACGAAAAAAAAAATTTAAAGTATTTATTACAATCACTTTTATCTTCGCAACGGACGCAATTGAAAGGTCAAAATGCGCAGAGGACGCTGTGGCTGTGGGTCCGATGTAAGAGCGCAAAAGAATGATCCAAAGGGAAGCAGGAGTCAAATGCTGCCCAGCCCGGAACTAGACACACGGGAAAATTATTTAATATTCACGAGAACCCACTTAATGGCTCTGCTTGTGCTTGTTTCCCAGTGCCAATATCGAGATTTTCAAGCTCATCATCAATAGTGTTTCCGTGTGTACTAAATGATTAAGTTCTGTTCTTCCCTCTTACAGTTTTAAGTTGATTTACTACTGCATGTACCAATTAAAAAAACTTAATTATTTAATAGAAACAATTAATTGCCTTCTTGATTAGTTGTTATATATCCTTTTCTCTCTGTTTGGCGTTCTGCCTAATTTCCACTAAGTACTAATAGAAACAATTATGTAAACCACATTCCCCATCTCTCAGAGGGCAGATGGAGCTAACTCTAATTACTTAAATGACCGACATAATGAGCTTTGTTCAGGAAAATCAAGCTGAAATGTTTAATTTGTCGGTAATGATCTATCTTAAACGGTAAATATAACTAAAACCGGTCCGCATGATGAATTAAGACTGTCAATCGACAAGAGAACATGAAAAAACAAGTAAAATTACTATATTTGTTATGACATATATGGGAAACCTTCCAACCGCAATACAATTACTTTGAGAGGTGCGCAAACAAGAACAAATACATTTATCATTTCAATTTAAAGAATCCTAGAAAGCAATAATGTACAATATCTATAATAAAAGTAAACTAGCGAAATACAGACAAATCTTGCAATAATTTTACCTTAGATCTCTCTATCGATTAAGACTTCTATTAATCCACCTTAGAGAATCACTAGACCAGTAGACAGAACATGTTCCCGGCTTGCTGCTTACATGGGCCTGAACAAAGATTAAATTTTGACAAGTAAGAACATCTGAATGAGCCAATTTTGTTCTTCTCATTGTAAGCATCTGACATTATTAGAATCCGTAGCTAAGTCTTCAAGAACTGAAATTATTCTAAAGTCATATTCTGGAATCAGTCAGTTGTGCATGTAAGATTTCCGTTTGTATGACATTTTTGTTATCAAAATACAGCTTCAATCGAATTGTGGTCTTCTATATTCCAGAGAAAACAACCAAAAAAAGTTCCAAATTCATGCCACCTTGCCACAAATTCCTTGCACATTTGTCTGAATAGGCTTACCTTAAGCGTTTAAAAGGCTCAATCATTGTAGGAACTCAGAGCAGCAACAACAGACCCTGTTGTCTCAAAAGTTGTAGCCACATCTGGATAATCTTTCCATGATGCTGTGACCTTAAGATATGGATATAACCAACTCTTCACAGAATCCACAAATGGCTTCGGTTCAAAGTTCAGAATGGCTTCCCAATCCACCTGCAAACCTTCGGGGATGCTCCCAATGAACTCCATATTAGCAGCAAGAAATAATCCAAGCAAAACTACAAATCCAACAGCCGCTGAGCCTCTGGAAAGAGGCATAAAATTGTACCTGGAAAGCATCACAGTTAAGTTATAGTAACAGGTAAAATACATTGCTCGGAAAAGAGAGCAGTTTGCAGTATGAAAACCATGCTTTACCAGTAATATGTCATCCTTAAGATTGCCTCTCTCACATTTTCAAGAGTTCCGAAGTCCGTGGACCCATAGGATTCACCACAGTATGCATTGCAAAGAGCCTGTATTTATGTAATGGGATATATTAAAATGCTAAGTAGGCTTTGACGAAGGTTGCAACATTAAAATATTAAACAGCATATTCCAGAACTTAACACATAAAGGTCTAATTGCTTGACCAGAAAATAAAATTCT
The DNA here is from genome assembly GCA_036245055.1 of Diospyros kaki. Taxonomy (NCBI): domain Eukaryota; kingdom Viridiplantae; phylum Streptophyta; class Magnoliopsida; order Ericales; family Ebenaceae; genus Diospyros; species Diospyros kaki. Next base: position 5,761,984 of record BSEG01000004.1, on the reverse strand, counting down.
GGAAGAAGGTTTTCATGGATAAGTAAGAAAAAGTACTGTACAAATTGATGAGTGGTCGATTTGAGGAACCATTTTCATCAACTTCACTTTGTCATAACCAAGTTAGGATCAGTGGCAAAACATTTATAATGTCAATTGACTTCTATAAGTCACATTTGACAAAACACATGACAAAATTTTAGTTGAATGTCCTTCCTCACCCAACCCTCTAGTAGGGGAATGATGAGATAACATTCTAACACAATTTTCATGAGTGGTAAAATTATTCTTACTTGATAGGATCTCATCAAGCAAATAAAAGCCAAATGACAAGAATAGAAGAATGATCATTCCATCCTTCAGGCGTGTTAATATTTATAACAGACATATAGTTACATGTATATCAGTATATAAAAGAAACTTTGACCATAATTTCATCATTATATTACATCACTATTCTCTGCTATATTCATCCAGGTAACCACTAAAAACACAAAGAATAATATTCCTCTTTTTCCAGTAGGTCTTTTTCCTAATTTCATGAATTTCCACCAAGCAATCAACCAAATTTAGCACTGCCTAAATGTTTTCAACCCCCCACCCCACATCCAGCTTTTTTCCTCTCTGCAGTGAAACAAACAAATTATGCTGAAAAAGAGGACTATGGACAATTGAACAGTATTGGAGCCTTGAATAAACAATGTTGCTCAAGAAGCTTGACAAGCTAATTGAAAGGTAGAACAACCCACACTCCAGACATAAGAAGAGATAGGACCACCTATTTTATCACACTGAAATCTGGCATCATGATATGTGCTGCTCTACACTCGTCATAGCCCATTTGCAGGGTGCATTGATTTATTCTCGTTAAAACCAATCCATGAGCCTAATCCTAGCATATAATGTCATTTACAATGGTGAGTCCTGAGTTTAAAACAAAAACTAGTGAGATTCTTTCCTGTGAGAGAGTGAACTGAGTCTGGTCCATTACAAGCTGTGCCACTGCAGGGGTGGGATAGATGGGTAAAGTTACATACCTTGTGAAAGTTGTGGAGCAACAGCTGAACACATCTAATTTTATTTAAATCACAAAATAACCAGATTGACTTGAAGGTAAATGACGTGAAATCCATTTTCACATTTGTTGAGGATTTATATTTGATGGTATTAGGTGTTGTATATATTAGTTGTAGCTTAGGTAATTTGTACATGGCAGTTACAATGTTTTATTATAAATGCTTGTAACCCTAGCTTAATGGAAGTGAATGAATTTTTCCTTCCAATCTCTCTCTTCCTCTCTTTTTTTCTCTTGGTACTGTATATCATTTCACAACATTGAAACTTCAGCCTATAGTAATTAAATTGAATTAAAAAGTAGCCATTACACATTAAGTTCAAATCTAGGATGACTTACTTCCCATGCCACTGCCATTTCTGTATCAAAATCAACCCATCTTGAAGGTGTGCATGGTGTCCTAATAGCAAAGTCATATCCACGGTCTCCCCTGTCAAAATCACAGGGTAAATGCAAATTCAGCAAAGAAGGAAAAAGGAGCTGGCAGAGGAAGGTGGGAGGAGGGGGAGAATTTGGAATTTTGAGTTACATTTTCACTAGAGTGATCCTTGTTCCTTCAAGGCGTTTCCTAAAACAAGTAAAATCAATAAGGAATTAAGTCAATAAATTTCAAATGCTACCAATGCCTTATTATACAATGACTCACAAGGTCTGCAAAAATCACAATATAAAGAATGACAAGACCACAACCATAAAAGCATGATTACCCCTCAAATGCAGTACTATTGCACCAAGTAGCCAACCAGAAGTCCTCACCAATAACTCTGTAAAGATCAGAACAGGATTCTGCATTCAAAATCTGCATTTTAAGTTTTAAAAAAAAAATGGTTATTACAGATGATTATTTTATTTTACTCAGAAATGGAAAAATTAGAGGAAAATATGCATGAGACTGTATTAGAACTTTAAAAAAAAAAAAAAAAAGAGAGAGATCCAAATTTTAATAATGAATTCAGAATTTCTGGATACGAATATCAAAGAAAATTCAAACTTCAGAGGAGAACAGGACATAGGAAATTGGCAGAACTAGCCCAAGCCTCTACTGCCTCCAAATTAAATAAATTCATAATGCAACTACATTCAACATTATACTATCAGCTTCAGGTTGTCTCTCCAATATAAAGACTTCAGATTTGAGTCCTATTTAGTTTTTACACAAACATATATAAAGAAGAAACCACCTTAAGAAGACACACTGTGCTATATTTTACAGGTCACACACAGGCATATATCTATTATCATCATCACAAGCCTCCCACTAGACAATGTTCGCTACATGAAATCTAAATCTTCAGTCTATCCATAGTTATATCTTCTGCATGGCCATCACATGCTTAAGAGTCACTAAGTTTTCTTTGGTGTTTCCATTCTCTTTTGCAACAAATTTCTTTCATTTCATCCACTCTCCTCACAAGCACATTGGTATTATTTTCAAGTGTTCAAACCATTGTAATAGCACCTCATGCATCTTATCTTAAAAAGGCACCACTCTTAACTTTATTGTGGATATTTCATCTCTAATTTTGTCTTTTCTTGTATGGTAGCACATCTACCGAACATTTTTATCTCAATTTTGTTCATATTTTTTATAAATTTATACTGAACTTCAATGTTTCAAACCATACAACAATATTGGTCTTATAGCCATCTAATAAAACTTTTCTTTTAGGTTTACAGTGATTTTAAAAGCAGATAAAATGGTAGAAGCACTCATCCACTTTAAGTATCATGCCTTGATTCCATGAGTATTATTCTCAATAATCCTTCATTCTTTTCAAACAATTGATCTGAGATACAAATTTTGTCTGGAAATAACTTAGCCATCAAGTCTCATATCATCCTCACTTCTCATCCACCAAGTCTCTGTTTTCTATGAGTTCTTCTATCACTAGAGCAAAGAAGCAAAAGCTAGAGAAGATCCATAACTGAAAAAATTTCAACATCTCCTCCACAAGTCCTAACACACTTCTTCTTGATGATACATGTTTTTAACATGTAATATATAAACTCATTTCTTCTCTAAAACCCGTCACAAGACTTCATCAAGAACTCTGCATAGGCCTTTATCAAGTCTAAAATCACCATATGTAAAATTCTAATCCTTCTAAAACGCATCACAAGACTTCATTGTGTAGTTGGATAAGAAAACTAGGAAAGTGAATATATATATATATTTATCCCTCTCAGAATATTTTTTGTGGCCAAAATTGACAGAACTTCACATGTCAAAGCAGGTCAGACTTAGTAAAGATCTTTCCCGATCTCTTTGGATATCAAAGCAGATCAGGCACGGGAAGGGATGCTTAATTCACTTCCCCTTCCCCCATGGCAGGACTGACCATGCAGAAGTTACTGTCAGGATCTCACAAATTTGCAAATTACATACAGCTGTTTCCCAAATAAAGATCACAACTTGCATACATAACATGTGGTAATGTTATAGCATTTCGTGCAAATTGCTTCCAAAGAGTGAAATTCACAGGGGTTTGAAAGCCAACTTAAAACACCCAGTAGGTCTCACCTCACTCTCCACTAACTTGAACTACTCTCAAACTTGCCCACATAGGGCAGGGTGGGCTTGTCCTTGATTAAACATGTCAGTTTGCCATCCATGAAACTCCAATTTGTCACTACCTATCCCTAAAACAGTACAGTCTACATTACTAATTTTTTCAAAGGACTGTCGATTCATTTGCAAAACCATTTCAATAACCCCTTATCTCTTCCTCGCAAGGGTCAGTTCCAAGGAGCATTACCTTCCTGTGTAAGAGGTGTAGTTCAAATCAACATATCGATACTTGACAAAGATGAGAAAATCAATAATTCCTCTACAGAAAATTGATAAACTATCAGAGAAAACTTAAATCAGATGGACTAAACTACCTCCACAGAAGAATTGAAAAAGTCTCAGGGAAAACTTAATCTACTTGCTAACTTACCTTTTTTTATTTCTAAGTATTCTTCTTTTGTGCTAAATTCTACATACTTATATCTAAGAAAGAGAATGAAAAAATATATAGTCAAATATTATCTGAGGGAACTTGAAAAGAAGATGTGCCACTAATACTCATCTTCTGTACAGTGAGATGCCAAATCTTATGGAAGCCATTTCTTATCAGGTTCTAAGCAAAAATCACTACCATCATAGCACATTCTTGAGAAGGGGGATCATGTCTAATTCTCATTCATTCTAAGTGCCATAAGCTTCATCAAGTAGCAACCTATGATATGAGTAGCACCCACATGAAATGCAATGCAGACAGATAACGGATTATGTCAAAGAATAGAATAACTCACATCTTGCAGTTTCTCATATTCAGAAAGATCAATAGCATTGTCTCTCTTGCTGCACACAAACATTTTTTCCTTGATGACAGTCTTCGCAACATCTAATGTTCTGCAAGAAAAATGATAGCGTTTTTTCATCTATAATTCTTTTCTATAGTTGAACTTATGAATACAAAGCTTCTCACTTTTGAAAATTTGGGAAATAACGAACAACTTTTGCTTGCCCAAGAATGAGTGGCGTGTGAGATCCAAATCCAGAATTGAACTCCTCGCTAAATAGAATAGACACCAATATTCACATCAACAATCATGACAAGAAACAATAAGAAAAAGCAAAACATTTAGAAGAACAAGTACATCTATAAGAAGTCAAGAATCATAAAATGATTAAAGTGATTCTAGGAAGTTGCACAGAAGCAGAAGATGCTCTAGAGTTGCTCAAATATCAAACAATAAAAAACAAGAAGCAAAAGGATGCTAATTCTGTCTAGATAATGCTGGCTTTTGCTAATCGGCATTGGAGATCATCATACGAGGACAATTGTCCAGCGGTAATCGGTAAACAAAAAAAGAGGATTGAGTGTCAGTCCATCAGGACAAGTGACAGGTATAGGCTCTTGAAACAAAACAATTAGAAAGAACATGGGAATTAGCACCATTCTCGAGTGTTTAGTCTCAAGGATCCAACCATGGGACAGCCATCTCTCTCTCTCTCTCTCTCTCTCTCTCTCTCTCTCTCTCTCAGTCTTGGTTTAGCATTATATATTGATCTGGACAAAATTTGGATTGTCGCTTGAATGAGGCAACAGAAAAAACAAGTCCACTCACCAACCTCAAATTGAGAATAAAGTTATTGAACCTAGTCATATGCAAGAATTAACAACACTAAAGCCAAGCCTTGATCCCACTAGATGAGATTGGCTACATGAATTCTAACTTGCCAATTATCTCTATTTATGACCATATATTTGGTAAGACCATTATATCTCATGTCACTGCAAGAATCATGTTAGGTAATTCTGAGATACAGATAAAGTGTTATGTATGACACAATCTCAAATTTATGTTAGCATAGATCAGCCTAAGAAACATTCACACCTCAAAGGAAGGATTAGTAGACAATGGGAGAAAAGAAAAAAATGAAGTAACTGAGCATGAAGGAATCTGATACACTTGGTATGAGGACCTATATAGCATTAGAACTCATTAAACAGTAGTTAATTCAGAAAATGAAAGAAGAAAGGAGAAAGCACGAGTCATTTCAAATAGGACTCGGACGTCAGAGTAACTAATACTGTGCACATTCAGCAAAGGCTGAGAAACAAGTGATTTATGAAAAGTTACAAAATAACTACACTACAGTAAGTTTAATTATTCTTTTTCTCTTGAGATTCAGATTCCTAGTCATAAATTTTAAAAAAATTGGATAAAGAAATTGAATTATGATTAATCATATCTGTGCCACGCCATGCAGCAGCCAATCAATGTTCACACTAGGCACTCAGAAACACAATCCAACTGGATGTCATAGCTGAAACAAAACCAAGATGGATAAACAAATAAATTATGATTAATCATATCCATGCCACACCTTGTGGCAACCTATTATATTCACACTAGACACTCAGAAACATTGTCGGATATATCATAGCTAAAACAAAACCAAGATGGATTACCTTAACTTGTTAACCCACACTACCGGATCACAAGGTTCGGAGATCTGTCTCCATTTCACAGCTAATGAGTAAACATCATGCCATGACAACATAGGACGTCCAGAAGATCTATCTTCCACAGAGCCATATGAAGATGTTTCTGACAAACTGCTGGTACTGCAACCAGCACCACCTCTGTTCTGGCTAGGAATATTGTTTTTTTCCTTTCTCCGGGTTCTCTTGCCATATTTTGATGTGTTTTTGTTTGAGTTTTTCAACTCTGCTTGCATAGAGCGCCATGCCTTTGAGACCTTTTGTGCAATCTCAATAGCAGCTAGTCCCGCCATGCGATGCTGGTACATGCAAATTAGACAATCAATACATTTAATATCCAACCAAAAAAGAGGAATATAAACAATCATTATTGCATCTGCAGTTGATTTAGATTTGCTCCCAACCCATTATCAGAAAATATTAACAGCAGCATTTTCCCATCATTCATGGGGTGGGTGGGTGAGTGGAAGTAACCTTTAAACATGAAAAAATAAGCTCAACACATTGAAGCATTCAGTCAAAAGTTGCAAGATGTGCTCACCCTCTAGTTCTTATCCTCCCAAATTCCAGAATCATGCTACCATAATATCAAATCAGGAAATTTAAATTTGTGTTTTTTTGTGTGTGTGTGTGTGTTGGGGTGGGGGGGGGGGGGGGAGAGTAACCTTTAAACATGAAAAAACAAGCTCAACATATTGAAGCATTCAGTCAAAAGTTGCAAGATGTGCTTGCCCTCTAATTCTAATCCTTCCAAATTCCAAAATAATGCTTCCATAATATCAAATCAGGAAATTTGAATTTCCAGGATCATTTTTACCAAAATATCAAATCAGGAAATTTATTTATTTCCAGTTCTAAGAGAGAGAGAGAGAGAGAGAGAGAGAGAGAGAGGAGAGGGGAGGGGGGGGGGATTAAAAAGGCAAAGTGGAAAGGTATCTTGCCTCCCATTGCTGTGTGTCAATTACGGGCAGTTTGGTTTATAAGGCTGTTTATTAGAAGAAAATTTCTTCCCATGAGGCAATGGCCTCACTGAAAAGAAGTTGATAATACAATTGCCATCTGCATCCATTAAGCCAACTCAATTCTCACACAAGTTCAACTAGTCTACTTTAGATACAAACTTCTCTGCGCATTAAGTACCCACACATAAAAATACTGAAGAAAGAAATAATTCTTCTCTTGTATTGAATTGAATATGTCCAACACAATATGTAGAGAAAAAGAATAACGTTCTTACTCAAAATTCAATCCAATGTACACGGTTGCTATCTTCATAGAGAAGAGGAGAAACACAAAATAGAAACTACCATCTATACAAACTTACTATTTACAAGAACTACCATATGAAAGAGATACATATTTACACTATTAAGTAAGTTTCCTAAGTTAAACTTAGGAAACTTCTTAATCTAGAGTAAGAGAGAATCTGAATATAAATCAGAAGATACTGCTGCATCTCAGCAGCATCTTTGATAGATATGAAAGCTCCACATTAGCATGCACACACAGCCATCGTGATCTTCAACACTCCCCCTGAAACTGGGGAATGAATGTCAATCATCCCCAGCTTGCCTACTAGATCTTCAAACCTTGTGATAGATAGCCCTTTGGTAAGAACATCAGCCACTTGATGGCTGGATAGTACATAGGGAATATGGAGGAGACCCGAATCTAACTTTTCCTTAAGAAAATGGAGGTCAATTTCAATATGTTTTGTCCGGTCATGCTAGACTGGATTATGAGCAATACTAATAGCTGATTGATTATCACACCAAAGCTCAAGAGGTCTTTGCACTGGGACCTTTAAATTCTCTAACAGAATTTGTAACCACAACGGCTCACCCACAGCAAGGACCATAGCCTAGAATTCAGTCTCAGCACTTGATCTTGCCACAACCCCTTGCTTCTTACTTCTCTAATACCCAAATTCCCTCATAGGAATACACAATACCCAGTTGTGGACCTTCTATCCACTAGAGACCCCCCATAGTCAGCATCCGTGTATCCTTGTATCTTCAGATCGGCACCTGGCGTAAAGAGAATCCCCTTGCCTGATGTAGCTTTGAGATAGTATAAAATTCTCTTCATAGCATGCATGTGTTCCTCAGTGGGACTATGCATAAACTGACTCACGAGACTGACAACAAAGGCTATGTCAGGCCTCGTCTAAGAGAGATAAATCAGCTTCCCCACTAAGCGTTGAAACCTCCCTTTATCTACAGCTTCTTCACTAGAAGTCCCTTGTAATTTGAGGTTAGGGTCCACTAGTATCCTTGCTCCTTTGCCCCCTAGCAGACCTGTTTCAGCAAGCAAGTCAAGAACATACTTATGCTGCGACAGGAAAATCCCAGCCTTTGAATAGGCTATTTCAATGCCTAAAAAATATTTCAGCACCCTAAGGTCCTTAATCTCAAACTCCTTGGCTAAATTATGTTTTAGAAGTGCCTGTTCAGCTGCATCATTGCCAGTTACCACAATATCATTAACATAAACTAGTAAGCTGTTACATTTTCACCTGAATGCTTGATGAAGAGAGTATGATCCCCTCGACTCTGATGATACCCCATAGAAGTCGTAGCCTTAGAGAACCATCCAAACCAAGAACGAGGGGACTACTTGAGCCCATACAGGGCCTTTTTAAGTCTGCATACGTGCCCTACTCCTTCCTGGTGAAATCCAGGAGGCTCCATAGAGACCTCTTCTTCCAAATCTCCATGTAGGAAAGCATTTTTAACATCAAGTTGTTGTATCTTCTATCCAAAAGTGGTTGCTAAGGGTATAAGCACTCGAACTATGGTCATCTTTGCCACTAGGGCAAAGGTCTCAAGGTAGTCTATGCCATAGGACTGGGTATAGCCTTGTCATGAACCTAGGGTTCATGATGGGCTGAAATGGACAATCGGAAGATCCGATTGAATTAAAACCAAGGGCAGAATGTATTAGGGGAAGAATTGAAGAAGAATGGGGGGAGAATGGCAGAAGAACGAGAGAGAGAATTGAGGGAGAGAAAGAGAGAGAAATTGAGGGAGAATCAAATATTCATTTACTCATTTCCTGCATATCCTCTCCTCTTACAATGGGGCCTTTATATAGGCTTCATCTAACAAAAATAACAGCATCCATGTGCTGTAACATAACAAAATATCTCCTAACAACTTGCTAAGTCTATTACTATAATGCCCTCCTACAGAATCTTGGGTCATGACAATTCCCCCCTCTTTAAGAGAGTTCTTGTCCCCAAGAACTTGCCGCAAGTAACCATTGCTCTTCATCCAACTCCAACCTTCTCCATGCGGATAATCCTCCTTTCTTTCTTTCTACTTCTAGGTCTCTTCTTCATTCTTAGGTTTTCAAGATCAATTCCAAGTATGAATTGGCCCAGAATTTCAATAGGAAAAACTTCATAACCCTCCAAAACAAGTAAGAAGGGCTGATCTTCAGCCATTGTTGCTGTTACTATATCCCCATTCAACCCACAGCCATGTTTTGCTGAAGAAATATCAATAGCAGCCTCAAAATGCAGCACTGAAGGTTTGTATTCTTTCCTTGAATACTCATACCAAGGCTGTTTGAGAGCATTAACATTAGGAGATGCTGCAACTTCACTTCCAGACAATGATTGCTCATTAATTGACTCCTGGCCAAGCGTTTCAGCACTAGTAAGAGTGCTTGAGAGGCTGTCAATTGATTGATTGCCATCCTCCAATTTCTTTTTCTTACTCTCTTCTTCCTCCTCCTCTCCTTCTTCCCCCTCTCCTTCTTCCTTACAGTTGGACTGATCTTGTTGCAGAATCCCAAAAGCATTACCGTCGAGAACTTCTTTTCCCTTTTGTTGGCTGCAATTCCCCTCTATTTGGACTTCTTTTTCAGCAATATCAGATCCCTCTGCATTGGCTGCCCTATCAATCTGTTCGTTATAATTTTCCCTGAGATTATGCTTTTCACCACCAAAATTACTCTCAATATTGCAGCCATCTTTTTGGTCACTGTTGCCTCCATCACAATGCTTCTTTTTCTGCCCAAAGTTTAGAGTAGGCAGTGAATCGGTCGTTCGTACTCTTGTCTCCTCCTTCGGCTGCTTTACTCCAAGGAATTCCTCCTTGTTAAAACTTCTGTGATAATCATCAAAATATTCTACTGGAAAGTTGTAATGATACTTCTTAATAAGTATCATTGCAAATTCTTGCAACTTCTCGCAGAACATCTTACCGAATTCCTTGCACTCTTCATGTATTACACTTCTTGTTTCCTTATCGACTTGGTTGATCCCCTTCTCCAGTTCCTTGTTGTTGCCAACTAAAAATGCAGCCTTCTTTGGCTGCCATTGAGGCTCTATTACATTTGAAAGTGAAGCATTCTGCTTCATGTATGCACTGCCTCCCTTAGCTTCATAAGTAGGACACCCTTCTGAAAATGCAGCCTTCTCTGGCTGCCATTGATGCTTCATTCCAACAGAAAAGGAAGAATTCTCCTGCTGCAACTGAGACTCCAATGATCTCAGATATGCACTGCTACCCATGGCCGAATTTTCACCAACAACATACTTAGACGGCCAAGAAATGGGAGTTATATACATGCTTTTGTTTTGCATGTTGTAGCAATTCCTAGTCTCGCCTCAATTGCAACTCAAGAGTCAGGCACCCCTCCTCTTTGCCTTTCCACTTTGACCCAAAAATTTACAGCCAAAATCTACCTTAATGAAGTCGGATCGTAATTACCGCAAATGAGCGCTGCAAGTCACAGCCCAGATTCCAGTCACCCATCCAAATTTGCCTTCAAAAATCCAATCCCAGCAGCCACACCAGCGCCCCTAGATCTGAATTTCAACACCTCAGATCTGGGTCCTCTTCCTGGATCGCCTGAAGCACCGACAATCACCTAGCTCGTCGGAGTTAAATGCGCTAAATCACCTAGGTTCTAGCAGCTTCGATCGGAATTGTTGCTCACTGCGGATTTCGGAAACCTGCTGCGCAACTCTGCTTCTGAGGTCACCCTCTTGAGTCGCACTATCCCGCCTGGAATCGCCTTGCTTCCAGAAAATCCCTTCCGATAATCGCTGGCCTGTTGCAACTCTAAAAATTGCTTCAAGTTCTAACAGCGATTGTCAAGATGCAACAATCGCTTCCAGACTAATTCCTTACTCACTGAAATGTCAGCTCTGAATCGGATCGAAATAACCTCTCAACAGCCAAGAAGCACTGTTGGCCGAGAACCAACACTAATCATCGTCCACTTCACCCAATCACCGTCCAACACTCCAAATCTACTTCGACTGCAATTTCCGATCAACCTAAACTGCTCTAGGAGTCGCTAGAAGCTTTGTCGGAATCGCCTGGCCCAGTCACCTTCAAATTCCGAATAGAAATGACAACAAATAATCAATCGGAATTCACTAGGGGATCGTTTGGACTGCTCGCCTTCCTTGCTCGGTCAACACTTCCCGAAATTCTCAAGCTGAAAGCCAATCCTCCTGCTGCGCATTTGGAATTCACGCAACACAGCAGAGGTTCGACATGTAGCGACTGTGAATTAGCGTCGGAAATTACAAAGCAGTAGGAGGACCGTCACTAGGAATTCGTTCGGATCGATCCCTAGTCGTCTTGCTCTGCCTGTCCTAATGTGCTGCTAAGATCGTGAGAATTACCTTTGGAACCGTTCGTCTTCGATTCCGAATAGAGTTACCACCACTCTTAGCCGAGAGTTACTCTTCTGTGCGTCGGAATCAAGTTCTGAGATTCAATTGCATCGGACGGCATCCATCGGAATTTAATCAACAAAGAAAACCGCCCATGTCACTATATTTGCCTCAATTCCATCTAGAATATATTGAAATCACAGCCGAGGAACATGCTCTGATACCATTTGTCATGAACCTAGGGTTCATGATGGGCTGAAATGGACAATCGAAAGATCCGATTGAATTAAAGCCAAGGGCAGAATGTATTAGGGGAAGAAATAAAGAAGAATGGGGGGAGAATGGCAGAAGAACGAGAGAGAGAATTGAGGGAGAAAAAGAGAGAGAAATTGAGAGAGAATCAGATATTCATTTACTCATTTCCTGCATATCCTCTCCTCTTACAATGGGGCCTTTATATAGGCTTCATCTAACAAAAATAACAGCATCCCTGTGCTGTAATATAACAAAATATCTCCTAACAACTTGCTAAGTCTATTACTATAATGCCCTCCTATAGAATCTTGGGTCATGACAAGCCCTTGGCAACAAGCTGTGCTTTATATTTCTCAAGGGTGCCATTAGCTTTGTACTTCAAATTGAAGATCCACCTGCAATCAACTGGCTTAACTCCTTTAGGTCAAGACACTAATTCCTAGGTCTAATTTTTATTGAATACCCTCATTTCCTCTAACATAGCCTCCTTCCACTTTGGGTCCTTTAGAGCCGCCTCCACTAATTTTGGAATAACAATAGCATCCAATGAGGTTAAGAAGCTCTTGTGGCTTTGGGGAAGGAAATGGTAGGATAGATAATTGGCTAATGGGTGTTTGGTATAGGTTCAAACCCCTTTTCAGATTGCAATGGGCAAGTCTAGGTCAACAAATTCAGGGTAAGGGATGGCTGAATTAGGTTCTCTAGGTGAACCTACTTAAGGTGTCATTTCCATGCCCGGATCAAGTGCTGATGGTGGTGTAGGCTAGGGACCAGCAATAGGCTGCCTTCTTTTGTATACAAAAGGAGAGCCCTTGTATCTAACAGGAGATAGCTTCTCTTGATATGCTTGCGGCTGGCAAGGGGAATTATGATACTTGGGAGAAGGAAGCAAAGTAGGAAGTGTGAGAGTAGGTAGGGGATCAAGTTGACTGGAAGTTAGTGGCATTGATTCTAGTGTATGAAAGAGCTACTCAATGTTAGGATCAACAATCCTGATAGACTCCCCCTAAGCTCTAATGTGAGAGGGACCAAAGAAAGATTGGGACTCAACATAGAACTTGCGTGAGATAGGGTAGTAGCATTTATAATCCTTTTGAGTAGGAGAATACCCTAGGAAGACACATCTATAAGCCCTATGATCAAGTTTGTCCCGATTGACTTTAGGAATGTGAACCAAACATACACATCCAAACACTCTACGAGGTAGGGGAGAATGTAATGTGAGATCAATTAGGGAGAAAGGATGCTAAATGTTGAAAAGAACTTTGGTGGTTTAGAACCCTAGATGGAACCCTATTAATCACATAAGTTGCTATTAACACAATTTCTCCCCAAAGTGTTTTGGGACATGGTGATGATGAAGGAGAGTGCGGGTCACATTGAGAAGATGTCTCATTTTTCTTTTAGCTACTCCATTCTATTGTGGAGTATCTATGCAAGAAGATTCATGAACAATTTTTTCTTGTTGGAAGATTTGATGCAAGTGATTATTAAAATAATCCCTTGCATTATCAGTTCTAAATTTTTGGATGGATGTGCCAAATTGGGTAGAGATCATTTTGCAAAATTATGGAAGAACAAACCCAATGGCAGCCTTATCCTTTAGAAGAAAAACCCAACACATTCTAGTACAATCATCAATGAAGGATATGAACCATTTGATGAAGCCAAATGAGAGAAAGATCTGAAATAGATTGAGAGGAACATGCCATCCTTAGGTGTCTCTTGTTAGAACACTCTCCCCTTGCAAGACATATAGCCCATTATGCTCCTCGGTCACACCAATCATCCTCTCCATGTCCATGGCCTGAAATTTACACGTGTGGAGAAAAAATAGTATGGCAATTTAGGTCTTTAGTCAGTTGTTGAATGAAAATCAGATTGGTAGTCAAATTAGGAACATGTAGGACACGGTTAATGGACAACTGAGGGTTAAGATAGACTTTGCCCTTTCCTGCAATAGGAATAGAGATTCCATTTACAATAGTGATCTGTTTGGTGGTTTCAAGAGTTGCATTAATTCTAAAAAACATGTAGGTTAGGGGTCATGTGATCAGTGGCTCTAGAATCAAGGGTCTACATGTTATTCCTATCAATTTTAGAGGTTGAAAAAGAACTATAGCTTAGGTATTTACCTTGTTGCACAAGAGAGCAAGATGCTCCATCTTGGAATGTACGTAGGAAAGCCTTCAGCTTATCAAGCTCTTCTGAATTCAACTGATTAAGATTAGTCTCAGTTGGTTTTGGTTCTCCTTTTTCAGTCCTTTCCTCCGGTTCCTTGCTTGAGAGATAGCTTTGGTGCTTCATGTTCTTGAAGCCACCAATCTTATTCAAAACCGCATCTTTCCCATGTAGTTTAAAACACGTCTCCCTGGTGTGCCGTGGTTTCTTGCAATAGGTACACCATTGACCCTCACAGCTTGTGCTTCTGTATGGACTGTTGCCTTTCCAAATTTAATTCCACCTCTTTCTTTGTTACTAGTCATTAAGGCTGAACCTTCAAGGTTATGCTCATTGAGCATGGCTCCTCTTCAATTTTCCTCACTCCTAACAATGGCGAACACTTCATTTAAAGTGGGAAGCTTGTCTCTACCATGAATTTGAATTCTTACTTGATCGAACTCAAGATTCAGACATGCCAAGAATTCAACAATTCTATCTCTCTCAAAAATTCGATTGAGGGTTGCAACATCCTCATTGCATACCATCTTTATGGCTTGATAATGGTTAAGCTCCAACCACAATCCCTTCATCCTATTGTAATACTTAGTAACTGGTAACTAACCTTGCTTAGTAGTGCTGATCTTAGTTTTGACTTCAAAAATCACAAATGCATCCTAGACCTTGGAGTATGTTTGCTTCATAGTCTCCCATATCTCCTTTGTTGTGTTCAAGAACATAAAGTTCTTGCTGACATCTAGTTGCCTTGCACTCCATAGCCAAGACAAAATGAGAGAATCCTCTATATCCCAAGCAATGAAGGCGAGAACTGAATCCTTTGGAGGAGGTCTTGTTAGGTGGCTGACTTTCCCCCGACCTTTGAGGAAGGTTTTGATGAGCTGAGCCCACTACAGATAGTTCCTACTGTCTAGGCAGTAGGACTAATGTATATTTGGTAAATCCCTCGTTCCAATAGGCTGATCAACTGGAGTAGATTCCCCAGTTGCCACGGTTGGAACAACATCTAAGGATTCTAACATTTTGACTGGTCAGATTGATTGGATGAGGGGTAAGGAATGAAGGCTTTCTTGAATGCAAAGGGAAAACAGTGCAATGAAGGCACTCGTGAGGGCTGGAGGCAGATTAGGCCATAATTGAGGGCTCTGATACCATGTAGAGGAAAAGAATAATGTTCTTACTCAAAATTCAATCCAATGTACACGGTTGCTATCCTCTGTTACAATTAGGAGCACTCGGATCACTCAAGTCACAGCCAATTCACAACCACACACACACCTAAACCAATCTCAACAACAAAAATATAAATTAGTAATGAAACAGTAATGGTGAAGATTTTGAATGGAAAACTTAAATATACATTATATGCCACCCTAGTTATAGGATTGGAAATTACAGCTATAGAAAGTTTACAATAGGAAGGATTACAACACATTTAGGAAAGATTATGATACAATGGGATTAGGAAAGATTCCTAATCTGTTTAAGAAACTAATCTAATCAAGATAAAATCTCAAATAAATCATTTCTTGAATAAAGCATTCCAAAACAGGCTGCACTGCTGCCTCTTCTTCTTTCCTTTCCTTTCATGTCAACTGACGCAACGTGTAGCGCGTGTGAAGAAAACATACCAAAATAAACCCTTGAAAGAACAAACTTCAATGGCCGAAGCTTGTCTTTCAAGAAGACGCAAAAACAAGACTGTTTTGCTAAGAAAACCCAAATAGATTGCTGAAATTTGATTGAGAAAAACTTGATTACAAACGGTAGATCCTAGGCATATTTATAGAATTTAGCTAATCCAAATCCATCTAATATTTGGAAAATAAAATCCAATTAAAATCCTAATAGAAATAAATCCTAATTCAGCATGAAGTAGAATCCTAAATCAAATAGAAACATGAAATTGAATCCTAAATCAAGTAGAATTCTAAAACTTAAGTAGTATTAAAATATTGTTCTGGCGTGGTCGGGTCAGCTTTGGGCCGGGTTTTGATTGGTGACCGCATCATCAACACTTCCCCTCAAACTAATGAATGAATATCTATCATTCTCAACTTGCATATTAGATCTTCAAATCTTCTAGTTGGCAATCCTTTTGTCAAACAATCTGCTACATGATGTTTAGACCAAGCGATTGCCCTATGCCCTCGTATATATAGATAGTTTGGGTGGATAAACCTAGGAGTACTTAAGACATCACAATCTCCAATATACCCCTAATATTTTAGTTACCGTTAGACAAAACCCTAATTAACTAAACTGTCACTTGCATATCATAATCAACTCCACAGATTTCTTCTAAGTCTTCAAAGCTAAACTCGAGCTTAGCATGGATTAACATGCATTTCATCCTTTCAAGTAGGGTTCTATTCATTCTCTCAGTTAGGCCATTCTATTTTGGGTTTTCAAGGATTGTCAAGTGCCTGAGGATGTCATTTTCTTTACACATTAGGGCAAAATTCTTATTACAAAACTCAAGACCATTATCTGTCCTAATTACCTTGATTTTCATACCTATTTTATTCTCTATCATGATTTTACAGGTTCTAAAAGCTTCAAAAGTGTGATCTTTTGACTTTAAACATAGACCCAAACCATCCTAGAGTAATCATCTATGATTGATAGAAAGTATCTTGCCCCTCCATGTGTTAAGAGTCCGACTAGGGCCCCACAGATCTGAATGAATATACTCTAAGGGGGCTTTAGAGGCGTGGTTTGCTTTCTTAGGGAATTTTACCTTTATAGACTTACCAAAAATGCAAGATTCACATTGATCTAATTCTGTTACACTTCCAGCACCTAGGATTCCTTGTTTGGACAGTTCTCTAAGACCTTGCTCACTTATGTGAGCCATTCTATAATGCCACAATTTTGGATGTTCATAGGTTCTATTTTCACCTATTGCTGCCTCACCACATAATGTGGATGCTTGCAGCATGTAAATACGATTGTGTAGGACAGCTTTCATGCAAATAAGTAATCCCTTAGCTATCGATAGAATTCTACCATCCCCGCTATACGAATATCCACTTTTATCCAATTCTCCTAGGGAAATCAAGTTCCTTTTCAATTCTGGAACATAACTCACAGAAGTTAGTTTTAATCAATCCATCATGCATTTTTAGTTTTATGTCTCCTACTCCCTTAATGATGCACTCATGGTTGTTTCCAAAAATCACTTTACCACCTCCAATATCTCTATAGTTTAGGAACCATTCTCTATGGGGTGTCATGTGGAATGAACAACACGAGTGTAGCACCCACACCTCCTTACCTTCCTTACAAGATGCAACCAATGCATCTACACTATCATAGTCATACTCACATAGGGAGGATGAAATTTCAGGATTTAACTTTTCTTGGAATTCCTTCTTTCTCCTAGGGCAATTCTTCTTAATGTGCTCTTCTTCATGGCAATGGTAGCACTTAATAGCTTTCCTGCCACTCCTGGATTTTGACTGAGACTTCCCCCTATTTCTAAATTCTCTTCTTTCTATCCTACTTCTAACTGTAAGGACATCTACAGCTGAAACCTTTACCTCTTATCTTCTGTTGTAATTCCTTAGAGTTCAATGCACCAATTACATCCTCTAAGGTCAGTGTGTCTC
Source organism: Diospyros kaki (assembly GCA_036245055.1). NCBI lineage: Eukaryota > Viridiplantae > Streptophyta > Magnoliopsida > Ericales > Ebenaceae > Diospyros > Diospyros kaki. Next base: position 5,744,254 of record BSEG01000004.1, on the reverse strand, counting down.
TACCATGTTTTAGAATATCCACAAAAGTTTCATATGACTTAGGCAAAGAATGCAATAGAACTAGGGCTTCATCTTCATCATCATATGTTGCATATATGTTTTCTAAATCAAGACATGGTTTATTAAAGTCATCTGTATGGCTTTGAAGTTTCTGTCCTTCTTACATCTTAAAGGTAAAAAAAACTAAGCCTTCAAGTACAACTTACTTGAAAAAGATTTAGTCATATTTAAGCTTTCTAATTTGAGCCACAATTCTGCCGCAGTTTCCATTTTTGAAACCTCTCTCAACACTTTATCCCCTAAACTCAAGATTAGGGTATTATAGGCTTTCTTGGTAATTTCTTTCTTTCTTTCTTCCGAATATGTTTTCGGCATTTTAGACTCTCCATTGAGAGTTTCTTCGAGTCCTAAGTTACCCAATAAGGCCCTCATTTTCATTATTCAAAGGCCAAAATCATTTAAACCATCAAATTTCTCAATGTCATACTTAGCGGCAGAGGCTGTAGAAGCCATAGCAGTGGGTATATCTATCGGTTTCTAGGGTTCTTGGCATTTCTTGATTGAGTTTCCCTCTGCTACCAATTGGTTATAATTAAGAGCACTAGGATCACTCAAGTCACAGCCAATTCACAACCACGCACACACCCGAACCAATCTCAACAACAGAAATATAAATCAGTAATGAAACAATAATGGAAATAGGGTAAGAGACATGCAAACTAAACAAGAGACAGAGCGATTTATCCTGGTTCAGATTGCAATTGCAATCCTACATTCAGCCTTTAGTTCCCGAGAGCAATCCACTAGAAATCCTTTAGGAATCAGTACAAGAAACCTTCTATACAAGTACAACACAATCAAGATTACAAAGCACTATCTTTCTAGACTTTCCTCTCAATTTTATAGCACTCGTATACAGATAAAATGAATGATACTACGACTACCTACATATGTCTCTATTTATAGACAACTTAGGGCAGAAATTACAAGGCTTTCCACTAGACTACACAAAGTCTAATATACCCCTCGTACATACAACTTAAGTTAGTTAAGCCGCTTGAATCACTCTTGTATTCTCCTGATTCCTCCTAAGTCTTCTAGAATGTACTCGATGCAAAACACAACATCCTCTTACAGAGAAGAGGAGAAACACAAAATAGAAACTACCATCTATACAAACTTACTATTTACAAGAACTACCATATGAGAGATATAAATTTACACTATTAAGTTTCCTAAGTTAAACTTAGGAAACTTCTTAATCTAGAGTACGAGAGAATCTGAAGATAAATCAAAAGATACCGCTGCACAAATCAGAAGATATTGCTGCATTTCAGCAGCATCTTTGATTGATATGAAAGCTCCACATTAGCATGCACACACAGCCATTGTGATCTTCAACACAATATATACTAGAGATTGGGAGATTATATCCCAATATCTTAGGAAATATACAACAGGGAAAGAAAGATAAACAAGAAATCTCCAATAATAGGAAGAGAACTTATTTAGGAAAGGAGCCATATTTAGGAGAGGAGACATTAGGAAAGGAGCCATATTTAGGAATAAATCCACACTCTTCGACAAATACCATAAAATTTCCAACCTAAACAAAGATTATCCAAATTAAATACTTTCTACCTTGGATTTTTCGAATTCCAAGGCTCCAAGCTACATCAACTCGGTTTCTAAGATGTAAACAAAAACTAGGCAATTTAAAATATGCATTGGGTGATCATTTGACCTATTTTCTTAATCAAATTGACAGGGCTCCTCTACATTCATTCCCAAAATGAGCTAGGAGACGACAAAGTGTGAAATTAAGTCACTCCCTAATAACATTTTCTCAAGCATGTTTATAACTAATGGAGGACCAAGAGTTGCTCCTTGGTAGCATCAGAAAAGTCGCTCCTCTGTAACTAAGGTCACAGATTTGAGCTGTGGAAATAGCCTCCCTATAGAAAAAGCAAAACCGTACGACTGAGCACAAAAAACGACTTTTCTCCAAGTACGGAGCTTCATGCCATGGGGATGGTAAAAAAAAAAAGAAGAAAAGAAAGAAAAATGAAGGCTATAATTTTCAAGAAACAACATTTTAATTGTCACAAGCACCCAAACCTAGAAAAGCATATATTATGGGAACGAAAGAAATACCAGGAAATTAAAACAATAACATCAAAAGCTCATAAAACAGGTATCACAATATTTATATAAATCACCTGACGCCTATTGGGCAAGAAACCAGGGCAACTATAGTGGATCTTCTTCCCTATAGAGTCTGCAGCTTGTATAAGAGCTGTCTTCTGCTTTGTCATGGCAAGATCTTGCTTTCTCAGCTTACCCTTCTTCAGGGAATCACGCAAGGGAGGTTGCCTGTAAACCTTTTCACAGACATTTTTGGGATGCTGCCTTTTGCACCAATACTCCTGGAGAAGAAACAGAATAAATGTGCAGCTATTTTTCAGTCTTTCATTCTCTTTATTTTCTTTTTTTTTTCTTTTTTTTTTTTTTGGGGGGGGGGGGGAGGAGAAGATATTTCGGAAGAAAACTATTTTTAAGCACCTTGGGTCTTCAAATTAATCCATACAAGATCATAGAGTAAATACCTCTAGATCATTAAAATAGTCTAAATAAACATCATTTTTCCATTTATCCTATGCCTCTACCCAATGTTAGTCTTTCCTCTTTGATTAGCAAAAGAGAATCATGCTTGACCTAAGCAATTGAACCATCTAGTTTTCACTCAGGAGATTAAAGGATAAGTTCTGACAATTAAAACCGGTATGATTCCATAAACAATATTACACCAATAGCCACAAGTCTTCACAACATAGATGAGATTTCAGCATCTGCCAAGGGTCTTCAATGACTCACCAGAGCCATCTCAGGCATGGCAAGAATCCATATGAGAAATTCTACAGCTATTAAGAACATTTTAAGGGGGACAACCATTTAGCTTTCATCCTTTCTTCAACCACTACTCACTATGTAGTCACAGGTCAGTTCCCCCCTATATTAGAGATAACTCCAGGTTACCACATGCATTAGTTTAATGTCCAGTCAACAGTCTCATCTGCAAATCCACTCAGAAAATAAGGCTAGCCAAGCACTCATGACAGTGAAAAAAGAAACTTCATACTTGCTCATCCACTCTATCCATTTTCAAGAATCTTGAGGTAGTTTAAGGTATTAGTTCTTTTAAATGTTGAGATAATAATATGGTTAAGTTTGACTAAATTGTTTGCCTAGCCAATGATCTGGAATTGTCCATATCTACTAAATGATGGGAATCACGATACTGCTCAAGTGACTCAGGAGATGGAACAAAAGAGCTCAACAGCTAAGCAAAGGAAAACAATTTGGAAAGGTAGGATGATTGAAATTAACTCCACATGACTTGGATTCTTTTGGTCTGTTTCCCTATCGTCATCGCTGCTTATTTTCTTTGCTTCTACCACTATTGTAACTTGCTTAGCTGATATTTTTTCTCTATTTTCTGAGTTCCCTGCTTGTCTGTCTTCTATATTATTCTTCTTTTCCACTTCTTCCTTCTCTTTGATTCTATTGCTCTTTCTCTTTCACTAAGTGATCACTTGTAAGTCTCTTCTCTTCCCTTTTATCTTTTTCTTTCCTTCTCTGTTCTTATTCTTCTAATTCTTCCGTGTTTATCTTTGAACTTCAGCTTAATTATTGAAGAACTCTAAGCCTGTGACATTAACTACAGAACCAATTACACTACCTTTCCTGCTCATAACAGTTGCTCTTACAGTAAGCTGGGCTTAGTCCATGACCCAAAAGTGAATTCGTTGGTTGCATATCTGTCACGACCCCAAGGGCATAGGAGTAATTCTTCTATTACATGTATTTTTCTTTGTTGTACCTTAGGCTATTATAGTGTTGTACCTACAGTTAGTTACTAACTGAAGGGATGTAACAGCCTATAAATAAGTTGAAGAAGTAGAGAATGTTAGCTGATGAATGAATTTGAATTCTGTTTCCCTCTCTTAATTCTTCTAATTCTCCCTCCATTCTTCTAAATTTCCCCCTCTTTCTTCTGTTTTCTCCCTCCCTTTCTATTCTCCCACTCCCAAATTCTTCCATAATTCCATTCTACATCCTTGGAAAACCCTAGGAACGTCACATTTGGTATCAGAATCGATCAATCCTCGGCTATGACTCTGGAAAACTCGTAGCGGTTAGGTTTGGAATTTGCAAGCGAATTTTGGCTTGTGAAGTTAGGCAGTCCTCGACTACTGAAGCAAATCAGGCAAATTGGGAAGGCGACTAAGGGAAACAATCCCTTGTGTGATTGTTGAACATCAGCAAATTGCTGATCAAAAGTTATCCTAGTGAACAGATCCACTCAGTTCTCTGGGCACTAAGCGAAAGGCGAGTTTCAAGCGATTTCTAACTTGATTCCAACGGATTTTATTGGTTGCATTGGAATCGATCAACAGAGGAGGCAAATCCAGAGCAACCAATTGCAAATAGGGAAGCAAATTCACAGGCGACTGAGATCTAGGCAATCCTAAGTGATTCATCGAGAGCAACTGATCCTAGGCAGGCTGGTGCGACGATCGATTCTCGTTCCAAAGGATAACCGCAGTTGTTCGATTCTCAGGCAATTGTTCATAGTAAATCAGATCTTGAGAATGGTCGATTCTCAGCGAATTCACAGACTACGACAAAACTGACGACTTCTGGCAGTGATTCTAGCAACCCAAGCGACTTCAATTTGCTACAACAGTTACAATCGAACTCTCGGGAAGCTGCAGTAGAGCCAATTGAAGAGGACCTAACAAATTGCTTATCTCAGGCAATCCTTGGAAATAGATCGGCAACAAATTTGAGGTTCGATTAGAATTTGGAAGCAGATTAGAAACAATTCTTTGGAGGAAGTAAAATGGCGGAAAGCACAAGGATGAAACAGCTTGAGTCGAGGATGGAGGCACTGGAAATAGGGATGTTATGGACTCAGGAGGCCATGACTTGTAGTAGGGAGGACATCTCGACTATAAGGGAGTACGTGCAAGAGGATCTTGCTGCATCTCGAGAGAGTATGTCAAGGGAATTGGAGAGGCACCGAGAGATGATGGATCAATATGGTTAGTGAATAGACAACGTGTTTTAACATGCTATTGATATTACTACCTCAATTTCGTTCATCAACAGTTTTTCTGCCAAGTTCAGTTCCCAATCCAATCCTGCCAAGTGACGGACTTCTTCCTCGAGTTTCCGAGTTGGAGTTTCTACCAAGATCTGTTTCGAATCCAATCTTGCATGGTGATGAGATTCCTCCTCCCCGAGCTACAATTGAGGAATTACCGATTGAAGAGCCAACAGTCCGGGTAAGCAGTTCTTCTCAAACCACCCATTATACTTCCAAGCCAAGGTTGGAGATACTAGTTTTTGAAGGATCCAAACCAAGATGGTGGATCCGCAGATGCGAGAGATTTTTCCAATTTTACAATGTGGTTGAAGATTAGAGGATTAACTTGGCAACAGTCTATCTGAATGATACGGCTGATTCTTGGTACCAAGGGTGGACCAGGTCTAGAGGGACTCAAACTAGGTGGATTGATTTTTCTGAGGAACTATGTAAACGTTATGGAGAGAGGAATATGACAGATGTAATTGAGGAATTTAACAAACTAAAGTAGGAGAGACCAACTATCAGGAGAAGTTTGAAGAGCTAGGGGCTCTAATGTGAAGCTCCCAACCATCCCTCATGGAGCAATATTTTGTGTCAAGTTTTATCAACGGCCTCAAGGATGAACCAAGGTCCATGGTCAAGATGATGATGCCTGCTATGGTGAGAGGCTGCTGAGAAGGCAAAGCTACAAGAGCTTACATTGGAAGCGATTTCCAATAAGTACACAATCGCAATGGAAATTCAACCTTCGTTCTATCAACCATTGGAAGAGAATCAAGTAAGTGTGAATTCTAAGGTTTATCCAAACCCTGATGCAGTTAAATCATCTACTATGGAGCCGAGAAGGAAGTTGGGATTGTGTTATAAGTGTGGAGATAAATTCACTCCCGAACACCGATGCCCAAGACAGTTACTGAACATGGAAGGAGTAGAGGACAGAAAAGAAGAAGAAGAACCAGCGAGAATTGGGTGACAAAGGAGGCACAGTTATAATGGAGATAAATTCAGTCCTGGACACCGATGTCAAAGATAGTTACTAAACATGGAAGGAGTAAAAGACAAAAATGAAGAAGAAGAACCAGGGAGAATTGGGTGACAAAGAAGGCACAATTATAATAAGTTTCTTGGGCACAAGAAACCTCTCAAGAAGGGGGAAATGTCACGACCCAAAGTGCATAGAAGTAATTCTTCTATTATATGTATTTTTCTTTGTTGTACCATAGGTTGTTATAGTGTTGTACCTACATAGTTACTAACTGAAGGGATGTAACAGCCTATAAATAGGCTGAAGAAGTAGTGAATGTCAGCTGATGAATGAATTTGAATTTTGTTTCCCTCTCTTAATTCTTCTAATTCTCCCTCCATTCTTTTGAATTTCCCCCTCCTCCTTCTGTTTTCTCCCTCCCTTTCTATTCTCCCACTTCCAAATTCTTCCATAATTCCATTCTACATCCTTGGGAAACCCTAGGAACATCACAATATCTTATTCTTGTCAGGTATTCTGTTTGAGTTAATAATATTCCTCCATCTCATGGGTGCATCAAAATCACAGAAGACTAAGAATGTAAAATTCTTCTAGCTAGGCAAGCAAACAATCATTAGTGATCTGTGTTACCCATCAAAATTGAACAAATACTTTTATCACATTAAAGAATGTGGTGTATTGTGTTAGGTTAAATCCAGTTTTTTTTTAGATTTATGTCTCATTCTGGGACACAAAGGAGAATGGGTATTCAAGGCTCATCGTATTAGAGAAATTTTTTAAAATATTACAATTTCTAAACAAATTTTAAAAAACACTGCAGTTTTGAAACTATTTAAGAAACTACTACAAATTTTTCCATATCAGCATCACAAGTTGATATGTCAAATTGATAATAAAACAAAACTTGCTCCTCTAAGGAGCGAGTTACTGCAGAACTTGCTCTTCACAAGAGCGAGAGCTCCACAAGTGCAAGGCAACCTTGCACTGTGACTTGCCTTGTATTATGCAACGCTGTGCATTAGCAGCCCTACATAATGCAACGCAGCAGCCTTACATTACCACCTGGCCTAATGCAAGGCTGTACATTAAGGAAGCCTGCCTTGCCGTTTTACAAGGCAGCCTTGCTCGTGTAGAACTTGCTCTTTTCAAGAGCAAGATTTGTAAGATTAAAATTGCCACATTGACCTCACTTCCAGTGTGGACTGCCGTGGTAGAAAAATTGTAGTAGTTTGTTAATTAGTTTTAGAAACTATAGAATTTTGTTAAATTTCTTTAAAAATTATAGTATTTTAAAAATTTTCTCCATTCTACTATATCTGAAAGTTGAAATTTTTTTTTTTTTTTTTTTAAAGTAATGGCAAAATTCTTCCCACTGATAATCCATATACAAGAAAGTGTGTTCATGTCAATTAGTTGTTCTGAGTGAAAAAGAAAAGACTAACCCATCAGTTCGTAGCCTTGTCATTGGATGGTGGCTAGTGCCTTTAGTTTTTAATTCTTGATGTGTTTGAAATTGAGTAGGTTTTCTTCTAATAAAGCCTTAATCCCAGACTATTGAGGGGAGCAAGGCAGGAAAGAGGAAGAAAATTGTAGTTTTAGTGCACCATGTTTTCACAGAATTGAACAAGCTCCTTCAGATTGAAAAGTAGATTTCTGTGTCTTATTTATGGTAGGTCTCAGGAGGAGTTGAACCATCCTGAATCAATTATTTTTTTATTTTATAGGTGGATTACTATTATTGTTTATACTTTCGTGATGCAGGAGAGTAAATTGTTTTTTTTTTTTGTTTCTCATTTAGCATAACATTTCCTATTATACTCAACCAATTAGTTACAAGGAAAAAAGTAATGGAAATGTAACTTCTGTCATAATGTTGAAGCATGTAGTAGTCAATATAGACATTGATGGAATAATAAAGGATCTTCCCCTCTCCCCAAAGTTTGTTGACCTTTTATTCATAACCTTTCTTTACAAGTAGAATTTTAGGTCTTTCTAAAAAAGTTACCCCCTTTGTGATGGTTCCTTCAAGCTTCATCTCATCATTCCCTTGTCAGAGAGCTGGCATCAGTAAGGGCATCTAGAGTAAAATTTTTGCTTGCCACATTGTTCTTTTGCACGAATTTGTATTGGGGAAATTCTATTTGCAACCAAACTTTTTGCTCTCCTCAACCCACTTTTAATATTCCTAAAATACCCTGAGATGAAAACTCATATTTGCCCTTCATTTAAATATTTGACGCTCAATCACCCATCATTACTCTTTAAGCACGTGCATTCACTTTCTCGACCACCATCGCCACAACCACTTTACTCACCCACAACTGAACATCGCACAACCACTATTATTCAACACCAAGCATTACGCAACCACTATTATTTAACACCAAACATTGCTCGTGTAGAACTTGCTCTTTTCAAGAGCAAGATTTGTAAGATTAAAATTGTCACATTGACCTCACTTCCAGTGTGGACTGCCGTGATAGAAAAATTGTAGTAGTTTGTTAATTAGTTTTAGAAACTATAGAATTTTGTTAAATTTCTTTAAAAATTATAGTATTTTAAAAATTTTCTCCATTCTACTATATCTGAAAGTTGAAATGTTTTTTTTTTTTTTTTTTAAAGTAATGGCAAAATTCTTCCCACTGATAATCCATATACAAGAAAGTGTATTCATGTCAATTAGTTGTTCTGAGTGAAAAAGAAAAGACTAACCCATCAGTTAGTAGCCTTGTCATTGGATGGTGGCTAGTGCCTTTAGTTTTTAATTCTTGATGTGTTTGAAATTGAGTAGGTTTTCTTCTAATAAAGCCTTAATCCCAGACTATTGAGGGGAGCAAGGCAGGAAAGAGGAAGAAAATTGTAGTTTTAGTGCGCCATGTTTTCACAGAATTGAACAAGCTCCTTCAGATTGAAAAGTAGATTTCTGTGTCTTATTTATGGTAGGTCTCAGGAGGAGTTGAACCATCATGAATCAATTATTTTTTTATTTTATAGGTGGATTACTATTATTGTTTATACTTTCGTGATGTAGGAGAGTAAATTGTTTTTATTTTGTTTCTCATTTAGCATAACATTTCCTATTATACTCAACCAATTAGTTACAAGGAAAAAAGTAATGGAAATGTAACTTCTGTCATAATGTTGAAGCATGTAGTAGTCAATATAGACATTGATGGAATAATAAAGGATCTTCCCCTCTCCCCAAAGTCTGTTGACCTTTTATTCATAACCTTTCTTTACAAGTAGAATTTTAGGTCTTTCTAAAAAAGTTACCCCCCTTTGTGATGGTTCCTTCAAGCTTCATCTCATCATTCCCTTGTTAAAGAGCTGGCATCAGTAAGGGCATCTAGAGTAAAATTTTTGCCTGCCACATCATTCTTTTGCACGAATTTGTATTGGAGAAATTCTATTTGCAACCATACTTTTTGCTCTCCACAACCCACTTTTAATATTCCTAAAATAACCTGAGATGAAAACTCATATTTGCCCTTCATTTAAATATTTGACGCTCAACCACCCATCATTACTCTTCAAGCGCATGCACTCACTTTCTTGACCACCATCGCCACAGCCACTTTACTCACCCACAACTGAACATCGCACAACCACTATTATTCAACACCGAGCATTACGCAACCACTATTATTTAACACCAAACATTGCTCAGCCCAGTTCTCCTCCTCATAGCCAATTACCAATTACTATCAGCAATGGAAGATTATTATCCGCAAATGTTTACGCAGAGTTTGATGAAGAAGATAACGAGTATTCCTGTTTCAGCGAGAAACAACACAATTTACAACATCTATCACTAGTTCAATCACATAATTTACATATACATACACGATGAATGAATTAAAAAAATAAGATTAATTAAAAATAAAAAATACCCCTTCGGTGCCTTGAAACCAAGGCACCCCGAACCCCGGAGTTCAGGGGCTTGGGGGATGCCCCGAACCCTGAGGTTCAGGGTTGGAGGATGCCCCGAACCCCAGCCTTCTGGGTGTTCGAGGAACCCCGAACCTCAAGGTTCAGTAAGCATCCCAAATCCATGGATTCGAGAAAAATCAATTCTCCCGAACCCATGAGTTCGGGGAAAACCATTTTTCCCGATTCTCCCGAACCCATGAGTTCGGGGAAAACCATTTTTCCCGATTCTCCCGAACAATAGATAGTATATAACATATTATATAATAGATAGTATAACATTATATAATATGTTATACAATTGAACTTGGGAGAATGCAATTCTCCCGAAATGTATATAATATATTATATACTATTATATATTATACTATTAACTATTATATATATGTATATAATATATTATATACTATTATATTATAACTATATACATATATATAATGATTTTGTATATAAATTATTCCAAATGTATATAAATTATTCTGAATCATCATGCCCCGAATCTTTGGATTAATATTATATTTATTTTTTCTTGAATTAATGTTGCTTTAATTTTAATTTTTTTTGAGTTAAATGAAAATCGTAATAAAATTATGATACTAAAATAAAATACTATTACAAATAACTTAATGCACGTTCAAAAATTATAATTATAATAATACAACAAATAACAACAAATAATTCTAGTGGTCTGAAGAAGAAGAAGAAGAAGAAGAATGCGCGTGGGGTGTCTTTTTTGAGGGATGGTGGTTGGAGGGTATGTTTGGAATAGAAATGGTTGCAGAAAGTAATAAATGTGGTTGTAAATAGTAAAATCTAATATTTTACTTATACTGGTTGTGGAGAGCAAAAAGTATGGTTGCAAATAGAATTTCCCTTTGTATTGTTAATATGACTTTTAAAAGTCAATTGACATTATAATTACCGTGCCATCAACCCTAACTTAGTTAGGATAAGGTGCAATTAATGATGACACACACATATATATACAGAGGGAGAGAGAGAAGGAGAATGACTGCCAAATTAGCAACAAGTCCTATTATCTTCACTACATATTACCTTGAAGAGCGGATCGATATCCCCATCTATGTCAAACCAAGAAAATCCACTGCTGATCTTAGATGCAGTGTACAAAGCAATTTCTTTCTGCAAGAGACATGAAAATAAGTTCAAAAATCACACCATATTAGATACAATTGGTTCATAAAGCATAGATGTTAAAACAAAGGTTTCTGACCATGAATTTGTATCACATTACACAGTTGGAAGTGTACACAACAGAAATTATATTGATGAGATAGACATATCCCATATGTAAATATAAAGCACACGCAATAAATATGTCAATGTAGTTATAGCCATATACATGCAAATGTGCACAATTTCTATATGCCAGTATATTATCTCCAACATGGATACCGTTCTTGGCTAGTGAGCTTAGGGAAAGTATTATAAAACATACAGAGAATGGCCACCTCATAAAGAGGCGAACAATGTGAGAGTGAGAGCTAGGACAACCTTGGGAGAGGGAGGAAAGGGAGAGATAGCAGTGGAGAACTAATGGTGGCACGGCGAAGGAAACAATAACTTGGAGCAGGAAACTTGGAGATGAAGAAGATGGAAATCTCAATACATATAGCAAGTCATGCCTATTAAGGCCAAAAAACACACTAAAGAGAGTTGTCCCTTACATGACGAGAAAGTTGTCCCTCTATAGAACCTACCAGGGCAAATCCCTTAATAAGAGACAAGGTTCTGTGTCAACCCTTAATAATATGTAGGACCCGCACAACTGTACCTGGACACAGCAAAAACCAGACCAGTTGATGACCAACTCATAGAAACGTAAATACAGGTTTTGGCAAAGCACGAACAGGTCCCAGGTTGTGAGTATTTATCTTAGCTTTCTCCCCATCCTTTTTCCTTATAGGTGGGAAGGGAGACTTTAATTTGTACACTTACTTGAGTTCTAAGAGAAGCCACGCAAAAAGTAGACTATTTATGGTTGCTGACTTATTTAAGGAGTGAGATAAAACTACTACATATCAATTTGGACCTTAATTTTACATATTTAAATTGCTATGAAGCATTGAACAGAACCATATATCAAGGCAATATTTGCTGATGAAATAGCCTGAGTACTTCAGTATTGAGGAAACTCTCAAAGTCACAAGTATACATGCATAATATATAGTATGAACATTAGACACGATATTTTAAGCTAACAATTGTCACTGCAATAATGCTTATATCAATAAGAGGACATCAGGATAGCTAAGAATTGATGAAAAGAAATTTCACTCGTAAGGTTTCTATACGGATGATTCCATCAGGAAAACCACCCAAGAGGTAAGCAAATGCACATGCCAAAGTGTTAAACCATCAAACATTTATGTCAAATTAAAAGAATTGAATGTAGAGTAAGCTCATAACAATGCCCAAGGTGGTTTATTTTTATGAGTAAAACATATCTCCCATCAAACCTGATAGAAGGCTAGACATTGAAGCACGAATTTTTCCATCGAGTCTAGTTCCAAATCCAAAGCAGCATCATAATCCTTCACCTTTACCATAAAATGCAATTTCAGTAAATCAGAGCAAGGAAGAATACAGTATGACATTGAGTGTTTTAAATGGGAAAGCAGGGATAGTTCCTGTACCGCTACTCTATATTCTCCAATAGCATGATAACAAGAAGCTCTCAAATATAAACACTCCACATTTGAGCTCTCAAGACTTAATACTACAGATAAATCTTTGATTGCATTCCTGCAAAAGTCAAATGGAAATGTTAGCGCCAGTAGCGAAGAAAGGAAATTTTTTGGTTAAGAAAGAACCTATTAGAAACTGAATTAATAAAAAGAGTAAAATAGAAAGTAAAAAGTTCAAGGGATAGTGAGCACTCTGCCTGGGGTTCCACCATAAAACTTTGGGGTTACCTTTCAGGAAAGGCTCCAGGGTTTTGGGTTGAAGTCAGAATGGGAAGGAAGCTAATAGGGATAGACAAGATAGAACTAGGAAACTGCCTTCTCTTTTTTATTTGGTTTATTAGGAACTAAAGAAATAAAGTAAACTAATTTTCTTTATTCACTATTATACCATCAAATTCCTAGAGAATGATTAGCGAGTTAATATTCTGTAGTCAACCCCACCTAGTGGGATTAAAGGTTGATATGTTGTTATTGTAGTTGTTGACGTTTATTCTCAAGGAATGAAGTTTTTTCACCAAGATAAACATAGAATATGCTCTGACATTCTTGTCTCAGCTAGCATTGATTGAAAACACAATAAGCTTACAATATCTTTATTATTTGTTTTCCATCCTAGAAAACTACCGAAACATATTCCCCCTCCCCCAGTGATCCATGTACTCGTAAATTTTCAGTTATCTTTGCCAGTTGTCAATCTTTCCATTTTCTGAAATAGTTTACAGCATGATATATTAGACTTAGGCCATTAGGTCACAGAAAAACAATAAAAGGCAACTGCACAAGGACAAGCAGAATTGACAGAAGTAGGCACTGGACAGCTCAGCTGCTTTAATGATTTATCATAGAGTCTGCAATAAGTGTAAAACACATTGAGGAAAGGTGAAGGAAAAAGGGTATTATCATTAAATATGATGAAACCAGGAAACCAAAAGGTAGATACATTAAATTAAGTCGGTTTATTTTTAAATTATTAAGCAATGCTGTTATTGATTACATTAGTCAGTCTTCAGTTAAGTGAAATGATATGCAGAAGAGAGGGAAAGAGAGATTGGACAGAAAAACTGATTCAGATTTATTCAGATAGAGGTTACAAGCATTTATACTAACCTGCCATAACTGCTATGTACAAATCAACTAAGCTAGGTACAACTACTATATACAGCACCTAAGCTAGTATAATAATATGGATTCTCAGCAACTTACACTAAGCAGTGCCACTACCACGAACAAAGACAAATTATGATTAAGTAATGCCATTCTTCTTCTTGTTGATAAACAAAAAAAGGCAGGAAAAATAATCAACGCCTATTGGTCAGCACAAGAACAAAATTGGCCACCAATCTGATAATGCACTTTTGAGCTAATTACAGCTGCTTTGTGAACATTTGACCGGATTTTTAAGTCTGTAACCAGTACACCCCTCCTCTGCCCTAAAAACTTAATAATCTGGGGCAACCACATGGGATAGAATACATGAGAGAGAGGGAGGGAGAAGGGGAGAGAGAGAGAGAGAGAGAGACTTGTGCACAAGGGAAAATGCAAAAGCAACATAGAAGTTAGTGTACAAAAAGGAGCAAAGACCGTCTTGCAACAATACTGGTGAAATGGTCAACAACATCATAAAGATATTCATTCCTGTGATCGGTTGTTGCAGTAATTAGTAACTGCATCATACTCAAAAAGAAAAGGAGGAATAAAGGATGTCTGCAGACATGCTACCTGTGCTCTCCCATCCCATGGAGAAGTAATCCTCGCAAGTAATATGCTCTGGCAAACCTATTAAAGAAGACGATAACACTCTCAACTACTTACTGAAATCTATAAACATCTACCATGGAAGGATCAATGTTGGCATAAACTCATAAAGAAAACAATTCAACTCCAAAACATCATACCTTCCATCAATTTGTAGGACCTGTTCAAGGCATTGAAAAGCCTTTTGTGAATTTGCCAAATCTTGATAGTACTGCCAACAAATAAATATTTTCCACAAGATTGATGGTCAAGTTACCTAACATAGACACTAATAGCTCAATCCTAATAATATTCACAATAAAATTTGGTTGTACCATGTTTGTACAACATTTAGGAGAAACATAACTGTTTCAAAATATAAATTTACAATGATGTTGATAATGAAAAAGACTAAAGAATTAACAGAAAGGAGTCTATTAAAAGATTTGTGGAAAGAAACCAAACCCACAACATAAATGCCACTATCAACAATCAACATCAACCCCACTCCAATATATGAGGCAACTCATTAATTTATCAAAAAAAAAAAAAGGGTAACAAAACCCATCAATTTATCAAAAAGTTAAGAAAGTAACATACTCCATCATGAAACTGATGCTGACTGCTAACAAATTAGAAAGTGTGTGCGAAGTCACCATTAACTGCTAAAAAAACTTCCAGCAGTGTCCCAATTAAGAGTGTTAGTGCCTCGTGTCCATGAAGATGCCACTTTGAAAATTAACTTCCCCCAAATAATGGTTCCAAGTTACAGCCAGAAATAACTTACTATTCACATTAAACTAAAGCAGCATGGTCAAAGATGGTTGCTAATCCAATAGAAAACATAATGCAGTCTGAACTTTCAATAACACTAAGGGGTTATTCTTTTCGTGTTTCAGTTTTTAGTTTTTACTTTTGAATTCATTTTCAGTTTTGTGTTTGTTTTGAGATTGCTAAAAAGATGTTCTTTTTTGTCTGTAGTGTTTTTCGCGTGTTGAAAATTTTGAGTGCGTGATAAAAACAGCAAAACGACTTTTTGTTGTTTTGAGTTTTCTTTAGAAAAAAATTTTTTGTTTTCGAAAATGCGTTTTTGAAAATATAAAAATAAACATATTTTCACTATTTTGAAAAACTCAAAACTAAAAACGGCCTAAAAACAGTAAAGAGAAGAAGGTCTAAGCCTTTTTACAGCTGCTAATTCATAGCTGTAGGGGGAAGAGTCAGTAGATCATATCAAATACATATGAGCTGTTACTTCAACTTAGATACACCGAAGGTTAGCCTTCGTAGCAATGGTAAGGATGCTCCTTTGTGACTGGCAGATCCTGATTTCAAGTTGTGAAAACAGTCTCTTTGCAAACCAAAAGTATGTAAAAAAACACCCCCACAACACAGGGTTGCTTGTGCACTAGGGATGCCCTTTTATATTAGCAACTGCCATTCAACCAAAAGACACATGAAGAAATCCAGCCAACCAAACCTGCTTCTGGGCACATTTTGCACTTCAGTGCCAAGAAAATTTCCTCAAACATAAACCCTACAATAGCATATCATAACCAACCTTTTCTGTGCTAGGAACTAACCAAAGTGCCTTAAAAGCCCCTTACCATATCATCTAGGATAATTTTTGCACAGGATCTATAAGAGAATGTTCCAGTAATTGAGCTATGTCACCAAGCAAAGATAAGACGAGAGATAGGTTATCCACATTATTATATTTCCATATAGATAAAAGGAACACATTGCCAATAAATAAGAGTTACAGAAAAATAATCATGGCTGTGGCTCTGAGAAGAGAAAATCCTAGTGTTGACTTAAAGACGCAACTTTAAATAGAGCAAATTGCAGAAAGAAAATCATTTAAAGTTAGGAAGGTGACCTTTCTGAGTTGAATTAGTACCAAAATAAATGTCTTACTAATTTCTCTATTCAGCACCAAGAAAAATCATTATGATACACTGCAGGATACATGTAGCACCAATAATTTAAAATTGCAGTTTGAGTATATGAGAAACTACTTATGAATACCTGTGTTAAGTGAGTCCATGCCTCAAGGAAATTTGGATCAAGATGAATTGACTTCATATGTGCCTCCTCAGCCTGTCTATATTCACCTATAGAGGATAAGGCCAGACCCTGTAAAAATAAAAAAATCTTATTCATCAATATTGTTAACAGGGATATATGCATGAACCTACTCAAGTAGATTGTATTCCTGATGTGGAACAATAGAAAGAATGAAGAAGAAAAAGAAGAAATAAAGGAAAGGAGAAGAAGAAGAAGAACATTATCCATTAATATTCTTAACAGGGATATATGCATGAACCTACTCAAGTAGATTGTATTCCTGGTGCGAAGTGATTCAAAGAATGAAGAAAAAGAAGAAGCTTGAGAGAGAGAGAGAGAGAGTAATCAAGAGAGGAAATCAATATCGTTTGAATTCAATAATCAAAAGAATTAATTTCTGAATGCATTGGATGCCTATTTGTAAGCAAATCCAATCCTAACTAAAACATAATTATGAAATCTTATCCAACTATAATCATCTCAATAAAATAAAGATGAAATGATAAACCTGCCTAAAATACAAGAAGATAAATCCTAGGTAACAAATAAAGCCCAAACCAAATATATGTCCAGAATCTGATAAATCAATCAGAAATATCCATATCAATATCCCTATCCTTATTTCTCATCAATTACAGATCCTGGATTAGTAACATTTTCAGTATCTTGAACTTACCAAATATGTGAATGCTGATTTGTTATCCTTACTAAACTTTACACATGCAGATAGGTCGTCAATAGCAGCATAAAAATCCTTAAACTTGAAGTTAATAATCCCTGCATCAATTCCAATCATCATAGTCACTTGTATGCCATGAAACTTTCATTATGTGTGTATGTAATGTGTCAGAATTCCCATTCTTTCAATGTTACACGATGTCCATACAACAAGAACAATCTATGTTCACAAACCTAAATAACAAAGAACAACCATCTTGTTATTTGTAACCTGTTATGTTGCATAGATGAAAAAGTTTTCTATTTTAACTTGGCAAAAATAAAAAAAGCTTTTCTATTTCAGTTCAATCAATTTTTTTATCCACTCACAAT
Organism: Diospyros kaki; assembly: GCA_036245055.1. Classification (NCBI taxonomy): domain Eukaryota; kingdom Viridiplantae; phylum Streptophyta; class Magnoliopsida; order Ericales; family Ebenaceae; genus Diospyros; species Diospyros kaki. Next base: position 5,726,631 of record BSEG01000004.1, on the reverse strand, counting down.
TCAAATGGACAACACCATTTCCTGCACCCGTGTTCAGAATACTCAAGCTCAAAGAAATAACAGAAGATGCAAGCAGTCATCAACAGCAAGCAAGATCTTTACTCAAAATTTCATATTCCAATCAAGAAGAGAGATTGCATGTAACTTATACAAGAATCTTCAAAAAATATGGAGAAGCTCACTTTTAGCAAAAATACCTCTTTCATGCAATATATCGGTCGAATTTGGCTCAAATTCTAATGCCTTGGTCAAGTCCGCAATGGCCTGGTAATATAAGGTGGTTAGAGGTGCCATACATATTCATGTATGGATTATGTGTAAGAAATAGCCATTAACAATAAATGAAATATTAAGTGAGTCAGAAATAATGTAATTTCAAATATTCTTCAATCAGATAACTTGTTCATCCTTGAACTTAGTATGCTATAGATTTAGAAGATCAGGAACAATGGTTTTTATAGCTCAAGCAGAGCATCCGCATTAGAACAGCTAATTGCAGAAGATGAACATGTTAACCAAATTGGACTGATGAAGTTGAGGACCACAGCAATAGTCAGGTTTCAAGATTACCAAATTCACAGTAAGCATAGTTCACTGGAAGAAAGTACATGGCTAATACAAAAGAAGTTCCGAAATAAAATATGGGTCGACAATCATCCCAAAGCAGTAGCACATGGAGACATCCTAGTTGCGTCACAGTAATTGTCTGCAGTATATATCTTAGAAATTGTAAAGCAGTGTAGCTCAAAGCACAAATAACATTAACATACACTAAGAAGACTTTATCAGTTACAGAGAAAAAAAAAAAAGACTATTATTTAGAGGAATTTATTGCCTCCACCATCTTCAAATATAATAACTAGTTGGAGTTACAGGATTTTGAGATAATAACAGTTTGCTCCACATGAAAACCAAATTAGCAGCACCAACCCCCTCCCCCCCAAAACACACACACACACAGAGGGAGATCTATTGAAGAGAAAAATTGGTCTATACTTTGTACAGATGGGAAAATTCTATATTTGAAGCAAAAGCATTAAAATAAACCAACCATTTAGAGGAAAGATCAACAGATTGAGTAATAAGTATGAAAAATGATGAATAGTGCACAACAAGCATATTTGTGTATACAGAACAAGCCAGCATTCTATTGACTCATCTGTTAAAAGGGTAAGCATAGAGCGTTCAGAGAACCAAATAAAAGAATGGCGGAAGTTTGCAGCAACAAGGTGAAATCTGAAGAATGGGGTCAAGGTGACACTGTATAGGAATAGTTCTAATCAATACTAATATGCAATTAACTCTTGTCAATTATATTTGATAAGGGAATGGAGAAAAACCAGAAGTTTTTGATGTTCCGATTCTTGGGTAAGGTGGTGCCTACACTAAAATTCATGGGAAATGAGTCCCATCCAAGTGGCATTTTCAGCCTTGCAAAATAAAATTGATTTCATATGAATTTAATTTTCATATGATGCTCCAATTGTTTTCAAAATAAAATTGATTTCATATGAATTTAATTTTCATATGATGCTCCAATTGTTTCCAAAATAAAATTGATTTCACAGGCTACATGCAGATATAGAAGAAATTGAAGCATGGAAGAGAAGATGAGCAGGAAAAGTTACCATGTATGATAATCCCACTAATCACAAAGGAATTAAGACAACATCTAATGAATGGGATAGAAAGCTCTACCTGAACAGATTCCCCCAGTGCAGCACGGGCCTGCCCCCTTCTTTTCCATGCCTCACCAGCTGATGGATTTAATTGAATAGCCTAACATACAAACAAGGAGCTTATATTTGTGATAATATAAATGACAAAAACAATTTACAACACAGCCCAAATATGTCAATGGGCATTCAGTTGGTAGTTATAAATACCCCTGTGAAATCAGCAATGGCGGAATCAAGTTCTCGTTGGAATGCATATGCCGTTCCTCTTCCTATCAGTGCCTCGGGATAAGTAGGATCCTCATTTAGGATCTGTGTACAAAATATTAGAAAAGATAAAGATCCAAATTGGTAATTTTTCCGGTTGACTAGGCCCAGCGTTCCAATAACCCTTAGACCCTCTCTTCCCCAACCAAAATATTAGAGAACACAAAGGGTAAATAAAACAAGCATGATGATTTATGTTCGAGAAATAAAAGGCTATGGGGATAACTGTCAAAGGCTAGAAGAAGAATAACCTGATCAAATATTGACACAGCATAAGCATATTTGCCTTCATTTACCTGCATTATTTATCGAAGAGTGATTGCTTTAAAAAATTGCAAGGCAATACCATAAAAGTGTACTTGCTCATGAGAAGACAACGTTCTAAGAGAAGATGCAATGGCTGGTTTTATATACAACTCCCCAATGAAGATCCACTAACAACTGTATAATTCAAGTACCAAATTAGTAGTAAAGGGACTGTAAGAAGACACACCGCTGCAATTCCCCTAGATAATCGGAAATCAACGCTTATCGACTTGGCCTTTGAAATCCTAGTAACACAAAACTTTTTATTCTTCTTGGCTTGACTTAATTCATTCCTTTCATCAGAATTATTACTCAACTTATTGCAGATCTCAGATGCATCACTTGATTTGCTGCAATTCACAGATGATTTACTGCATGTGTCACTTAAGTTATTACATAATTCAGACTCATCACCCGATTCATTGTGATCATCATGCATCTGACTTGGTTTGCTACTGAAGATTCCATTTGGTTGGCCATTGCAAGTTCCATTTGTTTGGCCATTACAGGTTCCATTGGGTTCGCCATCAATATTCTTCTGCACTTTATTGCTTGATTCACCTTGAATGTAAATTCTATCATTTGTTTCAGTGTAGATCTCTGATGCATTGCTTGAGTCACCTTGCAGTTCAAACTCGCAGCTGAACTTATTGTGATTATTACACACATCATTAGATTTGCTTGCATTAGATGGCCCAGCTTCAGATGCTTGCAGGGAAGACTCAGACAATTCCATAGCATGGCTCTCACAATTACTTCTTTTTTGTTTTGCATCTTTCAAAAGTTCTTCCAGCTCGAGCAATTGCTTCAAATCCGCAGACTGACAAAGAGCGTACTCATAACCTTGCTCCCAGACTAGAAGAGCATCCTCTTTCCTTCCAAGAGCAGAAAATGCACGGCCTGCAGACAGAGAGTACAGGAGTAAGTTAATGAAAGAAACCAGAAATCAAATGGGGAAAGATGGAAGTTTTCATGTAAAAATACAGGTCTGTAGACAGGTTCAATCAGAATAAAAATTGAAACATTAATTTAAATGGATCTCAAATATCATAAGCAACTTCAGAATTGACAGCCAAAGATTATCAGAAACACAGGGACCAAGGATGCAGCTCTTATCCTTTATAAAGGTTACAATTTCACAGTTTAAGTAGTTCACGTATTTCTTCAGTATGGCATTCCATATTTTTTCAATTTACTTATAGGCCATACCCAGCTTTGCAAGTCTTCGAAGATCATTCTGCCAAAATGCAATCCAAATTCAGGTATTCTCTAAAGGACTACAAAAATGCTGCAAGGCCATATTTGAATGTGAAATAAGCATTAGCTATTCGTGGTTTGAAGCAGAATCAGCGGGATCATAGGAGTGTCTTATTTTGGTGACTTCAAAAAAGGAAAAAGGGGAAAAAAAAGGTAAAGGGAGCAATCTGTAATTCACTCGTGAACAAATCTTGCTGGATGATCTAGCCATGCCTGTTCCTCAAACATCAACTCAGTCCTTAAGCCAACTCCAAACTCCTACATATGTGTCAGTTTCGGTTGTGACGAGTTGAGCTCTTAGATCGCTACTTCTTTGACCAGTTGAACTCTTAGACCACAAATTTCTCCCCAGCGGTCAGAGTGTTCAAGTTCATGAACAACTAAGCTTTATTTCATTTCAAGTCCATTTAATCGATGCATTTCCAGAAGATTCTGTCACCCTATAACCTGCTTAAATACCGATTGACTTCCAGAATCATACTTGAGAAAATGCACGAAATACTCAAATTGAACGTGAATGCCCTAAATTCTATCTGATAAATATGCCGTAATAGAAATCCTCTGCGCATGGACACTACCTCATCTCAGAAATCCTCACATTGTTTCCGATAAAGTTCATGGATCAAACTTCTAGCAAAGATTTAACTCAGTTGAGAGGATCTCTATATATGTTAGAGAAGTCCAAAATTTGAGTGAGCCAACCTTTGAGAATGTAAGCTTGAAGAAGGGTGGGATCGAGCTGAAGAGCTCTATCGCAGTCCTTGATCACGTGCTTGTGAAGCTCCAATTGACTATAGCAGAAGGCTCGATTACTGAAACAGAAGCAGAAACAGTCGCACGCAACCGGTCAAAAGATTCTTGGAAAAATCACGCAAAAACGCAATTAGATCTGAAACAAAGGGCGAGGCGAGAAGGAGCTACGAAATTGTGAAACGGACCAGATATCCTGGATGGAGCATGAGCGCGAGAGCAGAGAATCGAGAACGCGAATCGCCTTGGACCAGTCCCGAGAGCTGCAGAGCTTCACGAGCTCGACTCTCTCCGCCACCGCCACCGCCACCGCCACCGCCATGGGAGGGAACCCGAGTTTCTGGACTTCCGTGAGGTATTTTTCTATTTGGTGAGATGACAAGGGAAGATAGAAAATGGAGCGGGGTAGAAAGGGTAGGGTGATGTCCGTGAAAGCCTGGAAGCATCGAACGTATGCGTGGGTTGGGGGCGAGAAAATAATCGGATCTGATCTCAGCCCTTCGCACGTGTCCCAACATGATTGTCCGGGCCATGACATGGAACTATAGATGGAATTTTTAATTTGTTCGAGCCCCAAACGTCTCCGTTCCATTGATCTGATTGTGGTCAACGGTCACAATTTTTGCTTCGACTTGTTTGAGAGTGATGACATTTTTTATTTTTTAAAATATAAAGAAAACACTTTGTTTGGTTGGGTGTTTCTAATTTTAAGATTAAAAAAAATTAAAAACGCTATGTTAGTGTGTTAGTTGAGACCTTACTTTTTTTTTTTTTTTAATGAGAATAAGAATTTAAAATCATGTCACGATAAATTAAGATTCATATTAATAAATTAAGTATTTAATTTCTTATTCTACGTAGTGTGTGATAAAATTTTCATCTTTAATTTATTTTCTCTATTAAAATCCAAAATACTAATTACGAAAAACTATGTAAGAATAATAAACTCAAAGATGTAGAATCATATGCCCTTATATAGTTATACTAAATATGAAAATATTACTTAAACACTTAAAGGGTAACATTTAGTGTGATATTTTTGTATTAATATATTATATTGTGTATCTAATTAATATAAATATAACAACATTAAATCCCACTCATAAATGTCTAAATAATGTTTCTATATTAAGTAATATGATTTTATTAGTATCTTATAAAAAAATACTATTCTTATTGTACAAGTGCCCTTTACTCTAAAAAAATAAAAATAAAAAATAATATGCGACACTTAGAATCATAAAGCATATGTATAATATATCAAACTAACATTTGATGCCATTAGCAAATGGCAAGTGTGATAATTGTATGATTTTTTCATACGACATGGGCACTTGTCTATGTAATTAAATCATCACGTCATGATATAAACAAGCAAACTAAATTGATTTTATTTTTTAATTATTCACGCATTTGATTAAAAATAAGAATTATAAATGGTACTTTTGAATTATTTATATAGAAACATAAATTGTATATAAGAAACATCCACAAATTGTTAATATTTGTGAAATAAAACACGCAATCAAACCATGGCAGTACCAAGATTTAAGAATATCCGAATAGAATCAAAGAAATGAAAATACACACACAACGCACACAGAAACAATGAACACGGCGTTTACGTGTTCGGATCAAAATGATCCTATTCATAGTAAAACTTCACCCTAATCAATCTATTAATAATAGACAATAAATTTATAGAGATTTACAGTGATTACAATGAAATCAGAACCAACAACTAAAACAAGAAGAAACAAAGAATACAACGCTTAATCAACCAAGCAATTACAACACTCTCACCACAATTTTCTATACATCTCTCACACTCAATCCATTAAAACAGTGAAAGATCAATACTTAATTGTTGGATTAGGGTTCTGATCTCCTTTCTTTCCGCTTTCTCTCTCGTGACAACTTCTCTCTCTTATGCGTTTTCTTCTTCTGTTCATGTGTGTAGTTACTGTTTGTGCTCGTTGAGCTGGTGTGTAAAAAGTGCCGATTTGAATGCCAAATAAGGCTTATATACAAAAGGGGCAAACGCTGATAGCTACTTGATTAAGGGTTTCCAAAGGAAGATCAATGGCTTAGGAATAATCAACCATTTTAACATAATATAAAATACCACATATTATATACCACAAATAACTAACCACTTTACATTTATATAAAGTCAAATGCAACATGAAACCCCATGCAAATGAAATGAAATCTAAACAAACAATTATCAAGATATTTTGAATTATAAATCAATAAATTTCATCTTGATTCAAGAATGAATTGATAATAGATTTGTCTAGAGACCCTGCAACTCTCCCAATTACGTTGGGAGCACATTGAATAAAAATTAATGCTTTGCTTAAACTTATGACATGGGATAAACTTTAGTTATTATGGGTTTTCCTAAAGACAACAGGATCATCAAACTCTATTAAGCCTACTATGATCAGAACATCAGGATTGACACTAGGACTATTATCAAACATGGTATTTCTCAAAGTTTTACCTTAAAATTTACACATTTCCACCTCAAACTAAAAATTATCAGTTTGTTTAGGCTTGACTAATCCTATGAGATTAGGCACATTAATTTCTAGATTGATTATCAGTTATTAAAACTTTAATGCTCTTTTCTACTTAGTATTCAACGAAGATTTTCATTCCTTAAATTTTTTAAAAGTTTAACTTTTATATCTAAAGAAGTATACTCAAGTATTTCTAAAATAATCATCAACAACAAAAAACAAAATTAGGCCTAAAAAAAATAAAAAAGAAAAACTTGGGGAGAATCACAAAATCAAAGTAAGCAAACTACGCTCTATGGGATTTACCCATAACACAAGATTCACAAAATTCTAGACTACTAATCCCTTTTGAAATAAAAAATGCCTTACTTACTTTATGTAACATCCGAGGACAATTTTGAGGATAAAATTATATTTGATAAAGGGCATAATTGGGATTTTGAGAAAAATAAGACTATAGGGCACACTAACACAATTTTGGACGACCGAATTAGTCAGAGGGAGTACCTCGGACCCTAGATAGCCAAGGAAAATGGTATAGTATCGACAAGAAATTAAAATTATGATTTTTAGTGATAAAAGAAATGAAATCGGGAACAGTTTTCGGTACAACAAAAATACAGCTGTCAATTAGGTCGTATTACCGAATTGCTGTAAACGACATCCAAAAAGTCAATGGAGAGTTTCAATGACTAGTATTCGATGTATAGAACAACCCTTAAGTGGTTTCTGGTTGAATCGAGTGAATTTGAGGTCAAATAAATCAATCGGGCCTAAGTGTAATTTTCTAAAATTACCTGAGAGAGGTCTAAATGGCAATTTTTCAAAAATTTCAAGGGAGAAATGAGAAGTAATAATCTTGAGGGTCTTACTGAGGGTGTTAGAAAGATCAGGGGCTTGAGGATAAGGACCAAAATGCAAAACAAAATTTCGTATGGGCCTAACTGTAATTTTCAAAAAAATCGCACGAACATGGCAGATTGGCCGAGATTTTGGCCTGATTTTCCGACGATTTGGAAAACCTAGGTTCGTCAGGGAGTGGCCTAGGGTGGTCTAGGAAGCGTGAGGAAGAAGCCTTGACTGGAGATCGGCCACGTGGGGACGAATTTTGGCTATAAATAGCCAAGGGTTTCGGCCGATTTTAGAAGCACAAATCGAGCTCGTTTTTGAACGATTCTTGGAGCTTTGATAGAGGGCTTTTGGTCTCTAGGAGTCAAGGATCATTTTGGGATCGATTTGAGGCGTTTTGGAATAGGTTTGAGGGTGTTTCGAAGGTGGCCGGAAATGCCCTAGGCAGACCGAAACTGAGACCTGCAACTCGAGTTTTAAACGACTTTCCGGCGTCCTTTCGGCCTGAAATCGGTGGGGATGTGATCGAATTCTCGAGGGCTTTCGAACGGCACCCGTTTTGCGACCATCGGAGTACCCCCGGTGGCCGGCTAGAGGTTGAAGACGGTGGCGCGTGACTGCCACGCGCCAACAGATTTTGTCCAGCCACTCGCCCGCGCGTGAGGGCACGTGAGGCCCCAAGTAATGCTGAAATTTTTTATTTATTTTAAGAAAAATAAATTATGAATTATGATGCAAGAAAATTTGAAAAAATGTTGGAGAAAATGGTCATTTTGTAATTTTCAAAATAAATAAGGCTTATAAAAAATAGGAAAAGTAATTAGAAAATCCTTAGAAAATTTTGGGAGTTAGGAATTAATTATTTATGAATTGTTATGAAGAGAAATCAAGGAAAAATCTTGAGTAGGTATTTATTAGAATTTTTTAGGAGAAATATAAAGAAAATAGGAAGAAATTATGAAAAAATTGGAAAAATAGATATTTGACAAACGTGATGTCTAGGGTATCGTTGAGGCTCGAGGTTAAAGTACAAGTGCATCGGGCACGAGAATCGAGGTAGGCACGCAACACACGCTCTTCAAGAAAATTGAATTACATGTGAGTATTCACCCCCAAACCTAGTTTTGCCTTTGGGTTCTCGTGATGAATTGTCCAAATGATTGTTTACATGTGCATTAAACGTCAATTTTAAGTATTGATTTTAAGTGACGCATGTTATGATTTTAAGTGATGCATGTTATGATTTTCGACCATTGACTTGTTTTGTGTTGTCCATGTGGTATGTGGGTTGTTAACCTGTGACGTGGCCCAGAGTGACAACACTCGGGATGCGTAACTAAGATTAATACTATGTGACCCACTTGGGACGGGGCTGAGACGGACTTCACCCTACAGGACCCAAGTGACGGGGCTGAGAGTGGACACCACCCCGGTTGTTGGCTCAAGTGGCGGGGCTGCGAGTGGACACCACTCCAGGTTCCTTTGAGCAATAGCATTAATGCCGAGGTGACGTCGATTCCGAGGATAGTGCTGATGTGACACTCTTGGGGCTAGGGTTATGTTTTCGAATGCTTTTGGGTGGGAGCGTAAAGCCTGACGATGACAATGGGGTGATTCTTGGGTTTATATGTCGAGGTTGCCCCTCTTAAGCAAGATCGGGTTGCCAATGGGTCGATGTGGTCGTGTCACCATTAGAGAGATTGCATTTTCCTCGGTTAGGGCTAAATGCTGTGTGAGATTCTCTTAAACTGGTGCATGTTGGGATTTATCGATTTTCGGTACATGATTTTGCATACATTCATGAAAATATTTTTGAACTCTCACTTAGATTTTTCAGCATCTAATTTGGACTATGTCCCTGAAATATTTAAACGTTCCAGGTGAAAGCAATGACGCCAAGGGAAAGAATGTCATCGAGATGTAGCTGTTGTGTTTAGTCGTCGTAAAATTTTGTTTATGATTAAGATGTTCAGAAACTATGTAACATTTGATATTTTCATGTGAAATATCGATTTGATTAATGTAAATGGAATTATCAGTTGTATATATCTGAGGTTTCGATCTTGCTTCCGCTGATGTGATTGATAATGCCTGTCTTAGTCAAATTATTAAATTTGTTATACTGAGAAGGTACGATCGAGATTATCGGGAAACGATTTTGATAAAAGTATGCCTATCAAGAGATTTATGTGGTGTTTGATTTAAAATTTCCCAGAATCTCGAGTTAACGCACGCTTGGGGAAAAGTGGGGCGTTACACTTTAACTTTTGCAGCTCTCTTAGTCCTATACACCCTAATTTTTATGTCAAATCTTCTAAAATGGTTAGTCATTCTCTACTCTCATATCCATATGAGATGTTTGCATTTTCCTACTTATGATCCTTCTGCCTTGAAGGACAATTTTTTTTAAGATGACTTTCTTTCTTACAAAAGCAATAGATCACTAGTTTTGAATTTTCTCTACTATTAGATTGAGATCTAGACTTGCTCTTACCTCTAAAATGCGATTTCTTATTAGACTTTTTTTTTTAACATATAAACCTTCAACAAAACTAAATTTCTTATATTTATTTGTTTCAAAATCTATTGACCTTAAGGCTACCAAAACACCTTCTAAATAAAGATATTCCCTTCCATACTTTATAGCAGTTTTCATATCCTTATATGAATACGGTAGGGAATTCAAAAGTATAATTGCCTGGTTTTCATTAGAAATCTTTTCACTTATGTTTGTTTAGACTTTAAAATCATTTAAAGTGTGTTTGATTGCACATATTTATCATAGAAAATGTGTAATTATTACACATATTTTATATAGAAGTAATCAAACACTCTTAACAACCATCCTCGACCTTCTTTGTTTTCGATGAAAAACAAATAAAATCTCGATCTCCAAAAGCGTTTTCCTTACCCCGCTGCATCTCTCTCCCTTTGTCGAGCCCTATGGAAAATATATATATGTACAAGTATTTAAACATTCTTTTCATGGAATTCATTTTTCAAGGGGGTGGGGTGGTTTTTGTTTTCTAGGCAATCATTATCTAGAATTAAATTCTAAGTAATGCAATCAAACATACCCTTAAATTTTCTTATAGGATTTTTGAAGGATCCATCTTAAAACTAAAGAGTTGTTCTTTAAGATATATCTTATTTGACAGAGACTTAACCATATACAAAGACTTTAATTTACTCCATGCCTTTGGAGCAATTTTCTCGTCGTTTACCTGTCTAAGGACATTGTCAGAGAGATTGAGTATAAGGAGGTTGAACGTTAATTTGTCTATATCTTGTCTCTCTTGATCAATCATTACCTCAGGTGTCTCATTTTCTTTCTTTCCTTCATTTTGTTCTGTCAAGGCCAACACACATCGGTGTTGGACCAACATAGGCTTCATCTTTTTCTGTCACATGTGGAAGTCCTTGTGGTTGTCAAACTTTTCTAGTTCCACTTTCATAGGTGCCATCTTTGATTCGATTCTTTCAAGGAAAACGAAAAAAACAACACAAGGGAAAAGAATGGAACAAGAACAACACTAAACAAATGTCATACACATAACACAAATAACAAAAGAAATGAATCAACAAAAAAAAATAGATTGAGAATATGAAAAAAATGCTCGCTGAAATCCTTATAACCCTAATTAGGTTTCAAAGAAAATCTCAATAACATTACAAAGATCATATTACAATTCTCCAAATACATCAAGTAATAACATGCAATACACCTTACCAATCTCTCTCACACAATGAAGTGATTTACACTTACAACATGGAGTAAATGAAAACTCGACAGTAAATGGAAACAACAATAGCAATAAACAAATGAGAGAGATAACCAAACAAGAAACTAAAGAACATAAAAATGAACGAACACGATCACACTCAATAACACAATGAGAGGTCAGGGCACAAAAGGATACAACACACTTATAGAGTTAGAAGCCGGTTATTGTCTCTGATCTTCCCTAAACGATGCAACCTTCGGATCTACCGATCGTCTTCGAGCTTTTATGCTCTTAGATCTTGATCTCCGATGGATCTTACAATATGCGATCTGGTTTTCCCTTGAGTGGCTCTGATACGATTTGTTAATATCTGTGAAATAAAACATACAACCAAACCACAATAGTACCAAGATCCAAGAATATCTTAACATAATCAAAGAAACGAAAATACACACACAAAAACAATGAACACAACGTTTACGTGTTCGGATCAAAATGATCTTACTCACGACAGAGTTTCACCATAATCAATCCACTAATAATAGACAATGAATTTTTAGATATTTACAATGATTATAACGAAATTAGAATCAATAACCGAAGCAAGAAGAAACAAAAAATACAACGCTTAATCAACCAAGTGATTATTGAGCTTCACTCTCGCGCACGTTTTCTTCTCCTATTTGTGTGTGTAGTCATCTCTTGTGTTTATTGAGCTAGTGTGCGAGAAGTGTCGATTAGAATGCCAAAAAAGGCTTATATTCAAAAGGAAAAAACGTTGGCAGCCGCTTGCTTAAGGGTTTCCAGGGGAAGATTAATTAATGGCTTATGAATAATCAGTTATTTTAACATAATATAAAACACTACATATTATATACCACAAATAATTGAGCACTTTACATATATATAAAGCCAAATGCAACATGAAACCCACATGCAAATAAAATGAAATCCAAATGAACAATTATCAAGATATTTTGAATCACAAATCATCATATGTTGTGTTAGTTTTACCATATATGTTTTTAACGGCAATATAAATGTAACGTTAACTAAAGGAAAAAAGCCCATCACACATTGCATTATTTTTCACCCTATACACAAAAAATTTGTAAAATGTTGCCTACTTTAGTATATATACTGTGTTAGCATAAACAAATCTGGTTGTTTATTAATAAGGAAAATGTTCATGAATTGTAAAAGATCAAAGCTAAGTAAAGTAATAAAAACATTACAAAAGCATGAGAAGGGAATGTTAAATTATATTATTAGTCATTAAATTACTTATTTTACAATAAATTGATTATTATATTTTAATTTTTGTCATTAATGTTAAATCACCTACCCTCGATGTTAAATCTGTATAATTTTTGATGTTTTAAATTAATTTTTTATTGTCATGTGTTATTGATAAAAGTCAATTTATAACTTATATTTTTTTAATTTTGTGAATATGACTACGTAACAATAATTAATTAATTAATTTGAGAGATTAAAAAGATTACACATAACAATAAAAATATAACGTGGTGGCTGGAAACACGAGAATTTTTCCCGTAATAAGAGACGCGTAAAAGAAGTCATAGACGGGAAAAGTATTACAGGTCATAAGCACTTTAGAAATAAAGATTGTCTTTTATATATCAAAATATTTTAATTTTGTTGAATTAATTAATCTTAACACTTTTAATAATTTAAAATTTCCTAAGCGGCAGCGGGTGACACACGACAAAATTGTGAATTCGACAGCACGGGTCGGGTGGGCCACAGCCCATTGCCATATGCAATGCCAAATTGCCAATGCGGGGAACAGACATCAGGGGCCCTACAGTTGTTTCAGACGGATCCTTTGGACAGCCATTCCCATTTGGATCTCAAATGAGTGGTTGCTATGGTTGCATTCGCACTGTTAGAATATAATTTTTTATTCTTATTTTATTTAATCTTGCAAAATTCACGAAAATATATATTTTTTTAAAAAAAATACGATTTGCAATTGTAAACCCTCAAGACCTGGGCTAAATTGGAGAGCATTCTTACAATCAAGTTAGGTAATGTGTTGGAGTGATTCTTTAGTAAATTTACTAAACAAAGTGAAGATTTATCGTAAATTTTCAATATTTATGAGACAAATAGTATAGTGTTTTTGTAGTTGTCAGTATAACCTATTAGATAATAATAGAGGTAATAATGCGAATGTTAATTGTCATGCAAATAATAATAATATTTTATTGTCATATATGTTAATAGAGGTCTAAAGTAGAGAATTAGTATATTTGAGATTAACTATGATTTAAATCAAACAAATCTTATGATTGCACCCCAAAAAAATTAGTATACTAATGGCCATAACCTTGCCTTTTAAAGAAAGAAAAAATCTATAAAATAATAATTATGTATAATAAGATAATTAAAAGTTTAGATATAATGACGGAACCCTTTATATATTTCAATGGTTCAATTTTGTGAAATATTTAATCACATCTAGAGGTTTCTTCATTGATTTGTTCATAATTTGGGGGAATGATGAGATTTTTCTGATTTTCTATATTGATCAAACTTGTATCTTGTCTATGTATATATATGTATGTAGGCATATATTTAATAGAAGTTGTTTGTATGTAGGCATCAACTGTTATTTTTTTATATATAGAAATATTATTTTTAAAATTAAGTTTTCATGAGCAGAAAAAGTCTGAGACTATTTCATTAAATGAACTTTTTAAATTCATCTAATTTTGAGTTAAAAAAAAAGCAATTTCTAAAACTATAGTAGAAATGTGGTCGTGAAAATTTAAAAAGAATAATGATTTTTTTTTAATCTTATACAGTGGTTCAAATTGATAGTTTAATTGGACTTCCAAAAATCCAATATACTTTGATGTTAACTTATATAATTACAGCAAATGTTAAAACTAGAAACTGAGTTTATGTTTTGTTACAATTTGTTAACACACATTTTTGTAACATCCCGCATCGAGTGATAGGAAAGTTTAGTACAACTTATCTTGATGGGTCTATGCGAACTTCCCATGAGGGGTCACCCATCATTGAATTTTCCCAGGTCAAACACGCTTAATTCTGGAGTTTTTTGCCTATATTCAGCCCAAAAAGGTATCTAACTGGTGTTGTTTCATTCTTTACTTATCTTCGATATATACTATTTTTTCTCTAGGCTCTTGAAGTATTACACACATCGTGTCATCATGGCCCACAACTACAAGTTAGCTCATAGCTCTCGCCCTCTGATGGCCAAGAGTCCCGCCGCACTTGTGAGCCTCTCAATCACTCTCTGGGTAGTCGTCTTCTGGGCGACCAAGGTGGGACAAACCCGATGCATCCACACCGTCTCCCCGTAGGTATGGTGGGGCTCTATCGGCCCCTCCCTTATGGGGGTTGTAGGGACCATTAAGGGTTTTCCACATACGACGTCAAATATTGACACACATTTTTGTAACACCCCCTATCAAGCTATAGAAGGGTCATGGACAACTTCCCGGGATGGGTTTACGCTAACTTCCCGGGAGGTCACCCATCCTTGAATTTTTCCAAGTCAAACATGCTTAACTTAGGATTTTTTACTTGCATTCAGTCCAAAAAGTTATCCAACTAATATTATTTTTTTTTGTTATTTATTTTCGATATATACTACCATTTCTCTAAACTCTTGAGATATTACACATATCGTGTCATCATAGACCCATAACTATAAGTTAGCTTATAGCTCTTGCCCTTTAAGGATCAAGAGTCTTGCCATACTTGGGAGTCTCTCAATCACCCTTTGAGCAGTCGCTCTCTGGGTGACCAAGGTGAGACGAAACCGATGCATCCAAACAATTATTTTAGGGATGGCTGATGGCTGAAGGCTGAAGGGCAACTTGTACATGATTAATTAAATATATATAATATCACATTAAATATCAGTATAACGTAACGTCCAAGTTTAAATGCCTCTCAACTGTGAGATGGACAGCTCAAGTGCATTACATTACAATAATGGCGTTACCTAATTATTATAATAATAAAATATGCAGATGACGACACCAATTAAGTAATTTGTGATTTAGATTCCTTGACCATTAAAAGGAATTTTAATACTTTAAAAATATTGCTAATTGTCATTTTACATGATAATGATTTTGGAACTACTACGTACTCAATTGTTTCTTTAAGTCCAAGTGTTCCTATTTTAATGATAATTCACAAAAAATAAAATAAAAACTCTCTCAAATAGATTTAATTTAGACGAAATTATTTTTAAACACACAGAACAATTACAACACATACAAGTTTTGAGTTCCGAGGAGGCCTAGTTATCGTCAATTACAATTAATTTAGGTTCGGAAATCACTAATAAACACTTAATTCAACCTCTTGACGATGAAACTGAACAGACGCTGATTAAATAACAAAATTAAGCATCAATGTCGTGGCGGATGTGGCGGAGGAGGACGGGGACGACGACCTCCGGCGAGCTCAACTGAGGCAGATGACCATCGGTCGACATGACCTCCACAATGGACGCGCCGCCGAGGTTCTGATGGAGATACTCGGCGACCACCACTGGCACGGCCAAGTCCTTCATGCTCTGAATTAAGTGACACGGCACGGTGATATGGGACAGCATGTGCCGGAAGTCGCTCTGGAAGATGGTCTGAGCAACGCTCAAGGCTATGTCCGGCCGCATGTTGAATAGCGTCCGGCTGAATTCCTGGACGGCCACCGACTCCATGTCGCCGCCCACCGCCAACGGCGCGAAGCCGGAGCACCACGCTTTGTAGTTCGATCGCATTGCCTCGAATAGTTGGTCCAGATCTTCTTGCTCAAACCCTCCATAGTAATCCACATCGTTCAAATACCTTCAAAAGCCCTAATTCATGTCAATCTTCCCCCCCTTCAAAATAGAGTTCTTTTTCTCTTATTGCGATGATAACTTTTTAAAATTATAACATAATTAGGCGCGAAAAGGAGTAATTATTGCATATCCAACTTAAATATAGAGATACATAATACACTAATCAAAAGCCTGGATTATAATGTTAGTGGCATACCAATCAAAAGATTTATCATCCCATGCATAATAAAAGGGTCTTTTTTTTTTTTTTTTTATGCAAAGTCTTAAAACAGCGCCATATCATGCAGTCTCAGTGAAGTTTTATGTATTGAAGTAACGTGAATAGATTGTCAGAAAGAAAAAATCAAATCGAGTATAGAAAAAATTAATTGAGGAAATTAAAGAAGAAGATTGAATGGATTATCATGACAGCTAGCTACGACTACGAGAATGAAAGTCAGAATTTAATTTCAGCAACTAACTAATTAAATTGAGAGTGAACTGTTTCATTACCTCGGAGACCAAGAGACGACAACGAGCTTGGTGAAGAGGTCAGGGCGAGCGACGGAGGCGATGGCCCCGATCATGGCGGAGACGGAGTGGCCGACAAATATACAGGACTGGATTTGAAGCTCCTCCAAGATCGCGAGGACGTCGTAGGCGTAGCCTTCGAGAGTGGAGTAGCGGTCGAAGTCGTAGTAATCGGGATTGGTGGTTCCGGCGCCCATGTTGTCGAAGAGGACGACGCGGTGGTCGTCGACGAGGTGCGGCAAGAGGTGCTTCCACAGGGACTGGTCGGAGCCGAAGCCGTGGGCGAGGACGATGGTCTGCTCGCCGGAGCCGATCACCTTGACGTTGTGAGCTTCTTCGACGATGCCCATCCCGATTTGCTCGGCTTGGTAGGGACTAACGTTTCGGCTTCCCTCTTACTTCGATCCTTGGGGTCGTGCGCTGGTGTGGTGTGGTGTGAAGGCGTAGGATGCCTTTTCATTTTGTGATAGGCGCAGGCGAGGGCGAAGACGAAGACGAGGGATCATGAGCACCACAGATTCTCTGCCTACGTGTCGTCATCGTTGATACTTGTTGATTGGACAAAATAAATTTATACCAATTAACCAAATGTATAATAAAATAACTTAATTTCTTTATATTCATTGGAGTTAACTTATCTAAATATAAATTTAAATTTGATAAGGTACTTTATTAACAATGACACACTCATATTATGTGAGGAAAAATATTTTTCCAAATATTGGCCATTAATAATAATAAAAATGAGTAAAAATATTTATTCTGCTAAAAGGAGTAAATAGAAGTACCGGAGGGGGCAAGGGGGTCATTATCGTTCGTACCCTCTTCGTCCCCCCCCCCCCCCCCATTTTATTGGCATTGACTCTAAATTGAGAGTGAAAACCATGGCCCCACTCAAAATTTGTCTGTTATTTTATTTTTTAAAAAACTGTTTTTCTTATTAAAACTTTATAAAATAATAATTATCATTTGATGGTTGGACTGTTTGGTATATATCCGGACTAAATAATATGATGGATTCAGTTAAAATTATGATAAAATAATAGTTGAAATTAAATAATCTTATTCCACATTTAAAGAATATATAATTTTAAGCTTAGCATTGTTCTATATATTTGGTACTATCAACTTTCAAAATTGATCGACCGTGATTCGTTGGCTCGCACTGATAAAATGAACACAACTGAGAAGGAGAATAGGCACAACAAGGGAATTTGATGTGGTTGCAGTGAATGTTTCGGCTGCCGATAACTGCAAGCACTTCGATATTCAAGTCAGTATGAGTATAAAGAGTGACGGTGTATTAATAGGCTAACAGGGAAAACATACCTTAACTCTAAAGAGAGTTGGCTGATATATAGGAAGAGATGTCCTCTCCATTTGCATCATGCTTTTGCAGGTGATGAGACTAAATACCATCGTTGGCGAGGGTTCCTAAATGACAGCATAGTATTGACAAGACCCTCATTAATATGGATGCGGATAGGCACGTAGATACTCAGTAAAGATTGTAATGACGTTGTTGCAGGCTGGTATATGGCCAAGATGGGACTGGCATGGGCTAAAATATGGGCCGAGAGAAAGGGGCTAAATTGGGGCTGGACAGTCTAGCCATAATGATGTCTAACTTGTGATTGTTCTCTGATTATTTCATGACTCTCTTGCATATGCGAGTTGAATGATCGGCCTGCGAGCTGAACACATCGCTGGGAGCTTGTTCTGGGTCCCGCAGTTTGCGAGCTTTATGTGTTGTTGGGAGCTCGCATGATTTCGCGATCTGAGCTCAGAGTGGGTAATGTGAGACCTCGTACTAGCGAGCTCAGCCTTGGGCCCATTGGGTTTCAAGAGATTGAGCCGGCCTATTAGGTCGAGTCCAGCCCGCTTCATGCGAGCAGAAAATATATATAACAGATACAATAAAATAATGTTCAAAGATATTAATTGCTAAAAAATTATTTTAGGGTGTGTTTGATAGCATTTAGTTGGAAAGGAAAATATTTTTCAACTTATATGAAAAACAAAAACTATCTATACCTAGATAGAATTTTTCATAGAAAAGAAGTAAAAACATACTTTAATAGTTGTACTATGGAGTTCAATTTTATAAAAAATATAGTGTGTCAAATATTAAAAATGAAATTCAATTTATTAGATGTGACATTTTTCACATATTTTTCTTACCATCAAACATGAGAATGTTATGAGCTTTTACACGTTAGAAAAGCAAAAATTTAATCCCTCAAATAAAATTAAAAATAATCCATAAAAAGAGTAACGACAAAATAATTCCAAACAGAACTTACAAGGAAGGATCTCACTTAACATAAATATCCCATCAAACCCCAATGCCTCCCCCTAATTCATATACGAAACTGTAATTTTCTTTTGGTCCCTTTTAACTGACTTAATTTGCGAACTGGATCCGCCCAAAAATCTGATCTGAGTCATCCTGAACATATATGAAAGAGCGTAGCAGTAGCACATGTTACGGGAAGGTCAGAATGCCGTGGGAGCCTGGTGATTGATTCTTCTAAGCAGAGCGGGTCCGTGTCATTGACTCATTGACGGTCGTCGGCCATGGAAAAGCATGTTCCCAAGCCCAGCCAGGTCAACCAAAGTCTAAACAGCAATATCATACTGAATGTGCCGGAGAAGCACCGAAATCACAATATCAGGACAACTCAACTGCGGCAGGTGACCCTCCGTCTCCACGATCTCCACCACCGACTCGCCGCCGAGGTTTTGCTGCATGTACGCTGCGACCTCCACCGGCACCGCCATGTCCTTCATGCTTTGTATCAGGTGGCAGGGCACTATGACGAGGCCGAGCGAGGGTCCCATGTCGCTTTGGAAGACGGTGCGGGCCACGCACAGCGTGATGTCCGGCCGTATGTTGAACAACATTCGGCTGCACTCCTGCACCGCTGCCGACTCCATGTCGCCCCCGACCACCAGCGGCGCGAATCCCGAGCGCCACGCCCTGTAGTTTGTTTGTATGGCTTCTAGAAGCTGGTCGATGCCTTCTCGTTCGAGTCCACATCGGTCAAGAATCTTCTCAGGGATTAGAAAGGGGACATTAACTCATGTTATTATATAATATTATCTGGAAAGGAAACACTAGGGGTGTTTAAAAAAATAAGTAGACTACAAAAATTGCCCACATCGAATAGGACTGCATTGAGCCGTATAATTTTTTTAAAGAGGCGGTTCGATATAGTTTGAAAAACCTTCAAACCACGGTTCAGTGGTTTGGAGGTTGGCGATTCGATTTGAAACCGAACTACTTGATATAATATATTTTAATTATATTTAAAAAATATATATAATATCAAATGTAAAATGAAAAATGGAAACGCAGCATGAGGGGGGTTGTTTAACCCACAAACCCTAAATCCCCAAATTGCTTCTCTCTCCCCCTCTTTGTCTCTCCTCCTCTTTGTCTGTCGACGTCGTTGACGTACCCCTCGCCGCACTAGGTCTCTCACCGACAGACCCATGCCCCTGTCGGCCGCCGCTGCCACGCACATGGCCCTAACCCATTAGTTGCGCCCAGACACCGACCGAGGCGAGAGTAACGAAGCTTGCGATGAACCGACCCATCCCCTCGCTGGCCATCGCTGCCACACACATGGACCTGACCTACCTGTCGCACCAAGACACCGACCGAAGCGAGAGCGACGAATCGACCCCCGCTGCCTGCTGCACTAAACCGGCTCACGACGCTATTTCAATCAAGGTACTGCAATATCCTAACTAAAATAAGATGGATTCAAAGCTTTTATTATTTGGAGTAAATCTTAGTCGATGAGCGTGTGTGGAAGCTTGGTGATGGTGAACTAGATTGAGACTCTGAGAGTTGTTGCATTTCCAATTTTCCAGCAAACCATAGAAATCGAACCGCAATCTGTGGTGCGGTTCAGTGCAGTTTCTCCTTACCAAGTCAGACCAGTCGGTTTGCTTATAGGTGCAAATCGCATGTGCAATTCGATGAATTTTCTTGGACCAAAACCGGCCAGACCGAACCGTGTACACTCCTAGAAAACACTAATTTAAACTTTGAACCTTCCAATATTAGTCCACTGAAATCCGGATTAAAGCACTCACCAAAATTCATCTTCTTATTATTTACTATTTTATGATTTAACATTTGTTATGGGTATTTTTCGGACCGCTTCTTATGAGTTGGGCTCGATCCAGCAAGTTGACCCAATCTCCAAAAGTCCAATAAGCCAAGATCGAATTCGTCAAAATAAGATCACATGTCGCTGAGATCCAAGTTCAAACCATGAAACCAAGCGAGCTCCTAGCGATGCTTCCGACTCGCTGGCATAACCAAGCGAGCTCCCAGCTTGATGGTCTAACTGTTCAGTTCGCATAGTAAGAAAATCACGAGACAATCAGAGAACAGTCATGGATTAGGCATTATTCTGGCTGGGTCGCCAGGCCTGATCTGGCCCTACCCTCTAGGCCCATTTCCCGGCCTATGCCGGTCCCATCCTTACCCTATATCAGCCTACAACAATATCATTGCAACCTCTTCTGGGTATCCACACGCCCACTTCAGATCCCATCCTCATTAATGACAGATTACATTCACATTAATGAGGGTCCCATTGACACCATGTCAATACCTGAATACCTCCACCGACGCTGAAAACTCAATTCCATCACCTGCAAACGCACGACGCATGCAGAGAGGAGGACATTTCCTTTTCTTATATGAGCCAGCTCTCGGGAGAGAGAGGTATGGTTTTTCCTCTGACCTACTAATACACGTCTTTCTCCTTACTCTCTTACTTACTTGAGTGTCGGAGTGTTTGTAGGTACCAACCGTCGGAACGCTGACTGAACCATATCAAATCCCTTGGTGTGCCTTCTCTTCTTCCTTTTCGTGTTCATTTTCTCAATGCGAGCAAGTGAATCATGATCGACCAATTCCCAACGTCGACAATATTTTACTAAAATTTAGTGTTTATTAATCTAAGAAATGCATTGAAGCAAATTAATCTCTTTTTGGTATTACATTTCATTTGTTGTTTGATCTATCCCTTTCTGTTAAACTGAAATATGAATAAAACATATATAAAACACTAGATTCATTAAGATAATCTAAAGGGATAAAATAATAAACCTACCCTCTAGGCCCATTTCTTGGCCCATGCCGGTCCCATCCTGACCCTATATCAGCCTACAACAATATCATTGCAATCTCTTCTGGGTATCCACGCGCCCACTTTAGATCTCATCCTCATTAATGACGGATTACATTCATATTAATGAGGGTCCCGTTGACACCATGTCAATACCTGAGTACCTTCACCGACGCCGAAAACTCAATTCCATCACTTGCAATCGCACGACGCATGCAGAGAGGAGGACATTTCCTTTTCTTATATGAGCCAGCTCTCGGGAGAGAGAGGTATGGTTTTTCCTCTGTCCTACTGATACACGTCTTTCTTCTTACTCTCTTACTTACTTGAGTGTCGGAGTATTTGTAGGTACCAATCGTCAAAACGCTGATTGAACCATGTCAAATCCCTTGGTGTGCCTTCCCTTCTTCTTTTTCATATTCATTTTCTCAATGCGAGCAAGTGAATCATGATCGATCAATTCCCAACGTCGACAATATTTTACTAAAATTTAGTGTTTATTGATCTAAGAAATGCATTGAAGCAAATTAATCTCTTTTTGGTATTAAATTTCATTTGTTGTTTGATCTATCCCTTTTTGTTAAAATGAAATATGAATAAAACATATATAAAACACTAGATTAATTAAGATAATCTAAAGGGATAAAATAATAAACCAAAATAAATATAGTTTCATAAAATTTATTTTTAATTCTAATTTTTTATGTTTAAAATAAAAAAAAAGTTATCAAATTCAAAATTGATTTCTACACTAAACCAAATTCCACCCAATGAATTTCATAACTTGAGGATATAATTGTAAGATAAGTTTTTTTTGTTAAATTTAATAGAATGTTATACTTAAATTATGTTATTCAAATATAATAATTCATGCATAGATTTATTTATTGTATAATAAATTCTAAAATTTTGAGATTCCTTCGTTCTAAACATACCCTAAAAATTCTAGGTCTGGGTCATAATAACTACCTTCTGGTTAAGTCTAATTTGATTCACGTTTGAAGTGAGGAGACGTAAATAAATTTCTAATAAGACTAGTTTGATAAAACTTCGAGTCCCTTCCTTAAAATTATAAAAAATAAACTTTATTGGGTATAAGGTGCTGAGTGGTGGCGAACCTAGGCGACTTGCGAGTGAGCATGATGAGCTTGTGGCCGAGGTCGAGCGTATGATAGAGGCAAGAGCACCAGCCATGGCAGACAAGGAGTGGCCGACGAATATGCAACTTGTGACCTGAAGCTCCATTAGTATGGCGAGGACGTCCAGAGCGTAGCCTTCGAGAGAGGAGCAGCGATGGAAGTCAAAGTAGTCAGGGTTGGTGGTTTAGGAGCCCATGTGGTCGAATAGGATCACTCTGTAATCCTCCACCAGGTGCGGCACTAGATGCTGCCACACCGACTGGTCAGTCCCAAAGCCGTGAGCCAGCATTATGATCTTCTCGCCAGAGCCCAACACCTTCATGTTATGCACTTCTTCAACAGTCCCCATGATTCTCGATACGTTTCTTCTTTTGCTGTGGCTTGATTCTTCATGGCTTTGAGATGATAAAGGCTTGAAGGTTTGGTGTCTGGTTGGTCTGAGAAGTCGGGTGGTGGAAGGGGAATGGGCGAGCACAGTGGCCAGTTTTGGAGGGATCTTCAGTCACGTGGTCCGAACGTGAAGCCGTCCACCGCGGCCAAGGGCCAACCATCCCGCTTAACGATGAATTAATCTACTCATAAAATATTATTTAAATATTTAAATGTGATATTTTTATTGATATTTATGTATATTGATGTGCCCTCCAAAACAAGTGGATAGAACTGATCAACGAAAATAAATGAAAGAATTAGAGGAAGGAGACAACACGATCTAGCCATAAGGGGAGCCCCTGTGTGCATGGCTGCGACCCGCCACGCAAGCTCTGGAACAACCCCATGCGTGGTTGCACCTACGTGGTTGTAACACCGCCAGCCCGTGCAGCCACGCATGGCCCGACGCTTTCTCATTCGCATGGTCTGTACCCCCAAGTGACGTCACTCTCGGGATGCCCTAAGCCTACGCGACCATGCTCACTATTGGCCCCTCACCAGTGTAGCCCCGTGTGTGCTCGCGCCCGCACCCCCGAGTGACTTTCACCCAGTGACCCCTATTTGGGGGTGCCATGGGCACACCCATGATCCGCGCGCCATCACTCCCACAAGACTTAGTCAAAATTAACTCCAAGTTACTCACCAAAGAAATCAGATCACCGGACACCTGGTCGTTTCTTCCATCGTTATAAATAAGGGGAATTTTCCCCCTATTCGATATGCAATCTTTGACACTCACACTTCTTTCTTGCATTCAACTATCCCATACTTTAGAGAGGCTAACTTAGGCATCGGGGGGTCTACACGAGAATCCACACCTGCGCCCCTAATTGATTCTCTTTTCAAACAGCTCGCCCATCGCTATAATTCTCCCCCAAGTGAGTCATCCATCGTTGTAACTCTCCCATGAGTAAGTCATCCATTGCTTAGAGGAGTCATCCATCACTGTCTCACTTCTCTGAATGAGTCACCCATCCCTATCACCCTCTCTTGGGTGAGAATATGGTTCACAACTGGATTTAACTCATCCGAATCATTATTCATCTAACGATTGGATTGATATTTCCCTTCCGAAGTCTTCCCATTTGTTTATGTCTATAAATGATTATTTTCCCAAGATCTCTGATAATTTCTATTTTGGCGTCTCCACTTCGATCCGAAATCCACTTACATCTTCTTTACAACAAGATGCAGATCTTAGTATCTGTCAAGAATTAGCAGAACAACCCCCTCAGGTCAACTCCCCTTCTTATTATTCATCTTACTATGAGCCCTTCTCAGACATCTTCGAAGCGGAGAGTCTTGAATTTGATCAGTCTCTTCTTTATGAAGAACTTTTTGCATTAATCTATCAACGAATTCTCAAGATTCCTGAAGGGTTAGGTGGGGATCCCCTCGTGCATGGTCGTGACTCTCCACGTAGGCTTTGCAACAACCCCAAGCGCGACGGAACCCACATCGTAGTAACACTACCCAGCCTCGTGCACGTGTGCTTGAGCAGTCTACACCCCCGAGTGACATCACCCGGGGTGCCCCAAACTTGCGTAACCCCACACGTTACTAGCCCCTTGCCCATGTAGCCCCGTGTATGCTTGCGCCCGAACCCAGAGTAACCCTCACTCAGAGGTGCCATGGGCACGCCCACGATCCCTGCGCCATCACTTTATTCAAGACCTAGTAAAAAACACCTCTAAATTACTTGCTGAAGAAATCGAGTCACCCGAGACCTGGTTATTTCTTTCATCGCTATAAATAGAGGAGTCCTCCCCCACATTCGATATGCAATCTCTAACACTCGCACTTCCTTCTTACATTCAACTATCCCATACTTTCGATACGCTTAGGCATCGGAAGGTCTACGGGGGGATCCACACCCGCACCCCTAACCGATTCTCTTGTCAAACAGGTTACTCAATGCTTGGAGGGGTCATCCATCGCTATAACTCTCCCCTGAGTGAGTCATCCATTGCTTGGAGGAGTCATCCATCACTATCACACTCCCCTAAATGAGTCACCCATCGATGTCACCCTCCCTCAGGTAAGTCATCTATCGTCTAGAGAAGCCATCTTTTTGCCATCTTAAGATGGTCTCCTATATATAAATTTATTGTTGTAACCGTGCAACAACAGATATATTATAAAATTATATTGATATAATATAAAATTTGGCATATCGATGCATAGATATCATTAAAAATATTACCACTAAATAACTTTTCTAGAGGAGAAATATGATGAAAATTTGTTATAATAAGCATTCTTATTAAATTTTCATTAATTTTATTATTTGATACATGATTATTTTTAATCTAACAGAAATATATTTTGTTGCGTCATTAGCAAAAGTTCATTAAAAGCTCGAAAATGGCTAAAAGTCCAAAATAATATTTTGAACAAAAAAGGTATAAATTTTCCCTTAATTGGAGTCCTTCGCAACTTGCAAACTAGATAATTATGATATCTAAAAATCTGTTTGAGCATCCCATAAAAAGGATAGGCAATATATTTTAAGAATTCTAATAAAATCTTGATACATAAAGAATAAATATTATCTATTAAAAATCTTAATTCTGATAAAATATTATAATATTAGAATAAACATCATTTATAAAAAATCGAAACCAAGGAGATTTAGGATTGTCTTTGTCGACGTTCAATTTCAGCCAACCGTGATTCGTTTTGGACAGTAGTGAGTGAGTTCAAAATGCCCAGAGGAAGAAAACAAAGATGCTAGATATGAGTAAACACCAGTAATTTTCACGTGGTTCGGGCAAAACAATGCCTATTCCACAATCGCACTCTGATTATTCTTTCAAAATGGCGGTGTCTGATTATTCTCCTTGTATCCCTCATGATATCTCTAACTCCTATTTATAATGAAGGGCCTTTACAATTTGGATAACATATATAAATATAAAGATGATATAACGGAGGACAAACAATCCTTATCATCTGTACAAAATCGTGAGTGAGATTCTCATCACGAGGAGCATGGGCTGTTGCAGATAAAGTAAATGGACCCTACCTCTGACTTCTCAGCAGTTTTGCCATTTGTGCGAGCTGGAGATTTTAGGCCAGCGATCTGACAGTCCAGCGAATTGAGGGTTTTACTGGGAGCTCGTTAGTTGATCATAGAGAGCTCGCAAGAGACTTTACTGAAAGCTCATGAGGAGATCGCTTTATGAGCTGCGGATTCTGGTGGTGTATGGGCTTTCTTTGACGTGGTCGCATGGGCCTTCTAGGCTCCGGGCGATTGGGCCGGTCCATTGGACGGAGTCTAGCCCATAAAGAGTGATGCGAAAAAATGCGTTTAACAGTCTCATTCTCCTCTACAAATAAGTATACCTTCATTCCAAAAAAGATACGTTTCTAATATTGGTATAAATTTTACTCTACAATTTTTAACATTATCAATGTTTGACTTAAGTATCGTAGTGTTTGTGCGGGAATTTCTATGTGCCTTTTGACTATTTTCTTCCTTGTAGTTTTAAACGACATTAAGTCTTGGGATGAATGTCTCATGAGACATTAGGTCGTGAGACAAAGAAGGTCTCATGAAGGTCTCATGTTGATAATAAAGTCAATCGGTTTGACGACGATATTTTCATTTCTATAAATTTATTATTCTATTCGAGCAACAACATAATTAAAGTTTGAATTTTTATTCAGAAAAATTTTACAAAAATTGTCAATATATTTTTGAAAGTTAGATAATAGTATTAGCGAAGTTGCAAGTTTAAACAAAATAATTTAAAAGACTTTTAAGTATCTAAAATTATCATTTTAGTTGAAATTTTAATATTTAAAATCGTATAAATAATTTTTGTTGGACTTATACATTTACTAATACTTTTGTTAGCAGGGGAAAAGTAGATAGACTATTAATATGACCAAATTAGGCAATTAGGGAAGGGATTCATAGCGCTCTTGAGAAGGCGTCATTTAAATTATGCCTAATACAGTCGAGTGTTATTTCAACTCTCTATAAATATAATTATTTATTTATGTATTTAGTGAGTGATTTAATCAAATCTTTTAACTTTTTGACACATGAGCTCACTTATATACGGGATTTACCAAAGAAAAGATATACATTTAAAATAGCATTAGAACTTTAATGTTCCATGACAATTCCTGACATAGCAGCAGCCAACAAGGGAAGAAGAAGAAGAAACCAAGGGATAAACAACAGAACACTGTTTCAGTGTTCCTATTTCCATGCTCCAGTCCAGTGTGCTACTGTTAGAGAGCCCAGACAGGCAGAAAGAAACAACCAGAATTGTATTGAAGGAGAAGGACAAAGCAAGCCGACTCACTCGCGCGCAGCTCAGCTACGCGACCACTTACTGCAGAGAAAATAGGAGACAAACCATGCTCTAGGCTCTAGCAGAGACTGGGAGCTAAGCTACCCTATGTCAGAAATGAACCAGACAATATTCACTGCACACTTTTGATGATGCCTAGGTTATAATACTCAACAACTAACGTGCACGCGCATCACCCTCCTCTATAACAACCCCAATGGTTAATAAGCTTAATATTGATGACGGTACTAACCAGATTGTTTTCTAAGGTCCTTAAATCACAAAATTAGCCCATTCATTCCAGGGGGGTTTCATCAAAATGGATGTCCATGGCGTGTGATTAATAAGACGGGAGGGAGGGGAGGACGACCGAGAGAGAGAGAGAGCGAGAGAGAGAGAGAGAGAGACGATGGCAGTGGCAAAGCTTGCAATGTTCTTGTGGTTTGAATCGGTGCCGTCACCGGCAAATCATGTGATCAGTCACTGCCGCTGTCTTTAATTCGCCTTTTTCCCAACCGTGCAACCAACAACACTCATTCGATCCTAATTCGTTGCCACCTGCAGCGTTGGCCATACATACTTGTCTTACCATCGCAAGTAATTCTTTCTCATTAATGAAACTAAGCTACCCTTCATTTTCTTGACAAATTTTAGCTAAACATTGGATTGGACCTTATGAACATTGGCGTTGTGTTGTTATTAGCCTCTGTAACCATCATTGTAGTAGAACTAGTGAGTAGTGAAGAGAAGTAAAACTTTTGTGATCTTCTTGTCATCAATTTCATTGTAAAATTTTTATTGATCGTTGTTTTTAAAATTTTTGAATGTTTAACTAAAAGTTCTTATTTACTCTGATTATTATAAAGTTTTAATAAATAATCTCGAAGACCATTCAAATTTGACAAAATTCTAAACAAATTACATTAGCTAGCGTGCCATTTTTCTACTCCGGTCTCTTCTCTCTGTCCATTCTCTCGCATGCTTTGCGTCAGTCACGAATTGCCATTGTCGGCACAGAGGAAAGCATCAAAGTTGCCACTTTAATGATGAAAGGCACCACCACCACCACCACCACCCCTCGGCATGCCTGCTCTTCTCCGACCACTAAAAACTAGTCACAAAAATTCAACCAAGCCTACAGTTAACCAATCTCCATCATTGCACACAAATCAATTATATAAAACGGAGCTCCCTAGATTACAGTGCATCCATTGCTCAAACTACAAATTACTTATTTCGAAAAACGGAAAAAAGCAAAAGGCCAAGTGAAAATGGAAATGATAATGACAGAACAAAAGGCGCATCGCATCGCATAGCATGCGTGCTCCCCTTTGCAACTCCGCTATGACTCATCGGGGACGCCTGCAAGCGAAAGCTCCTTTAGCCATTCAAACGTCCGATGACGCGACACCGCTTGCTTTACTTTCTGCGGCTTTGTCTTCTTCCTTTCTTCTTCTTCTTCTTCTTCTCCTTCTTCTTCTTCTTCTTCTTCCCCTGACCGTGCTTCGTTCCCATTATTGTGAGCACTGTTGCTCTTAACGACGATAACACTCGAAGGAACTGTGTCAACTGCATTGACGGAACACTTGCAGCCTCCGAATATTGGACCGTTTCTATAGAATAAACTCTGTATCTCTTTCTTGGGTCCACTAAAGCCATTACTGCTGCTGCTGCTGCTACGGCTACCAAAATTCTTGTTATTACTACTGCTGTTATTGTTGCCACGAGGAAGCTTAATATCTTGCAATTGAATGTTTCCCGGTGTCCGTACCAAACCCACTTGGAAGTAGCTCCATAGGTTGGATTTCCGGCTCCGGCGGCTGACATTGCCGTAGCGAGAGGCGGAGACCCTGATCTGCGGCGTGGGACTTGGATGTGAATATTGGAATTGGTTTCGGACTCTTTGTTTTTTTGTGGCGATGGTGGTGGTGGTGGAGCTGCCGCTGCTTGACGAATGGTGGCTACGAATACTGCTGCTTCTGCTGCTGACACTGGCGAACCCGCCCGAATAGCAATGGTCCATGGACTCGGACCTCGAGACGCTCCTACTGGGGCTCCGGCTGTCCATTCGGAGGACGGCCAGGCCGCTCTCCGAGCTTATGGAGTGGCGGAACGGTAGAATTTGG
Source organism: Diospyros kaki (assembly GCA_036245055.1). NCBI lineage: Eukaryota > Viridiplantae > Streptophyta > Magnoliopsida > Ericales > Ebenaceae > Diospyros > Diospyros kaki. The sequence continues at coordinate 5,696,760 of BSEG01000004.1, read as the reverse complement.
CCTTGGAAGAAGACCTCATCCGCGGCGCACATTTCGGGTTCTGTCAAAACGGAGGCGGTCCATGACCCGAAATCGAAGTCGTCGCCGGTCTTGGAAGACTGAGCTTCATTTCTCGACTGGTTTTCCCCTTTGATGGGAAGATCACACAGAGACAATGCTTCCTCCTCGTCGTCCACTTCATTTTCAGGACAGTTTCTAGGCATCTTGGTTACTTTCTTGCGGCTCAGAGGCTGGCTAGAGTTACCTTCCTGATGGAGCCGAATCAGATCAGGGCCAGTTTTTATACGAGAGAGAGAGAGAGAGAGAGAGAGAGAGGGGGGGGGGGGGTAGGAAGGAATTTGAATAGGCAAAAGGAAGACATGTGGATAGATAAAAGAAGTAAAGCTGCTTCAGGAACAGTATAAAAAAAATATATATGGCGTGAAAAATCAATTATTGGTTAACGCAGCAGGCGACCCAAATGCCTATACCTTTTTAAAATTGTTTCCGAGTCAAAGAGAAGTGTCGATATCTGGCCGGCCATTACCCATAGCTGTGGCTCTCTTCCACTCTGCGGGAAAAGAGAGTTGGGTTGGGTCTGTCTTAGTGGAGATTCGGGACCAGTTCCCCAGTTGAACACAACACACATATATATGGTATGTGCCAGCCAGCCACCCAGCCAGCCTAGAACATGTAGCTTATATTATAATTGGCACTTGGGTGACTGCATATTCATCACTCCTAAGTAGTAAGCTGCACACTTAATTGGATGAAGAATCTGTAAACTGTTCGATCGGGCGGAGGGGTGAAATTAAGGAATCAATTCATTTTAGTAATATTATTATATATTGTATGCATGGAAAGAAGAGGTAGAGGAGCTAGCTAAAGCTAGCAATGGAGGTTTGATTGAGAAAATGGGACGGTGGGCCTGTGAATGGGATTGGGTGAAAGAAGACATTGAATTCAATAATAATGGGGGGAGTGAGTGTCATGGATATTGCGTGAGTGGCAGAATGTGACCTAAAGGGACGATCTTTTGCTTTCAGCCTCAACTCTCTTTTCCTGCAACCCCGGCAAGGAATGGCTTTATCTCTTCGACTTGGAGGTTGCCATTTCCAAATTGAATTGCGTTTATATATAAATATATATATATATAAAGAGTATTTTTTAATATTGTTGAATTGAACTGGCTTAATCACTTACTTTTGGAACTCAAATTTATGAAAATAAAATAAATATTTTTTATGTGTTTAAAAATATGTGTACGCGTTAATGTCTTTGCTAAAAGCTTTCATTGTACGCGTTAAAAATATGGAACTCAAAACTTTTCTTTCTTCTTCCGTAAAAGTCTTTGCTAAAGTGGATACTTTTTGTTGTTCTTTGCAAATGTGGAATTAATTTGAGTATTTCATTAATTATAAATAATATAGATCATAGAGTGTCAATAACATTACAAAATTATTTGTTTAGGGTGCATTTAAATGGAGTGAAAAATAAGAGTGAAATTCATTTTTCATCTAAATTTTAAAAAATTTTATCAAATAATTTTTTTTTCATGAAATTCAAATTTTATTTTAGTTCAAAAAATAAAATTTTTTCTTGAAATCAAGGAATTGAAATTTCTAGAGGATGGAGTGAGAATTGAAATTCCATAAAATTAGAATTCTACCCCACTTTATAATCCCAATCAAACACACCCTTAAAGTATAGATTATAGTAGAAATTGTGAGCCAATAATATTTTGGATCGTATCGGCCCAATCAAGCTTAGTCTGACAAAGGCCAAAGGTCTTTATTGGCCTTTCAGCCCGATCTCAATCTCATTCTTGTCAATAATGATAATCATCACCCCTATACTTGCAACACTTCCACGTCTACTATAAGTTCCATCGACATTCAATACAATATTTAATGAAGGTCTCTTTGATATTTAATGAAGGTCTCTTCGACAACACACATCCGTTAGAAAGTTCCACTAGCGCTGGGTATTTCCATCCCATCTCATTGTAACACCCAATGCCAACTTGCATGTTAGAAACTTTTATCCTTTGTATAAGTCAACCAATTGACATACCAAGGTATTTTTTTTTAACCAAATCTCTTATGAGTGTTTGCAGGTATTGTCATCCCCCACACTCTGTTCATTGAAACCAACTCCGACGTTATAAGAATCTCCCCATACAACAATTCTTTAGGTCGAAAAGAACATATTTATTTTTTCTCAATAAAACAACAATAATAATATTTGATTTCATTTACCCCGTTTGGAATGATCTAATTCTAAATTTTTACATTGGGAATGGAAAATGATTGAATTTTATAAAGTTCTGCTACACCAAATCAAATTCTATCAAAATAGGCTAAATTTAAAAATTAATTCCAAATTTGATGATAAAGTTTATTTGTCGACAAAAATATGCCCCCGTCATCAATTTTCTTTTTGGACTCCAACTCTCACCACTATGATGTCACTATCAGGGATTGCATTCTAAGTATTTTTCGGTATAATTTTATTTTAATTATTTAGTATATTTGTATATAAATTTATTTAAATTATTAAATATAATATATTTAGTTAATTCCTAATTCTAGAATTAATTTTGAAATTCAATATATATGTAGAATATAAAAATGTATAATGCATGTTTTTCTCTCTTTTTATATAACAGTTATTTTTTTTCTCTATTATAAGGAGATTATTATATTAAGGGTATTTTAGAAAATAAGAGTAAATAAGATTTCAATTTTAAAGTCATTCTAAATATAAATTTGTAAAAGTCAATTAAACTTTATATTTTAAATTATGTGATTCCAAACATAAATGAATTCTAAAATTATAAATTAATTCATTCTAAACATAAGGATTAGTTATGTTGATACAAAAATTAGTTTAGCTCTGTACTTGGAAAAAAAATAAATCACTAAATCAGTACAGACGGAATATATATATATATATGGATTTTATAATTTTTAAATAAAAAAGCATCTGTAAAATATAAAAAATAAGGATCAGTTTAAAAAGAAAAGCAAACTAATAGTATAAGCAACAAAATTTAAAAACAATAAATCGTGATTAATATTTTAACTTTTGGAAGAATCATCTATATAATAAAAGAGAAATATTTTTAAAAAAGTATAAAATGTACTAGAAACACATTTCATTTGTATGCTGAGATGAATTTTAAATGTATATAAATGGCTGAAATTAATGGATGTTCTTGCTCAATAATTCTCTCCCCATCTACCCTTTGTCTCCCTACATTTTCTCTCTATCTCTCTCTTTCTTTCTTTGTCTACCATTTCTATCTCTCTCTTCTTTTCTGTTCTTCTTCTTGAATTTTAAGATCAGAGCTTACTTCAACTATTGGTATAAAAACAAAGATTTTGTAAGTTTTGACCACAGTTGAAGTAAGCTCTTTATATTCATTACAGTAATTTTTTTGTTTTTGCTTTTGTCTCTCCTCATTTCTTTCTGTTTTTGCTGATGGTTGTGTTCGAGAACGTCCCATTATATACACACACAGACACATATATATAGATATACACCCCCTTGCTCTCATCACAGTCGGCGGTCAGCAGTTGCCATCGCCCCCAAACACACATATGCACACACACGCGCGCGCGCGCACACACACACACACATATATAAATACATTCATGTAGAGCAACTGACCCATCATCCTTGACCTGCGATGTTTGGGGGCCCTTGAAGCCCTAACGGCGATGGGGGATTTGACGAACCCCTGACCTGCGGAGTTCAAGGGCTTATCGAGCCCCCAATCCACTATGTACATCAGGGGCCCTTGAAGCCCCCGACCAACAACAGTCGAGGGCTCCAAAGGTCCCTGACCGCCATTGGTCGAGGACCCTTGGAGCCCCCAACCAACAACGGTCGGGGACTCTCTAAAATTTTTTAAAATTTTATTTTTTTTTAAAATTAATACTTAATTTTTAAGTATTCCGAAAGAATGTTTTGAAAATTTTGAACCTTGGACTCTCCAATATTTTTTGAAAATTTTAAGTTTTCTTAAATATTTTTTGAACCTTGGACTTCCAATATTTATAATATTTTAAATAAAAAAACACTAATAGTGTAAGTTTTAATTTTTTCAAATATATATAATTTAATAATTTGACATTTAGTGTATGATTCAATTCCAAAATATTTTTTTTTTTAAAATCATGAATGATTCAATTCCAAAAGAAATAAAAACCTCTTTTTAAAATTCCAAAAGAATTTGTTGTTTTTAGTGTAAAAATTTATTCAAATAATAATATCAAAATAGGAAGCTTAATTCAAAATTTAATATTTTTATCTTTAGGTGTTGAATTTTTGATATTTAAATATATATGAAATTGGTTAATCTATTCTATTGAGTTACTTAAAGATGTAAATATTCAAAAAGAATTCATTTATTCGTATTATTTTTTTAATTCTATTTTTATTTTATTACAATTTTTTAATTAAAATAATATAAAAATCAAAGAATTTTCGATCACGCATGGTCGGGAAACCCAATGTTGGTCCCCTAGTAAATGGCCACTCAAAAAGGGATGGGTGAATTGAGTGGATAAATAAAACTTTTTCTATCACTTCAATTTTTAACTGATTATTCACCCAATATCAACCTATGCTAAATAACAATGATGATATAACAATAATAAAGAACAAATGATAGACAAGACGATGTATAGTAGTTCGGTGTATCTCACACACCTACTCCACTCTCCTAAGATATCAACAACTCTCGGGGTTCTACTAATCCAATCAACTATAAGGTTTTCCCTTAGTTAATCTTGAGAACTACACACAAACACCTAGATTTTCAACTAATCTAGGAAACCAAAACAATTCACACAACAGTTTAATGATTACAAGAAGGATCTTTACAACGGCACCAATCAATCACATAAAAGCTATTACAAGGCGATAAACAAATAAACTAAATGTACCCTCAGTTGATGAAGTAAAAAATCATTCTTTTTCAATGCTTCAACTTTCAGTTGCCTTGAGCTTGACTTTGATTCAACAATCCAGCATACAAACTTCTGAAATCTTGAATAGAACAGTAATGGCATTGTGCACTTCTTGAATATGGCTCTTGGAGGCTTGTATGTGATTAAGTGTCTTGAAGAGACTAGAATGAGATGCTTTTATACTTTTTAGGGCGACTTGCTTTCATTTAAACTTTTCTGCCTATTGGGTATCGATTGTCGACTTATGAAAATCGATAGTTGACTAATCAGGAGGTTTAGTCGTGTTAGGATTATGATTCAAAATGTATTTTTTGTATATAATTGATATATGCTATTTGTATGCATTTTGTTATATATATATTTGGGTTTCATTTAACTAATGTTTAATTGTATAAATGATTATTTTGCTGTTTATATTCTGGGCCATTAGCCATTGGGCCGAGAGCAGTTTTGTGAGCCAAGCTCATTTGACATTCGGCCCATGCATCTTTGCCCCAGCCCGGTTGTTTGCAGCAGTTATTTAAGGGCAGCTTCTTGCCCTAATCTCTACAGATCTACAATTTGATTCTCTCTCTTGAAACCCTATGTTCGGCGCTTTCAAAGTAAGACTCTCTCTTGCTTGTGAATCATTCTCTTGTTCGATTGGCTTTGGTTTGTTGGTAAGATCACGATAAGGTTGTATTGCTTTAAATCTCTGTTGTTGAATCACCTGAGGCGTAAGAGATTTGGTATAACTGATAGATCAGATTCTTGACACGATCTTAAGATCGGTAGAACAGATCCTATACTTGTTCTTGTATTTAGATTCTGATTTCAGTTGATGTATTTGCAATACGTTTTTGTTCTTCTTGTGATCTTGTAATCTGGTTGTAACCGAATACTATTAGTGGATTGACTAGAGGCGGAGCCTCTACCGTGAGTAGGATTCTTTCGAATCCGAACACGTATATCGTTGTGTTCTTGCGTTCGTTTTCTGTTTCTATTTTTATTGCGCTTGCTCTTGGTTGGTTTGGCCGATTGTACATGTTACAATACACTAACAAGTCAACTAATGGAAAAACACCTCTATCTAGTCGACTAATGCTACAAAAATAAGAACATATATGCGGGAAAGCTCTCTGCTTAGTCGACTAATCAACTCTGAATGCTGAAAATGGATTTCTCCATTAAAAAAAATGTTTACAAAATAATTTAACTAATTAAAATATTTATTTGAAATAATCTCATATTGCAAATCACTCGAAAATAAAATTTAGGGATATCGATTTGCATGCAATCTAAAATTTATCTTTTTGTTAATTATCAAAAACTCAATGTGTAGTATAAGAATAATAATTCAAGTTGGCTCAACACCCAAGGTTCGAGAACCCAAGGCTTCCTCGACCGTGCGCAATCCGAAAACCCAAGATTCTTCGACCCCGAACCGGGGTTCCTCCTCATTGATGGCCCCAGCCATCGCAGCCAACGATAGCTACCATGGCCAAAGCCATGTGTATTTGTGTGTGTGTGTATATATATATATAGGTGTGTTTGTGTGTGTGTGTGTATAGATAGGTGTGTTTATATATACGTACATGTATATATTACTTGCATATATAATTGTTATATACATGTGTTTTGACAGATTATTATATACATGTGTGTTCTTTCCTGACCAAAGGGAGACGATCAAAGGTGAGGCATGGGCTTCAGCAACGAGTCCATCTGGGTGGCGGCTGGCAAACAAACGCTCCGACAGTTGAGTGAATAAGAGAGTAAGATGAGATAGTGTATCAATAGGTCAGAGATGAGAACATATATTGACTCTGAAGAGAGTTGGTTGATATAGAAAAAGGAAATGTTCTCACACATGCATGAAACGTGCGTTTGCAGGTGATAGGATTGGCTATCTGGCGTCGGTAGAAGCTCTTAGGTGGTAGTATGGTGGCGACGGGACCCTCATTAATGTAGATGAGATCTGCATTAATGAGGATGGGATCTGAGACGGCTGTGCGAATAGCCAATGAGAGTCGCAATGATGCTGTGGCAGACTGGCGTTGGGTCCAAAAAGAAGACCAAATTGGGCCTGAGGAGAGGGCCGAGATTGGGCCCGGATGGTCCAATGTGTTTTTTTACTTACTCTTATATTTTAATTTCCAATATTGGTGAACATTATAAATTATGATTTGCAAGCAAAATTGTTACAAGTTCTTTACAAATTTTAACATAATAAGTATAAATTATAACTGTATTTTAATCTTAATATTATTTACATCGTGCCCTTAACACGGGCATACGTTAGTTATACGGTATTCAAGAGCAAAAATAATAATAGGAGATATATAAGGCTAACTCCAACAAGAATTCATATCCCGCTCCTTCTTATATTATAAATAATTCATTCCATATTTTGATTTTACTTTGAAAATTGTGTTTGTTCAAACAAGACTCTCTATTTCATTTATTTATTAATAAAGTTTAATTATATTTATTTTAAGATACACGTAATTAATAATCAAATTAGAATGGGGAAATGTGTCGGGCAGGCCCATGGGCTCGCCCCCCTTCCAACCTAACTTAGTATTGTAGCAAACAAGTCGGGTCGGCTCGTCCCGAGAAAACTAGGTCGTGCGGGGCCAGTGCTTTATGACTCGTGGACTGGCCCAAATCACCAAAAATAGAGGTGGTGACCAAAATAGGGGTGGCCCACCAAAATGGCTTGACCCAGCCCGTATCGGTCCATTTATTAAGGGGCATAAGGCCGTGTTGGGCCCCCATTTCCCATTGCTCAGCTCGTCCCAGCCCGCTTTTCTCACGGGCCAATTCAGCTTAGCCTACGAAATAGGTAGGCCAAGCAGGAGGTGGGCTGGGCGGGCTCGGCTTGCCCATTTTTCAACTCTAAATCAAATACACAAAATAATTAAATATACGTATATACAAAATTAATAATTAAATATATAAAATAATTACATATATACATATACAAAATCAATAATTAAATATACAAATACACAATATCAATCATTCAATACAAAATATAACAGTAAATGAAGAAGAAGAAAAATTAGTAGAGTGAAACTACCGAGAGAGAATCGAAGCCTTGATTTTGTTAAACCACCATAGAGACACAAGGAGGAAGAAGACGATGTCGTTGGCCTGCTTGTCGTCACTATCACTGCTACTCGTCATTGGTCTTTTGCTCGTCGCTCGTCCAGTGTTGATGGCCGATGTTGGGGAGGGGAGGGGAGAGATGGTGATGCTAGAATTCTAAATTTGGATTGCCAGATATGACGATCCCTTTGAGCTTCACCAAAAAATTAACGAATTAATTTGATGGTTGGGATGGGTGTTAGAGACGTGATTTTAGAATTGATTGGCAATGATAATCGATTTAGGGACTTATTGGACTGAGTCTAATAAGCTATAAAATGTTAAAAAAGTTAAAAGGTAACAATACTTTTACATGATACAATTATTTTTTGATCTAGACCATTTTAATACGTGAACACAAATTTACACACCATTAATAAGTAGACACGTGGAGGGAAAAAAATTGATGGAACAACATTCAACAATCCCTAAGTAGATAAAAGGAAAAGGTGGTCTAAGGTGGAGCCACGTCTTAATCCTTGACAAAGTCAAAATTGGTCTTATTTGAGCTAGGCTGATGACAATTGACAAGTTCTTGTCTACCGCTTTACCAAATTAAGAAGACCTAATCTCCAATTTTCAGTTTTTGATTAAGACGTACGGTTGCTTTATTCAAGGATGATCATCAATTTGGGGAATTCTCTTTATCAACCCCAGTGAAGTATATATAATAATCTGTCTGTAACATAACAATGACAATATATATGAATCTCTTGACAAGAATTTGCAGAGAGAGAGAGAGAGAGAGAGAGATCACGTTTCGATTTACATTTATTTCGCCTTCTGGGTTTTGGATAATAATTTAACCATGCAACTCGATTGAACACACATACATTTGCCAAGGAACACTGTACAGTGAAGAAGAAAACATCATCCCCTGTAACCTGGTTTCCCATGTTAAAACACTTGACAGTCCTACAATTTCCGGCTAATCAAAATTATCAAATGAAACCTTAACATTGCAAATCTACAATTAATATTAAACAACTATATGGCTCCTTGGAGCTCATAGCTACTGCACTTCCCAGCTACATCCAGCTTATGGCTATTGTACTCCCGACAACGGTCTTCCCGTCGGACCACTCTATTCTGCCGAAGCTAACCGTATTCGTTGGCATTGATCCTGCCGTGAACGTCACCGTATAAGACTTCTTCTCATTCAACTGAGTGAAACTCAACGTCTCCGGCGCAACTGAAACCTTCACCGACTCACTTTTCAAATTAACCGATGCCTTGTACGTTGCAGGGGAGCCTACATTAGTGAGTGTTCGAGAATACTTCAGCACCGTTGAGCCGCCGCCGCCGACCATTTGTGAGCTTGGGAGGGCTAAAGAGAAAGAAGGGTAGTTCAGATCAGTGAGGCTATATTTCTTGGCTGGATCACACGTGAAATTCCTCTTCGCCAGGACGCTGATCTGCGAAGTGGTGTAGTTCAAAGCGCAGAGGAAGCCCAAGTAATCGGTGATGTCCAAATCATAGACCAGACCGGGATTGAGGGCTGACACGGGGTCCACGTGTCCAGCGCCATGATCGAACGGCGTGGATGGCTTCCCGGTGGAACTGTCTTGAAGCGAGCGGCCGTTTTTGTAAACTGTGTAGGCGGTGGTCATGAGAGCCGATCGGATGGCGGCGGGGCTCCAGTCGGGATGTGCCGCCTTGAGGAGCGCCGCCAAGCCGCTCACGTGCGGGCACGACATGGAAGTTCCGGAGATGATGTTGAAGCCCACGCGCCGGTTGTCATCTGCCAAACCGGTTGGTCCAACCGACCCCGACCAACTCGCTATGATGTTCACACCTGGGGCAATCACGTCGGGCTTCAATATTTCGGGGGTAACTGAGTTTGGGCCTCTTGAACTGAAGGCTGCCACCACCGGTGACGGTTCAATTCCCACCTTGGTCCCCTCAAAGAGAACCGTAACCGTCGGATTGGGATCTGAAAACAGGTATTGTTTGATTGCATCACCAGATTTCTGGCCCACGGCGGTGGCCGGCAGTAAATGGGCGTCTGCCACCAGCTCCTCCCCATTGGCCGCGGTGTTGGCCAAAACCATCCCGATTCCACCCGCCGCCCTTACCACAGACCCTTTCTGCACCCTGGCATTTACTCCACGTTCGCAGAGTACGATTTTACCCCTGACTTTTTCCGGGTTCAGTGTTCCCGTCATGCAGAGGTTACCGTTGGTAGCGTTACTGGCATTTCCAGCGTAAACAAAGGGAAGCATCTTACTTGGCAAGGGGTTACCTTTGTAAAGCGACACGCCCGAGAAGTTCAAGCCGTTGCCCAGGCTAACGTACGCGGGGAAGTCACGGTCCAACGTGCCGGCGCCGACGGTGGTGAGCCACGGTGCCACGTTGGTGAGACTGTATGGACTGGGTCCGGCGTTACCGGCAGAGCACGAAACCAGAATTCCCTTCTCCATCGCCGCAAAAGCTCCGATTGCCACGCTGTCCCGGTAGTAGTCGGACATTCCGCCGCCGAGCGACAACGAAAGAACGTTGACGCCATCATCAATGGCCTTTTCTATGGCGGCCAATATGTCTGAGCTGAAACAGCCTCCCACCCAGCACACTTTGTACATAGCGACTCTGGCCCGCGCTGCCATCCCGCGAGCCGTTCCAGGGGCATAGCCGAAAAGGCTGGCGTTGGGGACGACCGACCCCGCCGCGGTGCTGACAGTGTGGGTTCCATGGCCGTCATCGTCCCTTGGCGATTTGGACTCCTTCGATTCGTCGATTGGGCCCAATGTGGCCTCGTAGCCTCTGGAGAAGTATCTTGCACCGATGAGCTTCTGATTACAGTTGGATGAAGTGAAGTTGGTGCCCGACTCGCACTCGCCTCGCCATGAACCGGGAATGGGTCCGAGTCCCGTATCGTCGAAGCTCTTGCTTTCCGGCCAAACTCCGGTATCAAGAACCCCAATGACCACTTCACTCACCGAGCCCGATTGGGGGAACAGATCTGGGCTCCTGACAAGGCCGAGAAACTCTGGCGTCCGAGTAGTGTGAAGCTCATACTTCACCTCCGGCAAAACGGAGAGAATCCCCGGCAGATTTTCCAGCGACCGGGCTTCATCGGCCGTCAATCTCGTGGAAAATCCATGGACCACGTTGCTGTAAGTGTACAGCATCGAAGCCGAGTCGGACACCGATTTGAGAGACGACTCGTACCAGTGCGTATGCTCATCGAAACTCGCCGGCATTTGGGATCTCGCCATATGCACTATGTACGTCTTCTTCTCCGTCGATGCCGCAGACACGTGGCACAAAGCCAGAATCACCAGTACTACAGAAATCAACGCTTTCTTCTCCATCTCTACCTCTCCTCGAGGTAGAGTTCAATGGGAATGGATGAATAGGCTTCCAAGGCTGCAGCTTAATATAGAGCAAACAGAAACTGTTTCGGAGGGGGAGAGGTGGGGGTAGCAGCAGCGCTTTTTTTTTTTTTATATAGCAGCGCTTGTTTTATCCTGTGAATGATTGCTCTATTACAAAGTGAGAGACAGCTAATTAAGATGGACTAGAGTACAGTTCCCCCAAAAATATACATATATATATATATAAAAGAGACGATTATAAAATAAATTCATTACTCAGCTTTCATCATGTGCACCCCGGCTTTTATCTCTTCTTCCCCATTGCTAGCTCCCAGTTTTTTTCTTTCTCTCTCTCTTTCTCTGTTACTGCAATTTTCCTTTCCTTTCCTTTCCTTTCCTTTCCTTTCTTTTATTTGATCTTTCTCTGATCTTTCTCAGAGCACCGAATTCGCTCCTTTCGGCATTTGCAGAAGCTTTACGGACGAACCCAGAAAAACGTGGGGACCCGGTTGACAATAATGAATGGCGCCGATCTCATCACTTTCACCTGATCGTACCTCAACTTGATTGTTTGGACGGACTTCAATTTGCAATCTCAAAAACGTTATAGTTTTTCGAGGTCATGTGGTGTCACGGGTCTAATGGAGTCAAATTAATCAGACTTGTAAGCAGAGAGGGTGGGTGGTAAGTGGTGACGTGGAGGTTCTGCCTTCCAACCAACCAGGCCTCTTAAATTCCCTCCTAATTAAGTTAACAATCAATCCCAGTTCTTGAGAGAGGTTGTCTATTTTCAGTTTGGGCGCTCACGCACGACAATCCCTACCTATAATAATTTTACTTAGCTTATTTTAGTTTCAAGCCTATCTTTTTTTAAACTTAAGTTTGCATCAACATTTCAATGGTTTGAGGATAGGGTGGGCCCACTGAATCACGTGCATTCCTGTCTGTCATGTATTCCCAAAGCGTCAGATACTCAGATATGAATACTTAGTTAAATGGATTTATTTATTTTTACTATAAAAAAATGGGATAGGGATATATATTCATTTCTTTGCTTTATGAACTTAAATTTAATGTTGGATTAAAAAAATTTAGTGACAGTCACATCATGGCCCGTCCCATCTTTGCCTTTGTGATGCGACATGATATCGAAAAATTAATGTGTATCGGTCCACCTAAATTTTAGACTATTGAAGCGTTTTGAATTGAAAGAGTTAAATAAATGTTAAGAGGCTCCAGTGTGTAGAATAAACCTCATCAAATCTCTGTTCTGCTCATGAATTTAAGTTTTATGGGACTATTTTAAACTTTATTGCTGAGAGTACGTATAAAAGTTATAAGTCATTATAAATAAGATAATATTTTCATAAGTTAATACTAGCATTATTAATTTTTTCAATCATATTTTTTATTTTTTTTAATTCATTTGAAGAGTCAGACTTTCACCCGACTAATCATCAGGAGTGAGTGACATTCTCCCTAATGTATTTATCGAATAAATTTAAATACAAATACAGTTTATACATACTTAAAATTATATATTCACTATAATTTATAAAAGACTTAAACTTTTCAATAAATTTTTATTTGAATTCTGATATTTTATATAAAATTTTAGGTATTTTCGCACTATATACTATACCCATAAAACCACCGTATTCCCTATTTAAACATAGCAAGTGGACACGTAAGTTAAATCGCTAGGACAAATGGATTCAAAATCTCTAATACGTTTTTAAAAAGTAGACTCCCACTCCCACTCAACCAACCACCGCGTACTTTACACAGAAATATTTGGAAATCTTGAAACAATAGTTCTTGGCATACGTCGGAACTTTGTCGTCTCCATGGCAGAAAAAACAAATGGCTGCGTGTTGGACTCCATGCCCCACCGGAGAATCCTCCCAATACCGTCTTTCACCGCGTCTTCGCTTCTCCCCAAGGTCACATCTGCCATCTCCAATGTTGGAGAAAGCAAATTATTTCTCTCCAGTTGGCAGAGACAAATAAATTAAAAATTGGACGGCGAAGCCCCCCCCAATAATTGAACTAGCATGGCAGCCTGGGCAGCTTATACTCGGTTTTATTTTCCAAAATTTTATCATGGTTTTGGAATCTTTAACGGGTGAATGTCATTGTCACCCCATCAATTTAATTAAGGTAAAAAAGTTATTGGGTCTTTCTGCCCAAATTATTTTTCTCCCTTCTCTCATTTTCCTTTCCTCTTGTTGTCTTTCTCTCACAATTAACTCTCTTATCGTCTTTCACTCGTATTCTCTTTTTTTATTGTCGTCTCATCTCTCATTGTCTTACAAACTTCACAAAATAGACGAGAGTTACATTCATCTCGTTAAAAGATATACAATCGCACTCCTAACTACTTATTTTCTACTTCAAACCCATCGAAGCCTTCATGTGACTGCACAATTTATGAGAATGAAATTATCAAAATTTCTCCTTTTCGTTTAGACTAATCCCATCATAGACTAATTTTTAGCCAAAATCTGCAATCAATCACCGTAATTGCTGACGGTTTAGCTGGAACTAATATTGCTGCATATAACCCATTAAACCTTCTGATATAAATAAAATAGTGTCGATATGATACAGTAACAGTAAATCTGTAGGTCTAACTTGTGTCATCATTCTTGTAATTTCAAGTTGATTTTTGTTAGTATTCTTCTTAATTAATAATGATAATTGAAATGTTAAATATATGATTTGATGTCTTGTAAAACATTTTGTATTCAGATTTGATTAATGCAGGATTCCCCCATTGGTGGGGTTTGGATGCTGGGTGTGAACATGGGAGTGGATAGAGCGAACATGGGAACAGACAGGATAACAGTTGGGTGCTATTCTCCCCGTCCAAACGCCAGCCAACCTTCATCACGTGGGCGTACAGATTGCATCAACACACTTATAAGCATGCCTCATGCCTTAAAAGTCCAGATCAATGAAGTGACAGTTGATTTTGTTTAGGTCTGATCGCACAAATCAATAACGAAAAATGAGCGAAATATGATTTAGAAAACTAACAAGTTAACTTGTTTGTATTGGTTTGAGGATTGATTCGGTCAATATATTGTATTACCATCTGCACAGTTTTCCGCCCCATTTAGCGTTGTTTATCATCTCGTCTGAGAGCATGGGCGGTTGCCCTTCAATTTCAAAGGTGCTCCAGCTTTTCTATAAGGTAGGCAACTGTATTGTGTCCCAAAAGCTTTTGAAAAAACAGCCTTTAGAAAAAGCGGTGTTGCCGTGTCTTTGTGTCCAACATTTGAGTCGAGATCAAAGGCTGTGATTGCGAGTTTTGAAATAAATGAGAAAGGGAAGGAAATTCAATTCCTTTTTTTATTGAGTGATTGAAGGATTTTCATTGTCATCTCCCTTTCACATTGCCGCCTAAGTGGTTCTGTAATGATTAAAGCGAACGAGATAGGCCACTAGTCAACCCCTAATTAAACCACCCAAGAGTGCCCAAACTCATATTATTTTTATATACTTCTATAGTTTTTTTTTTTTTTACGTGAATAAATTTGTTATTATTTATTTATATTTTTTTAATTAATTTAATTAATATATTTTAACATCAATATGAGATGAAAAGTACTTTGTGATATGTTTTTAACTTCTTTTGCATACAAAAGTATAAAAATTAAATTAATTTAAAAATTTAAATCTAAATATATAATAGAAATAACTAAAAATTCAATTTATTATATAAAAAAATCAAAATATAAGAATAAAGTTAATTTAAAAATAGATATATAATTAAAATAATAAAAAAATTAATTAATTGCACAACAAACTATAAAAGTACAAGACAAAAATATAAAATTATCCATCCATCATTAGTAAATCTGGTCGATCTAAACTATAAGTTAAAGTTAGGTAAGTTATTATTGAATCTTATCTATGATGAGGAAGCAGTTTCACTATCTAACTTGAAATATTATTACTTACCAAGTAAATGTGCCTGCGTGACAAAATTTGAGGAGTTAGTAGGTTACAAAACTTCTTGAAATAGTATTTTATTAATTAGATTTAATGTTTAATATTAATTAGGTTTGAGAACTCATTTGGTTGTTCAATTACTGGCCTCCAATTTAATAGTATGAATGTGGGATGATAAAATTATCGAGATGTCCTTTAAGGAACCAATCTAAAATCGCCATATATCTTAAATTCAAGACTTAATAAAATCTTAATAACTAAAAAATATGATATTTAATTTTTAATATGTAAAATATTAAAATTTGTTATCTTAACTATTAAAAATGATTATTTTAAGTGTTTAAGAGTAAGTATAAATATTATTTACGTGCATGAAAAATGTCACTTCAGTAAGATATATTAGATTAAATTTAATACATAAATATGATATTTAATTATTTAATAATTAAAAAATTTGACATTTAGTCTTTGATATAAAAAAAAAATCAAATTTGATAAAAAAAACTTAAAAATTTCATAAAAGAAACTTAAAAATATCTAAATATCATAAAAGATCTAAAATTTCATTAAAAAAGACATAAATTTCATAAAAACCTAAAAATATTTTTAAAAGACGTAAATTTCATAAAAGAGCTAAAAATCTCATAAAAAGACTTTAAAATATTAAAAAAATATCAAATTTGATTAAAAGACCTAATTGAAACTGTGATAACAATAATTTAAATAAAAAAAATAACAAAAACTTAATTAAATTCATAAATCTTGGTCATAAACTGTCAAATGAGATCTTAAACAAAAAGTGACAAAATAAACCCCCAATCAATTTTTTTTGAATATTTTTAGATATTTTTTAATAAAAGTTTTAGGTCCTTTTGTTTATATGAAATTTAGGGATTTTTTTAATGAAATTTAAGTCTTTTTTAATATTATTAGGAACTAAATGTCAATTTTTTTAATTGTTGTGAGACTAAATATTATATTTATGTATCAAGTCTAATTTGATGTGTTTCACTAATGTAGTATTTACTTGTGAAAACATATGCATTCATGCACATGTTAATGTTCCGTCACAATAAAGACTTAAAATGATAATTTAATTTTTAATTGTTGAGATACTAAATTTTGATGTTTTACACATTATAAATTAAACATTATATTTTTTAATTATTAAGAGAATACCATATATATTAAGTCTAAATTGAACCCAATAAAAAGATAACATATGTCATATCCATTTAAATTCAAATTAAAAATCTCGCTATTTGATAATAATAATCCTTGAAATCTCGAAAGAAATCTTGAATTTCAACCGTCTTAAAATTAATTTTAAATATTTATATAATAATTGAAGCACTTTTACATGTAAAATCCACTGATTACAACCTCTTCTTCCTCTTTTCAAGTTTCATTAATTTGAGTGCCGAACCCATGCCGGAGACCTAGCCTTGCTTGATGCTTTTACAAATAAAAAATATTATTAGTATATCATTGTATACACCTTAAACTACATTTTTGCCAAAAGAAATCTTATATCTTTGCCTGAGAAAGAAATCTTATATCTTTGCCTGAGATAGAAAATTGTAAACCTTGATGGCTGCAAAAACTTGCTGAGCTCTATACAGCCTGTAATATATGGTCGGATCTGACCATATTGGGCCTATACCGTCAGTGTTTTGGGCTCGCTCCGAGTCCAAGACCAACATCTTGGACTTAGAGGCTCTAAACGATGAATGGAATGCCCTTTGATGGATCAGTCTCATCGGTTTCCCTGTTATTCGAACAGCGGTTGTCATTTCGCGGGTTGGTAGTTTACTTGGAAGAAGGAAATGGCGTTCCTCAGCGCCCGGACCTCTCTCGTCGGCCTTTACCATCACCGCCATTCAATTCTCTCAATTATAAGTAATTCTAATTTCTTCGCCTCGGCCGGTCACGATCTTTTTCGTTGCTTGTGCCCTAGTCGTAGTAGAAACCGGTGGCTCAGCACCGCCACCGAATCGGCTCCGAGTGACCTCGCCGGCCAAAACGCTTACGACCTCTTAGGAGTCTCCGAAACCAGCTCACTTTCCGAAATCAAAGAGTCGTTTCGAAAATTGGCCAAAGAAACCCACCCCGATCTCGCTCGATCTACGAACGATTCCTCTGCTGCTCGACGTTTCATTCAAATCCTCGCAGCTTATGAGGTACTCTCGTTTTTCTTATTTATTCGATTAATTTTGTTAGATGGCCTTTTTTCTTTTTCTTTTCTTTTTTTGATGATTTGAATATGTCTTGGTTCTTAACAGAAACGTTTCCAGCTGCTACTTGAATTAGCTATCTTGTCAATTTGGATGAAGTAATGCCTTTCTTGCAGTTTTGACTGATAGCATTGTCAAGGTTGGGTAATTGGATTATGCTATAATTATACTTTAACTTGCAAGTGATACAGACGTCTGGTGCGAATGCCCAGTGTACGTTTGACACCGGGAATCAGGCGAAATCGGAAAGTTTTAGGGCTTGGGGTTTATGTTCAACAAAGAACATAATGAGTTCATAGATAACAAACGTCGTCTAGGTGCATGAACTTCAAACAGCATGATGATGTATGTGGATGTTGCTTCCCTAGCAACTCCAAATTGTATAGTTAGAAACTAGATTGGTTTGTAATCCTTTAGTCCCTTCAAGAAGACATCCGTTTGGCCAGTAATTTCTAGGAATTTTATATATTTGTAAATTTAAAAATAACTGGTAACTAATAACATGAAAATATCTTGTGATCACAATGATGCTCGAGTTTGTTGGGATATGCTACTCTTATGCTAAAAAAAACCTAAACAAATACTATTATCAGGTGTGCACCTTTCTTTTTCTGTTTTAAACATAAATATGGCATTTTTTTTGGGATCTTGATTTATCTACGCAACTTTACCTTGAATTGAACAAGATTTTCTCTATTAGAAATTTGAGTCCAGTAGGATTTGGGGGTAAAAGGCTTTAATTTTTATGTAATTGATATTAAAGTAACTTACTAGAGCTCCATCTACCAAGCATATTATCATATTAAGGTGTCAATACTAAGAGTATGCCATTTGTTCTTCCTTTTTAAATTGATGACCTTAGGGAGACGTTTTTAGATAATTGAAATTGTATGCCTTGCAAATTATCAGTTTTACCCAATTGAAGTGGATTCTTCTTTTGTTGGTTTATCCTCCTAAAATTTCTTTATCTTCTGCTGATGGGATCTTGGCAACCATGATAACTTTAATTGGCAAGGAGTTTGATAGTCTTGAAGCAGATTTTATTTTAATGGATAATGTTTCTCTAATTTAGTTTATGTCATTCAAGTCAATGGTTGTGACACTAGTTTTACATACATTTCCTCAATTATTTTAGTGAAAACGCCCAAAATGCATGGTAAAACTTCACCAACCATCTTGAATTATAAAGGAACTGTTACTTGGAAAAAATTACTAAAATAGTGTTATATTGAAAATGATGATTATACGTAAAAATGACTATTTAATATATAATTTAATTAAAGTAAATAAACTATAGAATGAGTATGAGTACATTGCTTTGATTTAATAATGAATTTGATAGGATCCCAATAGAATTCCAATACAATCCAATATCAATATTTTCCAATCCCTTTCAGCAGAAAAACAAGAATGAAACAGGGCATTCGAGAGGCCCTAACTCTCCCAATTCTCTACCAAAATTCAGCTACCTCACTCTCCCTCTTCCCCTCCTACTTATTCCTCTCCCCGACCCCACACTCTAACTGAATTCCCCATTCACACTGCTGATTATTCCCTCAGCAGTGTAGATTACAGCTCTACCCCTCCCATGCGCACATGCTGGTTGTTACACCTGCATGTGCGGGCCCCCTTTACTCCCAGCTTCATGCTTTCGGCTGCTTGTTACGTCTTTGATAGGTTTGTTGCATCGGCAACCTATCATTACTCCCCTCTCGGACTTTCACCTTGTCCTCAAGGTGAAAAAATGGAAACTGCTGCTGGATCAAATGGTAAGGTTCCCAAGTAGCTTCCAATGGGGGTAGCCCTCTTCCATTATATGAGCACTTCGAATCCCCGTAAGTTCTTTCCAGACCTTGGTCGAACTCCCAGCACCTTGACTTTGTCAGTTGTTTCAAGGCTTGCCAATTCTCAACCTCATCATGAAGTTCACCCAAATTTCCATAATTATTTAAGATCTTTGGGTCAATACCATTGGACACCAAGTTCTTCACATTGAAGCTTGCAAGCAGTTTCTCAATACAGGAAAACAATATCTGGAAGTAGCCCTTGCCTTGGTTATCATTACTTGTTGCAACCAAAGGAAGCTCTGCAATTTCTTGTCCAAAAAGCCTGAAGATTCCGGCTAATACAATGGATGAGTGCACCACAAATACTGCACAGTACATTCCTCCAAAGTTTTGGCCCCTTGAGCTCCTTCCATAAACCATAGATGGAATTAAGTCACGTCCAGTTCCTGAATCGACAATAGGGTCAAAGCATCCATGGAAGATGGCAACTGCTTTTGAGAGCAACATTCTAGTTTCCCGAGAAGCAATTTTGCCATTGAGTACCCTCCATCTCACCTCAAAGTCAGAAACCATATGTGGAACTTTGTCCTCATGCTTCTTCTTTATGACATCCAACAGAGAATCCAGGATCTTCTCTTCTCCACAAGTTAGTAAATTTTGTAAAGCAGAATAGGTCATCCTACAACCCATGCAACATAACCACTTTCCTTTTGGCAATTTCTTTAGATTGGCCATCATATGTTCCTTCAAGCAGCCGACATGATGTTCCTTCTCACATTGATCACAAACCATAACAGTCCGTGGGCCAAATCCAGATTTGTTAAAATCAGAACCTCTGCACAAAACACATGCAATGACCTCAGCATCTTCAGGATTTTTAACAATTCTAATACAACGTTTGGTTATTTCTTCAATAGGATCAATCCCCGAAACCTTTCCAGCCGCTACAGCATTAGCATTATGCTCCACAAACTTATCTATTTGGAACATATTCTGGCAATACGGATAGTACCATATACCATGAGGAATGCTTGATAGTGATGCACATTCATTGGGCTCCACAACAGAATGCAAAATGAGCCAAACATGCTGCCCTTCCACCATCATGACCTGCTTGGACGAGGCACCCACCCGCTCATGATGGTGAGAATACATGGGGGGGCCCTCCATTATCAACCAACCCCATGTAAAATTTTTGAGAAACCTGCCTAAGAGTCAAACCATCTTTCCAGACAACATGGACCGTTGATGGCGCCCCCTTCCTTAGCGAGATGCTCTCCTTGGCTGTCACCGGATCGGTCGTTCGTGGCCTTTTAAATGGATCGATCGTCGACTGCCCTTTTGCCTTGCCTTTGGAACTCCCCAACACTATCATCGTCGGCAGCCACTTTGCCTCGCGACACCATGCTCTGCTCAACCGCCAATCCCCCTTCAATATGCAGCTCGTCTGATTCTCCACCGCGCCTTCCTGCATGGACCCTAAGCGGTTCCTCAGCAGCCCCTTCAACTCTTCCCAACTTCTCACTCTTCGTCTCCGTTAATCGCACTGGACCCATGGAAGTGCAGCACCCTCCAAACACAGTGTTGCTGTGTCCGTCTTCTTGTCAGCCAACACCGCAACTCCCAACTCCTCACCCATCGCCTTAGCGAAGGCCGAAGGCCAGTGTGATGAGGCGGGGTTGGGCATCACCCATTTTTGTGCCATCATCGGAGGAGGCAATATCTCTACCCGCTGGTGATTCGAAATTGAGGACGAATGGGCTTGACCTTTGTTTGGGCCGGGTCCAAAAATGCTTCCACGAATCACCAGATTCATCTCCTCAATTGGTTGGGCTAGGTCCATCATCTGCTCCAGCCCAATCGTCCTCGACACTTTCATCTCAGCTCGGATGACAGGCTCCATTCCGTTGATAAAGTGGCCCTCCAGCAACGCCTTTGGCATGCCTATGAGCGGTGAGGTCAGAGCCTCGAAGCCAAGGCGGTAGTACTTGACGGACCCCCACTGTCGAAGCGCAAGGATCCTCTCTTCCACCGTGCCTTCCTGCGCGGTCCTGAACCTAACCCTCAACATGGCCTTGAGCTCCGTCCGGCTCCTCACCTGTCGTCGTCTTTGCTCCCATTAGAACCACGACAGAGCCGCTCCTTCAAAGCATGAGGACGCCGACTCCACCTTCTCTGCATCGGACAGTTGGTTCACCAGGAAGTAGCGCTCAGCCCTAAAAACCCAGCCATTTGGATCATCTCCCTCGAAGATGGGTATTTCCTGGCGTCTCCCACGGTACTGCTGCCTTCCGGCACCATCGACCCAGCCGCCCCCTTCGACAATTCTCCCTCCAGCTACCGGTGTTCCCTCCCTTGACACGGGCGAACCCGCAAGTTGGTCTTCCTCATCACGCTCCCCCTTTCTCTCTCTCTCTTGCTCTTCCCGTCTCTCCTCGTTCTTCCTCTTGCTCTTGCTCGCCCGCTCTTGTTCTTCCCATCTCGCTCGCATCCTCACGAACAGCTCTAGCAGGTTCGCTAGGTGTCTCCCCATCTTTTGAAACGCACTCCTCATGTCATCATCTCTCAGTGGACTGCCTTCCACCCTCATCTCCAAATCACCGACTGGATCAGTCAAGTTCACCATTAGGATCGAAACGCTCTGATACCAAATTGATAGGATCCCAATAGAATTCCAATACAATCCAATATCAATATTTTCCAATCCCTTTCAGCAGAAAAACAAGAATGAAACAGGGCATTCGAGAGGCCCTAACTCTCCCAATTCTCTACCAAAATTCAGCTACCTCACTCTCCCTCTTCCCCTCCTACTTATTCCTCTCCCCGACCCCACACTCTAACTGAATTCCCCATTCACACTGCTGATTATTCCCTCAGCAGTGTGGATTACAGCTCTACCCCTCCCATGCGCACATGCTGGTTGTTACACCTGCATGTGCGGGCCCCCCTTACTCCCAGCTTCATGCCTTCGACTGCTTGTTACGTCTTTGATAGGTTTGTTGCACCAGCGATCTATCAGAATCATCAGCTATTTGTCCATTTCGTTTCTACAAAGTTTGTAGTAACTTTGACCATATATTGTTTTGGTGACTTTCATACAGCATTTTCTCGGATTTTTTTTTCAACTGGCTTGCAATATTTTTTTTTTTTTAGTGGATATAGTTATTGAAATGGAAACATTACTACTTCTATTCATGTTAGTAATGTGTTCTTCAGATTGAAAGCATGATTTTTAACCCTT
Source organism: Diospyros kaki (assembly GCA_036245055.1). Lineage (NCBI taxonomy): Eukaryota > Viridiplantae > Streptophyta > Magnoliopsida > Ericales > Ebenaceae > Diospyros > Diospyros kaki. The sequence continues at coordinate 5,674,143 of BSEG01000004.1, read as the reverse complement.
GCATTATTTAAGCACATTAGGTTTGAGGAATAGATCTTGAATGTTATTTGGTTCTGATTTGTATACAGTTTTTAAGTTGAAAACGCCTTCTCCACCCATGATCTGGTTTTTCACTTCTATGAATAATACATGGTTGTTATATGATTAAATAAATTTTCTCTGCTTTCTGGTACATATTGAAAAATTTTGCATGTGCTGATACCAAAGTATGCATTGTGGCAATGGCTATTGCGCTGTCCTTTGCTGAAAATATGGCGGGGAAAGCCTAATTTTGCCCTCATATATGCAAAATGTAGTATGTACATATCTAGTTCTTGTGAGACTGAGAAATGTTGCTTTAATGGGTTGTTCTTCCTATGGAAAATACGAAATGCAGATACTATCAGATTATGAGAAGAGAGCCCATTATGATAGGTACCTGTTATCTCAGAGAATACTTGTTCAGAGACATTGTGGGCAAGGTTCAGCAATGTACCGATATGATTTGCACAGAACAGAAGTGAAGCAGATGGAAGTTGTTGAATGGCTAAAATGGTATAGATTTGCTCTAAATGACATTTTATTGCAGAAGAAGGTGGTGGTTGGATCTGGGTACTTCGATGTATTGGAAAGGGACTTCTATTCAGCAATACATGCAGCATACTATGGACCTGAGATAGAGTCTATGGACCTCCTTCCTGAATGTTTTGAAGCTGAAGAAAGGTCTGCCTATGATATCCCTGAAGTGCTACACTTAGTCTCTGGACGTGACCTTTTTGGAATGGTATGCCTAGCTGAGAAGTTTCCCGAGTTAACACAATCCTGCAGAGAAAAACTGACATCTTTTGCCTCTCGGGGTTCAGGGTTCTGCCAATCCCTGGATAATGTGAAACTTCAAACCAATTCTGACCTTGGTGATATTGGAATTGTTCAGATGCAAGGAAAAAGTTCTGATTTCCATGCATCAGATGCATATCAAGATCTAGAATTGTGTGTATTAGGGAAGGTGGTTGCAGTGGCCACCAGAGTCCCTCCTAAAAGCTATTGTAATGGGATAAGAAATGAAGATACTCAAGATCATATACATGTATTTCTTAGTTTGCATGAAGATCCAAGGTGCATGAGAACAGGAATCTCTAGGGATTCCTTCATGGGTGCTGCAGTTGGATCTATGAATCCACTGGGTACAATAACTGGACTAGGGACCAATTCTGAGGAAGGATCTTGCTCTGTTTACAATAGCAATGGCACAAAAACCCACGTGATTATGAAGCACAGGACACTGTTGGTGTGTGTTATGCTGCTCTTTCAGTTTCCATTCCTTTTGTCTTGCTTCCTCATGAAATGCAACTTTAAATTTTACTCTATTTCTATTTGATGCTGTTTCCTTTGGGTTTGACTTCTTGTCATGGGAAAGCATGGGTACCTACTAATACAGTTAGCAATTAGACTTATGCAATTTAATTTTGTTTTAGCTCATGTTGGTGGCCAGAACTTATATCTTTATGCCCTGTAGACCCGTTAGATACAAAGCCTGTACTTGTTGCATCTGTTATTGTATATTGTTGCATAAGGTGTGATCAAAAAAGATCTTTGCAGAAGAAAAGATTCCTGCAATATGTCACCATCACCCAAAAAAAAAAAAAAGGATTCACCACAGGCTGCTTTACTGGAATGATTGTTTACTCATGAAAGTTTAAAAATATGCAATAACATAATAGCCTTGATATGTTGTTGTATTCCAGAACTTAATAGTTCTGTGTATTAGAGACAAATCTCCCAGGGACTTATAGTTCTTGTGGAAGATCAAGTTGGTGAGCCATGTGGTGGGAAACCGTCCTGACTGTTTGGAGAGCACCACCTATTTGATCTAGCAGGCATTTCAGTCTTGCCTAATTAAGAAACTCACCTATTGTATGGTTTTGATGTGGGACACATCCTGCATACCTTCTTTTATGATTGTATGTCAATTTGCAAAAAGTACTACACAAATGTATGTATTAATTTCAATCAAATATATGTTTGTATAAATTACTCTGTTTGAATTTTGCTTTTATTTGAGTATGTGTATTAGGTAAAACACATGCACTGGTATCAAGTGGGAGATAAAGTTTCTGTATGCGAGTGCAGATGCAGCCGAGCTTCGTTACCTCCAAGCAAGTAAGATGCATTATTTTCTCAGATTTCCTGCTGAACTAATAGTCATGACAATCCAGAAAACCTTACGCTAGAGCATTAGAGGTTGGAAAAGCTGACCTTTTGACCCTTTGGCTGGTTTTTCTTTCCATCAAGATGTTCAGAGTTTTTCTACTGTTATCACTAGGCTTCACTGGTTTAGATTTCTTTATAGAAAATTAAGCCTTTTACCTACTTACTCACTCACGGATTTAAGCATTAGGACAGAATTAATGAAATCAACAGAAACAATTGAACAGAACAGTAAAAGAAACACAAACCACATAATAGAGACAAGCGATATATCTTGGTTCGGATTATCCAATATGGATAACCCTACATCCAGCCTTCAAACACCTGAGAGCAGTCTTGATTTATCCAGAAATTGATCAGTACAACAGTCCCTCCTTAGTATTCTCTCCCAAGATTACAAAGTGCTATCAATTATCTAGCCTTTCCTCTCAGAGAATACACATGCACTCGACAGAATTTCATACCCATATTGACTCCCTCTGCCTTCTATTTATAACAGAGGGCGGACATCCCAATGAAGACTTTAGATAATTACAGTTTAACCCCATAACTTTTACTAATTTCACATGGGATATAATTTCCTATCTAGATCTTCAATAGCCACTTATGTGAACTGCCTTCACTGATTTCCTAGGACTGACTCTATCCTATACTCGAGACAACAATATAACTTCTGCCAGTCAACCTTCTAATATAATAATCCTGCTTCTACTTGTCAGGAAAATGCTGAGTGAGAACTAATGGTTAGTGAGGTGGAATTCCATGCATGATATGTTCTCTTACTTCGAAAATGCAGTTCACTGTCATTATCTCTTTCTTTTCCATGTTATGTCTTTTTTTCTTTCCCTTGGTCGAAAGTAAAATGCTTTTAAGTTTGTTGATATCACCTTCTTACTCATATTTAATGAATTGAAGGATGGTGTCTAAGACAAGCCACTAGCTCAGTCATTCAATCTGGTGGATGGGTTGTAGAAATTACTTTTCTGTTTTTTTCTATGAATGCCCTTGGTTTGTTAACTAGCATTCAGCATTATGCATAGGTTCAGTTAACACACACCCTTTGAGATTTGTTCCTACCTTATTGTTATGCTCAGATGTGTGGACTTAATATTGTGTTCAACACAGAGGAAGTATGAAAAACGTTTTGTGGGATGAGGTCTATGTTTGTATTGTATCAATTCGTTGATTTCCCTTTAAAAGCTCCGTATGTAGGATTATTGTAAAGTGTAAAATAACTTTCTAAAGTTTCTTCCTATTACATTGCTTGGTTTTTTGACCATGTGATTTCTTTAAACAGATTTTGGCTGTTTGAGCCTCGGTGTGGCACACATGACATTGGCGGTTGGTACATAGAGACATTTGCCAGAGATAGAAAAGGACGGAATGTCCCATCCAGAAGGTGTTGGGATGGCTTTGATGCAGATGAACAATTTGAAAAGTAAGTTTATGTGAGACTAGCCTTAGCAATTTTAGGCCTTTTCACAGTTTACTCGGATTCTCATGTTTATCCATTGCTGCAAAAATAGCATATCAAGCCTTAATCCCACTAGATGGGGTTGACTCCCTGAATTCTAGCTTGCTAATCATCTATATTTATATTTCATATCTTTTGTTATAACTCATGTCATACTTTAAGAGTTTTCTAAGAAGTTTTTCTTCGTCTTACTCTACCTCTTTTGCTAAAGACTTCTTCCATTTCACCCGCTCTCCTCAAAGGAGTCTAAACAAAACACAATAGGCTGATTTCTCGAGTAAGAAAGAGGCTTACTCGATTGAATAGGAACCTTGTTTGATTTTATTGAACTTACGAATGGGATATATATACAAGATTTCTTCTACAACATCTCCTAAAAAACAGGAAAAAATTGAATATCTTTAAAAGATAAAAGAGTTTATCAACTGAAGCTGGATTTATCACTTGTAATCAACCTCCTCCTTTTTCTTAAGAACCTTATCTCTTTATCAATTTAATCTTAGTAATCTTTTTTTGATCTCCAACCACCTTATCACTTAGGCTCATTCATAAGAGAAATATTCAGAATTTTGATTTCCAGCTCTTATCAACTTTTCTCGATATTCCAATAGAGTCTCTATTGTTCTTCATTTCACATGACCAAACCATTCTAATTGTATATCACACATCTTATCTTTTATAAGAGTCCCTCCGACCTTCTTGTGAGTGATGTCATTTTTAGTTCTACCTTTCTTGTATGACTACATATTTATCTTAACATCCTCATCCCTACTACACTCATATTTTGCGCATATTGGTGCTTTACTACCCTACTTCCATGCCATACAATAAAGCTAGTCTTATAGCCATCCTATAAAATTTTTTCTTTTTAGCTTTAATGGAATTTTTCTATCACCTAAAAGGCCAGATGCACTTTTCCTTTTAACTATCATGCTTTAATTCTATAAGTAACATCCTCAACATGCCCTCATGTTTATCCATTGCTAAGTTAGCAAACGTACTGATTCCAAAGTTGGTTTTCGAGTACATTATATTTTTCAGAAATTTAGTTGCTTAGTATTGGTGGTATATAATTTAAATTTGAACTCTTGGAGATTTTAGAATTGTTTGAAATCTCAATTCAGTACTGAATTTCAAACTTTGGGAACGTTTTGGATTAATACTTGTTTGGTTTGTTTATACTTCTGACTAGCTAAATTAGACATAACGGCTGGAACCACATTTTATCTGTTTGTAATGGAGATTTGTTTAATTTCCAACTGCACCAAGTGATACTTTAGAGCTTCTCTGAGCATATGCTTCTTGTTGCCTAAATGCAACGGATGAATTTATGGACTTTTGCTTGCACCAGTGCACCGAGCTCTACATCTCATTAGATCACCATCTTGTAGGTTCAATTTGATTTTCGTCAATCTTACTGCAAGTTGATATTTGATTCAATGTAATGTGATATATTATCTGCAGGAGACTTCATCCAGCAATGTATTTGCTGGCCCTTGCATATAGAACTCTAGATCTTGAAGATGCAAAAAGAAGGAATAGAACAGTCCTCGGTATTGTTCAAGGAAAATTCTCTGGAATAATCAGTTGGTGCAAGAAGCTTATATAAGTCGGATTAGATATGACCATATGGGTTTCTGGCATGGCAAGCACTTGAACTCCTCCTGATGCCTACATTTTTTTTCTGGTGATTCATTCTATTATTGATGGTCTGTGCACATAGACAAATGACTTTGGCCTTCCAAATCCATTAAACTGGATTTGCTTCTGGAGTACACTCGAGACAGTTGCAATGTATATTGTTCCTCCAACACATGAAGATTGTTGCTGGGGAAGATGGAGGAAACTATAAGCTTTAAAACACTCTTATTTACGAAGCTTACTGTACAAAATATTTATAGAAAGTTACTGGTCTTGGACTTTGCGATTATTGAGACACATTGAGGGACGTGGCTGAAATTTCAGAATGTGGGAAGGAGAGGATGCCTTGGAGAATCTTCAAAGAGATACAAAAGGAAAGAGAGAACATTCTCCAGCAGGTCATTCAACTAATATAATCATCAGACGGTTTCCCATGTGGGTAAATTAGTTTTATTCAAATAATAATTCTTCCTAAGAATTTATCTTCATATTTGCTAGATTGAGATCTTCGGTGAATTTATCAGTTCATATTATATTCAATTCCTATCCAACTGTATATTAGGCAATTGTCAGTTAAGAAATATCCACCTGTGTTTTACTTACTTTCATTCCTTTGGCATTTGATTATCAATTTTCAATTATTCAAATCATCTTGATTGATTCCCTGAAATGAGAAATAATTATTGAACTTGCTTTTCCCTATCAAGTAGAAGTAAAAATCATACAGGTAACTTGAACATGAGCATGGTCTGTGCCTTTTCCTGTTCTTGTCTATTTAAGTAGGTCTTCCCATTTGCAGTACTGGCCACCTGCTAAGGCACGGTAAAACCTATCTCTGCAGTAGACTGGCCTTCCGTCAGCAGCCTCAGCAGCAGCTGCTGCTAGATCATCATCAGCCTTCACTTCCACTGGCAACCTTAGTAGTTCCTCTTTTCTACAGACATAACAAAGGCAAAATAAAAGTAAAATTGGCATATCTTAATTTCTATTTTATATGTTCGGAAATTTGATGTCTGTTTAAATACCTTAGATTAAATTTTGTGCTGATCTTTGAAGCTGATACATTGGATGAATTTGCTTTTGTGCCAAAACTGTTCTGAATGAAGTCCTCTACTGGGGTAGCAAAGATAAACAACAAGACTGCACTAACTAGTAACACCCCTGTTCCAACTAGTGTTTGTTTCAGCAATTTCACAACTGGTTTGACCTGGAGGCATAAAAGAGTCATGACCCATGGACAATTTGCCTTGTTATGTAACATCTTTTGAGAGATATAGCATCAGTCCATTGGTCTGCAATATTATAAATTGGATAAATCTTGTTCATTTATTTCTACCTTATATGAGCCCAACAATCTGTCACGAGCCAGGATCTACAAGAAAAAGAAAGACACTGTAAGTCATAGATCAATATTCCAAACACATAGATTGTCCTTGTGCATATGCTAATTTTCGTCCTCCATACTATACTCATCTTCTATTTTGTTATCTACTTCTCCCCATTCAATTGGTGACAAAATTTTAACTAAGCCAGACTAGAAGTTACAACATTTGGCTACAAAATTCACTTATGGATGCTGAGATCATTTGTGTTAGATTTGTAAAGCAATGCAGAGTTGGCAAAATTCCTTCTTATTCAATAGGAGGTGACCAAGGGAAAACTCTGATTTTGATGTTTCCCTGAACCCACTGGGTTTCCCTAGGACTGTTGCCCAGCTCTTGTATTGTTGGAAAGAGACCAGAGTTAGCTAGCAGAGGGGAAAGGCATGGAAACTGGCTCCATTGTGTTTGATCTGGATAAAATCGGGAAGACTGCATTATAGACTTTTTGATCTTGTTATGGGGTTCAGGAAACCTTTACTAAGCTAAAATCTCTCTCATCTTTCTTGTGGGTGAATGGTGGAAGGTTATTAAACTGAATATTGAACTCTTCCTTTGATTTTATAAAGAATGTTAGGGCTAGAATGGTTTACACAAACCTCCAATTAATTTCTTCTCTCTGCAACTTGTAAATCTCAGTTCAAAATTGGTGGCTTAAGGCAATATGTTCCCTGCTTTGGTGCATGAGTTGGCTTGTAATCAGAGTTCAGACCAAGAAATAACATAACTCTGCCAGTGGAGGTAATGCAAAACTATATGGTTCTTTAATTTCTATGCATTGGCATACTAGCATTTAATTGTTTCGCCAATTAAGTGACTCTTCCATAAATCAAATTAATTGCGTTGTATGGCACTGTTGCTTTCTCTTTTTTCATTTTCCATCTCTCTTTAATATTTGTTCTGCTATATGTCTGTAAAAATTGAAAACATTTATTCCTTCTAGAATGTGTCTATACTTCCTGCTTAAAACATGCATATCAATAGACAAGATGGATCAGGCCTGGTTTTTAGTGTCAGTCTGGATGTAGAACCATTAGCTGCTTTGCTTTCAACTTCTGCTTAATGTTTAATATTCTGCTAATCATTCTCAGGAGCAAGCAATAATGTCTATAATTGCACTGTCTTTACTAGCCTTTGTAGGGAAATTTCCTGGATAAAACCAATTCAGAAAGAGAGAGTGAGTGACACAGGGATTGGATGTCTATAGGAGTGTTAAGCTTTAGATTAAAGCTGTTAATAAAGAAACTCCTGATTAATTGATGTCCAAAATTATTAGTGTTATAGGTCATCCCAAGAAGGATCCTGTAGATAAGTTTTTAACAAACTAGACTCAAAAGGGGAGGGCCCTGCATAGAAGTTTTTGAACAAACTGGAACAGTAACAACCAACCTCGTGTGAAGGTGATGTGTGGCTAGTTTCTTCAAGTTACATTTCCTAGGTTAGTATTTACACTGCAGATCTCATTCTTGTACCTGTACATACCCAAGTTTAACAAACACAGACCTAGGTCCTAAATCAGAGTGTAAATCAATATAAAATAGAAGGGGTTCTAACCTCAGGTGGCTTTACCCACATTTGTCCATCATACCACCCCGTCTCCTCATATGGAATGACAGCTGATAGAAGTCTGTCACCAACATAACTCCATCCCTGCAAGATGTTCAATTCAGATATGTATACATATTTATATGTTTTACCAAGACAACCATGAACCTAAAGGTATTTGAGGTTCTACTGACTAAACATTTGCTTGGCTACTGATGGAAAAAACAACTCAGATAGTAATATTATTTTATTCAAATCTGTATTTGTCTTCTAATTGCAATATGATTGCAACTTTTGTGGTACACTTTTTAGTTTTTCATTGTGAGGTTGGTTGATGCAAATTTTGCTTAGGGTTTGGTCAAAAACCTTAGCTCAAGGAGTTTTGTTCCTGGCATCTTGTCCATATATGAATATTATGCCTTTGCTTGGGCAATATTTTATCATCTATGTTTACCCAAGAAACCCCTTTTAAGAAGACTATGGAAGAGTGCGTTTTCAACCTCTTGGAAATCTCAACTTTTATAGCATGAATTAGAAAGTTGAAATTGGTGCATCTTCTTAAATGATATCCCATCTTCTTATATAAATACCTAAACATGGAAGAATGTCATCCCCCCATACATCATATATGTTAACTGGTAGAGGAATAATTGTTGATGATGGAAATTATATACCAGATACTTTTTAACGAGCTGAGACGGAAAGAGAAAAGAAAAGGTATAACAGTTCAAAACTACTATGCACATGATGGCTGGTGCAACTTTTTTCTCCCGGAAAAGTTCTCTTTGGTCGTCCATGCACAAAGGGATCTCACTCTAGGAGACTGGAAAGCTTTACAATGGAGGAGAACATACCAGATAAATTCTCAGGACAATTAGTGACACAAGAAAAAGGGTCCCTGTTCCAGCTGCTAGCACAAAGCGTAGAGGTTCCTGCAGTATTGTCAATAGGTAAGTCAATAAAGTTGTATAGCATGTGAAGGTGTTTGATTTATGTTTAGTAGTTTAAGATGACATATTCGTGCTTCAATATCTTTAAGCTTGATGATCTAATTTCATTGCTTGAAGGAGCAATCCCTATTGATTCTAATTGCTGCTCCCGGTATTATTCTGGTGCGCTGTCTTTGAAGTATGGAACTTTATTTGATTTCAATGGTTCGGCTGGTTTTATAATCAACCCGCCCTCTCCATTTAACAAGACAACAGTTATGCCGTGTGATTCTTCAAATAATTAAGGACGAGGCAGCTCGTGGCTGTGAGCCTTTGTTCAATCTGGATAATATTTATTTAATTTGAAGTTAAGGAAACCACTTATTTGGAAAAAAAGAAAAAGAAAAAGTAAGGGCTAAATTGTGTACAAATAAGGTCTCCCTTGACCCTCATACGGTGAGAGACGTTGTTCACTAGGATGCTCTTGTACTTTTATGTTTCTACTTGTTATTTGTATGTGGAGATGATGTTTTGTTGCCGTCTTACCTTTGAAGGATTGAAGCTTGCAGCTGCAATAGGAACTCCAAGAGTTGTAAAAGTCACTAACCAAAGACCTCCAAGACGTAGGAAAAAGGATCGTGGACTCAGTTCGCCCCACGAATATAAAATGGCATCCTTCAAGGATGAGTACTCATTCACCTAAAACAGAACGCGATTACTTCACTTAATTTTCATTCAGTGATGGCGAGACTGCATAAACAAATCCTACTTAGTACGAACTAGTGAAGCAAAAACCAGTTATTTTCATTATTGTTTTCCCCCTTTTATTTCTATCAGGTGGAAAGCACAAATGGGGAGAAGACGTCCATGCCGTGGAAAAGCAAAAGGAAGCCTATTCATGGGAGTAGCAGGTGGACATACCGGCCTTTGCTCAAAAGGGACCTCAAATTCCAGCCCGGGGTCCCAGCTAGGACCGGGTAACCCGCTTGTGCCACCATCCATCTCATCTTTTATGGCCTTTGAACTGATCCTGATCCTCAGAGGCACCCTATGTGCTCCACCATGGTAACGATGATTCACCAATGAAGCAAAGTTGCTTCCAATTTTCACTTGTCTTGGACCAGGCACTAAAGAGCAGTACACATTAAGCCTGAGCATTTATTTCCAGAATCAGAAGCCTAACGAAGAGAAGAGAGTTGGTGAGCAGCAGCGAAAGGGGGAACAAACAAGTAGAGGAGTGGAGAGGAGAAGAAGGTTGTGTTTTCCTCGAGTTAAAAGAAAGAATGCCTACTTTCTGGGGACCATAGATTATTTCTATGGAGGAAAACAGTGGGTAGGTTCTAAAAATCATTTGTTAGTTAGGGGCTTTGCCTTTGAGTGGCCTCTCAGGAACTGCCAGGTAATGGCGCATGTCCCCATTTGATTGGAGGTCATGAACTTAATGTGTGCGCGCGCGCGTCCAAGAGTTTCTAGACCGGGAACTCTTACTGATGATGAAAGCCAAGTAAGCAGGAGCTCCTTCCCATATTTTTTGTGGTTTAGAATGGAAAGCGTGAGTGAGTCTGCAGCGTGTCTTGTGCTTCCTTGCACGCTATACTCGCACGCATCCACGAGCTATATCAGCTCGCACACGAGTGATGGTGTTTGTTGGCATGCACTATTTTTTCATTATCAAGTACTACTCCGCTGTATAAAAGGGAAAATTCCTGCCGTATTATTGAAATTTAAAATAATTATAAAAAATGTTATTAATATTTAAAAAATATGAAAAATACTTCTGAAGTTTAGTGTTAGGTAATCACCATTAGACTTTAAAAAATGACTAAAATATTTTTATTTTTTAACTTATTTTCTTCTATACTTATTTTTCTTTCTCTCTTTTTTTAAATTCCTTATTTGTTTCTCTCTTTTTTAGGTGATGATGATGACTATACTTGTTTATTTTTTTTCTTTCTCTTTTTTCTATTTCTCTCTTTCACTTTCTATCTATAGCGGCAGAGACTAGTCACGAGAATTGTGGGGACATCTAGTCATAGTAGTAGTAATTGGAGTTGTTCACGATGGTAACAAGAGTAATGATAACATGTATCTTTTCTCTCTCTCTTTGATTTCTTTTTCTTTTTCTTTTCTTCATTTCTTCTTCTCTTTTTCAAACTTAAATTTTGATTTCTTATTCATCTCCAACCCAAATCTGAATTCGAGATTAAATGTTTTGTTCTCTCTTCTTGATTTCCTCTTTCTCTTTCTCTCTTTTCTTTAAACTTAAATATGGGTTCAAGATAAAGTATTTCACTCACTCTTTTCCTCTTCCTTTCTCTCTCTCTCTTATTTGAACCTAAATTGTTTGTCGCCAACGATAGAGCAAAAGTAGTTTTGGTGTGGGTCATTTATTACTTTTTTTATTTTTCAATTTGGAGAGTGATGAGAGAGAATGAAAAAGTAAATTGATCATTTTATTCTTTTATTTAATAGTAGGGGTGTTTTTGGCTATTTCTTAAATATTAAGAGATTTTTTATAATTTTGCCACAATCAAAGAAATGCTCTTTGCAATATACCCTATATACAACAAATGGAGTTTCATTCATTTTTTTTTTAATTTTTAAATAATATAACTTTTACAGGTTCAATTAGGACATAATGGTATACTTTATAGTCTTTCTTAAATAATTCACATATAAAAGGATATTTATTAGGTGGGACCTAATCAAGATTGAATACCAACAAGCACCATGTCAATGGAGGCCCTAGCACATGCAGTGGCACGCCAGCCTTTGCCATCTCGATCTTGGATGCATTTATTGACTGTAAATGTATCTTTTTGTTCATAGATCATGCTATGAAGTGATTCATTATCTATTTAGGTCTCACACTACTTGCTTTTTTGACATGTCTCCAACGCCTTAATTCTTGTCAGTATAACTTCCATCCGGTCAACAATGAGGTCATGTTCAAAATTTAATTTTTTTACATTGATAGGGCTATGATGGACCAATTCTTAGGGAGAGATTTGTGAGAAAGAACAGTGGCCCTTAGATTTGACTATGCAAGATTCTTGCCAATTAATAATAAGTTCTTTCTAAGTCATCGAAGAAGAGATGAAGTCCCAATCTCCTCTTTCTTTTCTGCAATGAGATTCTCCTTAGAACTAAGGGTGGATCTAGACATTAACGTTGGGGGAGGGGGGATTGGGGGTGTGGGTCCTACCTCCATTTCCATGGGGCCCATGGTCGTCCCTCACAAATTGCTGCGAGCAACCAAGAGCGAACAAATCAAGCATAAATAGGTAGAAAAATATGGCCGAAAACCATAAAAACTACAAGTAATATCTAGATTTAGTTGTCAATCAAGAGAATCACAAAAGAGAAAACTTACCAATTATACAGATTTGGGCTTGGATGAAGCAGATATAAGTGTTTGTCGTACTGTCATAGCGAACGAGAATGAGAAAGCTAGCAAGCAATAGTAAGAGTGATCGAGAGGTAGCGAGGGTAAGCGAGACGTCGAGGGCGAGCGAGAGAGGCAATAAATAAAAATGAGAGTGAGGGCGACGGAGTAAGGGCGAGCGAGCAAATGGTGATAGATGGAGTGAGCGAGAACGAGGGAAAGAGAAGGGTTTGAAAAAAGGCAAGAGGGAGAAGGGTTTGGCACTTTGCAGAAAGGCAACGAGGAAGGGAGAAGGGTTGCATGATTGAGATGAGTTGCAATAACATAGGGTGGGTTGAAGCATGGGTTGGGTTATTATTAAAAATTTATTTTTTTTATACTATAAATTTAAATTTGATTCTTGGCTCTCTTGCTTTTCAACAAATAAAAAGGAGATTAGGCTGTTCATGTTCGAATATTTAAAATAAAAGTTTGAATTTTGCTTGGCAAGTGGGTGAGTAATTTTGTTTATACATGTTGAGACTTAAGGAAAGGAAGAAAAGGAACAAATAAAAAGTGGCAAAATTATATTTTAATAATTTATGTTTAGGGATTCAATAATTCAATAATAAATTAGAGTTGAAAAATTAAAAAAAATATATTTTTTATAACTGGAACTTTTGTAAGACGAGAAAAAACAAGCACATATTATTATTATTTATATTTTAAAATAACAAAAATTGAAAATCATAGTCTATACTGTCGTCATGCATCCATTTTGAAAAAATAAAACAATGCGGTCAGTAGAATGGCAGTGGACTCCACCTGAGCTCTATATCAACAATTAAAGAAGGAATGGGATTATGGGATGGGAGGTCAAACAGTGGACGCCACCTCACGGGACCAAAGGTATTTAGCGTGGACTTCACCCTTACACGCACGATACGTGAACGTGACCCGTCCAATGATCCAAGTGCCGTGCCGTGCCGTGCCGTCCCGCACAACTAGAACTGGAACTGCGGTCGCCCTTCCCGTGCGTTCAGTGGTTGGCTATGCCACGATTTTTATTTACTTAGGCCATCTCCAAAGCGGAAGAAATATCCTCCCTAAATCAAAATTTGAGGAGCATTTCAGAAATTTTTTGCTCCAACGCAGCTCCCTATCTGTCAACTCACTCCTCAAATTTTTGAGGAGCTTGAAATCCCTCCCTACTGTTGAAGAGCCATATTTTGCTCCCTACATTTCTCAACGGCTATATTTTGTTTATCAAATTTGAAGCTCAGAGATCTGTGTTTAAATATCAGATTTGAAGAAGATTGAATATCAGAGTTCAATATCAGATTTGTAGCGGCCGAGAAAGCCACCAACAGCGGTGGCAGTGAGGAGCGACGCAGGAAAGAAAAAGAAGCAGCGGCAATTCATAGAGAAGAAAGAGCAGCTGGAAGAGTGAGGAGAAGAAGGAGCAGCAGCTGTAGCGAGCAGAGAAGACAAAGCAGCTTTTTCTTCCTCCTGGGTCATCTTCAACGCATAGCAGGTGAGTTTGTATTATTTTAATATTTAGTAGCTATTTACAAATTTTATTCTTTCTGGGCATGTCCAACGCACACTGCAGCAAGTGAGTTTGTATCATTTTAATTATTTTTTAGTTATTTAATAAAAATTCTATTCTTTCTGGGCATGTCCAACGCACACTGGCACCAAGTTATGAAATTATATTCATTGTTTTGTTTTGTTTTATTTATTTATTTTTTAATATTAAGAAATTCTTTATTAGTTAAGATTTTGTTTGATTATTAATTATTTTTTGACATGCTTGATTTTGAGTTAAGATGTGTTTGGTTGACTAGAAAAATGCTTATATTTTGTGTGTATGTATTTTATTATTTTAGGTGTATTTAATTATTTATTTTGTGTGTATTTGATTATTTAATTTTTGTGTATTTAATTATTGATTATGTATACGTGTATTGCATTATTTTAATGTATTATTTTAAAAATAATCCTAAAAATGGATGTCAAAATTACTCATTTAAATTATTTAATGTGATATTTAAAATATTAATTTATTATATCATAAGGAGGGTATTTATTTTTGTAATCTTTTATACAGTTTGACCAAATAACTTTTGCTCGTCATGGAGAGAGATAATGAACCATACTACACAAATTTATTAAACGACGACTTGCATATTTACGACGAGTATGCGAATGTCGCTACCACTCCATCCCAACCTAATGCATCCGAACTCAACACCCAAAGAAAATCGCGAACAAAAAATTTCTCAACACAAGAGGATTTAATGCTCGTGTCAGCATGGCTAAATATTAGTATGGATGCTACACACGGTAATGATCAAACAAAATAAAGGTATTGGGAAAGGATTCATGCTTATTTCAATTAGTATAAAGAATTTGAATCTGATCGAAATCCCAATTCACTGATGCATCGTTGGTCTACAATTCAACTTGCCGTGAGCAAATTCTCTGGATATTATAACCAAATAGATGGCAGAAATCAAAGTGGAACAACAGAACAAAATAAGGTAACCTTTGTCGTTATTTGATAGTTGATAATTATTAATATCATATTACTAGTCATTGGTTTATTGATATTATTTTTTAACTGTCTAGATTTCTGAAGCAGTAGAAATGTACAAGAGCTTACAAAAATCTTCTTTCACATTTTTACATTGCTGGCATGAGTTGCGACATGCACCCAAGTTCGCCTCGGGTTATTCGAAGAAGAAATCAAAAATTTCTGAACATGCAAGTCCTGCAACATCATCGCCATCTACTCCTGATTCATTGAACTTGTCTGATTTTGATATTCGAATCAATGAGTCTTCATTGGAACGACCAATGGGAAGAAATGCTTCAAAAGAACGCGGACAGAAAAAAAAATCTAAGGTAACAGAAGTTCCTACTGATTCAATTACAAAAATGTTGACGGAAATTACTGAAAAGTGAACACAGTCCAAAATGTTATTACTTGAACAATCAAATGAAATGTTAAAGCTAGAAAGAGAAAGATTGGAAATAGAAAAAAAAAAGGGAAGATCGAGAAACAAAAAAGGAAGAGCGAGAACAACTGCTTTATGAAGAAAGAATTATGGGCGTTAATACTAGTAATATGGATGAATTTCAAGCTGAATATTACAACGAGCTCAAACTCGAAATTCTTCAGAAGAGGCGACGTGCAAGATCATCAGATTTGTAAGAATGTAGCTGGAATTAACATATGTATCTTTTTCTTTTAGTAATATATGGAGTTGGGATTAAATGAACTCCATGAACATTAATTTAGTAATGTATCTTTTCCTTTTAGTAATGTAATGAGATGTTGTGTTTAGTATTGATGGCTATTTCTTATGAGTGTTATTTTAAAAGTGACTATTTTTTATTAATACAATAGAAATGAAGTACATTAATTTATTAAACGAAATACATTAATTTATTTAGCGAAGTACATTAATTTATTTCAAGTCGAATGTTTACCATATAATTCCCACAAATGCTCAACAAGATCATTTTGGAGTTGTACATGAGTCTGTTTGTCTCGAATTTGATGGTGAACTTGTATGAACTCCATAACTTCACTTGTGCGATTGCGAGACAAATCAATTGTTGGAGTAGCAGCAACTGCATCATAGTTGAAATCCACATCTTCATGAGTTGTATCACGTTCATCTTCAACTATCATATTGTGCAATATGATACAAGACGCCATTATATATTTGAGTGTTTCAACATCCCACATACGTCCCGGTCCACGTACTATTGCAAATCGTGATTGTAGGACTCTAAATGCTCGTTCGACGTCCTTTCTAGCAGACTCTTGTTGTGCAGCAAAATATTTCTTCTTATTCCCTTGAGGAGATGGAATGGTTTTAACAAAAGTACGCCATGAGGGATATATACCATCGGCAAGATAATATCCCATGGTATATTCATGTCCATTGATAGTATACGAAACTTCAGGACCGCGACCTTCTGCCAATTCAGAGAATACATGGGATCTATCTAGCACATTAATATCGTTTAATGATCCTGGTAATCCAAAAAAGGCATGCCATATCCACAGATCATAAGAAGCTATTGCTTCTAAAATAATCGTTGGTTCACGGGCATGACCTGTATACATTCCATGCCATGCAGTCGGACAATTTTTCCACTTCCAATGCATACAATCAATGCTACCCAACATACCTGGAAACCCACGCTGCTCAGCCACGCTCATCAACCTTGCGATGTCACTAGTATTTGGGCGCCTCAAATATTGCTCTCCAAATATTTCAACTACTGCTTTCGTGAACTTTTTCAAACTCTCTATTGCTGTGCTTTCGTCAATCCTAACATATTCATCCACAGCATCTGCAGGTGATCCATATGCAAGCATCCTTAATGCAGCTGTCATTTTTTGGAGTGATGATAATCCGGGAACTCCTACAGCATCAAATCTTTGAACAAAATATTGATCATGTGTTTCAATTGCTGCTTGAATTTGTATAAATAATGATCGATGTATACGAAACCTTCTGCGAAATAATTGTGATGGATATGTTGGTGAATCTGCAAAATAATCACGATAAAGCCTCTCATGACCTTCAGCTCTGTTGCGATTGATGACACGGTGGTTCAGCACGGATCCACCGTGATGTGAAAAAGAGTCGTGATCCATATGTTGAGCATATTGCTCTACTAAAACTGTAGCGATAGCCTCATCCTCTTCATCATCTTCAACTTCTTCATGGATCATTCGAATGAACATACGGATGTTGTTGGACATGATGGCTAAAACAAGATTATTGAAGATTGGTGATAACAGTTGGTGTTGTAGATTTGTGAATTGTAAATTTTTTGACCCAATGGATCATCTATTTATAAGGCATATGAATATGACCATTGTTGGAATATTTCAAAAGAATATAGCCGTTGGAATATGACCGTTGTTAGAATATTCTATTAGAATCTAGCCATTGGAATATGACCGTTATTAGAATCTTTCAATAGAATATAGCCGTTTAGAATATGACCGTTGTAATATTCCATTGGAATATAGCCGTTGGAATATAACCGTTGCTTAAAATATTAATTTTTAATTATAAAAATATTTTAATTATCCTTGTTAAATAATTATTTTTAAAAATATTAGTAAATTTATTTAAAAATATATTAAATATTATAAAAAATTTATTACCATCATATTTATTATTAAATTATTAAATAACTAATAAATTTTGTAGTAATAAAAATTATAAGTGAGGTAAAATCTATAGAATTAAATTTTTTTAATAAATAAGTAAGATAGGGAGTGGGATAGGGAGTGAGATAGGGAGTGTGGTTGGAGTACGCATAATTTTTTAGATAAAATCAAAATAGAGAGTGAATTATTTATAATATAATAGAGAATAAGAGGAGGAGTGTGGTTGGAGATGGTATGCGGTACGTTTTTACTTCTCAAACAAGTTGGATGGTCTCCTGTGAACTGCCTACTATTCTATTTGCCAACATACATATATATACCAAAGCATCAGCCTGCCAGAAAAACAACACTTTGTCCTGGCCTTAAATAGAAGCGTGGCCGGTAATTTGCATTCACACGCGAAGGGAATCCGATTTCCCGCCCCTGCCCCGTCAAACATCGATACAATTCCCAGGTCAATCACGAGGACTCTCTACTTCTAATACCAACGACTCTCTTTGAGTTCGAGAGAGATCAGTTACCGGTTGCAATTGATTGAGCAAATGAAAAGCAGAGGTAAATTAGGAATCGGAGGAGGAAGTGGTTGGTGGACCTCCCGATCAAGGCTAGGGTTACCTGCCATCTTCATCTTGTGCTCTTTCTTCTTCCTCGCTGGCTTCTTCGGGTCGGTTCTCTTCTATCAGGTGACTCTCTCTCTTCCTCTCTCTCCTGTACTCCCATTTAAATAAGTATGCGCATTGTAGTTGAAGTTTACGTTTGTTAATTTGTGATAACTGGATTGATCGTGAGAGCAGGACGTTGATTCTGGCGTACGGCCGATACCGAGGCGGCTGGACTTGGTAGATGAGGGAGTGGAATTTGATCCTCTCCCTCATGGCGAGACCGGAGAAGATTCCATAACTTCAGTTCCCTTTCAGGTGCTCCAGTTTGCTGTTTCTCTAATATTTTTTACGGCCATTTGATATCGTCCGACTCTCTTTTGCACTTCAATTAGGTTTCATATGTGGTCAATCGTTGTGGATCTATGATCTGCAGAAGTTTTTGAGTATTTATTGTGTTTTAAGATGTTGACTTAGAACTATTATGCGCGATCGTCATCTGGAGTGGTTTGCGAGCATTCATCAGTTCTTACAATCTTCTAATTTTAAGAGCCATCTGGAACTGTTATCAAGGCAAAATCTAAAGAAGCTACTACGAAGTCTGATATCCAGTAATTGCGAGCATTCATTTGAAATGTAAACATACACATTTTCTCCTCTTTTTTTTTTTTGGGTTCAATTTAGGTTTTCCTGAAAAAAGAAGAAAAAAATAAAATAGAAGAAAATAGAAGAAAAAGAAAAAAAAAAGTGATGCTAGGATTTGAGTTTTTACTGAAAACATTTTATTCTGTGTATCAACTTTTAATTTATTTTCATGAAACTAGCTACCATCATTTAATCTGAAAGTTTTTATGTAAGAATCTAGAAGTACCTTGGTCATAAACATGTTTTCGCTTTAACTTGATGTCAACTATGTGTAAAAATAGTTCTGCAGTAGAAATGGTTGCAAATTCAACCACAATCCGATAATTTGACAACTACCATTCTTACTGTGAAAGTAAATTGGCATGAAACTCCTAATTGCTTTCTTAGCACAGTCGGAGTTTCTTCCAGGGGATATGTCGTATACCAACCCATCACTGTTTTTCCAGAATCTTCTCTATCAATTTTTGTTCTCACTTGTGAATAGGAAAAGGGCATCCCTCTCTCCCTCTCTCCCTTCCCACTCTTCTATGAAGATTTAGAGTAAGAGAAGTTAATTACATTTAATATTCTTTTCTTTTATTTTGACTCCAAATCAAATCAACAATGTTGTTTTGGTTAAATTATATTTTCTTCTATTGGAAAATTAGATTTATTGGGATTCAACGAATGTTTAGAAAGAACATGTTTAGGTATATCAATCTCTATCAAATGATATTTTAATACTAATTCTGTGTCTTCAACCTTCTTTGTGTAGATTTTAAGCTGGTACCCCCGTGCATTGTATTTTCCAAATTTTGCAACTGTAGAACAGTGTCAAAGCATAATTCAGATGGCAAAGGCACAACTTGCACCATCAACCCTGGCTTTACGCAAGGGAGAAACAGTGGAGACCACTAAGGATGTTAGAACAAGGTGCTTACTGTTTATGTGCATAAACTTCTAGCCAGAAGTGTATAGGGAAGAACAAACATTTAGGGGCCATTTGGTAGAACATTCATTTTTTGTTTTCTGATTTTGGTCTTATTAGTTTGAAAATGAAAACGAGAAAATAACTTTTCTTGCTTGTAAAGTGAAAACAAGAAAGTGTGCTTTCACAATTTTGTTCTCATTTTCTTCCTCTCCTCTACCCCCTCCCCATCATTGCTGAGCCCTCCAGCAGTCATGGAGACACCAGCAAGTCCAATGGGAAAAGAAAAATAATACAAGAAAATTGAAGAGGAGACTGAGAACAAATGAAATTTGTTATCAATCAATATTTTAAGCTTTTATTTTCTTTAAATGAAAATGAAAACTGAACACAAAAATTGAAATTGAAAGCAGAAGACTGTTTTGTCAAACGCCCCTTAAAGATTTGTTCTTTTCCCGCCTTTTTTGCATTTGCTCGACAGATCTTAAGATAGATGTTTTGTTACTTGTGCTTGTTTTCAATAAGCTCTGGCACGTTCATAAGTGCATCTGAAGACAAAACTGGGATCTTGGGTCTGATTGAGGAGAAAATTGCGAAGGCCACCATGATTCCTAGGAGCCATGGGGAGGTAAGCAAGCATTAGTATTCATTCCTTCCTCCTGCATTTGATTTTGGATTTTGCATTTATTTCTTCTTGTGCAAATTAGATGATGCCTTATATGCTTTAGATGGTTAAAAAATTTGGATATTCCTATATGAGTTAATGGTTTCTGTCAGAAATTCATGAAGTCATGCAGATTTACCTGTTATGATCTCAAATAACAACACACAGCCCAAGCCAATCTTGCAAAAATACTTTCATGTAAATAATAGTAAAAAAAGATAAAAAGAAGAAATTTTTCCAACCTGGCCCATTTAATGTAATTTCAGATTTATGCTGCTTGAAACAACTGGATCTAGAGCTCTAAAAGGGGTAATGTTGTAAACTTCAATTTTTAGCCATTGTGACTTAATACATATAATTAAGTATGGTCTTTGGATTGTGTCTCACAGTGTACATTTTTGTGCTTCAAAATGTGTTGGACCATCTGGAAGTTGTGTGGCAATGCAATGACATCATGCGCATGTCAATTGATCAAGATTGAGCCATACTGACATGCTGAGATGTAAACTCCTCTTAAAACATAAATTTGGCATGTTGTGGTAGGAATAAGGTAGAAATATTCTTAACAATGGAACTTGGACCTTAAGAAATGAAATCAGAATGGATTTATTTCTTTATTATGGTTGCAAGAAAAGAACTGGTGCCTTTTGTGAGTGGGGGAAATAGGGGGCTTTCTGTTCCAATCTGAACCCCATACTTGTAACTGAGGGATCTGGATAGAGAGTGGAAGTAAAAGAGTCATGGTCCTGGCTTATGGCCTGAAACTCTGCTAGTGGGGTGACTTAACATGGATAGTGATAAGTGGCACTTGTTTGGCCTCTATATTACTGGATCATGAATGCCATGCACTTGTGAACTTAAAGCCAGGTTTGTCTCATCATTTCATGGCTTGTTGCATTGCATATAAGATTGCTAACCTTAAAGCCTTTCACCAAAACCATCCTACAGATAAACCATAATTGATGATAATATGACCTGGATTTTTTATTCTTTTGCAATTTATTTTTTATTCTTTCTTGTTGTAGAATTTGTTCACTTGGTGACTTGAACAAAGGATCGACTAAATTATCCTTAGATCCCAGAGGAATAATTTGCTCTTACTTGATTTTTTTTTTAAAGCAAAGCTATGTCAGGTTAAGGAAAATGATTAATATCTGGTATCCTTGTCACCAGAGGCAATTTTAGGATTGCCCTCACTTTATAGGATTTGATGATGCTGAAACTAAAAGTTTATTTTTTCTTTTTTTTGACTTGGAATTGTATTAACAAGAATTATCCACCCAGGCTCCCATTTCTTAGAGGGTTCCCCTGCCAAACTTCTTGTATGAAATAACTTTTTTATGAACAATTAATTACCTGTTTTCAAGGGCATTATTGAATTGCATTTCTGATACCAGGGCTGTCACCATTTTTCAGGCATTCAACATCCTACGCTATGAAATTGGACAGAAGTATGATTCCCATTATGATGCTTTCAATCCTGCAGAATATGGGCCACAGAAAAGTCAAAGGGTACATACTAACCAAGACATGAACATATGTTCAGTTTCTTTATTTACTTTACATCAGAATGCTTGATTTCATTATGCATATATTTTAGAATGTACTCCATTTAGGAGTAGATATTGATAACCAGCCATTGAGCTTGATTTCATGGCTTGGAAATTTTCTAAAGGAGGTAACAACTAACAACAATGAAGTTGAAAAAATCAGTTTCAATCAACTTGAATCATCCTTCAATTTTTCTCCCTGACGTGCTCCTTTATGTTATGCACTTAAACCTGTTTTTAGGAGAGATCACTCTTTAAACTGTCTCTCATTTCCATGACCTCATTTTTTTTCTCAGTTTTTAACTTTTTATGTTTTTACTTCTGTTTTTATTTTTTTAAGGAGCGTGATTTTCCCTATTTTGCTGAATGGTGGAATTGAAATTAAAGAATGTTTTCAAAATTCAACTGCTTTTACATGAGGATTCTTTTTTCTCCTTTTTGGGGAAAATGAATATCAGTATAATAAATATCTTGATAACATTGGTAGAAAATACGACTTGGCTTATATACTTCCT
Source organism: Diospyros kaki (assembly GCA_036245055.1). NCBI lineage: Eukaryota > Viridiplantae > Streptophyta > Magnoliopsida > Ericales > Ebenaceae > Diospyros > Diospyros kaki. The sequence continues at coordinate 5,651,541 of BSEG01000004.1, read as the reverse complement.
TTGATGAATCATATCAGAAATCTCTATATGTTCTAGCAAAAAAAACACAATTATTACAAAACTCTAGCAATCCTGTGTAAACTGTGTGATCTTTATCAAGAATTCCAATGTTTTTATTGGGTTTTCATGTGAAACAAATTGCAGTACATGAAAAATTTTCATTGTTTGTTGCTTCTATTATAGGGAACAGATAAGAGAGCACAGCATGGTTACTAGCATATTATGGTTTCTGTTATGTGTCTCTTTTCTTTCTATGGCCATTCTGTTATGTGTGTCGCTTTTCTTTCTATGGCCAGGCAACCAAATGCTTGTCTCTACCACTTTTGCATCCTTTCATGTCAACGTTCATTCAGTATGAAATCTTTCTGATTTCAGTATTTTGAATTAGTTGTCATGAAATTATAGACGCAGTTTTCACTTTCAATATTTACAAAAACACGTGCACTCCTCTAAATGGAGTTGATCATTTGATTACTTGAAAGTTGTCAAACTCTTATGCAGATTGCATCTTTGTTATTGTATTTATCTGATGTTGAAGAAGGAGGCGAAACCATGTTCCCATTTGAGGTAAGAGGAATGCCCTTAATTTTTCCTTTAAGGTGTTCACTGATCAACTTTTTCTTTCTAAAATTTCCATATGGAGATAGGCAGTCAATTTATGCTTTTTGATATGCAGAATGGATTGAACATGGATGCTAGCTATGATTATCAGAAGTGTATTGGCTTGAAAGTAAGGCCACGCAGAGGAGATGGACTTCTGTTTTACTCCTTGTTACCAAATGGTACAATTGATGCGGTGAGTGTGTTTCTTTTGGTAGCTATTGTACCCATTCAAACGTCAGTTTTTGAATAAACAGTGTTGTTGGGCTAATTATATCTGAATGTTTTTCTTTCAGTATCTAGGCAATATTTGTCCCTGGAATTGGAAAAAAAAAAAACTCACAAAAATGATTTAAGTAAATGAGATTGTTATTTTGAGGAAACTTGCATGTTCATGGTTTTGATGGCTCGTTTGAGAGTCATGGCTGGTAGGCTTTCCTAAAGATGGGATTGTAATTATTTTTGAGACCCAGAATGTTAGAGCAGAAAGTTGCTCCAACCTGGATCATTCATCCATATTTTGCAGGGCCAACAGTTGCCATCCAAATCAAATTGTTCTGTTGGTCCATCGAAGTCTAGGTTGATATTATGATGGAGACCATTGACATGAGCCTTTTTTTTTTCTTTCTTTACCTAAGTGGCAATGAATTTCAGTTTCATGAAATTGTTTGTTGGCTTCTAATTGCTGCCCTTCGCTTATGACAGACCTCAATTCATGGGAGCTGCCCTGTAATTTCCGGGGAGAAGTGGGTAGCGACGAAGTGGATTAGGGATCAAGAACGGGCTGATTAAATCTCTGTACATGCACGCTGAATTATTAGGCAATTTTGGCGGTTTCGGACCATACATTTTTCTCTTTTTCTTTTTTTTACATAATTGGATAGTGATGAATCACCTGCAACAGTGCAACTTTATGCCAAAATATAATTGTATATATGTCCATTGTGCTGGTAGATAGATTACTTAGCACATGAAGCATGAATATAGTTTATTTGGTATGTACAATTCAAATTCGAGCTCTGTTTTTAATTTATAGATGCAAGCCCAATCATATCCGATTTATCACAACAATGTACTTGCAAGTTCCATTTTAGATGGTTAGACTAGAACACATAAAAGCTGCCCCGTAGGCAGCGCGCAAGTGGACGGGGGCGCATTCCCATGGTTAGAATTTGGTTTGAGTTTGGGTTTGTTTAATAAAATAAATAAGATTAAAATGTTAATTTAGGCTGGTGAATAACCTTGTTCATAGCTTTTCTTTTCTCTTTTTGGCTTATTTATAAGTTCTATGGTGGCTTGTTTATAAGTTTATTTGCAGTATGTTTAGAAATAATGTGTCTTTTTTATAATTGAGATTTTTTTGTTATATATTTAAAATTTAAATATATATTGAAATACATTTAACTTTATATATTTTACATAAATAAGTTTAAAATCAAATTTTTAATAACCTTTAAATATAAATTTTGCGAAAAATTAATAAATGTTATATGAGGCTCGATTAGTTTAAATAAAGTAAGTTTAAACTCAAATCAATTTTTAATTAGATAAGTAAATTTTTATGAACTTATGCAACTTTGGCTGTCATTCTCATATTAGTATGAATTTTGTATGCTGTCAACTTTTTTTCATTTAATCATGTTGTTTCATTTATCAATTTTTAATATTGTCTGTCGAATTTATTAGTTCAACTCGATTCTTAATATTGGATTTTTATATAATTATCTATATGCTTGTCTAGTTCTGATTTATCTATTTTTTATTAACAATTTTATTGTTTTAAGACTATAATAATATTCACTATTTTTTATATTTTAATATAAAAATTTTCTACGGGCAAATAAAAATTCTAAATAAATAAAAAATTAATGCTTGCATGTTCCATAGGTAAATAGACTTTTTAAAATAAATTTTCACATTACAATAACATAATTTAATACTTTAATAGATATTTCTCTTTCCGCCTATTATAGGGATAAGGCTAAATAAATTGGTTAAGTTATTTTTAAATTTAAGTTAATTTTGTTATTTTATTTTAAAAAATATAAAATACCGAAATTTAATTTCAAATAGGAGGCCAAGTTAATAATTATGATAGAATTTTTTTAAAAAAATTTAATGACTTTAATTTTGTTAATAATGTTAATTTTATAATCACTTAAATTAAATTTTAAATCCAGATTCAAAAACTCTATAAAATTATAATTTATATTTTTTGAAAATATAATGACTAACTTTGACTTCAAATCTTAAAATAATATTTTATTTTACTCTTTTAAAAACACAATAATTAATTTAACTCTAAAACTTAATTATCATTTCCTATAAATAGAAGCTTGAGGCTTATTTTTCTCGTAGGTTGAATGCTCGGCTGCTTTCGTCCCTCCACAGAATCATTTGGGGGAGGGAATTAGGGCTTCCAGAAGCGGGAGAGAGAGAGAGAGAGGGAGAGGAGGAGAGGTTTAGATCCCTCAATTACCATGGGAGGCGGCAACGGTCAGAAATCGAAAATGGCTCGGGAGAAGAACGTGGAGAAGATGAAAGCTCCCAAGGGTATGCATACGAATGTTTAGGTTCTTGTTATAATTCTTTCAATGCAATTTCGATTTTTATATTTTTTAATCGAGCTTTCCTCGATCACGAATCTATGGGTCTTCCTCCAAATGAACATGTTATGTTGTGGCCCGATCTACACAGGAAGTCAGCTGGAATCCAATAAGAAAGCCATGAATATCCAGGTATTATTTCTACCTGCGCCTAAGTAGATATGGGTTAATCAGATTATTTTGGCTTCAATTATGACACGATATACAGATTCTAGAAGTGTCGATTTAGCTCGTGTTTGGTTTGAAAATGCTTAAGAGGGAGAGACTTCATGAATACGTGATTTATGAAATTTGGTAAAATTTGATGACATTGTTCTTTGTTTCTCTTGTAGCTGTTCTCACGTGGGTAAAAAGATTATGGTTGTGGTATACGTACTTGATCTCACTATACTTGTTCTTTGTTTTATCTAGAACACAACTGTTACCTTATACCATACTGGTTTTCATTTGTATCCTTTCTTGTTGTCACTTGTCCCTCACAAAATTCTCATTTTAGACGTGTTTATCGTTTGAATATATTACTTACACCTGCTTTGATGCTTTATAGTTTGTTATTGCTTAACAACCTTATCAAACTTATCTATTATTATGATAAGTTAAGCAAATGAACAACCTCTTGATGTTAAATTTATAGTATTCCAATTAAATACTATGCATTGCATAAACTTCCATTTTTCCTTCCTGGAGGATGCTCAAAATTTCCATTTTGCATATGGCGAGGTTGCTAAAACCTTTTTTTCATTTTTTTTTCCCCGTAATTTCATCAGTATGACCCATCTGAGTGGCTTGTGTGTTGGACTCTGGCACAAAGGATTCCTACCCTTCTCTGTTTCCAGCTTACCATTTGTTTTATGTGTGTTTTCCTTTTTTTGTTCTTCAATAAGTTTACTACTAGAGCAAGGGACATGCCATAATAATTTTTGCTATTTTGTTCAATTTGACTCTCATTTGAGCTAAGTCAATTGGAAATAGTCTTATTCTTTAGTGATGTACATGGTAATAATGCTGTAGTTTTCATGTTTGTCATATACTATAACTCCAGCATTGCCTGGCATTCTGTTTTTTTTTTCCAAATATGATGTTTCTACTATCTAGGGACTAAGGACTTCACGTTTTGCATATTGAAAATCTGTAATTTTGGTTGTTATCTATTTTAAGGCCTATGGAAGTTATTGATGCCGATATAAGTAATTATAAATCTGATTCAGTTATATTTTTTGTTGCTAGTAACTTGAAAGTTAGGTATTGATGTAGCAATGCGGACAACAAACATGGAAAGAAACATGCAGGTCCTCATCGTCGAATTGATTAATGCAGGGAAAAAAAGTGAAGAGCTATGGATCTTTCTTTCTTCAAACTGGTGACTTTTTTTCTGTTGGGAAATATTTGATAGCATATATAATGTTTAAGATTTTTAGGAATCTATTTTAAGGGTAGCTTCTGGAGATCTGCTAATTTACAACAGGATTTGGTGCATCTAATCATGAAAATCAAGGTTAATTGACTGTAGGAAATCTTCTGTATTGAGCTTAACTAAATAGAATATTTGTCTGAGCTATTAGGACTTTGCTACATGAATCTCATTTGCCATTCACATTGTAGGTTCTTATAATTACCAAGAATGGTAGTGGCGGGCTTGCTTCCAGTCTGCTAACGCATGTTCTTTTTTTAGCTGCTTCTATTATCCTGTATTTTCTTTCCCCGTTCTGCAGCCGTTTTTAGCTGTGAGAATTTGTGAGGTTTTGTAGGCTGCGTAGGTGGAATACCATATTTGATTTTGATCTCTTCATATTACTGTTACTATTCTTCCTTTAAGAATTGCATATTTCATTAATTATGGCTTTAATTAATGAGAAGGTTTGTTTGTATCATTAGTGTCTATCATGTGAGCTTCCATAGCAGGTGTGTATATATATATATGTGTGTGTGTGTAGGCGGGGGAGGACTATATCATATTGAACATCAGCCTTTTTTAAATTTTGAGTAAAAATAGAGGGTTATACAAATTGGTTCCTAGCAAAAATTGATGGTTTGTATGAACTAGTTCCTAGCGATGCTAACTTCATGTTGTGTCACATGCGTATCATTTGTTAATAAAACTATTTGGGGTTAGAGATCTCATGGATGGTAAAAATTTTATCCCCAAATATTTTACTAATTAAAAAGAGGAATAAAAGAAAAAGTAGATCTTCACTGTTCTAATTGGGAGAGAATTAGTTTACTTCTGATAAATTGTCTTTGTAACTCTTGATGGCTCCTCTTAGGTATTAACAGTCTGGCTGTTGCTTGAAGTGTGATTAGAAACTATGCTGTACAACTCATGATTAAGTTTTGCTGGATGCCAGTGCAAGGTTTGCATGCAGACATTCATGTGTACTACATCCGAGGTGAAATGCAAGGAGCATGCAGAAGCAAAGCACCCCAAGTCTGATCTCTATGCTTGTTTCCCCCATCTTAAGAAGTGAATGGAATTATGGGAAAAGAATACAGATGAAGTTGAACGTATCATCTTTGCTGAAGCGAATGAAAGCTCTTGATCTTAAATGATTCTCCAGGAACTCTTCTGAACTAAGTTAGAAACATGCTCTGTAATTTTTGTGCCCCTTTTTTGTGTAAGCATATGGGAGGACATGTTTGTTGCTTGGGACAGTTAATGTGGGTCATTTATGGGAAGCATGGCGTTTAAAGAGTTCCATTTAATCTGTTATTTTCTCACCCTTTTGCCAGGAGTTTTAACATATTCTGAGAATGCTGTGCTTAAAATTTTCGGTTAACTAACTAAGCATTAGGGTCTCTCTGAGAGTCAGACTGCAGAGTTCATAATAATTTCATTTGCCTCTGAAAAATTGAGGCTCTGCATATCAGCTGATTGTAAATACCAGGACTAGTAGTGAAAAAAATTGGTGAGTTAAAAGAATCAACAGTCTTACCCTTGCAAAGAAGCATATAAATTAATTAATTAATCTTCCAGATGTTTCAAACAACTTTGGGTTGGATCTGCTCAAAGTCAAAAACCTCAAACATGAGACGTCTTACATCTGGTTTCCCATACACAGCATACGAGAGACCATGAATGGCCTGTTGAACAGAAGTTGTAGCCGGATTCCTCATTCTTCGATTGTGTTCATACGCATCTTGCACCTGCTCACTGTAAACGATAAATCGGTGTAGATTTTTCTCCCTCAAGTACTTCCCGCAGAACTTGTTCATAACAAGGCGACGATGCTTCTCCTGCAACCATCTCCCAGGTGCATCCAGATGCTTCATGAGCAACCTCTCAGCCATCACAAGATCCTGTAGAGCGAAATGTAGTAGCAGTCACAGCGGGGCACCCATAAGAATGGTCTTACAAATCATGCTTTTATATATAATCAATCTCTTTCACTATTTCTTCTCCCAAATCATGCAAGTGAAATGTAGGAGCTGGATTCAACTTGAGTACCAATCAATCCCTTTAAGGTTATTCACGCAAGAAAAATGGTTACCTGGATCTTTTGGCCAACATATTCCAATCGCTCATAGCAGAAGCGAGGATGCTCAAATTTATGTTTTGACGGGTGCAAGAAACAAAGCTGCAATCAGAGGGTAAATTAGAGGACAGATAAGGTTGACCCCCAAGAGAGCATATAATTTGGTACACGGAGGAGATACAAGCACATGTACAGTCGAGGATTGGGCAAATTTGCAAGAGCAGAGTGAATATGCTACCTCCACTCATGCTTCAACAAACACGAATGCAATGTTTTGTTAGCATAGAATCACACACAGAGAAATCAAGAATAAGAGATCAGAAAAATATATTAACATGGTTTGGTAATTAACAAATTTATGTACATGATATTCTCACAACAATTTTTGGACGAACAAAACTAGAAATCCTCACAACTCTAGGTAACCTACTCAGTCTCTTACTCAGATGACACTAATTATCAAAGTCATGGCACCCTCCATCTGTGTTTTCTCCACTGAAATGCGTGTACCCATTTCTATGCAACTACCCAATAGGATTGGATCATCTATCTCTATCTTATCACTATTAGTAACAGGATTAGATTTACCAAGGGACTTCATTCCTATCATATTTGAATTTGAGTTATCTAACAAGCTTCGCAACAAAAAGAAAATATTGTACCAGCTTCCTGAATGTTCACACACTTTAGAGGAACGTATATATGACAAGCAGATATTCCAACACATACAGACCATGTAAACGTCTATGTTATTGTGTCAAGTTTAATGTCCTAATCAAGCAGCAGATTGTTCAAATGTTTTGCAGGAATTTGCCTGGATTTCTTAAGAGTGCACAATCAACGGAAAATGGCTTGAATCTTGTCTGGGTATTAATTACCGCAAGGAAAAGAGTTCATGACAATTGAATCTTCTTGTCGAGTGTCATGATCTTTATATTAAACTTTCTTTTCTCTAAACTTTTTGATGTTTCACGTAGGGGGTGAGTACAGTACATTTGAAATAGATTTAAACACAAATATACACTCCACTGTGACTCCATTTAGGCCTGGTGCATGAAGTTCAGTTAGAATCCCAATATCTGCTTACATTATCCAATAAAATCAAGTTAGTAAAAAAACAAGAAGAATATTATACCTGCAATCCAAGTCCAAGTTCTATGTTTCTGGCTTCGGTAATTTCAGGTATCCTATCTGTCATTGCTAAGGGATATCCCAATGGTTCCATAACTTGAGGTTTGCTATCATAATCCCATATGTTCCCTCGGAACCGATGCATTCCTGGTGGAACACATGCTCTGTAAAGCCTTGGGTGTGCAAATAAAGCATCTTCTGGGGGCTGTAAAATTTAGATAAAGAAGCATTTAGTAATTGATTTATCCATAGAATTGCATTGGTCTCGCATCATGAGATAGGCACTGCAAATAACCTTTGTGCCCTTTGAGATTCAAAAATTGTCTCAATTAGACTATCAATATATTTATTTTCAATGTCATAAATAAAAAATGGTTGTCTAAATTAGACTATCAATATATTTATTTCAATGTCATTAATAAAAAATGGTTGTCTAAATTAGACTATCAATATATTTATTCCAATGTCATTAATAAAAAATGCAGATAATTGAATCTGTAGGCCCAGACATCATTAGTATGCACCTAGAACTAAGCAGTACGGTAGGCAATAACAAAGTGTTTGATTGTATCCACAGAACCTAGAATATAGAATGTATTCTAATCAAGCCTCAGGACAAATGCAAACCTAAGTCTTGTCTACCAAGACGAGAAATCTATCATATATATACAGGTACAAATTTTCTCTCTAATACCGAATGCTGCCACAATTCACTCTTTGGATTATGCAATTATCTTATGTTGTCACTTTATTTTTAACTTTTTGTTTTTGAATTTTGAATTTTTTATGAGTAAAAATTCAATAAGATAAACGAACCACAATGAAAGGGGCAAGCACTATACAAAAGAGCCCATCGTTATGATCACAAGCCTTAGTACCACTAATTCAGGTGAGCTACATAGATTTGAACTCCGCAATCATCCCTATCCATTGCTACCCATCTATGCTTTGCAAAGATATAATTGCAAAAGTTCATTGAAAAATATAATCAAACACACGATTAATGACAAACACCATGTCAAGCTATCATTTCTTGATCCCTATTAATCTCAAGGTCAAGTTTGAGTTCCACAGAAAATTAATTTAGATTTTATAGATACATAAACTTGTGCCCACGCAGACATTCTTCATTTAATTACTTACTAAATATCAAGGTTTTTCTCAACTGCTATTTTATTATGTGAATATGAAAAGAATTTTCAAATGTGAAACTAAAATTTCTTAATCGCATTGTTCTTTTGCATGGATTTGTATTGTGATTTTTAGAAGTCAATTGACACTATGAATGCGTGCCATTGACCCTAACTTGGTTAGAATAAGGTCCAAGTGTTGATGATGATGATGATCTAGCAAAGAATAGGTAAAGCTAACCATGGGTTAAAATATGTTTAACTTGTGCATCTTAATTGGATTTTAGAATACTTCGACTTACAATTAATTACATGGGCTTGGTCTTTATAATATCCGTCTACCTTCTCTAGTTTTGTTTAAATGATATGGTAGCCATGCTTAGATGTGCATGTTTTTTCTAATTTGATTAAATGGTATTCCTTCTTTTGCAAATTAGATTTTCTTTTCACATGCATCTCATGGTTTGCTACTAATGATGCTAAAGAACAAACAAGGCTTTGCTTGCCTTATATGCAGCAACATCTTGCCAGTTAAGCTTTTTCCCTTCAAATTCCACAGAGATGTGGTCTATATCTTCAAGCTGTCTCCTTTCTTTTGGTTGGCAGTCTTCAGCTTCTGGGTCCATTCCAAATACTTCAAAAAGAACACGATACACTTCTGGCATACCAAAACACAAATATATTGCGCCAAACAAAGCCCAGAAAACAGATCTGCCCATAAGAATATAAACACAGTATTGTAATGATATGTTAAAATTAAATGGCCAGCAAACAACTTGAAAATATATAAGTATATATACTTTCATTTATTAGTACCAATTCTTCTTGAGAACTTTAGATAAAATAATGCTCAAGACATTATGATGTATAAAGCAATTAGAATGCAGACAGAAATAAAAGATAATAAATCAACTGACTGTTACTTAGAATGAAAGAATTTATAATGGTCGTCTTTTTCATGAGATGCTTCCTGCTAGAAGTGACTCAATCCCATGATTCCCACATGTTTTTTGAATCTTCAACTTTTAGTTCATTTGGCTTACAAATCAGAGAACTACTAAACTGAACCGACAACATACTACAGAACCATGTGACCTCAAGCAAATAACATCAAAATCATACCATCCACAATTATGGGAGCAAAAATGATGTTCAAAAGGCTGTCTTATATCCCTCTTGAGTTTCTCACCATGGAATGTTGATCTGCTGTTGTAAAATGATTACTCTAAAAGGTAGATGAACCTATATTGTACCAAAATAAGGCCCTCTACCCTTACACATATTGAAGGGTGTTGGTTAATGAGTTGTTTTAGCAATCATTATAAGAGGAGTGTAGGGAACCATACTACCCACTAAATTTATTACAAGGCAGTAAGTTCAGGACTTCTCTAGTGAAAGGCAACTCCTATTGTGTGCAAATTATAAAATCTAAGCAAATGTATTGTTGATGAGGTCTAGAAAGTTGACTGACTCAATATTACCGAGTTGCAAATGCATCTTGATTTGATTCTAGGGACTACTGCAACTCCAGGCTGAAGAGAGATTCCCCGCATATTGTTTGTAAGTTAAATATAAAAATTTTCATACAATCATGTGGTGTTTGGAGCTAAATGGAGAAAGTGGATCCACAGTAATATTTCTCGGTGAGAGCCCCAGTGTTGGTTGGTGATCTTACCTATAAGTGAGTCCTGTAAGGGAGATAATGGATTAGCAGGCTTTGCCAGGGCCCTAGATTGCAGGGGGTTCTCTTCCTTCTAGGCTCTGCATCTTAGGTCATTTTTTGAAACTAAGCAGTGCGGTATGCTGTCAGTCTTTCAGGAGGAGGTTAGCAATGTGAAAGAGGCAACACTTATCTCATCTCGCAGAGCTGCTCAGAGATATTTGGCATTTGACATTCTTTTTATTTGGAGTGACCTATGTGATATTTTTTATGATGACTTGCAAGAGTTGCAATTTCCCTGGAACAAGACAGACAAGCACAGGATGTAGGTCCTATGTGTGATGTGGAGCATTTGGCAAGCTTTTGAAAGGGCTGACACTTGACTCTGTTGTGAAGGGCATTTCGTTCTTTCAGTTATATTCTTTTGTCAATTTTTTGGGAATTTATATCTGCAAGAACTTAGATGCTATTGGTATTCATTTCTTTTTTGTACAGGGTGTTGGGATTTGTCACCTTTTTGGGAATTTATATCGGCAGGTAATTAAATGGTATTCATATTCATTTTTTTTTTGTACAGGGTGTTGCTGCCAAGTGCAGTAAAGTTTTGTAGTGCATAAGGATTTGAAAGTTCCAAAGTTGTTTAGGACTTCAAAAAGGAATTAGAGGAAAACAATGCTAGAACTCTGGGCAGCAATTTTTCCTCTGGTTTTCAGTCTTTAACACAAAAACATGCAAAAAAAGGAACAGTTGCACACAAATGGTATTAGACTTTATGTTGGAGAATCAATGAAATCAGCCACCACAGATAAACATTTTCCGATCATCATGTGGATGGCTTGCTAAACTCCATTTGGTAAAAATGTGTCAGTCTTATGAGGTGACACATGACTTGTATGACTCCTACAATTATTGGCTCTTATTGCCCCAATTCCTGTGACAAAAAAAAGCCTCAAGCATCCTGAGATCAACTATCTCCAGACTCTCCGTTTGAACAAGCTCAAGTGATCTACTTTTGAGCCAAAATACCCCCATACAAAGCAGACAATCTCATTAGGTCTAGACTGAGGGCTTGAGCCCTCACTTCCTGATGAACAACACCATGCCCAACTAGACTCCCCTTAACGGGGAGAACATGTTACAGAGGACTCAACATTGTTACAATGCTATCTTCTATTACTATTTCAACATCCACAAAAAGAGAACTCAATATTAACAGCTGACAACCCTATCCTCAGCAAAAGCACTAGGGCACCTCTCTAGGTCGCCCACAATTTATAATTCTCTTGCTTGCAAAACTCCAAACTAATTATTCTAGACTTAACTACTACACATCAAACATACCACCCTTTGTCAACCTCCATAAAACAACTGCATGTTTTTGTTGATAACTACCGTGCATGCTATAGCTCAAGTACTGTCTATCCATCATGAAGCTTTTAGTTGAACATTAGAGTCACACACTTGTGTATAGATCATTATACCAGAATTAGAGCCAACAAGAAATAATTTTCAAGTGAATAGTTGGAATGAATACACAATAAAACAGACATCACAACTAGAGTGAGAGATTTCATGTATTTCAAAGAAAACTCCAAACTGCAAAGTAATAACAAGAAGCTCACTTCACAGGCGGTTCGCGCTCCTTCCTGATTAACTTATCCATGTCATCACAAGGGAAGACCAAATTCTGCAAGCTGGCGGCTTTAATCCACTTGGGAAGGTACCTCTTCCCAATCAACGCATAAACCCTCTCCCTCATTGGACCCGGCGACTCCCTCGGATACCTCTGCAAGAAAAACTCAGCAAGTGCCAGTTCAAGCACATATTGCCCCAAAAACCACAACCTCGAATGCCCCGACCTTATGTGCCTCGTCTTCGTCCTCTCACAATACGGATGCTGAAAAGCCAAGTACAACAATGTATCGAATTGCTTTGCCGGGTTATCATCCCCAAACCTATCCGACGGCTCCAAGGGGTACCCAAGAGCTTGCTTGGCTTCCAAAAGATACTCTTCCATCCAAGTCTTGTCGGCATTGTTAAGGCGCGAGGAGGGTAAGCAAGAGCTCAACAATGGGAAGGCTTTGAGCGATAATTGAGGGCTGTTCAGGAACCTTTCGGCTAACTTCTTGTCGTCAAGCGGGGGTCTTAGAATGAATGTTTTGGGGGGGATTTTCTTCTTCGGAGAGACGACCTTTTTGCGCTGAGCGAGCTCTCTGAGGAGTCTCTGGGGGCTGTTCTTGGGGAGTTCTTGGGGGTCTACAGCGACGGCCAAAATTCGAAAACTTGGGCAATTAGGGTTTCCGATTCCGGGGGTATTGAGACGGGTTTGGAGAGGGAAGGTTGAGAAGGAGGACGAGAAAGAGAGTTCAGGGGGGCCATGGTTGCTCGAGTGTGGTCGGGGGAGGGGCTTGAAAAGCGAAGAAAGCTCCATGAACACGGAAATAGGATGTGGGAAATGGGCTTGTGGAGTGGGAGCCGAGATCTGCTGTCTCAAAATGCTGTCCCAATGGCTGTCCCTCTAATCAGAAATTGCCACGTCACCAAATAATTAAACAAATCAAATTGGCTGCATCTTCAACTTAACGGCAGCAATTAACGCCATCAATTCACGCCATCTTCCAAAATCTGCTATGCCGATTTTCTCATGACTCTGTTCTCGATCCCCTTTCCGCCACACCCTACACTCTTATTGCGCCATGGCCTCCGTCCTCTCCGCCCGTCAATTGCACTCCCAGGCTCAGGATCTCATCCGATTCGTAGTCTCTTAAAAGGGGAAGGACTCCACTGCTTCCGTTTTCGCGTCGTTTCTCCAAGCCAGAGCCACCCACCAATCTAATTTCGAGTTCGATGCTCTCAGGAATGCTTACGTTGATTCTGGCTTTGTCTCTGATGTGATTCAGTGCTTCCAATTGGTCTGCAAGCATTAAATTGGCGTCACATTTCAGGCCTGTGGTTGTCTTCTTGACTTCTTGATGAAGTCGAATTCGCCTGCGGCAGCTTGGGCGTTCTACTCGGAGATTTTGGATTGTGGGTACCCTCTTTAAAGTGTGCAACTTTAACATTCTGATACACAGCTTATGCAAAGATGGTAAAATGAAAGAAGCCCAGTTGATTTTTGATCAAATTGGGAAGTGGGGTTTGAGGCCTAGCTGTTAGTTTCAATGCTTCGATAAATGGTTACTGTAAATTGGAAAATTTGGAGGAAGGGTTTAGGTGACAGAGGATTGGTGCCAAATGATGTTATTTTTACTAATTTAATTGATGGGAACTGTGGGCATGGAAAAGTTGGCTTTGTTGTGGAAATGTATCATGAGATGTTGAGGAAAGGTGTGAAACCTGATTTAATTATGTACAAACCCTTCTCAATGGCCTATGCAAGAATGGATAGTTGAGTGATGCAACCCGATGATGCTATATTTACCATAGCCATTGATGTGTTCTGTAAGAAAGGTGATATAAAAATGGGTTTCAAGTTCCTAAAGAAGATGTAGAGTGATGGACACATCCCTGATGTTGCAACCTATAATGTGCTTATGAACAGGCTATGCAAGCAAGGCCAGATAAAAAATGCTAATATGCACTTAGATGCAATGCTTAATCTCGGAATGGCTCCAGACGAAATTACATACAACATTTTACATATATAGATTAGGAGTAGACAAAAGAACCCACACTTGTGCATATATAGATTAGGAGCAGACAAAAGAACCTACACAAATGTAAGTATGTAACCAGCAAGATCATTTGCTAGTTACTCAAAAAATGATTATGTTTTTATACAATTAACAAACAATGGAAAATGAGTCCTTAATATATTACTTAATAACAAATATTTGTTTAAAAACTAGCAACCAGCAACTACAACCAGCAACAGTAACTACAACCAGCAACCTCAAGTCTTCTTCATCCTTCTGTGAATTTCTACACACCAAATCTTTGAAATGATGAAGTTGAATGATGTGGCTCAGCCTATAAAAATGCATAAACAATATGAATCCAAACCTTTAACATCCAAAGTAAATAAAAAACACTAAACATTTACAGTAAAGAGCAGCAAACCTGTTTTAATAATTCCAGAAAACTTGGCAAAGTAGTAAGATCTCCAATATCAACATGAGATTCAATCTGTGTAGATAACAAGATAATTACCTACTTTAACAAATAAATTTGTGTGAATAAAAATAAAACAATATTTTTGGGCAATGAAAATATACTTGACTAGTGTTAAGTGTTGGTGTGAGATCCAAGGAATTCTGTGAAACCTATAGCACAAAAAAATATATATTAAAACTATAAGAAATTTTTTAGAAAGATGTAGTATAATCTTAAGATTTAACAGAGTAACAATAACTTAATTAAAGGTACCTGTTGAGCTTGAACAACTTTTTTCTTTTTCTTACCCTTTTCCAGAGCACTTTTTGGCCTCATAGAGCTGCCACGAATTCTTTCCTTATGCTTAATTCCTGTTATTCTACCAACTCCATCAACAATATTATTCTCATTGTAGTTAGACACAGTGGTTGAAGTAGAAAACTGCATCTGTTGGGTGAATGTGCTTGCATTGATAGTTTCTAAGATCCTATTAAAACCATGAATAACAATATTATACGCTTCTTCGGTTTCTGACCCTCTTGTTGCTATTTGAGTTTGCAACCTACACAACTCTTTATAACGCCTTGCCATACTTGTCTTAGGATCCTCATTAGTTGCACTACTCTCGCAAGGAGCTCGTGCAATTGTTTCTGTCTTTGCATTTTTTGTCCATCTTCTTAGAATATATTGTTCAGGAATTTTTATAATATTTTTGGAAGACAAAACTTTAAGAATGTGTGAGCACAAAATACTAGCAAACTCAAATTTTTTGCAACTACACATAACTGCCCCATTAGTAGAGTGATATTTAACAGTGTGACAAGAACGTTTACCAAAAGGGCTTAGTTTGTACTCTATCACCGTCCCAATCTCAACAAAAGTGACCATGGTACAATCATAAGCCTTGCCTAATTCAATTTCAAATGCTTTGAACACTTGCGGGGTATATACATTTGCAGCATGTTTTAAAATTGCAATATTAAGTGGTAGCGAAATATTACTTTGAGTTGCTCTAAAATCAGCCTTCAACTCCTCATAACGTCGATGCTCAATCAACCTTTGGAAATGATGAAAAAATTTCAATAAATTATGTTTGTAGCTAACATAACCCTTTATAGAACTATTCATGCTTTCACTACGCTGAGTTGTCGTCATATCTGCACAAAACATGTCTCTACCATAGACCAAGGCCCACTTTTCCTTTAAACTAAACATTCGCTTCAACCAATCATTACTTTGAAGGTTATACTTCTCAAGCATCTCATGCCAAGCTTGCAAAAATTCTTTCTCTTCTTCATAATCATATATACACCGACTAAAATCTTTAGAAAATTCTCGAAATCGCTCAAAAACAACACTGAGATGCTTTGCAGCATTTTGATACAAGTGCCAAATACATAGACGATGAGATGTTTGTGGCCATTGGAAAGCTAATGCTTTTGCCATTGCTGCATCTTGATCAGTAAGAATTGTCATTGGCTTTTTTCCTGCCATTCCTCGAACAAAAGTGTCAAATAACCATATAAATGTTTCAGCTGTCTCATCATATAATAGTGCAGCCCCAAAAAGAATAGTTTGTTTATGATGGTTAACCCCTACAAACATAGCAAAAGGCCGACTTTCTTGATTTTTTCGATAAGTTGTGTCAAAGCAAACAACATCACCAAGAATAGTTTGTTTCAAACTCCATATCAATTTTTGGTATTGCTTCAGCAGGAATTTTAGAATGAATGGAAGTAATATATTCATCACCGTCAAATTTAGCTTGATTGTCTTCGTTCTCATCTATCTCTATTCTTGTGGTGTCAAAAAGTATATCATTCTCTCCATTGTCAAAATTCAACTTCCTACGAGATTGATGTTCTATAAAATTATTGGCCTCCATAACCTTCAAAAACCAATACAAAATAAAAATATTATTGATTTGGTCCTATTTTAGTTTCTATATCATAAATTAGTTGAGGCATGGCATAAAATCCAAAAATACAAGCATAAGCACAAAGAAAATTTTTTAAAAGAGAACAATTTTTGCTGCCATTTAAAATTGAAAATAAAGATTATTTGAAAATTTTCATACCTTATTCATACCTCAAACACTTGGTGTGCATTACTTCCCCATCTCTCATCTCCTCCTCAAAGCGCCCGAGCTATGCCCACAACTCCTTGAAAATGAGTTCCAATCTTTGGAACAACCATTCGGACGTTGTCGAGACGTCGCTGTTGCGGGCTCCGGTAGAGAATCCCAACCAGATCTGTGTTGACGACGGCGATGGTAGTGCTGGTCGTCTTCTTTTTTTGGTGTTGGTATGGCAGCAACCGTCCTTTGGGAAGAAGGCAAAGGCGACGGTCGACGTCGGTGATTGTGAAGCTTGGTGGAAGAAGACACAGCAAGAAGGTAGTCAGGTAAGGTACGTAAACGGCATGAAGAAAATCTGCAGAGCAGATTTTGGAAGATGGCGTGAATTGATGGCGTTAATTGCTGCCGTTATGTTGAAGATGCAGCCAATTTGATTTGTTTAATTATTTGGTGACGTGGCAATTTCTGATTGGAGGGACAGCCATTGGGACAGCATTTTGAGACAGCAGATCTCGGCTCGTGGAGTGGAAGTGGAATTAACTAGAAACGGGTTCAGTTGGGGTTTGATTGGCCATTAGAAGGGAGGTTTTTTGCAGGGTTTTGGTGCAGGGTAAGAAGAAGTGGAGATGAGGAAAGGCAACACGGCTGTGAAACAACAAGATGATTAAGATTGGATCTTCCCAAGGGAAAATATCCACTAGTCCCTGTCCCTCTCCCTCTCGAATGCTTAGTTTGGTTGACTTTTATTTTTATAATTTTTATGCTAAATAGTGTTTAAACTGGATATAATATTTTAGTTAGATAACATTTAAATTAATAATATATTTAAATAAATATAAAATTAAATTATCAATTAATAATTATGTATTTAGTTTTAAAAAAATAATAAACTATTATAACTTGATAAAAAGATAAAAATAAACATGTTGAATGACATAAAATTTTATTATTAAATATTAATAAATTATATATTGTTACGGGTATCTTCCGTCCTACTTTATAAGGGCTGGGCCCAACTCATTGGGCCGGTCCAACTGTCAAAGGAGTTGATAGGCTTCAAGTTGAGACCCTCAAAGCGAGCTCGCACATGGCCAAAACTCGGCCTGGTATAATATCATCTGGACAAGCTCCCAGCGACCTCGCTAGTTACCGGCTCAGCCAACCAGCTCGCGTAATGAAAAGGCTAAAGTCCTGATGCGTTAACAGGCCAGGGGCCGCCCCCAGCCATGTGGTCTAGGCCCATTTCCTCAGCCTATCTGGCCAGTCCATACTAGTCCCATCTTGGTCTTTTCATAACGACATCATTACCGTTGTGCCTGGATTTTCGCGCGTCCGCCCCAAATCCCATCTTCATTAATGACAGGTCCTCTCGCTGTTAATGACGAGTCTCGTCCACATTAATGAAGGTTCCATCGGTACCTTCCTGCTGCATGGACATCCTTTGCCGGCACTAGGTATTTTGTCCCATCTCCTAGGGCAGACATGCTACACATAAGGAAGAACATCCCTCGATATATATGAGCTAGCTCTTGTAAGAGGGGGTAAGACATATTCTTCCAATTAAGACATTTTCTCTCTTCTTTCTTTACCTGCTCACTTATTGACTTAAGTTTCGGAGTACCTTACAGGGACGGACCCGAGGCTCGAGAGATCAAAATTAGATATCTCATATACGTTTTTCGGATCCATTGCATGAGGCGGGCCAAAGAATCACAGTTGACCAATTCCGAACGTCGACATTTTAGCGCTAGAAAGAGGGCCCGCTTTGGTCAATACATTAATGCCGAAAACCAGAAACACGAGAGGTTCCGGAGCGACTATCAATCGACCAGTAAATCATCTCGGTCGCTTACCGGGAATCCCGCAAGTTGGGGGTGCCACGGCGTCCGCCTCCAGGCCCCCTCCGATTGAACCTACCTGTGGCATCCCCGAGGGGTGCTCCTACCCGTCCGTGGCTCCTGCCATCGATGCGGAAATGACGCAAATCTGGCAACAACGTCGAGAAACTTTGGAGAACACTGTCATACAGCTCGCTGATGCGGTCAAGACTCTAGCACAAGTACAAGCTCAGACAGCGCAAATGCAAGCAGCCGCTTCTCGGCCCTTAAATGAAAGGCCCCCTCTAGAAGAGAAAAACGAGGCCGAAATGCGCTCCCGACGAGCTGGCTCGATCCACTCCTCCAACCAGCGCTCCCGGGTGGGGGAAGAGCTGCCCCACCGCGATAAAGGGCCAAGGATGCACCTCACCGAGCAGAAGACCGGAGTAAGCCCAGTTCGGAGTGGCCACGAAGACCCCCGTGGAGAGAGTCGCCAGCCCGGAAACCGACGGTGGAGGGAACCCTTGGTAAAGATCAGCAGCAGCCATGCCGACCACCACCGTACTCTTGATCGCGAATACAGGATACGACCAACCCCACGAGATCGCTGCTACTCGGAACGGGACACTGCACCAGAAGAGCAACTCATTACCAGGCGATCGGCAAATCAAGACCCCATGGTGGGGGAATTGCTGCTAAGAATTCAACAACTGGAGGCCAGGCATGGGGCACACAACCTGAGGGGGAGCTGCGAGGAAAGAACCCCATTCTCCAGAGAAATCGAGATGGAGCCCCTACCTCGCAGATTTAAGGTCCCTAGCATTCCTCAGTACAATGGAGATAGTGACCCTTACGATCACCTAGACTCTTTCAACGTCCAGATAGACCTGCAAACGTCTAGTTCATTAGCCAAGTGCCGAGCCTTTCCCGCGACACTGGGAGACATACCCTGAGCATGGCTACGAAGGCTTCACCCCCGCAGCATTGGCAGTTGGGAAGAATGCCAGAACAAATTTGTGGATCAATATCAGTCGCTTCGAAGGCAGCTTGTCCCGACGTGCCACCTCGCTACCGTTTTCCAACGATCCAACGAGTCCTTTAAAGACTACATTGAGAGGTTCAAACGCGAGGTAAACAACGTGGAGAACCCTTCTGACGAAGGAATATTGACCGCGATCTTCGCCGGACTCCACAAAGATGGGAAGCTCTACGAGAGCATTTACAAGTCCCCGGTGAGAGACCTTGGCGAATTTTTTGAGCGAGCTGCGAAGGAGGTCCGGTGGGAAGAAGAGTCCGGTTTAAAAAAGCCCAGCGACCAGAGAAAGAGAGAGGGACACGCCAGCCAGAACAAAAAGAGGGGTGAAGAAGAATCTCGCAAGGAGGGGCAAGAGCGGGCTTCCGATGATCAGGCTGCTAAGAAGGCGAAATTTGCCCAGGGAGTCGAATGATCGACCCCTTAAGGTCGTTACGAAAATTACAGTGTCTTATCTGACTCCCGCGATAGAATCTTCGCCACAGAGCGCGACAAAGAAGATTTCGGGAAGCCTAATCCTCTGAGGACTCTCGACAAATACAGAACAAAGAGCAAGTTCTGCGCCTATCACAACGAGGTGGGACACACAACATCCGAATGCTGGGCGCTGAAAGACGCGATTGAAGAATTGATCAGGAGAGGTCGGCTACGTGAATATGTGGTGCGTCCCAGGGAGTAGCAATCCAAGCAGTCAGCCCAACAGAGTCCTCGCCGAGCCCCTAAGCCGGACCAAGTGCCCACGGTGAGAACTATCTTCACCATTCACAGAGGGCCTCATATCGCAGGGACCTCCAACAGGTCGCACGAACGGTACGTACGAGAAGCTGGCCACATTCTGCTCGTCAGGGATGGCGGTCAAAGGGAATCTTCCAAAAAGGCCAAAATCGCCTTGGCCGACGTTTCCTTCACCGAGGATGATTCCAGAGACGTGCACTGGCCGCACAACAACGCCCTCGTAGTCCGAGCTCGCATTGGTAACATGGAGGTACGGAGAATCATGCTAGACACTGGTAGCTCGGTGAACGTCATGTACATGGCATGCTTCGACCAGATGGGGCTAAAGATTGACCAGCTGATATCTTCTCCGGAACCGTTGTACGGGTTCACTGGCGACGCTGTAACACCAAAAAGGCGTATAAGGCTCCCATTAACGGTCGGAGAATCAGACGTCCAGGCCACCGTGATGGCAGATTTCCTCATCATCGATGACCGGCCCGCATACAACGTCGTCATGGGGAGGCCTGCCATGAACGACCTCAACCTCATTATCTCGACCAAGAGCCTGGTGGTTAAATTCTCAACACCAAAGGGGACCGGATGCATAAAGGGCGAGTAGCAATCAGCAAGACGCTGCTACGAAGAAGTACTAAAAATAGGGTTCAAAGCGAAAGGGGTAAATATAATCACCGGAGGAGAAGTTTCAACCCCCAGTGGCTGGGAAGTCAGCCACGATTTGGATCCACGCGATGTGGACTGCGATCGCACGGCTAGCCCAACCGACGAAGTGAAAAATGTAGAAATCAGTTATCATGGCACCAAAAGACAACTCTAGATCGATAAAGGCCTTTCCATTGGTATAAAGGCCCAGTTGACCGAATTCCTCAAGGCGAACCTGGATGTGTTCGCATGGAGTCACGAGGACATGGTGGGAATAGACCCGAGGATAATGCAGCACCGACTTAATGTCAACCCCAATTACAAAAAGGTGCGTCAGAAGAGGAGGTCGATGACGACTGAACGGTATGCGGCATTAAAGGAAGAGGTGGATAAGCTCATGACCAGCGGGCTTATCAGGGAGGCCCAATACCCGACCTGGGTGTCAAACCCGGTCCTAGTAAAGAAAAAGAGTGGGAAATGGAGGACTTGCATCGATTTTACGGACTTGAACAAAGCTTGTCCGAAAGATAGCTTTCTTCTACCAAGAATTGATCAGCTCGTTGACGCCACAGCTGGCCACCAGCTCCTGAGCTTCATGGATGCTTATTCAGAATACAACCAGATACCTCCTTTATGACAGATCGGGGGCTATACTGCTACAAGATGATGCCCTTCGGGCTAAAGAACGCGGGAGCCACATATCAACGGCTCGTCAATATGATGTTCGGAGATCTGATTGGAAAAATCATGGAGGTATATGTAGATGACATGCTAGTAAAGTCCAGACAGGCCAATAACCATATCAGCGACCTCGCAGAAGCGTTCCAAATTCTAAGGAAGTACCGGATGAAGTTAAATCCACTCAAATGCTCATTTAGCGTGGCTTCCGGGAAATTCCTGGGGTTCATAGTCAATGAGAGAGGGATCGAGGCCAATCCCAAGAAAATCCGAGCTTTGCTGGACATGCGGTCACCCATCAAGACTAAAGAAGTCCAAAGCCTTAATGGACAAATTGCAGCCCTTAGCCGGTTCATCTCCAAGTCATCCGACAAGTCCATCCCATTCTTTAACATCTTGAAGCAGGCGAGAAGCTTCGAATGGACAGAGGAGTGTGAAAGCGCTTTCCAGCAACTAAAAGAATACTTAGGATGGACTCCCCTTATGTCTAGACCAAAAGAAGGGGAGGAACTAATTCTCTATCTGGGAGTATCTGAATACGCAGTCAGCGCCGCACTTATATGAGAAGAAGACCGGGTGCAATACCCAGTCTATTACGTCAGCGACAGGCTCCTCAATGCCGAAACAAGGTATTCCCCTGTGGAGAAGCTCGCTTTCTCTCTGATTGTCGCGTCCAGAAAACTACGCCCTTATTTCCAAGCTCATCCAATCGGCGTATTAACCAAACATCCACTAAAGTAAATCCTGCAGAAACCCGACTCATCTGGCCGCTTGCTCAAATGGGCTATTGAACTCGCCCAATTCAGCATTGAATATAAGCCCATAACGGCCATAAAAGGGCAAGCGCTGGCTGATTTCGTCGCGGAATTCACGGGACCAATGGAAGAGCCCTCTCCTTCATTTTCTCCCATCTGGGAACTGTTTGTTGATGGTTCTTCCAACGAGCACGGGTCCGGGGCTGGCGTCCTCTTGATAAGCCCAGAAGGACATAAGATACCCTATGCACTAAGGTTCGGCTTCAAGGCCACCAACAATGAAGCAGAATATAAGGCACTTCTGGCTGGTCTGCGCTTAGCAAAAGAGGTCAAGGCAGATCGACTGAAAATTTTCAGTGATTCTCAGCTCGTGGTTCGCCAGGTACGAGGAGAATATCAGGCAAAGGGTCAGAAAATGTCAGCATACCTCCCCAAAGTCCGAGGGCTTCTTCACTCATTCGAAGAGTACGACATGTATCAAGTCCCGCGGGATCAAAACTCTCATGCTGATGTGCTAGCTCGTCTGACATCAGTTGGTGATGCAAACTTGTTGGAGGCTATCCCCATAGAATTCCTAGCAGCGCCAAGCACGGAGGACAAAAATGAGATTTTGATGATACAGCTAAGGCCAGGTTCATGGATGCAGCTGATCGTGAACTACTTACAAAACGAAAGGCTGCCGACTGATAAGCTGGAGGCAAGACGCACTTGAGCTCGCGCGGCCTGATACTGTATTTTTGATGATGTGCTGTACAAGCAAGGATTCTCGGCCCCATTACTCAGGTGTATTGACGAGCTTGACTGCCAAGTGGTCCTCACTGAAATTCACGCTGGACACTGTGGCAATCACGCTGGGGGAGTATCCTTAGCTCAGAAGGCATTTCGCCAGGGCTTTTACTGGCCCACTATGAAGCAAGATGCTACGGACCTGGTGAGAAGATGCGACGCGTGCCAAAAATTTGTCAAAGTACCACGAGTTCCCCCCCACCTACCTACAACAAATGAGTAGTCCTTGGCCATTTGCCATGTGGGGGATCGACCTGATTGGGCCACTCCCAACAGCTCGCGGTGGCTGTAAGCATGCTATTGTAGCCGTGGACTACTTCACCAAATGGGTAGAAGCGAAGGAGCTCGCACAAATATCCACTGCAAAGGAAGAAGGTTTCGTATGGAACCACATCATTTGCAGGTTTGAAGTCCCCCAGCAAATCATCACCGACAACAGAACGCAATTTACTAGCGAGCAGTTTATCCAATTTTATGAGTCACTAGAGATCAAGAAAAGCTTCACAGCCGTAGACCATCCATAAGCCAACGACTAGGTTGAAGCCGTCAACAAGATAATCAAGCAGATATTGAAAACGAGGTTGGAAGCCAGCAAAGAAGCCTGGGCAGACGAACTACAGACTGTGCTCTGGGCCTACTGAACTACTGCTTGTTCGACCACGGGAGAGACCCTTTTTTCTATGGTCTATGGATCTGAAGCAATGATCCCCATGGAAAACGAAGTAATAAGTCAGCGGAGAGCCACTTTCGACCCAGAGAACAACGAGCAGCTACTTGCCACACATCTTGACCTACTTGAAGAAGCGAGAGAGACAGCTCAATTAAGAATCGCAACTTACCAACAACGCGTGGCGAGATACTACAATCGGCGGGTCCGAGTCCGACAGTTCAGTACAGGAGACCTCGTGCTGCGCCTTGTCCTCCCCAGAGCCCGCAAAAGCAATGAAGGGACTTTAAGCCTAAATTGGGAGGGTCCTTACACGATAAAGGAAAACCTTGGCAACGAGGCATATCATCTGGCAGATCACGATGGGGCAATTCTTCCACGGGCATGGAACGCAAAGCATCTGAGACAATATTTCCGATAAGAAAGCACTCCTCCCTCTCCCGTGTATCTCTACTCACTAGATAAATGTTTCACTTTTATTAAGTGCCACTTTATATGAATATTTCGCTTCGTGTGAGGGCGATGAACCTTTCATACTTGAATCCTGTTTCACGACTACGCTTCGGTAGTAAGGAATAAGAAACAAAAGACTTTCAAGGTAAGAAGGCTATGGCCTGCGAGCTGGGGCCCATTCAACTTAGTTTTCATGCTATGGTTTGCGGCTTACCTGAGTAGTCATCTTAGTTTTTCCCCTAGATCGTGGTTGACAAATTTAAAATCATTCATCTTGACCCTAGTGACATGGTTTGATAATATGTCACCACGCATAAAGGCTATGGCCTGCGAGTTGGGGCCCATTCAACTTAGCTTTTATGCTATGGTTTGCGGCTTACTTGAGCAGTCATCTTAGTTTTTCTCCTAGATCGTGGTTGAAAATTTAAAATCATTCATCTTGACCCTAGTGGCATGGTTTGATAATAAGTCACCACGCAATAAGGCTATGGCCGGCGAGGTGGGGCCCATTCAACTTAGCTTTCATGCTATGGTCTGCGGTTTACCTGAACATCAATCTTAGCTTTTCCCCTAGACCCATTGGGTATACGGCTCAAACTAACGATGCCTTACCTAACATATTACCTAAAGTTGTTTGGCTTTAGGGTCCGTCATTATCGATCTAAGGGGGTTATTGCGTTGCTTGGATTCAAGCACATCCTTATGTTTGACTTTCAGTTTGCAGTAAAGAATAAAGAATAGAGAAACGAGAAATTCAAGCAATGAGGAAACTTTATTATTTTAGGAGCCCGAGTACGAGATTGAAGAAAAAGAGAAACGGAAATCTAAGGGCCTAGAGGGTTCGAGGTCAGGTATAATACCCGAGAAATTCTAAGGGACTCAAGGGTAATTTATCTTGGGATAAAAATAGAATTTAAGGATAAATTGAGGGTAAAACGGTAATTTATTACTGTAAAGATAACTGAATCGACTGCCGGGAGTACCTTGGAGCCGAGATGCCAAAGGAAAATGATGTGGCATTAATGAGCACCCCAAGATAGGATTTATGGAGCCGAAAGAAATCGGATCGGGAATGATTTTCGGTACAGCTAAAAAGGCAGCCGCCAATTGGGCTGCAATACCGAATTGTCATAGACAACTTTTCGGAAGTCAACGGAAGCTTGAGGGGGCTTCGATTTTTCATGAGGAACAACCCTTCAGAGGTTTCAGGAAGAAACGAATGGGTTTAGGGCCAAAACAAAGATTCGGGCCTAAATGCAGTTTTTAGAAATTGCTAGAGGGAGGCCGAAACAAGGTTGTTTTGGAATCTTCGAGGGACAAAATGATGTTTTGGGTCTTTAGGGGCTTAAATGCAATAAAAGAAAGTTGAGGGGTTTAGTGAAAAGGGCCAAAATGAGAAACCCGAAACTTGAAGGGCCAAAGTGCAATTAAGCCAAAGTTTGGCCAATGACCATCAAGTCTCCGGTCGTCGATTTCGGCTGATCCGACCGTAGGGATGGCACGAGGGCTTGTCGAGGAGCAATTTTTGTAAAGGGAGCAGGGGGAAACGACCACTCAAGTGGTCGGATTTTGAAGGAAAAGCCGACCAAAAATTGGTCGGATTTGTCGCGCACCTGCAACTCGAGATTGTGGTCGGCCAAGGCTCGGGTAAGGTCGATCTAGGGCCGGTCGTGGCTTCTAAGGCGGTGGGTCGAGTGTCCAAGGGGTTTTGGTTGCTCGAAATGGCCTATAAATAGGCAACCATGGAGGCCGAAAGTTTAGCATTTTGGAGCTTCAAATCGGCTGTTTTTTTGAACAAATTGGGCGTTCAAAGCATGGGGCTTTTGTTGCCCATGACTTGTAGCTTCATTCTGGAGAATTTGGGCCATTTTCATGGCGGTTGGAAGGCAATTCGAGGGCTCGCCGGAAAAGGAGGCGGACGGCCAAGCCGAAGCTTTGGCCGTCCGGTTGAGGGTCTTCCGGAGCTTCTTTCAAGCTCCAAGATAGGGCAAAAGGATCGACTGGAAGAGGGGAAGCTTCTGGTGGTGTCGGCCTGAATCGCCGGCGACCGGAGCGCCGGAGAAGACGACCGGCGCGTGCCGGTCACGCGCTGGTCTTCCACGCGCCTCACTCGCCCTAGTCACGTGTTGGCGCGTGGGGGCGCGTGTGAGGGTGAAAAATTCTGGAAAAATGCTTGAAAAATCAAGAAAAATATTTTATGGAGGTTTGTGCAAAAAGATTGGGATTTGGGGTTCCCGATGCCTCGGTTTTCGCACCAAAGTGCCTCGTTTTGCGTGAAAACGCAATATCCGGGTAAGTTCAGTATTTTTCCTTGAAAGTTCATAGCATATAATGAATTGATGTGAAGTTAGATTTGAGGAAATAGTCTCGGTATATTTATTGGGATTTTTAGAAGGAAAAATGAAGGAAAATGAAAGGAAATAGGAAATAAATAGAATATTGAGGATATTTAGTGATTAAATATTATTTTATGATTGAGGAGATCGAGATGGTGAGATTGGTGCAACTTTTGAGAGTTGGCACGAGAATCAAGGCGGGGCACGCATATCGAGGCGATGTGCGCTTTTCAAGATGTCTTTGTCTTTGGACAAAGGTGAGTGGTATTCTCACAAGAAGTTATATTCATGATATAATTGTTATATACGCATGCTATTTATGAATTGCAATATTCATTTGTCATATTGCATTGAAAGTCGTGATATTTCCATTGCACGATATTATTGTCATATTGAAATTGTGCATGGGGATGGGATGATACCCTCAGAGTGTAGCCGTAATTCCCCTAGGGCGTTGAGGGAATAACGTTAGGCCTATCCCGTAGACGTTCGGGATTTGCCTAGGATTCCTAGCCGGGTTGGGGATACCTGGGAAGTTACATTATGGGTATATGTTGTTCATGTATTTGCATCATGCATCATATATATATTTTTGGACCCTCACTAGAAGTTTCATCTTCTAATGGGTTATGCCCCTGGAACATTCAACGTTCCAGTTGAGACTTGCAGTTAGGGCAAGGAGCAGGTTGAGATATGACGGCACGAGATGGTGTGGCCGATGAATGCAGCAGGAGCTTTCAATAATTTAATTATTGTAAAATGTTGATGTATGTATTCGAGGTTTCATATGATTGCACCTAGGGTGTTAGATGTTATCTCGAGAGAAATGTATTTATGTAATTGAGGATATGATGGTAACATATGGTACGAATTCTTTATGATATATATAAGTTGAATTCAGGTATGTACCGTATCAGGTTTCGATTATTACTTCCGCATTGTTAATGATTTGTTGGGGTTTCCCTATGGAATACGGTATTTGATGTATAAGGTAAAGGGATTATGTATGTATGCGATGGACCCCAGCATAGTGGCACGCCCCTCGATGGGACGGGGTGTTACAGTTGGTATCAGAGCAGAAATGTTGAGGACATAGGAAATGTCTGAAACTTATGTGACTCTAGTATAGATGATATTAGAGCGAACCTAAGGAAAAGGTCGCGTGTGGCTAGATAAGTAAAGCCACCGTAAGATTTGGGTATTGACGGTTACTGGATAAGTGCGTTGTTGTGGAAGTACATGTCTAGGCTAGTTCTGGCTAAGGAAAGACTTGGTACTTAAGTGCGTCCATTGTGACCCACCACTCTTTCCTGGGAACTTACCTGGTGTACTCTTTACGACCGACACTATTTCAGTAGACGACTACTATTCCCGGTGAATAGTAGAATGCCTGATAGAAGCTAGTACTTGAAGAATGATCTAGCTATTGGAACAAGGATTCGATGATATGATTCGAAAGTAAGAATGACTCGGTAACCGTGCTTATGGACCCGAGAGATTTTGGAGACTAATAATTTAAGGACGTTAGTCAAAGTCATTGAAAGGAAAGATTGGATAACTGGTAGTTATCAAGGATGATCGGACCAGGAATGATTAGTCTGATGATGCATGACCTAGCTGATGAGTTAGGATAAAAAGGGTAAAGGATTTTCGAGGATCATTTAGTATCTCGGAAATAAGATATGGGATCCCACGGATTGGGACAAACGAAAGGCCGAGAACGGCCAAATGGTGACGCACGGGTGCGTCAACTGATGAGGCAAAAGTGGTGCAATCGATGAGACTCGCAAAGGCGGGATAAGGGAACACTAGCAGGGTGACAGGACTACTGGTCGGTGTTCGCAGTGACAGATCTGGATCTAGGGACCTAGCAGAAGGCTTATGACGAGCTTACGATCAACGTACCGGGGAAACTAGGTAGCTGTCTCGCGGTATGAGTCAAGGACTCAGGATCTAAGTTGCTTAGTGTACTGCCGAGGAGACGATCAGATGCTGAATATCTAGGGCAACACAGTAGGGTCTGTACCTTGTAGGGGAGATCTAAGTCCCAATGGGTGCGAGGTGTGCCACTAGCTATGATAGATCGAGGCCGAAAGCCTCAGGAATCTAAAAGAGATAGATTAAATATGGACTGTGTGTCTTATTTAAAGATTGCAAATGGATCATGAGATGGTCGTGTTGGGTGGCTCAAAGGAAAGCTACCTGACGTATGAAATGGAACGGAAATAAGATGCATGCTCGTGAGCCGTGTAGGCGCTACCTATGAGGTGAGGAAATCTCCAGGCCATGAAGAGGGCCTAGAATAAAGGTTCTTACAAAAGGAGTTAGACTCGGGGCAACGACGACGAATGATAGTTCTTAGAGGACTACGACGAGACCGTGCAGTTTTCACCCGGGACGTACCCGAGTGAGGGTCGACGTATGATGTAGGAGTAAGCCTACCATATGATGGGGGTGATAATGACAGCTGTGTGCTGGCTAACGGAAAGAGTAGTGCCTAGGAAGAACTAATTTAATGGTCGTGTGCCGATAGTCAACTGGATCTGAAGAACGAAAGGCGAGAGTCAGTTGATTCTCGGTATGAGATTTCAGGTAGTTGAGCATGACCGGTCCAAAGGTTTGACCGATGAATAGTGAAATGGTAGTCTCGACTCGAGGTAGAGTTCGGGTACTAAAAAGGAAATATGTGCTTAATGGGTCGTATCGACCGTAAAGAAATGATAAGGAAACCTAGTCAACAGAGGTTGTGACTACGGTTCAGTGTGCCAAACGAACCTGTTAAATCAGGTAAAATGGTCGGTAGTCAACCAGGCAAAGAGAGCTTAAGGGCACCATGATAAATGATGGATAGAAAGCCATGAAGGCAAAGGAAATCGAGTTCTTGGAAGATAAATGGAACAAGATAGTGTGATCTGATTCAGGAATTACGAGAATTGATCGGTTTGTGAATCTTGAGGAATTTCCCTGAAAAAAATGATTGAGGATCTAGAGGTTCGTAATTGGAACTTTAGAGTTTTGAAAGGAAGAAATCCAGTAAGGATGAGAGTATCGTAGGTGACATAAGTACCTGCCTGCTCTAGTTGGTAGTAAGGTTATGATTGTCGTCTTGAAAATTGTGCAAATCTTGGACGTGATGGAAATGATCAAATGATGGCAGATGTGCCAAGATGTTGGTCGCAGTAAGAGAAGCTGCAGACCCAAATTGATTGAGGATCCGAGATTTTCGATTTTGGAGATTGAAACTCTCGTATGGCTAGACAGTTAGTCTAGGTAGCCTTAGTGGCAGATTGAGAAATGTATCGCTGAGTGATGTCAGCAAGTTATGGGAATAAGGAGCCTGTCGAGATATGGTCCGGGCACTTGCGGTCAGTGAAAAGCCGTAAGAAATGGAAGATGATAAGATATATTCTCGGAAGATTTAACGGGATTATTTCTTAATAATGATTGCCAATGATAGCTTGAGGTTATAGGATGATTAGCCGTGTGTGGCTTGACTGAGGATATAAATTATCAGACTTTGAAAGAGGTGATAAAATAGAATTGATATCTTTTACCTTGAAATTGATGAAAGATGAAACAGCCGCTAGAGGCTGGGTTATAAATTATTAGTGAATGATCGAGGTTAAGATAAGGAAATAAGGAATTCTGAAATCGATGTTTTGATGATAAGGATATTGAGATGATAATCTCGGAATTGATGATTTGACCAATGTACCATTCGCATTGAAGTCGCGTTGGTAGTTGTGTCTATTAAGATATGATAGTATGCTCCTCGGATAAGGAGATGCACGAGGAACATTGAGGATAATGTTAAGGAACATCACGATTGATGTTATGATTGAGATTGGCTTGCTAGGTAGTAAGCAGATTATGAAAGAATTGATGAGAGCATGAGGCTCTATGTGGGTGAACGTGAAATTAAGGTTGATTGTCATGAGCACCATGAGGAATCGGAAGTTTCTGAAAGGTAATACGTCCTGATAGATTTCGGGAGATGAGCCAAAAGTTTCGAATAGATGATGGTTCGAGGAAAGGTTGAAAACCGAAGTGAATGTAACTCTAAATAGGATCGAGGATCCATAAGATTTGGAGATTTAGACTGGTATTGAAAAGTATCAGAAGTGACGGGAGTCGGGTCAATTACAACTCTCGGAGACGGGACAAGGAGGGTCTAGAATAACGATAGCACCATATGTGTGTGGCCTGTAACAGCGGATCTGAGCCCAAGGACCAAGGTATGAAGACTAGTAAAGAGCTTATGATCAACGTACCGGGGAAGCTAGTTAGCTGTCTCGCGGTATGAGTCAGGTGACTCAGGGTCTAAGTTGCTTAGCGTACTGCCAAGGAGACGGTCAGATTCCAAAGTTTAGGTACCACCGTGACTGTTATGGTTTGACTAGAATCCAAGTTCCAATGGACCGGAGCTCTGTGATAAGATCCCTACCTGTCTATGAAATGATGGAAAGTTTTTGAGGTTGACAAGCTGTTGTCAGGGGTTCGAGAGGAAACACTTTGAAATAGTTGTGTCCATGATAGAACTCGAGAAAAGAGTCAAATGAGAATGAACTGCCGGTGCAGTGAGAGCTTGTGATAGCTCAAGGGATAGAGTTGCATGTTAGTGCAACAAGACTGAATGATGGCATGTGGATTATGCCAAGGCACAGAAAGGACTACCCGATGTATGACTTGGTGCTGGTAAATGAGGTATGTGCTCTCGAAGTTATAGAGACACTACCAGAATGAGGGGGCATTGATATGCTCACGAACCACGAGAAGCCTGAAGTATGAGTTCTCGCAGAAGGAGCTAAACGAGAGGTAGCAACGTTTGATAGAGTTCCTTAAGGACTACGACTGCACTACTTCGTATCACCAGGCGCGTGGCAGAGAGGTGCCCAACGCAGGACTTGGTGGATAGCTGTGAGTGTCAGATGAAGTTGGAGGCTAGTTAGCCTGCCGACTATGATGGTAGTACCGAAAGGATCGTCTACTTTTATGGCTAGCCTGGTTGTTTAGCTGGATCTGGTGAACGAGATACGAAGGCAATAGTGGTTGACAAGTGTTCTTGTCTATGATGATGATTATGACCAGTCCAAGAGTTATGATTTTTGAAATGCGAGAGAGCATTCTCAAAAGTTTTAGGGTAGAATGTGCGTGCCTAGACTAATGAAAAATGTGTGGTCGTCTGAAAAGAGCCAAAAAAGGAAATTCTGTGAATGACACGATGTGCTTGTAAGCATTGGACGTGTAAGGA
This sequence comes from Diospyros kaki, assembly GCA_036245055.1. Classification (NCBI taxonomy): domain Eukaryota; kingdom Viridiplantae; phylum Streptophyta; class Magnoliopsida; order Ericales; family Ebenaceae; genus Diospyros; species Diospyros kaki. Next base: position 5,619,622 of record BSEG01000004.1, on the reverse strand, counting down.
ATGCAAACCGAGAGGTGTTTGCTAAAGGATCAAATAGATGTTTGATTTAAAGTGTTCAGGTAATGAGCTATGTTGTGTCTTAGTTACTTGACTGTCAGATGAAAATTTCGAGGCCGAAATTTCTTTAAGGAGGGGTGAATATAATACCCGAGAAATTCTAAGGGACTCAAGGGTAATTTATCTTGGGATAAAAATAGAATTTAAGGATAAATTGAGGGTAAAACGGTAATTTATTACTGTAAAGATAACTGAATCGACTGCCGGGAGTACCTTGGAGCCGAGATGCCAAAGGAAAATGATGTGGCATTAATGAGCACCCCAAGATAGGATTTATGGAGCCGAAAGAAATCGGATCGGGAATGATTTTCGGTACAGCTAAAAAGGCAGCCGCCAATTGGGCTGCAATACCGAATTGTCATAGACAACTTTTCGGAAGTCAACGGAAGCTTGAGGGGGCTTCGATTTTTCATGAGGAACAACCCTTCAGAGGTTTCAGGAAGAAACGAATGGGTTTAGGGCCAAAACAAAGATTCGGGCCTAAATGCAGTTTTTAGAAATTGCTAGAGGGAGGCCGAAACAAGGTTGTTTTGGAATCTTCGAGGGACAAAATGATGTTTTGGGTCTTTAGGGGCTTAAATGCAATAAAAGAAAGTTGAGGGGTTTAGTGAAAAGGGCCAAAATGAGAAACCCGAAACTTGAAGGGCCAAAGTGCAATTAAGCCAAAGTTTGGCCAATGACCATCAAGTCTCCGGTCGTCGATTTCGGCTGATCCGACCGTAGGGATGGCACGAGGGCTTGTCGAGGAGCAATTTTTGTAAAGGGAGCAGGGGGAAACGACCACTCAAGTGGTCGGATTTTGAAGGAAAAGCCGACCAAAAATTGGTCGGATTTGTCGCGCACCTGCAACTCGAGATTGTGGTCGGCCAAGGCTCGGGTAAGGTCGATCTAGGGCCGGTCGTGGCTTCTAAGGCGGTGGGTCGAGTGTCCAAGGGGTTTTGGTTGCTCGAAATGGCCTATAAATAGGCAACCATGGAGGCCGAAAGTTTAGCATTTTGGAGCTTCAAATCGGCTGTTTTTTTGAACAAATTGGGCGTTCAAAGCATGGGGCTTTTGTTGCCCATGACTTGTAGCTTCATTCTGGAGAATTTGGGCCATTTTCATGGCGGTTGGAAGGCAATTCGAGGGCTCGCCGGAAAAGGAGGCGGACGGCCAAGCCGAAGCTTTGGCCGTCCGGTTGAGGGTCTTCCGGAGCTTCTTTCAAGCTCCAAGATAGGGCAAAAGGATCGACTGGAAGAGGGGAAGCTTCTGGTGGTGTCGGCCTGAATCGCCGGCGACCGGAGCGCCGGAGAAGACGACCGGCGCGTGCCGGTCACGCGCTGGTCTTCCACGCGCCTCACTCGCCCTAGTCACGTGTTGGCGCGTGGGGGCGCGTGTGAGGGTGAAAAATTCTGGAAAAATGCTTGAAAAATCAAGAAAAATATTTTATGGAGGTTTGTGCAAAAAGATTGGGATTTGGGGTTCCCGATGCCTCGGTTTTCGCACCAAAGTGCCTCGTTTTGCGTGAAAACGCAATATCCGGGTAAGTTCAGTATTTTTCCTTGAAAGTTCATAGCATATAATGAATTGATGTGAAGTTAGATTTGAGGAAATAGTCTCGGTATATTTATTGGGATTTTTAGAAGGAAAAATGAAGGAAAATGAAAGGAAATAGGAAATAAATAGAATATTGAGGATATTTAGTGATTAAATATTATTTTATGATTGAGGAGATCGAGATGGTGAGATTGGTGCAACTTTTGAGAGTTGGCACGAGAATCAAGGCGGGGCACGCATATCGAGGCGATGTGCGCTTTTCAAGATGTCTTTGTCTTTGGACAAAGGTGAGTGGTATTCTCACAAGAAGTTATATTCATGATATAATTGTTATATACGCATGCTATTTATGAATTGCAATATTCATTTGTCATATTGCATTGAAAGTCGTGATATTTCCATTGCACGATATTATTGTCATATTGAAATTGTGCATGGGGATGGGATGATACCCTCAGAGTGTAGCCGTAATTCCCCTAGGGCGTTGAGGGAATAACGTTAGGCCTATCCCGTAGACGTTCGGGATTTGCCTAGGATTCCTAGCCGGGTTGGGGATACCTGGGAAGTTACATTATGGGTATATGTTGTTCATGTATTTGCATCATGCATCATATATATATTTTTGGACCCTCACTAGAAGTTTCATCTTCTAATGGGTTATGCCCCTGGAACATTCAACGTTCCAGTTGAGACTTGCAGTTAGGGCAAGGAGCAGGTTGAGATATGACGGCACGAGATGGTGTGGCCGATGAATGCAGCAGGAGCTTTCAATAATTTAATTATTGTAAAATGTTGATGTATGTATTCGAGGTTTCATATGATTGCACCTAGGGTGTTAGATGTTATCTCGAGAGAAATGTATTTATGTAATTGAGGATATGATGGTAACATATGGTACGAATTCTTTATGATATATATAAGTTGAATTCAGGTATGTACCGTATCAGGTTTCGATTATTACTTCCGCATTGTTAATGATTTGTTGGGGTTTCCCTATGGAATACGGTATTTGATGTATAAGGTAAAGGGATTATGTATGTATGCGATGGACCCCAGCATAGTGGCACGCCCCTCGATGGGACGGGGTGTTACATCAGGGCTACCGTATCTTGAGGACTTGGATCGGCGGCGTCTTTGGCAGATAGGTCGACCACGACCGGGAAAGGTTCGGGGTCAGGGACAGCAATTTGGGAGGTCGCGGCTTCGGCGACATATTTCTTCACCGCCTCTATCGCTTCCTCGCCAAAGCAAGAGACGTCGAGATCCGGGTGCGCTTTCCACAAAGTGAAAAGAAATGCACTGCAGATATCGGACTCAACCTCCTCGCGCTCCTTGGAGACCCGAACCTCGACGTCGACCTTCAGCTGCTTGATCTCTTCCTCCGTCGCCTCAGCCCGTCAAAGAGCCCTGTCCAAGTCACCCCGCGTCGCGACTAGCTCCGCTTCGGCCTTATTCAGCTTCGAGGTCGCCTGAGAGAAGGTCGATTCATACATCCTCTTCTCGCGGTCCAGCTCGTATTCGGCCTCCCTCTTGGCCCTCTCGGCGTCTTGCGCCCGATCCTCCAGGCCCTCGACCTTGTTCCGATACTTCTTGGACTCATCGGTCACAAAGGTCAGATTTTTTTCCAGTCTCATTTTCTCCTTCTTCAGTGCCTCCACGGCGATCTCAAGCTTCTCTCATTCCCTCGAGAAGCGAGCTCTCTCCTCCTTCTGCCTAAAGACGCCCAGGGAAGCTTACAAAGTTCGGAGATCAGCACGTTAAAAAAAAAAAATTCAAAGTCAAGGAGAGAGCAAGTCCCTTACCAAAAGGCAGTGGCGCGCGACATAGTCATCGAGTGCATTGTCGGACACCTTCCTCCTATCCAAATTCCTGGCGTAATTGCCAAGAACATTGTTCAGATTGTCCAGGAGGGGGTGAAGTATGTCCCACCGGCCGTAACCATAGAGGCGCTCGGCACTGCAGTAGTGTCCGTCTTCTTCCTCTTATCGGCCTGAGACTGCTGAGTTACCTGGGGGGCCTGTGGAGCTTTTCTCTTTCCACCAGGAACCTCCTCTCGGACCACTTGTTTCCTGCGATTCACCGCCGCCACATCAGCCCCAGACCGCGAAGAGGTGCTTGCGGGAGCCAGTTCTGAGGAGCCTGCCACCGTTGGTTTGGGATTGGGACCAGGCAAGTTCGCGAGGTTGCGGCTCGCACCTTCCGCGTTATTAAGAGTGCCCGCTGCTTGAGCTTTTGCTGGAGAAGAGATCACGCAGACAGCCTGGGGTATGCTTGAGATCGCAGAAGCTCCGGGTCGCTCGAGTTGAAGCTTCATCACTCCCAACAATGGTGGCGGGGCTGCGACAGTGACTTCTCCGTGAATTCGTTTTTCTCCAACCAGATCCACTCCAAGATCGGCAATGTCCAAAGCCAACCCTATCTCTCTTTGGCCCCAGATCCCTATGTCTTCCTTCCTGATTTCTTTAAATTCTAGAGGAGGAGCGAACTGATAATCTCTAAGTAGGCAATCGGTGAACTCACAGTCGTCCTCATCAGTCTTCGCCTCGGAAGCCCTTTTTAGTCCAGCTGCCTCAGAGGTGGTCAGTTCGGGTTTCCCACTAGCAACATCTGCAAAATCAAGACAGAATGAGATTTGTAAGCACAGAGTATACAAATGGTTCACAGTCATAGGACGGGTTGAAAGACCACTCACTCGGCATAAAGACAAAGCTGAGGTTGTTAAGGTTGTGAAGGGAACAACAAGAAATATAGAACCACTGGGACTTATAATCCCCTACGTTAGACCTACCCTTTGCCTTCCCTTGTGGCAAGAGTTTCTTATAGTCAGACGAACGAGCTGCCATGTAGTACAGTCCGTCCTTGGTACCCTTGAAAGAGTAAAGGTACCTAAGGATTTTGGGAGTAGGGAAGGGGAGCTCGTTTTTTCTAAAAAGTAAGGCCAAGGAAGTTATTTGGGTGTAGGAGTTAGGGGTCAGCTGAAAAGGGGCAAGCTTTAAATCGTTTAGGATGGCGACGAGGTAAGAATGGAGTGGAAACCTAAGGCAAAATTCTAAGTGCTGAAGGCTAACGGCCATGTATCCTGCGGGAGGGAAGGCTGTGTGGTCGCCAGGCGAAGGCACCATCAAGCGAGTGCCGCAAGGGAATCTGTATTCTGAAGCGTACGACTTCAGCTCGCCAAACGTCATCTTTGAAGGATAGCGTTTGAAGACCTCGCGAGTCGCACGCTCCTCGAAAGCTCGTGTAGCCACTCCAGGGGCAGTACATTGAGGAATTCTCTCAGCGACCTCGGAGTCAGATGAAGCCACGCTTCGTGAAGCTCGCGGCAGTACCCTCCCTCCGGCGCTCGACGAGCTGGAAGTGTCGTCGTCTTCTACCCTGATGTTGTGGTGCTTCTGACCTGATGTAGACATCTAAAAAAAAAGGGAAAAAAAAGGTCAAATCAGAGTGGCGAATCAAGAGCACCTAAGAGACTTCCTATGTATCAGGCTGCGCGCTTCGCAACAGGGTATGACCCAAAATGAAACAAAAAGAGATAGGAAGGGAAAGAAAAAGACAAGAGCCGAGGCTTCTGAGTTTAGTGAAACCCCTTGAGATTGGCAGGAACCATTCCTATGAGACGAACCACCATCTCCGAATGGCGTGATATGGAGGCCGAATCAGTAGAAAAAATGAGGTCGAAGACAAAATATACCGAAGGGATACAAGGAACTTACAGTTTTTCGATGGATGGCTGCTAAGTTTGAATGTAACAAGAAAAAACCCGTCGAAGGATAAGGACGAGGGAATTGCAGAATCAGCGGCGATGGAACCTTGGAGTCGGGAAGGAAGTGGTTTCAGTAGCCAGGGGTATTTTCGAAATGATGCAATAGAAAGAGAAGAGGGTAAGATTCTATCCCTCCTTTAATAGTTCGGGATACGCCACCGTCAGATGGAAAGACCGACGAGCTTCCCCAGATCTAACGGCGGTGCACAAAAGTGTGAGACCTACGGACATGATGATTGAGCGGTTATGGGAAACGTGCGCATTAAATGCACCGCAAACAAGACGTGCTACATGAAACAGCGTGATATGACACGATTGGGCGGAAAGTTGAAAAGGTGTCTTGGTTACAGGGATAGCCGGTACGTATCAGCTCTCAGACCGAACATCGCACTGCGAGCTGGGGGGCTTGATGTTACGGGTATCTTCCGTCCTACTCTATAAGGGCTGGGCCCAACTCATTGGGCCGGTCCAACTGTCAAAGGAGCTGATAGGCTTCAAGCTGAGACCCTCAAAGCGAGCTTGCACATGGCCAAAACTCGGCCTTGTATAATATCATCTGGACGAGCTCCCAGCGACCTCGCTGGTTACCGGCTCAGCCAACCAGCTCGCGTAATGAAAAGGCTAAAGTCCTGATGCGTTAACAGGCCAGGCGCCGCCCCCAGCCATGTGGTCCAGGCCCATTTCCTCAGCTCATCTGGCCAGTCCATACTAGTCCCATCTTGGTCTTTTCATAACGACATCATTACCGCTGTGCCTTGATTTCTACGCGTTCGCCCCAAATCCCATCTTCATTAATGACGGGTCCTCTCGCCGTTAATGACGAGTCTCGTCCATATTAATGAAGGTTCCATCGGTACCTTCTTGCTGCATGGACATCCTTCGCCGGCACTAGGTATTCTGTCCCATCTCCTAGGGCATACATGCTACACATAAGGAAGAACATCCCTCGATATATATGGGCTAGCTCTTGTAAGAGGGGGTAAGACATATTCTTCCAATTAAGACATTTTCTCTCTTCTTTCTTTACCTGCTCACTTATTGACTTAAGCTTTAGAGTATCTTGCAGGGACGGACCCGAGGCTCGAGAGATCAAAATTAGATATCTCATATACATTTTTCGAATCCATTGCATGAGGCGAGCCAAAGAATCATAGTCGACCAATTCCAAACGTCGACATATATAATTATTAAAAAATATTAATACAATATATATACACCTTTTAATTTTTTCTTCTAATATATTATCATTAGATTAATATATATACAATATATATACACACACAGCAATTGAGAACAGGCAGTGATTGGGTAGTCGCTAAGGATGGAATCAAGGATGGAGGTGTCGGTGACGATTGAGGCTACAGCCGACGACGATTCAAGTTGGAGGCAGCTGCTAATAAGGATAGGGATGGCTTTGAGGCGGCAGCTACTAGTGACGGTGGAGCTAGAGATGGCAGCCGATAGCAATGGTAGGGGCGACGACGAGGCAGATGGCGATAGACGACAAGCAACAATGGCGATCGAAAAATTGATTGAGGATTGAAGAAGAAGGATATGAGTTAAAAATTAATATTTTGGTTGAGAATAAATAAATGATTTCTATGGTCAACGCAACTTTTTTTTTAAGAGTTGTTTGCAAAAACTGAGGAGAATGAGATTTTCAAAAAGTTATTGAAATAACGTTTAAGTTATATAATTTTTAAGCTATTTAAATTTATCAAATACTTAACTGAAAAACTTGACACCTTTTAAGTTACACGAAGGGCCTGTTTGATTGGTCATATTTTTCATGGAAAATAGCCATTTTCTATGTAAATTCTAGTTTTGGTGGTGTTTGATTAGCAATATTTTCTAGGTAATTTCAATTCTCATTTTTGATCACGTGACCCCCAATTCCCACTTTTGCTGGAAAATCAATTCTTAGGGGGGGCTGGGAAAAGAAATTCCAGGGAAGAAGAAGAAGAAAAGCTGAAGCACGAAGGAGAAAAAGAGGAGAAGCGCGGTCGCGAGGAGGAGGGGAAAGGCGATCGGCGATGGCAACCATGGCCAATATTGAAGATCGGCCATTGACGATGGGCAATGAAGATGGCAGCGACAACGATAGCCGCTGCAACCGGCACTGGTGGTGATGAGGGGAGGCGGGGAGAAGAACTGGGTTTGGGAGGGGGAGAGAGAGAGAGAGAGATGGGTAGCTTACCACGAAGGCTTTGAAAATGAGTTGATCCTTCCATGGCAGCACCTCCTTGGAGTCAAAAATTCGGTCGATGAACGCCTCATCGACCTCATCTCTTTCCTCTGGCGCTTTCTTATTTTTTAGGTCTTGATGGGAGAAGGCAACGATGGCTATGATGCTTGCTCCAGCGATGACGGCGATGGGAGAAGGCAGCGATGGCGGCGATGCTTGCTCCAACGATGGCAGTGATGGGAGAAGGGAGCGCTGGCGGCGATGCTTGCTCCAGCAATAGCGGCGATGGGAGAAGGTAGTGATGGCGACGATGGATAATGGCAGGGCGAAGAACTGGGTTAGGGAGGCAGGGGAGAGAGAGATAGGATTCAATCAAACACTTCTACTTCATAATTTCCATGTAAATAAGTTCTAGGCAATTGAATTGCCTACAACTCATTTTCTTTCTATGTAAATTCCATGGTTGCAATCAAACAGGCCCTAATAGCTTATAAGTGGCCAAATCGCTTAGCCAAACAGACCTAACTATGCCTTCTCTTAACTTATTTTATTGCTGCCGCTAATCTTATATCTAAAATATTTTTAATCTAATAAAACAAGTCTAAATTTCAAGAGAATAACATTTTAAAAAATAATCAATAATATGAGTTTAAATCTATTTAGATATTTAAGGTAGACATTTTTTTTATAATTTTTTATGTATTAAAAAAATATAATTAAAAATTCCAATATACGTGAGTGAATCTACCCATAACTATTAGTACAAGACAATTGTTGAGGGAGGATAAAAAAATAATTTTAATAGACAAATTATTTTGATTTTTTATATGAATCGATGAAGTAATTAATATTTAATGCACACTCATTTACCTGTTACCCAACAAGAATGGAGATAACAGTGGCAAAGCTACATGTCTTTCTTGAGAGCTCCCCCTCAAAGCTACATGTATAATTTATTTTTTCTTTTCTTTTTTTTTAGGTGCATATATTTGCAACATATGGATGAATTAGTAAAATAAAATTATATGTAACTAAAAAGACGAGATGGTGAATTGTTATATGATATTTGAAAATATTTACAACAACATGTAATACTTTTTATTAAAATTTAAAAGAGATTATTAATGACACTATTATTATCAAAATACAATAATACATTTATAGATATGAAAGAGTCTTTAGTCTTCAAGAAATAGTAGAGAATGTAGAAAGAAACAACAATATTTATGGTAAAAGTATAATTTTTTGTAGAATTTTATTATATATCTATGTAGTAAGGGGTCATTCCTTATTTATAAAAATTAAATTAGACGCATAAGAGAATATCTATATTTTTTGAGATTATTTATTTTAATTTTCAAGACATCAATTTCAATGTTAAATTGATCTGTTCAATTAGATAAAAATAAGTGTTAGGGAGGACACTAAATAATTTATAGGTCTCCAAGAGACTTTAATCTCAGTGAGAGAGTTTTCTTTTTAAGTCAATAGTTAATGATGATGTCATCTGCAGTCTTTTATGACTCTCGAAGATTAAGAGTGTGTTTAATTGTATACATTTATCATGAAAAATGTGTAATCATTACACATTTTATATGGAAAGTAATCAAACACTCTTAATTTTTTTATGAAAAAATATATATGGTACAAACATTTAAATCTTATTTCCATGAAATTCATTTTCTAAAGGGGTGTGGTGATTTTTATTTTCTAGACAATATTATCTAAAATTAAATTCTAAGTAATGCAATCAAACACACCTTAAGAGATCTCATGAGTCTTTATTTTTTAGGCTTTTCTTGTTGTCTTGGACCTATTTTTGGGCTGGGCATATCAGAGATTTATATATATATTTTTAGTGCACATTGAAAACTTGAAAATTAACCAAAAATAAAAAATTATACAAAAAGAGAGGAAAAAGCAAAAAAAATAATACAAAAATCACTAAAACATGAAAAGAAAGTTATTGAAGAAGTAATGAAATTATTTTTTCCTAAAAACTTTTATCAAGTTGTATGGCAAGTTTACCTTTAATTATAAAATGAGAGAAAAAAATCTTTTTTTTTCAATAGTGGTTATAACTAAAATTTAATTATTTGGGATAAATATTTTTAACTATTTATAATTATAATAATACTAAATTTATGAATTTTATTACAAATTCACGATGGTTCATAAATTATAAATATTTGAGATAAAAAATATTTTTAATAAATTATGTTCATGGACAAGTTTCTTGAGAGGAAATCAATGAAAAATCAACAATCATTTCTTTAAAAATGAAATTCAATCAATGTATAATAATAATAAGTGGACTAGACAAGAAGGATCAAAGGCACATTAACTTAAACCCCTTGATATTATGCTCTCCTGTTCAGCTTTTCTGGTTCCTAGGGGGACTAATTTCTACAAAATCAAACGTCAAACACTTTATGTTCGTGTCCATATGTCTGGTTCCTACAGAATTCAGAGACTAATGATGAACGTTGCCCTCAATTTTGTGGCGTCCCATCTCACGTTGGCAAAAGGTCCAACAGTTGGCACATGGCGAGGCTCCGATGATAAGGTTCCCGAATCTCCCAAAGGACGACGTTGTAGACATGTAGGTGAACGTACTGTCCTGTATGCATGCGGGATGGCATGGATCACAACTCAGCTGGAAGGGGCCACTTTCAAAATTATTGCTCCCAATTTGGGCTTTCCGTCCGATCCCTAAATGTCCCATCTAATGTTCACTGCCTAGGTGCACAAGCACAATGCCAAATGCTCCGATTGCCCAGACCAAAACGGCAGTCCAAAGGGGCAAACTTATTCAAATTGCATTTTCAATTTGGGAATCCGACTACTTGGCATTATTCATTTCAAATTGCTTCTTTTGGGTAGGTAAATTCAAAGCAAAATCTGATTAGGCTGAGGTTGATTACACTAGTTATGGAACTTTGTTACGAATCGGCTCATGATAAATTCTAACGAACTTGTGAGGCCATAAATAGTCTCTTGGGCAGTGCTCATTTGACAGTGCTTTTTATGTTAAACGGTTACCTTATCAACAACGTGTTGAAAATAATTACAGTTATCTTCCTTTGCCTTCTTTGCCTTATGATTGTTTTGGAGAAGCTTTTGAGTCTTGAGAGTGGATAATCCTGGCTAAGGTTCAACAAGCAAAGAACACATGTGGGACCAATTGGGCGCTCTGAAGGATGGATGGGTCTTTTCCAAGACCCTACTGCTATCCTCGAATCAAGACTCTCGACCCAACGAGGCGATGATATGTGTTATCATACAGATGGGATGATATATGATGTTTGATACTTTGATTGTGATTAATTATCAAACAACATTACGGATTGGGACCCTCAATTTGCAGGATGTGAAGAGACGTACCCGCAAGGAGCCCCCGCTTGTCACTAATTTCTCAGAAACGTCGGTTTATTGCAGAGTGCTCACGCTTCAGAATTGTTCGACAGAGAGACTCCCCCATTTCTTCATTTTTCAGCCATCAGTGTTACGGTCACTATCTATGACTATCTGCTCACTTATGTTTCATAGAATCGCAGTACTGGTGCCGACCCAATTAGTGGATTGGAGCAAAATTACAATACTTGTTTTCAGTAGATCGAGAAATGCTATTAAGGGGAAAATCATAATTGAGTCACGCTAAAAATCATTTCTTAAAAAAAAGAGAATAATTTTTCTCAAAAAAAAAAAACTGATCAGTGGGAGGACGCCAGACAATTTCACTCCTGTGCATCGCATTACGGTTTCTCCTTTTGGAGAAAATATCACTGTGCAAGAGGAAAAGGGCTTTTCCTTTTTCATGTCGCAAGGGTATTTAATTGTACGAAAAGCATGCCTTTATTAATTACTTGCATAGTCCTTTTAATGCTTAGATCTCAAGGCAGTGCTTCAGTGCCGGTTTGAGCTGTACTTCCTTTCCCATGCACCAAATGATGAAAATGAACCCATCATTTGTTGAACTCGGATTTGCTGACACGGATTGCCAAGATGAAGCGGATTATGAAATGGACTACACAGAACACAGGCCCCTCTATTGATCACCACCCATTTGATTATTTATCCAAATCAAGTGGCACAACATTTTAAGAGATTTTAGTGCTAACCCTCTGTATGATAATCCTGAAAGGAACCAATGATTGCACCGTTTGTGGATGATATCTTTTTCCATGCCTAAAGTTCTACCGTTAGCCGCCACCATCTCATCTTCAAAAGAACACCATATGAGCTCCCCACCACACATTCGAAGCTACATCTTTTAGTCCTATTTACCCATGTTTTTTTTTTTTTTGTGTCCTTGAATGCCCAAAATACCATATGCTTTCTACCACTGTTGTTCAAGAGACTATCCTGCCCATAGATAGACTCTTCATTTTGCCAAAGAGGAGACCTATTCTGGGTAATTAACCCGCATACGATAGTTTGGACTGATTTTTCTGAAAGGAAGAAAGAAGAACATCAATAATGAGATCATTACAGAATGTACTCCTCTTCAAGCTGCTGATACAGTCTCTTTTCAATTGAAAGAAGGAAACGGCAACCAAGTAAAGAAACAGATGGCAAGTTGATAGAGTGTTTCTGCTCCCCCAGAAACTTTAACTGGAGCTGAAGCATGTGCATGCCTTCCTACTTTTGCCTCCGTGTTGACTATATTATGGGGATGTGAACATGGTAAACACACTCCAATCACTGGCATGTTGGGTATTGATCAGGAGGAAACTGCACCAGCTGCCACTTCTAACATGTCTGCCAAGAAGAAAGAACTACAGTCCACTGCCATGAAGAGGACCACTGAATGGTTTGTTTCCTATCCTTTCATCTCCAGTCTTATCTTCTAAGGGTTTAGAATCTTGCATCTTTGTTATGGATTTTCTAATTCTGGAAAGAACATGAAAAAAGCACTCTGAAAAGTTTTATCTGGATTTCCACAGGATTTTCTCCCAGGAAATTCCGAGTGATGTCACTGTTTGTGCTGGCGGAAATTCCTTTTCATTGCACAAGGTGAAGCATAAATGACGTTGTTGTAGATTCAGGAAATAATACCTCTAGACAATTGTTTATTGGAAGAATTAATTCAGTGGTGTAACAAGTTAATCCACGGTTTCATACAAACAAATTTTGAGGCCAAATAATATCTAATAATAAAGTATTTCTGTTTGTACAATTCAATCCTGAAATCAAACTAACAGTGGGGAACAGGAATTGTGCGTTGAATTATTGTTGTTCTTTTGTGGGTAAAATTTCTACTTAGTCCTCCTGATTTCCGATGCAGTTTCCGTTAGTCTCAAAGTGTGGATACATAAGGAAATTGGTATCTGAATCAAGTGATTCTGATCTTTCTATGATTGAACTATCTGATGTTCCCGGTGGGGCAGACGCGTTTGAGCTAGCAGCAAAATTTTGTTATGGAATTAATTTTGAAATGAATACAGAAAACATTGCCATGCTTAGATGTGTGGCTGAATATCTTGAGATGACAGAGGACTATGTGGTTGGAAACTTGGTGGCGAGAACTGAAGCTTATTTGAATGAAGTTGCACTTAAGACCCTTGCAGGGGCAGTTTCCATTTTGCATAACTCGGAGAACCTCCTTCCGGTCTCGGAGAAGGTAAAATTGGTCAGCCGAAGCATAGACACAATAGCATATATAGCCTGCAAGGATAGCCAATTTTCAATCTCAAGTAGAACAGAAAGTGGTATGGAGGGTGTCATTTCTTCTTCAGGGTCTCACCTGAAACCCATTGTTGATTGGTGGGCTGAAGATTTGACTGTCCTCAGAATTGACTTCTTCCAGCGGATTCTAATTGCGATGATGGCAAGAGGGTTTAAGCAGTATGCATTGGGTCCAATACTCATGCTCTATGTGCAAAAATCCCTTCGAGGTTTGGTGAGATCTCATCTCAAAATCACTGAATGATTTCAATTAGTGGTCTGAAATTTAGATATGATATCACCATTCATTGCAGGATATATTTGGCAAAGGGAGGAAGAAAATTGAGCCAAGACAGGAACATGAGAAGAGGGTTATTTTGGAAACAATAGTTAGTCTTCTGCCAAGGGAGAAGAATGCCATGTCAGTTAGCTTCCTCTCTATGCTGCTTCGGGCTGCATTATACCTTGAAACAACTGTAGCTTGCCGGCTTGACTTGGAGAAGCGAATGGGTCTGCAACTTAGCCAAGCTGCTCTTGATGATTTATTGATCCCTTCATTTTCTTTTGAGGGGGACACATCGTTTGATGGGGATACAGTGCAGAGGGTTATGATGAATTACCTTGAATATGAAAGGGAGGGGAGCCATTTGGGCTACAGTGCAGATGAAGATTTTGTTTCTCCTCCCCCAAGTGACATGGAAAAGGTTGGGAGGCTAATGGAAAACTACCTTGCTGAAATAGCATCTGACCGTAACTTATCTGTATCAAAATTCATTGCTCTTGCTGAACTTATACCGGAACAATCAAGGGTAACAGAGGATGCTATGTATAGAGCCTTAGACATCTACTTGAAGGTACATTCTCCAAAATGCTTTTGGCAAGGATAAATGTGCAAATACATTTCTTTAATTAATTATGTTATTTGATTGCAATTTATAATCTTCAGTCATCTTTTAAATCAAAGGACACCAAATTGGATCAATTCTTTTGATCCTGTTGATTGGAATCCTGATTTTTATCCCCACTTAATAAATTTCTTGGGGCATCTACTTATCTTTCACGAAATAAGCTCAACATCTTTGTGAAATGCCCCTTTTCTTTCTTTTTGCTGATAGAAAACTGCTTCGAATTGTTTCATTATGCAGCACTTCTTGCTGATTTTCCTAGACCTGCATTTCTTTTTACTTCATCACTCAATAAAAAAAAAAAAAAAACCTAGTCTGAAGGCCTGCTAGAATTCTACAGCATCATATGCTTGAGCAACCGCATTAATTTTCTTTGGATTTCTAATTCAGTCGCGGCGAAACTAACTACAAGTTGGAAGACAAGCACCTAACTGTATCCTCTCAACTTTCGGGTAATTTGTTTTGCAAAATTTATGTACTTAACCCACCTCTCTCTTTGAGAATATAGGCCCATCCTGCTTTGAGTGACTTGGAAAGAAAGAAGGTTTGCAGTGTGATGGACTGCCAGAAGCTATCTCGCGAGGCCTGTGCTCATGCTGCTCAGAACAATCGGCTCCCTGTCCAAACTGTGGTTCAAGTGCTTTACTATGAGCAACAGCGACTCCGCGAGGGCATGAATGGCAGCCTATCAGCGGGTGATCAGTCGCCTACTCTGCCCCCTAAGGCGAACTTTTTCACCACCGACAGCCACCCAGTTTCAGATGAGCTCTCCAGCCTAAGACGAGAAAACCAGGACCTCAAATTTGAGCTACTCAAAATGAAAATGAGATTGAAAGAAATTGAAAAACCAACTGAAAGATCGGCTGCAAGCAGTCCATCAGGAGGGAGCCATTCATCAGCTGCCAATAAGCCTCCCCTGCCTCGAAAATCAATCATCAGCTCCATGTCCAAAAAACTGGGGCGATTATATCCTTTTATGCGCGGCGACGGAGTCACGCCTCCCAAAGGCCGGGCCAAACCCAGCAGAGATCGTCGCCATTCGATATCATGAGACACTCATCTCTCCGCCCAGCTCCATTGCTAGCTACTTGGTGATCGAGAAAGAGTATGTTCTCTTTGTTAAGTTCTTGTGAAGGCTTGTATTGTCTTAATTTATCTCTTTTGATTGTGCGATGTTTCTGTAATTATGTTGTTATTCTTTTCTCATCTGGAACATTAGTTGAAGCTGATCCAGTGAATTTATCGGTGTCCCAGACACCCTTTTTTCAGATTCTTTAAACCCATTTGCTCAAATTTTCAAGTTTTATATTCTGTGATTTTGTCCAATTGAGGAAAACCCGGTAGTTTTCTACTTTCCTCAAGCTAAAAGCTAGCTTTGGGGGACAATAAATACAGTGCTTGATCATAGCACGGCATGGGGGCCGCTTCTGAATTATTGAAGTTCTTTTGAATAGAAAGCTTTAGGAAAAGTAAGGAGCAACACAAAGGACAGGCTAGCAGAGAGAGAGAGAGAGAGGCGCATGCATGTTGATTTTCTGAGCTCAATCATCATATCGCCCGAAAGGATGGAGGAATCAATGAGAATTTTCAAATTGGAAGGGGCTGGAAATGATTTCTCTGGGGCAGACCCGTATTGGACATTGTTTATTATTTGGATAGGGAATCTAATGTGCACTTGGTGGCAGACACAAACATAGCCTCTTCTGCCTACTGTTGGTGAAGGAAAAAGTCGTATACTATTGGTGGTTGGAGACTAAGAACATGGAATAAAATACTGGGGTTGATTACTCCTTTCTGTATTTAAATAGTGTGGTTAGATTCCTCACACCTAACTTCCTGAAACATGGCTAACATGTTTCATTGTTTGCCGCGAAGGAAACTCATCTGTGGAGAGAAGATGGCCCGCACATATAGATTTAGCTGTGTTTTTAAGGTTTTTAGATTATTGTACATGTTTAGTGAATTTTAATATTTTATATTTAAAAAAGGAAAAAAAACCCAATTAAGGTCTTGTTTGTTTAGTATATTTGGAAGAAGAATTTTTTCAAGTTGGTGTGCTTGAGATTTCACCTTGAGTGCTATGAACCTTAAATGTTCTCTTTAAATCTCATATAGTTCACTTAAGTTTCGTGAAAATAATAATATTGCTATTAAAATTAAACAAGCCAGACACTTATAGGTGTATTGCTTAACCTTTCTTGAAATATGGTTGCTAACTTTCATGCTTAACTTCATGGTGAGGCAATGAGTTAGATAGAATCTAGCACAACACACTCTCTCTAGGGGAAAAAAATTAATGACTAGACAAAAGGTGTGTGAATATATAAGTTAATGTTTGGACAGAAATTGCCATGAAAATGCTTTGTTTGAGAGATTATTCTGAGGAGATTTTTTATGTAAAATTCGGAGGACCTGATGTTGTTGATATGGACAAATAATTGATTCATGTGTTGTGCTTTCTCGTGTGGGATGACAAGAGGGTTATCCAGATAAACTTTGACCAAGCACGAATACAGACAATTGCGGAAAACACTGTAAGCAGTTCGGTGGTTCTTAGCAACTTGGATACAAAGTGATAGTTGATGTGCAGAGATAAGCCTGATTGGGAAGTGAAATGGAATTCTAGCTAGCGAGCTCTCACTTTTAATTGGTATCAAAAGCCAGGGAATCAAATAAACTCCACCCAAGACTCCATTACCCGTTTTTCTACGTAAAACCCACCAAAAAAAGCTAACAAGGAAAAAAAAAGTCGTCTTTAACACAAACATCAATCACCAAATTAGAAAGATCGATCATAAAGAAGCTTGCAATCTACAGTGAAGATTTTTTCAAGTCATTTTCAGGCTTAGAGCTTGGAAAAACCAAGGTGGCTGTTTCAATCTATCTTGGCTCGCCTGTTCTTCGACATCAAAGCTGTTTCTTCTCGCGTTTTGGAAATCCGAGATTGCTTCAGGCACCAATGTTAGCCCCCATTTGTGGGCCGTTAATAACTCTTTACTCCTATGGCTTGAACCAGTGGATGAAGAAGAAAAGCTCGGCCCGGAATCCGAAGTTGGTGGCGTCTCGGCTTTGATCTTTCTCTGGTAGTAAATTGTCGGGCCCAACGTCAGCTGGATTTCGCTCTCGTCTTCGATCTCTGGTTCTCCGTTTTCATCCGATGATTCTGTAATGTTCTCCTTGGCAGGCTGTTCCAAGTCGAATCCCGGTCGAGGATTTTGATGAACAAGATGGTGATTATCATTGATCTGATCAGTCGTCAAACTAATCCCATTCCCAGATCCCCATCTTTCTTGGTTCTGTCCATTTGGCCTGCCGTTCTTGATGCTTTTCATCAGTACCTTCTGGATCCGATAAAGACGATGGAGTTCATACACCTGCAAATATACATATATATATATATATGATTAGCTAGTGTCTCAGCCTTGGAACCATTGCCACAAGAGGGTGCAAATTAAAGCTTTGAATTGATTATGGGTGCAAAAATACCTGCTGTTTGAAGGTTTCTTCGTGCTTCAACATGGCCATCTTCAGGTATTGCTTGTCATATGGATTCAGCAGCTTCTCCATGGGAACTTAATGTATCTTCTTCAAGTTAATTGGATCTGAACTGGAAACCCTGAAAATGAATAGAATTCTCTCTTCTCCAAGCAGTCGATCGAGTTGTGAACTGATCAGAAACGCATCACGATCACATATCCAATCTTCTGATATATATATTCCCCTTCAACGCCTGTTGATTGTGGAACAATATAGCGGCAAAGGTCAAAAATAAAAATCTTGCAACGACACTGTTACAGATGATTACTGATATCTGGAGAAAAGAGAGAACAGAAACCAAAGAAAGAAAAAGGATTCCAACCAACAGTTCTTCGTATTATTTGTTTGCTTGCTTGCTCATGACACGTTCTTGTCCCAATTTGGGCCACAAGAATTGATACTCGTACAAATATCTGCCCCCAAATGGCAGAATATCACTTTCTTCAGCACAATAATGTTGTTAACTTATGGGGCTGGGGATATTTTCGCCAGTAAATATTATATTCTCATTTCTTTTATTTCTTTTTTGTTTTTTGTTCGACATGACTCATAAATTGTGAGGATGACTTTCGAGGTCGGGATTACGTCTTGCACAAAATCACCGATGTTTCTAAATATCAGAGCGTATTCTCACAGATTACTACAAAAACATTGAACTTTGTCCCCAGTTGCACAGTATCTGAAATGGATGCATCTCTTCCCTAATTTGATCCCAAAAATCACTGTTCATGACCATGTGCTTTCTCGTGCAATTAATTCTCGACGCAGATGTTGACACGAACATAGCTTAGTTAACTTCAGCAGAATAATTACAACGAACTAAAACCTATTGATTCCCAAAAAATCTGTGAATGCTTTATATATGTTTTAAGTACTGCATCTACCTCAATTAGTACTATTTCTCAGAAAAGATTATGACTTTCCCAGAAAGAAACAAAAATCAGAGAAGAAAATGACAAGACAACATGCTTACTCTTGAACTTCATTTGACGATGATGAACTGATGAAGAGGGAGTGAAGAAATATAGGGATAGATCTATGTTCTTACCTGTCATGAATAAGAATCCAAGAGAGATCTGTTGTGAAGCCAATGAAGAGAGAACAATTAAAGCAGAAGCTGCAAGTTCCAGCAAGCTAGCTTGTTAAATTTGATGGAGCAGGAGCTTCCCCCACAGATTCCCACCAATAAGTACCATTGTGCTGCAGTGAACGGAATAAAATACAGCTGCAGAAGAATTTAAGATTCTCTCTCTGTCTCTCTCTCTCTCTCCGCACACAGAAACCAAAGCAATGTTGCGTTTGGGGCTCCGAGCTAGCAGGCATGCCAAAGCAAATCCCACTGCCTAATTAGCTTAGCCCATATGATCATATGATCCATTCAACTTCCCCTTCCCCTGATAGAGATGCCTCAATCAGACAACTCCACCAGTACTAGGACTGCACACATATATATCACAACACAACAACAACAACTCTCATTATAATCTCACATATACAATACATGTATATATTATATATATAGCAGCACTCTTATATTATGGATTACCAGACAATCATCAAAACAACAGCTTGGCCTGCCAAAGTGAATCACATGCACCCAAGAATTCTATATAACCCAGAACAGTTGTCTCGTAAACATATGAATAATTATATATAGTTAGTAGTATAGATTAGTTTAAGAAAAAGGTTAAGGCGATGGAGTTGGGTTGCATCACCTGGGCGCCGACTAATAGATCCTGGCCGTACGTTCGAAGGGTACCTCTGGAAGATGTTAATTGAAATCAAATGTGGATACTGAAGAGAGATCATGGGTTTTTGCATACATATACGTTGTACCCATGATACATATGAATCTTGATTGGTCGGATTACTCGGTCAGCATCATGTGCGTTGCTTGACCACGTGAGAGTTTCTTTGGTGCAAATCTTGATGCCGATGAATGGTCCAGATCAGCGGGCCCAGGCCCCAGCCTTGATCGATGATGTCAAATCATCACAAATATGTGTATACATATATATATACACCCACATACATATATATACATGGAAGAGATGGATATGGATATAGAGGTGCAGTCCTATGTTTAGAGCAATTAGTTCTGGCCATGTCGTAGCTGTACAGACAGATTGGAGAAGCCACGATCCAGTGACACGAATGTGGAGGACGGAATCGGATGGATTTTGTTTTCTTTCTTTCTTTCTGCAAGCTATAGAAAAATATATATTAAATTTCTTCATCTACTAAATTATTATATATAAAATAATTTTAATGAGATAAATAATAAATACATATATACATATATATATGTAGGCTGATGATAAAGATTTATGAATGTGTGTATCAATTGCAGATATATATATTTGTCGTACTGTACATTATAATATGAAAGAAACGTGGAGAGAGAGAGAGATAGAGATAGAGATAGAGATAGAGATAGAGAGAGCACGCGTTGCCGGAGGAAGGAGGTGCAGCGACATGGGAGAGTGGGACCTGTTGGGTTGGGTGAAAGGCTGAGCCACTGTCTTTGGCCCTGCACTGTTTCATGGTCCCACGTCCCTCATAATTGGAGGATAAATTTGGAGTGAAAATGGCTGCCTCTTCGTCTTCAATTTTTATTTTTTTATAGAAGAACTTATATATCAACTATGGTATAAATTTTTAATTATGAATCAAATTTTTAATTCTTTTAATATGACGTTCAAGTTTTTAACTTGTTTATTTTAGTATCGCGGTTTATCTTTTTATAAAACTAGTTTATTTATTACTAATTTATTGCCATTTAAACTACATGACTCTAAAAATATATAAGGATCTTAAAAGGCATATATATTCACGTTATAGATTAATATTATTTAAATGTCTAATTCAATCTATTATATTTAATAGGTAGGAGTTTCGGCCCACAATGTTTATTTTTCTAAAAAGTTCTTTATATCAAAAAAGTTACTCCCAACCATTGAGTGGCAGCTTTAGTCACCTAATACTATGTAGTCTCACTCACCGTTTAGATCATGATGTGGTCTATCGCCAAATTTTATTATTTGTTAAAGACATAAATGTTGTTCTTATAAACCCTATCTCACAAGTGTACTTCAATTCTTTCTTTTTTATTTTGAAATATTTGAGTTTCGTCTAATTAATTTTTAGAGATATATGATATTTCTTTTAATGCATTCTTCATGTAAATTTGAATACAAATACAATTTAAACACACCCTATATTGAATTTTAGATGCTGTTTATGTGACAGTTAACCTTTTTGATAAATTACCGAACTAATTCAAATTCTTATATTTCATGTGAAACATCACATGCTTTGCCATTGCACGGTGCCGTGAGAGAATACTTCAATTCTTTGAATCTCAAAATTGTTGCCAAATCATGGTTAATTTTCTCTCGTTGATAAGGTAACAAGTAAAGTATTGTGATACGCATTTTTTTGGATAATAAATGAAAGGGAAAAATAAAATTCAGCCCCCAGCTTAATAGAAAATTTAAAGAGACTGAAAATACCTTATTTTGGGGTTGGATGCCCTTGATTAATTAACTTCGTACGTACATAAACCTAGAAAAAATAAGAAAAAACTTCATACATGTATAGTGTTATTAATTTTTGAGTTAAATGTAACAACTAAAGTATTAGGCGTAGAGAGTAAAAAATTAAATTCTGGAGGTTGTGTTGTTTAATTTCAGGGATGATGTATTAATAATAATTCATTGGATATTTTAAGATAGCCAACAAACATGTGGGGAGAGGGGAGAGAGAGAGAGAGGTACGATGAGGAAGATATTCTGTCTCAATTTTGTTCCTGAATTTCAAAATCTGACTCAAAAGTAGACAACGAATGCAACTGCTGCCCTTCTCCTTATCCATTGGATCGGATCGGATCGGATCGGACGTATAACAATTCAACGCTCCATTTTTGGTCAACATGCAATTAATTAGAAGGGGAGAGGCATCAAGCCATTCTCTCAATATATCACTTCACTTCACTTTTCTTCAATGTTCTCTCCTCCAATTACAATGACCATACTTATTTCGCATTTTAAACATATAAACAATTCATTTGGGTGTTTGAGTCACGCATTAAGTATTAATCGTCCATCGCATTTAAAATGATTGATTGATTTATTAACGATGATGATTTCATTGTGAATCACCTCTCTTTTTAAGTATACAATACCTAGACTAGATGAGGCTAAATGCTAGGGATGAAAAAAAAAATAATAATCTTAGATGATTTCTTAATCTTATTTTGTTATTAGGTAAAGAATAATAATTCTTTATACAGTACAACTTGTTTCATATTAATAATGATTTGATGACTACATCTTCATCTTTATTAGACTTTTTATACCTTAATAATTAGAGGGTTTTTGTTCTTTACATAATTTCATAATTTTTTTTATTTAAAAAAAAAAAAAACAAACTACTGGTACTTAAAAATTTACATGGTCAGTCAAGAGATTTGTTTAAATGGCCGGAATAACTTCCATTACTAATTTGCTATATAATTAGTTACTAGCTAGCTCGTTTAGTGTCACCGTGAATTTATTTCTTTCCTAAAAAGAGAAGAGAAAAAAAAGAGCAACCAAAACAGGGGCTCCATTAATAATTAATTAGCTCGTTTGGTGAATTGGAATCATGAATGAATCAGGGTGGGTGTAGTTTAACATTAAAAGATAAGTTAGCGCATAAATTAAGTTTAAGCGGGTTGTTTTAACAGTTAATTAATGATCGCGGGCGGGCGGCATACGGTGAAACAAGTTGAAAGCGACTAACTGACGACTACACATGCATTAATTTCAGTTGGTTAATTATATATTCTGGGGGGGATAATGACAACAATTATGAAGATGGGTGGAATTAATGTTATTTAATTTAGGATTTTGCATAGAAAAGAATGCTAATTAGATAGAAGGCAGTTCCCAGAAAGCACTTTTCACATGTGTTGTTGGGGCATTACTTGAGCACTCCACTCCTCTCCACACACTTGACTTGGGCATATATATATATATATATATGCAGCAATGAATGGATAGGGTTTGCCACAATTTGTTGGGTAGAGTTGTCCCCCATGCCTTGCTAATTATTGCCTAATGGTTTCTACTTTCCATACTATTTTAGCAAATTAGTTTACGAATCTTAAGGTTCGCCTGTTTGGCGTGCGGGAAAATGGCTGACACTGGCTTCAGAAAATGAATTATATATAATAATAATTGATGACGCTCGAATGCTTGCCATCGGCCGGGTTGTTTAGCTAGCTAAGATACATGATGCAATGCAAGCCATAGGCAATAATACATCATACGAATCCTTGCCATTATTAATGCACACACACACACATATATGTATATATATAGCTTTTGAGTTTCTTTAGTTTGGGCATCATCTAATTTATTAATTTAATTTAAACAGTTTGGGGATGAATGGGTGGGTGGCTTTCATTCTCATTCATATTTCATTCATATATGGCTTTCCTAATTCATCCTGGCTCTATACCTTAGCGTGGCCAAGTTTTGAATGGGTGATGAATATATAAGAGAAATCACTATGCAATAATTGATCTTTGTTTTGTATCCATCGCTCCATATCTTCTTCTCCGCCTGCCGTGGTGCCTCCTCAGCTTAGCCTTATGTCTGTTCCCGCAAGTTCACAATACAAAATGAGTTGTTATGTGCGGAAGAGAAACGAATTTATGACTTGCCAAATATGACTCTTATATAAAAAAATTTAGATGTAACATATTTTGAATATTGATGATGTTAGATTTTTGTATGAACAATATTTAAGATATTTATATAGATATTTTCATATAAAATTTTAAAGACTAACTTTCTTCATGACTTACAGAATAATCAAAAGAAAGTTAAGCTATATCATAGAATTATTTATTTATAAATATTTTATAAGAATTATTTAGAGACCCAATATTGGTAATTGGATCAACTTGATCCTTACTATCCATTTGAGGAGGCTTTACCTATAAATAAGTAAAAGACTCATTTGCACAAAGGTAGAATAAAGTGAGTCTAAAGTGAGATACAAAATATTATAAAGTTTCTTATATAATATAAAACATTCTCTCAAATTCTTATGTTTTTGTTTTCCTTTTTGCTTAAGTGTGATTTGTCTTGTGCTTGAGTCCTAACCTTAAGACCGAGTCGAAGGCTGACTTAGCTGAAAATTGCGAGGGACAAAAGTTGGGCGACGCTAAAATCTCATGGTGCTTGAAAGTCACAAAGTCTGTGACACTTCAATTTTGAAGCCGCCCTAGTTCTCATGCAAGCACAGAACCAGTGTGACACTGACATGCCAATGCTTATGCTATCTCAATTAAAAGTGATCATAGCTTAGGTTTAGACCACATATCTATATCTATATCTATTTTTTTATTTTTTATTTTTCTTTTCATCTTATAAGGTTACCAATTAAACATTATCAATTATCTAATTAATTTATATAACTATTATCCGTAACAATTATTTTCTATTCTCAATTACATTCTTTCTACCCTGCCAGCATTGCATCTTTCCAATTATTACTAACATTTTTTTAAAATAAAAAATGAAAAAAATAAATTGATAAATTAAGTAATTTATAGGTTTTAAGGCAAATAATAATTACTCTTCACCATTATTAATTGTATCTTATCTTAACGAAATTAGAGTTTAATATTGATGTAATATTACATTTATAATGTTAAGTAACTTTTAAAACACATTACATTGACAATATGAAGCGTTGCAAAAAATAACCCTATGAAAAATACACACGATGGCGTCCAACCATCATTACTTTTCAATGTCAAATATGCTAAAACCTGTTGAATTAACCCTTCATCACTCTATGAAAAATACCTTAAAATTTTGTTTCACTGACTAGTGGTCAAGTAATCTAGCCTAATTAATTAATTTGGTTCACTTTTTAAAATATTAAAATTTTCTAATACAAATTCAATTGATTGCTCTCTTGCTTATAAATAAAAGACAGGTTTCTCTTCTTTTTTTAACAATAATATCATTTAACAAAAGAAAATAGTTATTTTTATTTTTTAATAAATAAAAATATATTACTCATAATTTAATTAAACAACTCATCAAAGCCGGTCACACAAAATGCAAATTAACATTATTCACCACTAAACTAGAACTCCTATAATTAAGATAGACATAAGTTGGGACTACTAATTCTATATAATTGTTATGTTGTTCACATTAGACAATATAACAATTGCTCGACGTGAATAATTTAAGAAAAGGAATTTGGGTCTCCTGGGGGGTGATAGGGACCACACACCACCTCTTTGTTAACTCGCGTCAAGCACATAAATATTGCTCAACGCATACAACATATTAGCTTTCACTAACTCTATAACCCACACTACTTAATTCCATAGAAGACAATACTTTTGTCTTTAAATAAATTCTAATTAATTATTCATCTACTAAATTTTAAATACTACAATCTTTCTTAGGGAGTGTTTGTTAATCATGACAAGAAGGAGAAAATGTCAGATATAAGAAACATTCCGCGTGTTTAGTTTTTTTAACGTGCTTATTAAATTTATCTGACTATTTTTAAAAAAGGTCTCACGTGATTTCTTATTTCCTTTTTTTAACATAAATTTATCTGACCTCCCCCTTTTGATAAATTTATCTTATATTTTTCAGATAAGTCTCAATTACATATATGTCTCTTGGAGGATAGTTAATACCATTTAATATATTTTAAAAATTTAAATTTATTAAAAGAACTTATTTATTTAAATCTTATAATTAATATTATTTAATATATTTTTAAATTATCATATGTTTTGATAATTTTTAAAATTTAAATGACATTATTCCTTTTATCAATTTTTAAAATTTAAATTTCTCTCTATATATTTTATTAACTAATACAATTCTTTTCACTAATTTTTAAATTATTTTATTTAATTTTATATTTTATTATTTATTATGAAAATATATTTTGGCTATTTTTAATTATCTAGGTAGAATTATTGTAATTTCAACGATAATTATTTTTACTTTTCAACTATTTTTAAATGTGAATTTAAAAAATAAAACATTATTTTTATTTTTATTTTTTAACAATTTATATTAATCATAAAATACTATTTTAATCATAAAATTGTTGTTGATGTTAACACACTATTTTGAATGAATTTAATAATAGAGATATTTTATTAAAAAAACTCTTATCTTGATATTTATTATATACATTAACAAACACATAGAATGAAAAAATATAATTATTAGTGAACTTTAAAAAATTTAACAAATAATTTAATAGAAATGTTGAAAGTATTCAAATTTTATCTTAATCATTTTATATCTTAATTTAAAAAAATATTTTAAATTTATCTTTGTTGATAAATCTGTGAACTAAACATACAACCAGATTCGGCAGTACCAAGATTCAAAACGAATAATCGAACAAAATCGAAAAAGAATGCAACACCGTAACACACACACACAACAGAAAATAAAAAACTCAGAATATACGTGTTCGGATTCGAAAGAATCCTACTCACGGCAGAGACTCTGCCTCTAGTCAATCCACTAATATATACAATGAGATTACAAAGATTACAAACAATCAATAAGAAATGAAGAAACCACTTACAATATTTACAATCAGCGAAAAAATCAAGTACAAAACCTTCAAAGAAATAAGCTATTCACAGCACTCACTCTCACCATTCTTTCACTATCACAGCACTTTGATTTCAAGATGAAAGAGAAGATACAAAGCTAGGGTTTCTTTCTTGCACGATTGCTTTCTCCGTTGCATTCTGATTTCTTCTTGCACATTGAAATTAATGATTGTTTAGCTGCCCCATTTGCCTTATATACATGGGCAACTCAATATGGCAAACTTGGGCTTGGGCTCAATTTGCTAATAAGATACCAACGGCCCATGGCCAATATAATATTATATTACATGACCCAAAACCATATTACCATAATATAGAATGCCAAATGCACATATAGATGAAATAGAACCCAACTGTAAAATACAACAATTATTTAACATCAAAATATAACACCATATGCAACATGACAATTACATGAATTTATTTATTAAACATATAACATATCAATATATTTTGAATCACAAATATTAACAAATTCCACCTTGATTCAAGAATGAATTGATAGTGGACTTGATCAGAAACCCCTGCAACTCTCCTAACTACAACGGGAGCACATTGAGCAACGACAACGATTGCTCAAACTTTTGACTCGAGACCAACTTGACTAATACATACCTCACCGTGGACAACAGAAACCTCTATCAAGACTTCTATGAACAAGGCATAAGGACTAACACTAGGGCTTTCATTAGACATGAAAATTTCCTAAGGTTCCACCTTAAGACTAACAAATTTTCACCTCAAACTCTACATTATCAGTTTGTTCAGGCTTGTCCAATTCAATAAGACTAGGCATATATCAACTTCTAGACCTACATTAGCTCTTCAAACTCAAATTCTCTTTCTTGTTCAATATTCAAAGACTTTCCACTTCTTAAACTTCTCAAAAAATTCATTTTTACACCTAAGAAACAATTTTCAAAACCTATACAGAATATTTATTAACAAAGGAAATAAAATTATTAGGCCCTTGACAAAAAACAGGGACTGGGAGAAACCCCCACAACAAGAGAAAGCAATATGCCAACAATAGGATTTACCCATAACATAAGGCATCTATTTGGATTGACACAACTCACAGGATTCACAAAAACACTAGGTTATCAACCTATCCGAATCCAATCATACTTAACATGTTTAACTCTAACAGCCCACTTATGACCAATGTGCCCTAACCCTTTCATGCCTAGAGTTCAAAATAAACTGTCCGTCCCTACTCTCACATCCCTCTAAGAGATTTGCATTTTCTTCCTTATTTTGTTTCTGCCTCGAAGGACAGTTTCTCCTAAGATGACCTTCTTTCTTACAAAACCAACAAGTCACCGGTTTTGAATTCTCTTTACTCTTAGACTTAGACTCACCATTTCCTCTAGAATAAAATTTCTTATTTGACTTATCCTTAACTATAGACCTTCACCTAAACTAGATTTTTGTTCACTCTTAGTTTCAAGGTCTCTAGATTTTAGGGCTGATAAGACATCTTCTAGAGTTAGAGAAGTTGTACCATATTCTATTGCAGTTATTAAATCTCTATAGGATTCTGGCACAGAATTCAACAGAATAATTGCTTGATTTTCATCTGATATTACCTCATCTATGTTAGCAAGACCTATGGTAATTATATTGAAGTCATCTAAATTTTCTTCTAAAGGCTTTAAAGAATCCATTTTAAAACCAAACAGTCTTCTTTTCAAATGAATTTTGTTAGTCAAGGATTTTACCATATAAAGAGACTCAAGTTTTGACCATACCTTTGCAGCAGTGTTCATACCATTTACCTGTCGTAATACCTTGTCAACTAGGTTTAGGATGATAAGGCTATAAGCCAATTCATCCATTTCCTGGCTTTCCTCGGAAGGTGGCGTAGCTTCCTTATCCTTTCCATCCTTTGGCACAACCAGTGCCTTTGAGCATCGATTTTGAACTAAAATGGCCTTCATTTTTTGCTGCCACAGCCCAAAGTCACTGTGACCATCGAACTTTTCAACTTCCACCTTCATAGGTGCCATCTCTGGTTCTATTTTGCAAGGAAAACAAAAGACCAACAGTAACACAAAATGGAACAAAAATAACACAGGATGAACAGTGTACACAGAACACAGACAGCAAGGAGAAAAAACACAGCCACAAGAACAATATAGGGATCTGATTGCAAAGCTTTAAGAACACTAAGCAATACAATCAACCTAACTAATTTCTTAGAAAATAATCAAGTGATATACACTTACAACAAGAGGTAAACAAAATACGACAGCAAGAGTAAACGTAAACAACAGCAATAGAAAACAGTAGCAACAGTTAACGACAAAATTTCAAGAACACAATAAGGATTACGACAAAATAAATCTGCACGCTACAATCCTAACTAAGTTCAAGAACAACAAGAAATTAACAGCAAGGAACAAATCTTATAAACGAAATCAGTAAGAACAAGATATAAAAAAAAAAAAAATCAATCCAAAATATCTTACCGAACAAAGAAATCAAAGGATACCAAATACTTACAGAATCGGAGAACCTATTGCGGACTCCAACCTTCCTTAAACAACGCAACCTTTCAGATCTTACCGATCGTCTTCAAGATCGAGTTCTCGGATCTGATCGCCGATGGATCTGGTTCGCCCTCGAGTGGCTCTGATACCACTTGTTGAGAAATCTATGAACTAAACACACAACTAGATTCGGCAGTACCAAGATCCAAAACGAATAATCGAACAAAATTAAAAAAGAATGCAACACCGCAACACACGCACACAACAGAAAATAAAGAACTCAGAATATACGTGTTCACAATGAGATTACAGAGATTACAAGCAATCAATAAGAAATGAAGAAACCACTTACAATATTTATAATCAGCGAAAAAATCAAGTACAAAAGCTTCAAAGAAATAAGCTATTCACAGCACTCACTCTCACCATTCTTTCACTATCACAACACTTTGATTTCAAGATGAAAGAGAAGATACAAAGCTAGGGTTTCTTTCTTGCACGATTGCTTTCTCCGTTGCATTCTAATTTCTTCTTGCACATTGAAATTAATGATTGTTCAGCTGCCCCATTTGCCTTATATACATGGGCAACTCAATATGGCAAACTTGAGCTTGGGCTCAATTTGCTAATAAGATACCAACGGCCCATGGCTAATATAATATTATATTACATGACCCAAAACTATATTACCATAATATAGAATGCCAAATACACATATAGATGAAATGAAACCCAACTGTAAAATACATCAATTATTTAACATCAAAATATAACACCATATGTCACATGACAATTATATAAATTTATTTATTAAATATATAATATATCAATATATTTTGAATCACAAATATTAACGATCTTAATATCTCATATCTTATTCATCTTATCAAACGCCACTCCGCTCTTATCTATATTTTGTTCATTACGGAATGTCTTTGGTTCTTTTGTTTCAAATCAAGTTCGTTGGTTTAATTCTCTCCCCTTGGCTCCTTTGCCAAAGCCCAGGTTAAGGATTGACGGACGGCTGAGATCTAGCGGTTTCAAAGATCCGACGGTCTCCAATTTAGGAAGCAGTACAGGCCCTATATATGGATGGCGAAGTGCCCTAGCAACTAGCAAGCATATCGCGGTTGCTCTATTGCTTGGGAGGGTTTCCTTGGCGGTGCGGCTGTGCTAGTTTCGTTTTCTTTTCTTGTTGAAGATGGTAAGCGTAGTTGTTGGTTACTTGCTTTCTTCAGTAATTGATTTCGATCTGAGTAGGTTTGCCATTTACGGCTTTCTTTCTGTTCGATTTGGTTCTTCTGGGGTTTTAGATTGGTTTGGGTTTGTTCTTACCGCGTACCAACGGGGGGTTAATGTGTGAATCTGTGAAATGTGTATGCATTCAGGTTCTGCCAAACGATGTTGATTTGCTCAATCCTCCGGCCGAGCTCGAGAAGAGGAAGCACAAGCTTAAGCGTCTCGTGCAGTCGCCCAACTCTTTCTTCATGGTATTCATTCCCCCTTCTCCAGTCTCTGGTTCCGTTAACACTAATGTTCAGCCGTAAGATGTGTAATTATTTATCTGGGTGGGTTTGTATAGGATTGACATAGTTTCTTCTTTTCCTTAATCTCTCTGTAGGATGTTAAGTGCCAAGGTTGCTTCAACATGTAAGTTGTGCTACTTCATTTATGTTTCTATCTACTTCGTTGTTTCCTATTCATCTACGAGTTATTCAAAAACTGGTAGCGGTTCTTATTTATTTTTGACATATATTCAGAACTACGGTTTTTAGTCACTCGCAAACTGTTGTGGTATGTGGCAACTGCCAGACGGTGTTGTGTCAGCCCACTGGTGGGCGTGCCAGACTTACAGAGGGCTGCTCTTTCAGAAGAAAGGGCGATTGATTATGAGTATGATCTTGACGGGTCACGTTTCCTTTTTGTTGCTGCCTTGATAAAGTGCAGAATTGAGTGATGAGGTGGGTTTAGTTATTAGATGAGGCGTTTATGATTTTGGTTGAAGTTTTTGTTTTAGTATCTAGTGGCTTGAAGACATGCTTTTTTTCCCCCCCTATACGACTGCTACATCTTCTGTCTGATCTTCTTCTTTAACTTTTAAGTGTATTTTGGGGATTGCGTACCATTTAACTTAATATAACTTAATATTGTTTTAATTTTCTTGTGTCTGTTCTCTTATTTTTCTAGCTTTGAGGTTTCTGAGTTGCTACAGTTGGTTGTTCTGTTCTAAAGTCTAGTGTGGCTTACTATCCTGTTTTCCTTGTGAACTAATGCGGTAACCTTGGTTTCTGGATTATGTCAACAATTGCAAGTGGTAACCGTGTTATCCTTATGAACTAATGAGAACTAAAGCTCTCATTGTGGAGCCGTGGCTGTGTACTGCTGGTATGGTTCATGTTAAGAGTGAGCTTGTCACCCCAATCAATTATTGGCAGAATTTCATTGATTTAGGTCACGAGCGTGGATTAGTCAGTAGCTTAAATTGTGGCCTGTATTACCCAGCATGCAAATGCAGTGTGAATTATTATTGTTTCTTAGGGAAAATTACACCGTGGTGCCCATGAAGCTTAAGATAATTGCAAAAATTACCTTGATGTTTGAAAATATGATTAAATACATATTTTAGCCTTTGTATTTGTACTTTTTTTTTTATTTAGATACTTAAATTTTTTATTATTTTAATTATACCTTCAAATTATACAATTTTAAGACAATTACACACCTCTTCACAATTGATCATTGTACACACGCCAAAATACCCAAATTACCTCTCATACGCGTGCAAACTAACCATCATCTCCGCCACAACTCTTGGTGAGCAATGAGGTAGGTGCTGGTCGTGGGGAAGCGCTAAGCAAAGGTGTCAATGATAAGCAAAGGTGAACGACAGGCGTCAACAGCCAATAGACGAAGTTGTTGTCGGTTTGGGAAGGCAGAAGGCAAAGGGGTGAACAACCAATAGACGAAGCCATTGTTGATTGGGGAAGGCGAAGAGGTGACTTTGCCTTTTCACTTTTTGCCTTCCCCAATCGACAAGAGCTTTGTTTGTCAGATGCTTGCTGTTCATCTTCATTTGTTGTCGGCCCTTTGCCTTTCACTTTCGCCTTTGCCTTTGCCTATTGTCAACACCTTCGCCTCTCTTTTCTTGATGACCTGCACCTGTCTCTTTATTAGCCAGAAATTATGGTGGAGATGGTGGTTAGTTTGCACGCGTGTGAAAGGTAATTTGAATATTTATCATGTGTGCATGCGCTTAGATCAATTGTGACGAAATATGTAATTGAGTTAAAATTATATAGTTTATGAGTGTAATTAAAATAAATAAAATATTTAAATATAAAAGTAAACATGCAAGGTATAGAGACTAAAATATATATTTTATCTTAAAAAAAATATGTCAAGTAACATTTAAAGCTATGTTGCAATTCCCTTGGGAGGGCATTTTATTTTTATGATGGAACAAGTTACGCTTTTTATAATGACCAAAATCCCCTTGTGAAAATGCCTAATTAACCCATTGGTCATTGGATGTTGCGGCTGACAATCATTTGTCTTTTTTTTTTTAAAAAAAAATTTATTTCTAAAATTAGAAAAAGAAATTGAGAAAAGAGATTAAAAGGTAAAATAGCTATTTTATTTATTTGCTTAATAGTAGGGGACGGTGTTGCTATTCTTGAAATGTGAGGGGTGGTTATTGCAATTTTTCATGTTTTTTTATTGATAGATTACTAGTGTCACCATTATATGAATCATTTTGAAATGTGAACACATGATCAAATTGTCACTGTGGCCTGAAGGAAAATATATATGTTGCGTTTGCGGTAATACTAATGATTCTTTGAATAGTCAATTGTGAGATGCCGTCTGTGCTAAATGTCTTACAGCCTAAGAGGTCTCATCTTGGATTCCGTTTAGAATGAGATGACATACATACACCACAGTTCATTCAACTTGAGCTTCCAATAATGGCTTAAGATCCACTTGAAAGACTGTTTTAACAAATTTGGCCAGTTGTTTTTCGCAACGTTAATTTGATAGTTGGAATTATATCTCTGAAATTTGCATTTGGACTTGCTGATTCTTCTTAATCCTAAGTTGATCCATCATTATATTTTGTATGATACCGTGAATTAACTAGCCATAACCACCGTGTGTCTTTAGTCCATAGCTTCTCTGCTTGCTACTTGTGTTAATCAATGCTTGCTGCATAGTTATCTTAATCTTGCCATACTGTCCGATACTTTATTTTGTTCTCTTGGTACGTTGTCCCTTTCCCCTGTTTAGCAAAATATATTTGTATTGTAGCCATAAGGTCACGTGATTTGGATTTGGATTTAGTGTGGTTCTCTGTACTAGGTTAGTAGGGAAATTGAGGTCTTCCTTGCTAGTAACAGGGGGCTATTATTGTTCTCCCCCGCTGGTAAGGTGGCAGTTAGGATCTGATTTAGCCCCTTGATATTTTATAGTTGCGTTAATTTGGTACCTTTCTACAATCTAATTTAGTGGATTTGAGGATATTATTTTGGTGGATTTACTTTGGATTTATCCCGATATGTTACTCATTATTTCGAGGGCTTTTAGTCATTAGAAATGCTTTTGCTACTAAGTCTTTTTTAACTTTTAAGAATTTTGAAAGTCTAGCCAGTACAAACTGGGCTAGTGCGAAATTGAACCGTGATGAAGATTGAAGAGTACGGATTAACATAGTGATCATCATAAAATTGTGGGTTAGAGCGAGTTTTAATAAAAGTTAGAGGGATGCACAGTGTAATTAACCCGGATAAGAACTTGTTACTTGGCGGCCGGGAATAATTAATGCGCTTCAAGCCCATTTGAGATTCTATTCTAACCGATGCCGTGTAGCCGCCTAGACTATTGAAATAAGTAGTGGGGCAGGCATTAATGGCCCAATCCATTTTAGATTATCCTCTTAAATTGATTTGATTGGAGATATATCAAAATCAAAATAAAATATAAAAAAACTCAGAATCATCAAATATGAACACAATTATATTGTGCTAGGAACTAGAATTTATTAAAGGAAAGACAAAATCAAAAGAAAAGTATCAACCCAACCCAACCCAAAGACCAAGAATGAAAATTTTCATAAATATTTTTATTTGTATTCTTTGTATGCGGCATAAGATATTTCACTGATGAGTCATGACCATACATTACCAACAAGCCTTAAACATCCATCAAAATAGTTCATAATCATGTGACATAGCAGTAAGAATAAGAATATATATATATAAAATTTTCGTTTCAAAATAAAAAAACTTCAACTCTGAATCCGCGGACTCTACCCCCCACCAAATAATATTAATATTATCATTGTCGGTAAGGTTACTGATATTAAATTATTAATTAACTATAAGCTTGAAAGGCGGAATCTTATGGTGCCAGAACAGCACTAACATGACCAATCTAACGTCTAGACATTTTTAATTTGAAATGATACAAGAAGATATGTACACGATTTTTTTTTTCTTTTCCACGTATCCAACAAATAGCTTACTTCACATGGAGATGGCAGCGTGACACCTAACACCAATTTAATTTTTTTTTGGTAGTCCAATCTCATGCTTAACACATGAGGTGAATCACCATACATCCATCCTTAATAATTTGATCATCTTAGACTCAAACTAACTCCCTCTCTTGCAAAAGAGTTTATTATACAGTGATTGCCCCCCCCCCCCCCCCCCACTTAGCAGCCTTGTTGATTTAGACCATCACATGCCTGAACTCCATGATTATATATATGTAATAATTTGGAGTGCTAAAAGACAGAATAATTTCAGAATAAACTTTAGACTACTAATTAGATGGTTGACTATAAGAATAAACCGTCTAGGATTTATTTTATTATAAATGATTATATATATATAGGTTTATTAGTTGTTCTATACATGTATCAAAGCTTTTGAAAACTCTCGATTTAATTAGTTACATGCATAAATATTGGTGGTGTTGGAATAAAGCTATGATGTATGATGATTTCTCAGAAGTCGCTAAAAGTTTTCATCTTACTTTTGAGTGCATATATAAGTGTGAGAACAAAAGCTTTTACAGTTTTAGTATAAAAACTTGGCTGTTCATCATTTTCATTTTTGGCATCCAAACATTATAATTTTATGATCTAAAAGGCCACAATCTGAGTACCACCCGCCGAACTCCATGCCTGTTTGTCGTGAGGAATGATTCTTTAAATAAAATAATTGATTAATTAGGATAGGACAGTCAATTCGACTCATGCTTTCGGCCAGCCAAATCGGCTGGTTATCATACTCTTTAACAATTAAAATTAATTTATCATCAAATGGGGCATTGATTCTTCGCCGACACAATCTGAAGAAGCAGTTAAAACAAAGGTTTATTTAGCTATTTGGATCAGCAGGCGCCACGGTGTTTGGACCAGCCGATTCCTCCGACGTCGACTATTCGGAAGCGTTCTTCGTTGTTTTTCCTTTTCTCAGCAATTTTCTCGGTGGAATAAATGTCCTTAAGAGAGCTTTATTTACCTTTACACTTCCATGCATGGAAAAGGACTAATTGCTCCCAAGAAGTTAACTGGTTATAATGATTGAGACTCACTGTTTGCTGCTCAATGTATGGCCCATTCTGGTGGCAGCCTCTCCCTACATAGTAGAAGTTGAAAGAAACAGCCTCTAATTAAAATGCCCTTTCAGCCTTTTCTCAACGGTCACTTGGATTGCTCCTTTTTCAATCATAATCAAACCATGCTGCTAGAGAAGAGAATTAATTCGACTAACTTTGTTTTAATCTTTGAAGCCCACGGAATCTGCCTTAACGTGAGTGCCACGTTCTAGAGTCCATTTAGTCGCCACTGTGACCACTTCTTTTTCCTTTCTTTACTTAAGTTCCGACATGTAGGGCAGTTTGCAGAAAAATATAAAACCATTGAGGCGGCCAGTGAGCTCAATGTTCAAATGACATTACATCACTGTCTCTTTCTTGATTGTACAATATTTTGCAGAAAGATTCTCAATCACAATTGGCTTAACATTACAACCTATCCGTACTTACCCATGTGTGTGTGTGTGTATATATGCATCTGTGGCTCCGTCTTGTATGCAATTCGTATGAAATTATAATCTCGACCACGAATTAATGGGTCAGCTCAATTTGGTTAAGATAGCCGTTTGGTCGGTCTGTCTTGGCTTGTGTCTCTTCCCTCACTTGTCGTCGGGGAAATTAAGACGAAACTACTACGCCAATGTCTGTCCGAATGTCGAAAACATCGTTCGGAACGCCGTCAGACAGAAGTTTCAACAAACCTTTGTTACTGTCCCGGCGACTCTACGTCTCTTCTTCCACGATTGCTTCGTCCAGGTAACATCCAATCAATCATAAGTGATTAATTCAAAACCACTTCTATATAAGGAAAATCTTGACATGGGTTTTGTTGAAATTAATTTTAAATGACATAGGGTTGTGACGCTTCGGTAATAGTTGCATCTACTGGGAACAATAAGGCGGA
This sequence comes from Diospyros kaki, assembly GCA_036245055.1. Lineage (NCBI taxonomy): Eukaryota > Viridiplantae > Streptophyta > Magnoliopsida > Ericales > Ebenaceae > Diospyros > Diospyros kaki. Next base: position 5,583,314 of record BSEG01000004.1, on the reverse strand, counting down.
GAAGGATCACCCGGACAATCTGTCGCTCGCCGGAGACGGATTCGACACCGTGATCAAAGCCAAGGCGGCGGTGGACGCCGTTCCAGGTTGCAGGAACAAGGTGTCATGCGCCGACATTCTCGCCATGGCTACCCGAGATGTGATTGCATTGGTTAATTATCTGCTTCCTTCTTCTCATCGATATATATAATTAATTGATTAATCTGCTAGCCTAATACTAGTGTTATTTTATCGATAATTTTCCATTAGGAAATTAAAACTTGAGCTCGTGGGTGTTTGCAGGCTGGGGGACCTTCGTACGCAGTGGAGCTGGGGAGGTTGGATGGGCTGAGCTCGACGGCGGCGAGCGTAAATGGGAAGCTGCCTCAGCCGACCTTCAACTTGAACCAGCTCGATGCCCTGTTCGCTGCTAATGGCTTAACTCAACCGGACATGATTGCTCTCTCAGGCAAGCCTTTCCCACCCTCCCAACTCGCAAGCTCACACTTTCTCATGGGCCATGGCTCGTGCCCTCGTCTAGGCTCCAAAATTGAAACCGAATCACTCAATGTAGCATTAAGTTGGTTTGATTTTATAGATCTTATATTTTAGTGCGTTACAAGTCTAGATAAAATTTTATTAACTTTATCCCAACTTAATTAAATTAAATTGTTTGAGTTTTATTATACAATTAAGTAGCAAAATTTGAATGCTTGAAGCTCAATCAATATTAGATTGTCTTAAGAGTTTAAATTTATATAAAACGCAAAAGAACCCCATTCAGTCGGCCACCACAGCTGTGAGAGAGAGGGTCTCCTTGTTTGATCTCCTCCTTCTCAAGTACAATTAGCTGGCACTAATTGCTTGTCAAAATGGATAAATTCTATTCATTCTTTTGTTTTGCGAACTCTCACAGTTGTCCATTGTCCTGCTGTCATCGTTTTCAGCTGCCCATACACTGGGATTTTCTCACTGCGGCAAGTTCGCCAATCGGATATACAATTTCAGCCGCCAGAGCGCGGTGGATCCGACCCTGAACGAACAATACGCCGCCCAGTTGAAGTCGTTGTGCCCGAAGAATGTGGACCCAAGAATAGCCATAAACATGGATCCAAACACCCCCAACACCTTCGACAATACGTACTTCAAGAATCTCCAGCAGGGGAAGGGCCTCTTCACGTCGGATCAGGTCCTCTTCACCGACCCCAGGTCCAGGCCCACTGTCAATACCTGGGCCCGCAACTCCCCTGCGTTTCAGAAGGCTTTCATCTCCGCTATAACCAAACTGGGCAGGGTAGGAGTCAAGACCGGGTCCCAGGGCAATATCCGACGTGACTGTTCCAGGTTCAATTGATCATTACAAATCGCAAAAAAAGTTTAACCCGAATCCATTTCGCTGGGGTGAAGTAATGAGAAAGAAATTCTTAAGTATGATGGGCTTGGTGTTGATCCTGTCCTGTAACATGATCTTGTAATAATATAAGGAGTTGAAGGTTTGAAACTTGATTTGGATCATATTCATATGTATGCAATCACACTTCAGCCGCCCATGTTTTTCCAGATAAGGGTTGAAAACTAAGACTGTCTAGCGAAGTTGTGTGTGGCTTCAGAGTCTTTACCAAACCAACCCAGATGTCAGACGCTAATAAAAGTCCCAATTCATATTTCATATGGACATATACAATAGTAAAGTAGCAATAAATGTCACAAATTTAACAGCAAGAAAAATGTCCACTTCAGCGGCATGAGATTTAGAAAGTGTCAAAGAGAGACTGCTAGAGAGTGTCACGTTTCTGTACAGTTGCACCGAAGGTTCAATCTAGATGCTTGCTGATTGAGTGTTTTGAAATAGTCATGGGCCAATAACGTGTTTTGAAACTTGGCACTGTCAATACATGTATACATGCCAGTCTGGATTTTCACATCAACTTCCCTTTCAATTATGTGGATCTCCCTAAGAGACAAGATAATTTTCAACATGATTTTCTCTCGACATTTCTTCACATGCCAACCTTGGGAGTTGCCACCCTCATCTCAATCTCTCCGTTCAGGATTCAAGCCTGAACCCAGCAAGGTTGAGTACATTAGGTGCCTATCCAGAGCAAATTGCAGTACCAATGTTTTTGCAACTCACCTCATAAAACTCTTTACCCGAGCCTCGATTGCCATTATAGACCATCAGAAGGGTGCCCTTGTTCGAGGATGCCTGCAACGCCTTCACAACTCGGTCTACAGGGACTTCTCAATCCCTTGCACGACTAGATATGGACTCCCCCTATCATATGGTGGCAATGCTTCTATTTCCTTGCCTTTGTTGTGCTGAGTTCTCCAACCATTGAGCAATTTCAACAACAGCTTGAGCTAAGATAGGACCTAGGTTTCCCTTGATACAGGACTTCCAGGATTGCCCTAACATGGAGGCCTACAGGATAGCAAGATAAAAATAATCAATTTCTTCAGATAACTGTGATCTGTTTAGATAGTCAGCAATTTTTTAGGATGGGACAAGTGGATTGAGTTTAGGAAGTTATCGTTTACTATTTATAGAGCCAACAAACAAGCAAAGACTCTTGAATCAAATTTTTGTTTTAGGAGGTTAGTTTCTTGAATCGAACTTTTGTTTACTTTTGTTTTAGGAGGTTGGCCACCTTGAATTAAACTACTGCTAACTACATAGCAACAAAATATCAAGCCCCATTCTACCATGTGGGTCAGGTATACGGGAGCTATACTATTGTTACTAATTCTCCTTAATTGTCAAGAGATCGTACACAGTATCATAGGCGGGAAGATCTGAGAGGCTGGCAACTTAAAGATCAAGTGGGTGCTTTCAATATCTATGGGTAAGAGAACAAATAATGAAGTCCATAAAAGAGATGTTCGCTAACGTGAATTATTCCTTGGATCAAATTATGATAACCCCTGCCTGTGACCATGTTTAAAGTTCATTCAATCAATATAATGATTAACAGAATGATCTTGTAGTGGAATCACAAATCCAAATGCTTCTAAATTAGAAGAGTTAGAATTTTCTTGTTTGCTTGTTGGCAATAATCCTGTTGGCTGGGTATTTCAAGCTGAATCTCTCTCTCTTTTTTTTTTTTTTTTTAATTGCACAATACTCCAAAATAGAAGTGAGTGCATTTGGCATCATCCGGAAGAGATGTGCAATTGCTGTAGCAATAGAAGTCAAATTTATTCACATCAATACTCTATATCTGGATTTATCAAATATGAAAAGATTGGCATTTGAAGAGACGAAAAAAATGACTTCATTACTATTGTGATGGAGAATTTGTACCGAGATATTATTGTCAAAAATTATTTTGTTCTCAGAGTTGTCAAGTTGAAGAAGCTAATGAGCAAGAAGATGCCAAGTTCAATCATAGACAACATAGATGGACTTGAGGGCAAGAATTTATCAATAATAGGTTAGTTTTATTATAATAATTATTGAGATTGCCTTTAATTCAAATATGGATAACACAATCTAAAGTATAATAGAGATAGCAAGTTTTAGATTTCTGACTTATCTAATTTTATCTATAAATAAATGAATATCTATTTATCAAAATGTGGTGAGAGTTGTGAGACATTAAGTAATGTGAAGCAATTTAAAGAATAGTGAATTCTAATGGGATTGTGAGTCTTCATGTATTGTGACTTGAGGGTTGAGAGTGAGATAGTTTATAGCTTTTGTAATCCCTTTATTCACATGGTGAATTTCTATTCCTCCATTTGTGAATGGCAATTTGCCAAGCCACCTCTATGGGCCCATTTGGTTCACTGGAATAGAAATAGAGGGAATGGGAATGGGAGTGGAAATAGAAAAGGAATGGAATCTATTCCCTTCTCATGTTTGGTATGATAAAAAATGAAATGGTTATTCCACCCATTATTATGTTTGATACACTACAACATGGATACAACAACAACAACAACATATCCAGCCGTTATCCCACTATGTGGGGTTGGTTACATGAATTCTAGACTTCTATGTGGGTTACATCCCAACAGATAGTTTGTCTAGAATTCATATTTAGATCCGACTAGGTTTTACGCTGGCTGTCGGCTACCTAACACAACCCTCCTCCTTTATCCGGGCTTGGGACCGGCAGTGGATAATATCCCCTGGCAGAGTAATGATACAACATGGATACAATGGAATAAAAAATTAACTCTATGACAAAAATGTCCTTAAGACAAAACATACTAAAATATTATTTTTATTTTCTGGTGTCAATAAAATATTTTTTATTTTTCTGAGTGTTAATCAAATATATTTCTATTTTTGGGTTCTAATAAAATAATATTTTCATTTTTAGTTGTTAAGAAAACATTTTTATTTTTTGAGTCTTAATAAAATATTATTTTAGTTTACTGGGTGTTGATAAAATATATTTTTTTTTTGGTGTTAACAAAAATGGAGGATAAAAAGATAATTGGAACAATTTTTGATGGAATGGACATTTACATTCCAAAATTGCAACCAAACACGATTTTACCTCACTCCCATTCTCTCTCAAAATGATGTGAGTTCAAAAATAGCGCAATGTCAGATCTTTAAATACATTAATTAGAGTCTATTGCATTCTTCATAACTATATTTCCTATAAATAAAAATAAAAATATTCCACAACTTGAACGTGTGAACTTCTTATCACAAAGGAATAATTTTAACATTAAATCACCCCCTCTTAATTATATTTTCTGTAAAGACATTATAATTTATGTCGTATTTACGAGATTCTCACCAAATTTTTCTTAATTCTTTTGGCTGTAAGTTCATGTTAATATAACACTTGTATTGTTATTTCTTCTGTTCCTTTTTTTGCTGCTTTCAACAATCAACAAACATGACAAATCATTCTGCTTTATGTTTCACTGGAAATTTTATCAGATTCTACATCAGAAACAACAATATTCAGTCAGTAAATCCAAAAGAATTTACAGAGTTCAATCGTGCTTTACCAAAAGTCACTTCAGCTCTTGAGGTAAAGGCCATTGAACAACACCGTTCAGAAAAAACTTAAGTTGGACTTCAACTGGAAGGCAAATTAAAAAGACAAAATGAGAATATTAAAAAACGGCAAATTAAAATATAATATGTTAGACGCATAATACTGTAAATTTTACTTCAACCTAATATCATTTATCAGTATCACAGAAGGAATGTCTTCAGATAATTCGTTAATCTAAACTTATTCAGGGACAGAAAATTTAAAAAGAGCACCCCCACACCCGCCCCCCCCCCCCCCCAAAAAAAAAAAAAAAAAAAAAAACAGAAGCAAGCCTTCACGAGATTAGTTATTAATTCCCAACAGATGAAACAGCAATGTTTATTGTTTAAATAAGTAGTCATCACAATTAAGATCTATTGTTCAAGAGAATTATTAGCCCAAAGAACACTGATATGTTATTCAAGACTTAAAGTCAATGAGACCAAGGTTTGTTGAAATTCAACTGCATGAACAACAGGAACTGATCAAAAGAAATCCCCCCAAGGATAAATTCAATCTGAAAAAAGAATGATCACTTTTAACATAACTTCAGTCTTGATCACTAGCAAAACACTTGGCTTGTAAGACCATAAACCATCGGAGTTAAATGAAAACCAAAAATAAAAACAGAACATTTTGTCAAATGGGAAGGAGCTGCTGCTACCTAGAGGCAGAAGCAGGACCAATTGAGAAATCCATGATGAGTGTGTCAATTACAAAACGAGGGGAATCAACCGAAGCATCAGCCCCCAAACAAGAAAAAGTTAGTGAATAGTCATGAGTACAGTGCGAGTAAGTGCGTTCCACATTAAGTGCACGACCAGATGGCTAATTTTGGTATCTTGGATAATGGAAACAGAAAAGCAACCAAAAGCACACAGACTGCAATACTATCGACCGAGGACTAGATACTTCTATCCAGCATGACAATGATTCCACACAATGTTAGTCCAATCTTAAGCCATTGCTAGTCATTATCCTCTCTTTGCAAATTCAACTATTTTGCAATAACTAACAAGAGTTAACCATAAGTATTGCAAGTACAATCATGTGGTATCTCACAGACCATAATAACTTCCCATCTCCAAATGAAAAGACTCAATAATTTTCAGGAAGCAGGCAAAACTTGAAGTCAGATTTCAAGAAGTCATATTAGGAGAGGAAATTTGATTCAGTTACCATTCGATTCTATGGAGATCTTAACAAGGAATATAGACATGGAATAGATGCAGAAACAGAGCCAAATTGACTCTTAGGAATAATTAAGGCAGATGACAATTTTGAATGTACATAAAATATTATCTCTTAGGAAAAATAATGGGCAAAGTAGCAAGTGTGCTTGTTTTCAAAGATCATCATCATCAACTGCACCTTGTTCTAACCAAGTTTAGGTGACATGGTAATCATAATGTCAATTAACTTCTAAAAGTCACATTCATAATTCAAATTTGTGCAAAAGAATAATGTGGTAAAATATTACACCTGATGCCCTCCCTAGCACAACCCTCTGTCGAGGGAATGTAGTTCCAGCACCATTTTCATATGAAAAAGTTTCTTGAGATGGTGTTGAATGAAAATAATTGATATAGTTATGTTTCATCACATAGTTGATATTGTGATACCAGCCTATACAACATGAAAACACAACTTTCAAAGATGGAAGTTAAAATTGAAGTGAAACCAACAAATTCTTTGTGAAGCACAACAGGCATAGGCATCGATGTGACTCTTGCTGAAGCATAGATCCTACTGCCTGTGTATATTCCTGTGAGTAGACAGGACCCAAGAAAGAAAAATCAGTCCTTAAAAAAATGTACATATATGTGATGTTTCAACAAAAAGAAAAATCCACCACTAAACCAAAATAACTTCTTTAATAAGCAGTTGCCATCAAATTATAGCTGCTTGCTGTAGAGAACAATTACATATAGCAGGCTGACACCTTTTAGATAACATTTATGGGCAAGCCAATCGGAAGTAACATCTATGGACTTCACTGACTTCCTGCCTCTATGCACATCCTTCCCTGTTAAAAATAAATTCACCATCTCAAAGGTGAAGTTAGAATACATACTGACCCTATCAACAAAAGTGCATATACAGATTAGGTGATGATGCAGCATATGAAACATGAACAGTGTCTAAATAAGTAGTACTTCCAAAATTGCACTAGATCGTGTAATGGAATGCAAAGCAACAAGACAATTTAGAAATTATAGATAAATACTCATTCTTGAGTTGCTAAATTAAACCGAAGCTGAGTAATTTCTACTTTAAAATTTTGACATTTAAGGACAAGGCTCAGAAAATAAAGAGTGTTGTTCATAGCCTATTAGCATTTACTGCCAAGGGTTCTCTTTCTCTATTGCTTCCTCTCTTTTAATATTTAAAGTGAGTCAACTCACAATATTTTAGAATATTTTTTGCAGGTGAATAGCAAAGAGTTCTCATAATCTACATTGTGGTAATAACCCTTGCATGTCTTCTAGACAATTTCTAGTATCATAAATTAAAAGTGGTAATGTGGTATCAGCAAATGTGAAGAGGTAAGTTGGTATACTAAACAATGAATTGAGCAGCAATGCCACTAAATGCCCACATATGAACAACATGGTCAATTCAATAGCATTAGAAAATCCTTTCCACCCTATATCAAGAGGAGAAAATGAAGAATCATGTAAGGAAAAAAGGCAACTATGAACAGTGTAAAAGTTGGGGAAAAGAATCGACTGCCACATACTAAACTTTGAATTTACTGTAAAATACTTGATGATTATGAAATGATTTATTCTTATCTAATGTAAATACTACATAAGTAAAAATACTAAAAGATCAACATGGCTTCACTCGAAATAACTGCCCTGATTTGTTTTCTTTCTTTTTTATTTTTTTTTAATTGACAAGCACCATAAAGCAGTGATAAATGACATACTAGGGCATATGGGGAAAAAAAATTTTGAACAATTCTTAGCTAGTTACCAGCAGAATCTTCGAAGCATTCAAATTTGCATTCAAAACATCAAAACTGTCATATAAGAAAACAAACATGGTGTACATATAGAGAGACCTATAAATCATGCATTTTATTTGGTCCACAGTATTAACCAAACACCATCAAGCCCCCAACCCCGCCAAAAAAAAGAAAAGAAAAACAGAATATATCCCAGTTTTTCGATTGACTGCCAAGAACCAAAAGCAAAAATTCCACAATATGAAGTATAACTATATTGATGATTTTATATTAAGACCATCACACCAGAAATTTAGTAAACTGCATATTCCTGTAATTTAGTAGAGTCTAAGCTAAAGATAAATAGAGTACCAAACCAATCAAATAATTAAACAGTACAAAAAAATTTCTTAATTTTTCACAATATCTGGCATGAAATATGGCTTTGTATTTATAGATTCCTATTCATAGTCCAGTGTTATAGATTCCTATTCATGAAATATGGCTTTAATTTTTCACAATATCTGGCATGAAAATGCCAAAAGATACAATTTAAAAATCTTTAAGTCAACTTAAATTAAGTCTTAAATAATTTATAGGTTTTAAATCTTAATTAAGATTAACTAATTATGCATTTTAAATAATCTAAAAATCATCCTCATCATCAAGATCAAACATTTCCATATTTTCATCATTAGAAGTATCATCTCTAATATCCTCTTCTTCCACATCATCTCCCTCTCCATCTTCATCAAGTTCAAATTCAATTGGAGCATTTGAAGTAATAGTCTTTTTACTCATTGTCAAATTTGTAGTTGAAACAATAAATATAAACCCCAAAACAATAAAAAAATAAATAAAGTAATAAACAATAAAATAAAAAACCTCAAAGCAGTTAAAAAAGTCCAGGTGCGCCTAAGCCCAAGGTGCCTTGGGCCTAGGCGTGCCTTTAATAACACCGTCATAGCCAACCCCAAGCTTGGATAAAGGCAGTGGGTTGTGGTTGCATTTGGTAGTCAACAGCTGGCATAAAACTTCTAGTATCAAACAACATTAATTCTAGACAATGAGCATTTAAGAAGACCAAGAAAAAATTGGTGGGAGACTCAAGTATGATATGAGTTATAAAGGTCTTACAAAAATAAGGCCAAAGTTATAAATGATTGACGAGCTAGAATTCATGTAACGAACCCCACATAGTGGGATTAAGACTTGATATGTTATTGTTGTTGTTTATCTAGCATGAAATAAACAAAAGCACAACAAGGATATTTTATTCAATTTCCCCATATAGATGGAAAAAAATAATAATAATTAATCATAATCCAACATTAGAAGCTTCTGGAAATTCCAATAACATTTTATTAGTAAAGAAGTTGATAAGATGAACAAATTATACAAATTGGGAGAGGCAATGAGCTACTTTTTCTGGCTAGATTTTTACAGGAGCCAATACATTTATACTTTACCATCTATGTTGTCCCATTTCAGAAACAATCAGCACTGAGATTATACACATCCTAATTGCTTTGATCCAAAATTTCCATAGCTTTAACCACGTAAACTCTTCAGCATTGTTCATAAAAAATGTGAGGTCAACATCATTGTTAGAATGGTCTCAACTCAAGAATCACAATAACACATTATCACTGGGATGAAGTTGAAAATATTGTCCCACCAAAATCATGTGCCATTCAATTTGAAGTCATTCTTGATCTGATCATGCAAGCAAATCTTCTCAAGTTGCACTTGCCAATCTTCTCCTAGCCTCTTGGGATGTGATTCCATTGCAACCCGGAAATCCAACAAGGATGCAAAAATGGGTCTGTTTGCTTTTTGTACATATCTCACAGGCTGCATCCTATTTAAACCGAGCATCACCTGATTGCATACCTCACTTGAGTGCTTATTCACAGAAATTGAACCAGCTAATTCCAAACATGGCTTTATCAGTCCCTTTAGGTAAACATCCAGACTGTTATTCAACAGGTTAACACAATCCATTGAAATTTTCAAGCCCTCCGTCTCGAACTTCTGCTCCAATCTAGCCTTCAGAGAACTGTTATTGGGCAGCCCACTGCTGTTGAGACAGGAGTCAATATAAAAGGCAGTTGCCAATCCACTACGCAGTACTTTCCGTGTTTCTTTCCCGTTTATGGAGATACCAAGTGGAGCTGTGACAGGGCTTCTACTATAAATACTAGGGCTTCCAGCAGCTTGCTCAACCTCTTCGCCTTCTTCAACAGAGTTCACTTCAGGAGGCGGCCTGCTACCTAAAGAAAGCAGCTCCACACTTTGCTGTTCCTGAGTTTTAGGAACAGAATCCTCACATTCAATACTGTGGGTCTTCCCATGTGGCCCAAGAGGACTTGGACGATCCCTAAACTTTCTATCCCGAAGATTAGGTGTCCTTCCCTTCCGTGGAGACTGAGGAAACACATCTCTACAGATTGACTGAAGACTACTTCTTTGATGCCCATTTTGCACTTTCAACAAACTGTCTGTTTTGCTCCCTATAGGTGGGGGAGTCTTACCAGTACATGCATTTTTTATAATTGATTGGATAAGCTGATTATGGAGACAGATGTTCTGTCTCCCAATTGCCAGAATGCAGTGCCTGTCAAACTCTGACTTGCTAATCTTAAAACTCAAGTATTGATTCAAAAGATGAAAGTATTTCTCTGCTTTCTCTTTCCCAAGCTTCCTCTGGATTTGGAGTTTCAATTGTAAAGTGTCTACTCGGGAGGGCTGCTGAGCCACCTGCATTTTCATTTTTGAATTTCTGGCTACCATCAGACCTAAAATTTCGAACAAACTCTCAAAGACACCATCACATTGGAGAACCCATGCACCCACTTCCCGATCCAAAACCCTAGTGTATGTCTTTCTATCCCAAGGAAAACTTCAACGAGGAAAGTCCACAGTTACAGCAGACGCAAACTGCACCATCTCATTCTGTAATAAAATAAACAAAACCCAGATAATAATAATTAAACCTCAAAACAAGCTGATTGGTTTTAATTTACTGATCAATAACCCAAATCGCATCAATCACACACTACATTCAAGCAAACAACCAGCATACGTAAATATACAAAACTTTCGCTGCTGAATTCAATATCAGACAAAATAGTCAAAACAAAACAGCAACAGCAATCGAAATCGAATCGAGCATTCGGAAACTGCGCGGCCAGAATTCAAGTTCAGGATGACAGCCCTCGTCTTCGATCAGAGAAGGAACGCAGCATACGAAAGCGAATTAAACATGGAAACAGTGACAGCATTGGAAGTGAGAAGAGGAACTGACCTGAATCGACGAAACACGGCGCCGAATTGGTCGAAGCTGCGGTGAATTATTCGATCAATTAGCAGTGAGGAGCTGACCTGATTGAGGAGAGAGAGCGATTAGGGCAAGCGAGTGACCCATGGGGAAGGGGAAGGGGGTATCGAAGCTTCTTGGTGGAGTCGCGAGGGGGTCAAAGTCGCACGTGCGTATTACGAAGTGCGAGCGAAGTAGAGAGGGAGGAGAGGAGCGGTTTGTTCTGTTGAGGTTCTTTTTGGTTTCCCCCAAATCCCAATCCCAGTCCAAGTCCAAATCCAGATCCAAAATCCAAATTCAAACCCAATCATGCATTGGATCGGAGCCAACCACCACCCACCCAGTTGCTTTTTGTTCTTTGCTCCGAACCTGACGCCGGTGTTAGCAGGTCCGGCTCCAGCCCACTTTTCCTAAAACCGGTCCAACTTCCCGGCCCTGTTTGGATTAGCAGCATACCTCCTTAAACTGCATTTTTATTTATTATAATCATTTATTTTTAGGTAAAAATACACTGAATAATCTTAATTAAATTTAGAGGGTGATCACATCCATTGGCAGCATGTCCATGGCATAGTATTTAATCTACCAAAATAAAAAGTATTCTCTTAAGAATAGGAATCATGTACGACTGTGACTGTATATTTTACTTATAAATTTTTTTGAGACGTGGTTTGATTAGGGTAATCAACTTCTGATTTTTGCACGGCATGCCTCTGCTAATTCAATTCTTATTAATTTGATGAATATGGCTCATTCTATAAGAGAGAGCGCCTTTGGAATGACGTTTATCAGGTTAGGGAGAGTACCATCCACCTTTTTTAAGATCATTCCGTGGTTGCTATTACCTGACAGGAATTGGTGATTTTGATTACTCCTGATACGAAGAATCTCATTTTTTTCTCTAATTTTGTTACGTGCGTTTGTTAAAATGAGCAAGATAAGAGACATCAAGATAAATTTAAAATACATTTCGGATCAAAATATGGAATGATCAAGATAAGGTCGGAAAGTATTTTAAAATTTTTATCAAGCTGTTTGTTAAAGTTTTTAAAATGTATTAGAGGACAAAAATGTCTTTTTTTTCTTATCTATAAAGACTAAGATATGCTTATCTTGAAGAAGGGGAGAGATAAACATATCTTGAAAGATCAAGATAAGAGGTCATTAATGCTTTTTTCAAGAATTGTCAGATAAGTTTAATAAACACGTTGAAAAAGATAGAAGTCTGGAATGCATCTCATATCTTAATTTTTTCGTCTCATATCTTGATTAACAAACGCCCCCTTAATGCATGAGTCAATCATTCGAGTAGCTAGCTAGAGACCCTTGACTAATTTATTCTTTGTGGGTGTTGGTGGCTCTGCTTCCTTCACAATTCATTACATCACCATATTCTTCTATTTCCTTCCACGCGGCGGCTTTAATTAGTTGGCTTTGCCATCTTGGTGTAAACTTGCTTAGGGACTGCCTCCAACATCATTGGCTTGGTTGGCCCTCCCTAGCTCAAGCTTACTTTTGGTGATGTTGTTAAATTATAGCATAAAGCTTGTTAATTAGCTAGGCTACAAGTTGTATCCATGATCGTGAGTCATATTGTGGCTACTTTGACTATATATACATACGTACATCCATGCTCTTTTTTAGTGATGTGGCTGCTTGTGAGGTGCTGCAACATTAATGGATGTGTAATATGTTACAACAGAGTTGGATATTTGATATTTTATTTTGGAAGGGAATTTTTTTTTAATATTCTCATATCTATAAAGAAGAAACCGCTTAGTTTATTTCTTTGCAAAAGTGGAAAGATTCCATCCCATCCCAAGATATCACATTGCTTTGAGTGATATATTTAATAATATTTGTCCCAAAAAAAGGTTGGCTTTAATTTGTATTTTAGTAATATATAAAACTCAATGATTTTTTCCCCTAAATAATTGTGGTATCTTAATTACTTAATGTTAGGTAGGTGTAGTTGATGCATGGTGTTTGGGATTATCATAACATATTACATAATATCTTGTCAAACTCTTATAATAATGTAATTGAATTAATTACCATAACAAAAGATCATATTAAACTTAATAGAGAATCAAATAAGATTTGAACTTAAGTTCTCAAATCCATCATTGCTACCATATCTTCCACAAAATTAGTAATAAAAAAATTGGTATGGTATGTGATTTTCAAAACTAAATAAGAAATTGATATTATATATGACTTATTCAATATTGAATAAAGGGTGGTGTGTTTATTCAATATATAATAAAATCATGTTTTCAATTTATTTAACATAGAATAAACTATGTTCTTGATATTTATTCATTGTGAAATAAGCCTATCGTTATGTAAAAATCATGGCAAATCTTGAGTAAATCAAAAGAGAAGACTTTATTCTATATTAAATGAACCCAGTTCTTAGTTTATATATTTATGATTGAATCAACTCTATTCTAGCTATAAAAATTAAGAATCCAATATTATATATTGAATAAATGGAAAACATAGCTTATTTAATATTGAGTACGTAAATGGATGGCAACATTGATTCCTTCTTTCAAATTTAAAAATTACACATCAAATTTTAAAAGTCTTATTAATGGAAAAATATTAGGATGGAATTTTGAATTAGTAATTAATTTTTAAAGAGAGTTGGATATATATATATATATATATGAAATTAATAATCCTCGCTCAAACTCCATTAGAATTTTCAACAAAATATCAGTGTTCATCATCATCGTCATATCATGCCCCACTCCCAATCCCATTGTTTGGGACATCATAAGACAAAAGAGCAGACTTGAGTGATCGGACATGACAGGACGCCTAAGGGGCTGCAAATTGAAGGCCGCACCTGCAGTCTGAGCTGATCATTGAATATTGGAATGTCGTCTAACAATAAATAAATATTCATGAAAACCATTTTAGCACGTACACCGCTGTCCGCTGATGTCCTCCTATATAATAATAATAATAATAATAATACTGGGTTCTGCTTTCGTTTTATTTTTATTTTGCATAAAAGCTTAATTAGAGATGGGCCTGGAATTGGATGCGAGCGTAAACGCCGCCGCCGCCAGCGGCCATAACCACCATATCAATCCAGCCTAAGAGCTAGCATGGGTGAGACGTCGGCTCCAAGCCCAATTGCCTCTTGATCTCAAATTCGTCCATTGTTGCAGTGGTTTGCTCGATCTTGGGTGTTTTCTTGCAGTTGTATTCATTCCAAGGCCCTGGATTATCCTATTTTTGGTCTTGTTGGCCTCCTGCTTGCTCTAACCTAAAATTTGCTTATTGTGGATTCCGGTTTAGTTGTTGTTTATGGGCTTTAATTACCTATGATGTATGGATATGGCTAAAAACAAAAAAGAAACCAATCTTGCCTTAGCTTGCAATTGTATGTCCATTAATTAGTATCATCAACGCAGACTTAATCATGATGATCTAGAACAGCTAATTAATTATCAAAAGATCAGAAAAGCCCGGTCCAGATAAACAGAAGAAAACTAATTAATAGGGGACCTATTCCCTTGTCCAGATTAAGTAATTGCTCAATTATATATACTTACAGATTAACTCCAATCAACCAAACTTTTAACGGTCAAAGGACAGCTCAATCGGCAGGTAAAAGACAGTGTACACACACAGTGCTTAACGACAAGAAATTAAGTTCTGATGCTGCATTTTAATATATGCACGAGAGAGAGAGAGAGAGAGAGAGAGAGACTCTTTGCTTACCAAATAATCATAGTCGGAGAAAGAAGCGATTGATAATCATCTAATTAATTAGTTGAGTAAACAGAATACATAGGTAACGTACGTAATGCCAAAAACAGACACAAATTAAGCTAATAGTAGCTAGCTGGCTAGCTCTATAGCTAGTTGGTTGAGACCCAATTAACTGGCAGGTTTAAACTCCCATATATATATATATATATGTATAGTTTAACTTGAAGCCATGAAAGAGTTAGGATAGATCTAATAATTAAATTAGGAAGAAGATTGAGCTGGAATTAATATCCTGTAACAAAATTAAGCATGGATTAATTAATTAAGCAGCAGGCACCCAAGCGGTAGCAAAAACAACATTGTGGCCTTTCCAAGTAAGCACAAGATGATCATCTTCTTCCTTTTTCAATCCCCACCCTGCGGCATGCTCATCCAGCATGCTCTTCACCTCCGAAACCGCATCTTCACTGAACGAAATCCCCCTGAAATTTGCGTTTCTCATCCGTTGCACCCACCGGCTTTTTGTCTCCAGTCTCTCCACTCTCTGAATCCCCTCATGGCCAATCACATTCTCAATCTTCCAGAAGATGTCCGCTTCATACCACTGCCTTTGCTTGCTTCCCTGTGGAAGAAAGGTGTCCATTGTATCATAGGGTATCCATAGATAATTGAAAGCCGATCTCAGTCTACACACTAAATTGTTTGATGTAAAGTCTGCATCTTCGTCCACAAGAACTACAATTGCGGGATCTAAGCTTCGGAGCTCCTTGAGAAACATTGTCCTGTAGGACAAGCAGCTGGTCGGCGACATTTCGAACGAGTTTAAGTTTTCTTCTGGAATGTAGTGAAGCATCATGTGACAGTTTACAACCAAGGCCTCGGCGTTGTTTGAGTGTACCAGGCTTTGAACTCGGAGGTGTTCGATTAAGGAAGAGAACCCGTCTGAGAAACTCGAAGGAATCACCCGAAATTCCATTGTTATGTTTCGGGACCTCGCGAAGTTAACCAACTTTGTCCCCAGCTCCTCGTATGAAAGGTCGAGCATCGGCGGGACGTCTTCCGTGGCGCCGGCGACGGTGAGCTTGACGAAGGGCGGGCCCTCCAACCGGCTGGCTATGGCGTCGATTAACGTCGGAATTTGCATACAGTGCGTCAAGCTCAAATCCACTATGTGCACGATCGAGCATCCTTCAACGGCTTCCAGAATCGCGGCATTGGCAGTGGTGAATCCGAACCGGTGCCACGGCGTTAGGTCGACGAAGCTGGCCAGCTCGATGATCGAGAATTTATGGGTGCTGAGAGCGAGGTTGTTGTGGGCGATGGCCATGGCTGCGAGCATTTTGCACGTGCCGCTCTTGGCGGCGCGGGCTATGAGGGCCCGGAGGAAGCCGCAGGTGAGGCGCTGGTTGGAGTCGCCGTCCGGATGGGCGATGTTGTTGAGGACCCATAGGATTTGCTGGGCGAGAGTGGCGTCGTTGCTTTCGATGGCGTTGGCGCAGTGGACGAGCAGCTGCTCCATGCAATTAGCGTCGCCGAAGCTTCCCAAAGCCTTGGATGTGGGAAAACCCGGCCAGGGCCGAGTGAAAACTACTTGATTCTTGTTCATTACAAGGCTTGAAAGTAATGGAGAAGATGTTTGGTGCAGTGGTATCGGTGGGTTAATCGCAGTGAATTGCATATCGTACATGTGGTGGAGAGAAAAAGGGGGAAGAGGTGGGAATTTCAGAAGAAATTAATCAGAGGGGTGGAGGAGAGGGGAAAGAATGAAAGAGACGAGACCAGTAGTGGTACCTGGCGGGGCATCGAGAAACGATCCGATCCATCCAGCAAAGGAGTTGAGTATCAAAGAAAGTTCCACATATATGTGGATCGAACAGCTCCAGAAATGGACTGTTCAGCTTTTACCCTGATGCCATGCCATATATATTTCACTGTTTCTCTCAAGGAGAAATAAAGAAGATGACTAATCAGAATTGGGAAAATTTCCTCTTCCCAAAAAACCTTAGTTAAAAGTCAAATTCGATCGAGAAGGAAAGATCCCTTTCAGCAGCAAGTTTCAGGCTTTTTCTGTCGATCAATATATATATATATATATATATATATATATACATGGGCCGGTTTGCAATATTGAGCTTGGTAGAGTCTGCAGACAAGCAGCTGCCTGCCAGTGAAGAAACTAGCTACTTTTCATGGCTACAAAAGAGTCGCATTGCTCTGCTTTTTGCTCAGAGAGAGAGAGGGAGAGAACGATTGACGTGGGTGCGTGTAAGATTATAAGAAGAAGGGAAATTAAGGAGAGAGTGGATTTTGGTGGCATGTGAAATGGATGGCCGGCCGGCCACTGCCAGGAAATTGTCTGGAAGTGGGAGTTGGGATTTTGGCATCTAGTTCAAAGAGAGAATGGACAGAGTTAGTTTTGGCCGACTTGCGCTCTCTCTCACGGTCACGGGATGTTTATCATATCTCAATACATACAATTTCTCATTCTCCCCCAGTTATATACCTCTCCCTCTCTCTCTCTCTCCCCTCTCCTCTCCTCTCCTCTCCTCTCCTGTTTCATCACCTTCAAATCTAGTTGCAGAAATTTTTTGCTTTCCCATTTCTCCCTTCAGGTGGCCTCCACTTTATGCCTCACTAATCGCTTTGCTAATGCCTTAAATTAATAACATCTTCTTCTTATAATTACTACCATAATAACACGTGATTAGTTTAAGGACAAAACATAAAATTTCTTCATTTTTGGACAGTTGCGCTAGTTTTTATTTTAAAAGAAAATTTATGTTTTATATGAATAACGGATGTGATTCTAATTATTGAAAAAAAATATTTTTTATTATTAATAAATATACATATAATAACCAAACCTATTTTACATACGTATTTTCTTTATATCTCGTTACTCTTATTATATTATGAAAATGATATCTTTATAGATTTTTTATATGAAAATTATGATTTTTTTTTTCAATTATGAGAACTTGTAATTAATTAGTAATCTTTAAGCGTGTATTTGATTAATTTATTTTCATACACACAAGCTATGAGGAGCCCACTAGCCATAATTAAGGTGCCCAATTAATCTATCTACCATCCAAAATGGGTTTTGTTTGTATTTGATACACAGTCTCTTAAAATATTCAGTAAATTTAATAAGGATAGTCGAATTTGAGATGACCAACCTCTTAAAATGAAAACCTATAATTAATTAACTTGAGGCGATGACTAATCCCCTAACCTTGTTCATGTGCTGCAAAAAAATAATATTTTTTAGTGATAGTTCTCTTTCATTATTTATTAATTCTCTTTAAATAACAAATCAATAATTACCTAAATCTACTCTAATTAATTAGCCAATACTTGTCCTACCTTAACAAGTAACAACTCTAAATAAACTAAGGATGATATATTACAATTTTTATCTTAACATCCAATCCCAGACTCCGTGTCAAAGACAAACAACTGTCTATATACCCATTACGTACAGATTATCCTAGTTTATATATATAGGAAACCCTTTTAATTAACAGTATATTCTTCGGATAAACCAAGTGCAGGAATGCAAGTTAGAGCCCAAATCTAACGCAGTTTTTTCTCAGTAGAAGTAGAGCTTATACAATCAAAAATAAAAGCCCACTTCTAATGAAAAATAGAAATTAATACACCTTCAAAGTATTTTCTGTATAAAATTAAATTCTCTAGACATGAAACTTGCAGCAAACTATATAATATATATCAAACATAAAGAAACTAAATAGTACCTCTGTCATATAATAATCACTTTTGAAGTCTGCCTTCATTTATATATGTTTTTCCAAGTTAGTAATTATACTGGAAACACATCTTTTTAAGCTCCAACTTTCTACTAATCCACAGAAATGCAGCCCTCTCTCTAGCTATATTAGGTAGCACCACAAACCAATATCCATGGCTATATATATATATATATATATATATGTATGAAAGAATATATATTATATAACTAAATTATGTTTAAATGAATATAACTTATCCATGCATGGGATGAGAGGACCATTGTCAGATATCCAATGGGAATAGGAGGAAGGTTCAGGCATGGAATTGACAGGAGAGGACTACAAATGGGCAATATCATGTGAAGCTTACGCACACCTTTGAGCCAAAGGGTCCATCTGTCTTACAATATATATATTCCTCTTTGGAGCCTCTCTCTCTCTCTCTCTCTCTCTCTCTCTCTCTCTCTCTCTCTCTCTCTATATATATATATATATACATATATTTCTTCATCAACCCCACCATATAAATGGACCACCTCACACAAAATTAAACCACATTCCCTTTTTGTTCCTCTCAGAACACATATAGAAAAATTAAAAGTTAAACTCTTCTGATGATCAGCTAGCTAGCTTGCCAATTGAATTAATTTTCCCACTTTTTTTAATTAACTCTCCATAAATATCATGTGTGTGTGTGTTTATCCTCGTCAGAGTTGTCCGATTTTCACATGCATCTGTGTCATTTCTGTGTTAGTCATTTTCTTATTCTCGAAATGCTCTGTGGTTTACCTTGGCATAAATGCAACTTATTAGCTCTGTTGCCGGCAAATTTAATTTGGTTTTCGAGCTTTAGTCCATCAAATTTCCTATTAGGATCAATTATGATCCTATGATCTATGTCATGATTGTCATGTATGAACTTGTCAATCAAAAAGAATATTTCTAGGGTTGAATTAATTCACGTAATACAAGAGAGCATCGAGCGATGCCAATAAACTAATTAATGCGGCGGATGAATTAATTCCAATTTTGTTACTGAATCTGTAGTTTGGCAATTCTAAAACAAAAAATAAGTAATCAGTTCGAGATTCTTAATTTGTAATTTGAAAATCTTTGAGAAAATACAAGTCTCTTTTAATTGTTAAAAGGCAATTGAGAGTGACTATTTTGATAGCGTTAAGCATGTCCAAGCCCCATAAACATATTTAAAGAGGAACCTTTCCATCACTATGACATGGGATTACATACAATATACGCTATATATTTAGCAACGATTGGAATCATCAATAGCTACGTGACTGCCCAAAATTAGTTTTATTTCCTGAGGTGTGCTAGATGACACATCTTTTAGTGACCAGTCTCACTCACAAAAGATGATGGAGACCCATCTTTCTCCGAGCGCTCCTTGTCTATATAAAACATAAAATTTATGAACAATACCTAACTTATTAGTGATTATCACTCATTTAAAAAAAAAATAATTGTAAAAATACCATCATTGTCACTCTGGAGACTAGAGAGACCAAAACTCATCAAATCTATAACGTTTTTCTAAATCAATCATGATTCAGGAGATGAAGTAATTAACTTCTACGCTACATGGTCCATATGTTAATTTGTTTTTTTATGCATGTGTTTGATATATTTAATCACTACTTCCAATTTTATTTAATCCTTGGTCGACCTGGATCGGGTTGTTCACTTGTGCATTCAATTATTTCCCAGCGAAGAAGCTCACTGTTAGCAGCCAAAAATAGCCAGCAAAGAAAAGCTGACTCCCTTTTATCCCCCTCCACCCAACCCCTCCCCCCGACCCAATTAGCCCTTGTCCTTTCTGGGATATTTTTATTGTACGTCATTGCACAATCCCTTCTCGAAATATACAACATATATAACCAGCCTCGATGCATGAATTCTTTTTTTTTTTCTTTGGTATATTTACTTGTTACGAGTGATTGATTTACGAAGTATTCTGTATGGCTCTAATTTTACCGAATCCGAGGGAAGCGTAAGAGGAGAATCAAGTGAAGTTAAGGAATTGTGGGAATTTTGAGGTGGATTCCTAAGCTTGAGATACAAGGACTAGAAGACATATTGGCTGTGGAGAAAACAGTTGGTAGTATTTCTTGGTAACAGCAGCGGCCATCAAAGATGGAATGCCACCACGTGCTCTCGCGCCCATATCCACAACCCATTCTTGTCGCTTTGTTGTTCTTTCTAGTTTTACTATATGTAAGATGATGATGCCAAGTTACTCGATCGATGGTGTGGAGACAGCAGCTTCGGACGGATGTCGAGCTGCGAAAAGGGAATCTGCTTTTCAAGTGTAATTTGACTGATAATAAGCTATATATATATATGTATGTGGTTAGTAGGATTAAATTAAACGTCCACTCCAATGATTACTAAGAATAAGAATAATATTGGGTATGGATTTTTATTATATAAAAACGCGATTTAAAAATTTGTGTGAAGTATTGTGGTTACTACTAGATCAGTTTTAGCTAATGTAATTTTTTTTTATTGATAAAAAAGATAGAATAATGTGTAAATGATTAAGGTACTAATTTAACTAATTAACAATTCGTAAATTTTGATTTTTTTATTAATCATTGATAATTTTTTTTATCAAAAGTAGTAAATAACCCCTAATTTTTTTAATCAAGGGGTAAATTAGTCCTTATAAAGAAAAAAATAAAAAGAACAATCAGCTTTTTAAAAATATGATATTTTTAATTAATCTATTATATTTTGTACAATAAATTTCTGACCCATAAACACCTATGATTGAATGAACCAGTGAAATAATCTCTCAAGGGGTTTAATATTCCTTTCGATTTTGATATTGTGCTTGTAATACTGTGTTGGGCCGAGATTCGGAAACTGCGTGGCCCCCAAAAAGCCCAGTGAACGAAGAAGCCAGAGAAACCAGTACCACCGTGACTAGGAAGAGCCCCAAACTAGATAGGCGGGGTCCGCGGACCGTTGTGGACCGATAAATGAGTCGGGCCATACGGATCCAATTGGAGTTGGACTAAATTGGGCTCCTCTTTCCGGGCCTTTCCACGTTGTTTGGTTGGGTTGTTTTATGAAATTTGGGGATTAAGTAAGGCTTGTTCAAGTTTAACTTATTTGAAGCATTAAAATCAAAATTAAACAAGGTTCTTTTAACAGGCCAAACATAAATTGAGCTTGAATATAATTGCAGCTTGGATGATGATGATGATGATGAAGAACATCCATTCGAAGGCGTGTATGCCGGTATGGAGGGAGGCTTGGGATGCGGCCCTGAGACTGGACATCGGCATGTGCGAGAAAACAGTCTCTTCTTTCAGAAATGTGGACATACATACATACATACACACATGCATGCGTACGTACGTATTTGATATGGTAAGGCATCCATGATCGATTTAGGAGGAATGATGATGAGGTCAACGATATCGGCGCATGTATGCATGCATGCATGTATGTCGTCACAGACCATGATGATGGGGTTCAACTTGTGGCCGCAATTGCAAAGCTGACGTGAAATTCCCGTGCCCGACACCACTCCTTGTCGGAATTTTCAACTCCAAAATTCCCTCGCCTCATAATGAACGGCTAAAGGAAAACTCTTTTTTTTTTTTCTTATAAAATTGTATAAAAATAAGGTTTAAATTTTTCTCTATATTTTATAGTAGAAAATTCGCTTTTGTCTAATTTAAAACTCATAAAAATAATTTTATTAAAAAACACTATAAAGTCTCATTGATATTTAGAATGATCTGAGTTCAAATTACAAGGTGTGATTTGCCTTAATAAGGCATCAAGTATGGGTAACCTATCAAGTGAAGGGAAAGAAAAAATGACTTTACCAAGTGCCTTTGCTACTTTGCTTGAGACGCAAGTCATACTACAAAAAGTCTGGCCCATGCATGGAATTTCTTCCTAGAGAGAGAGAGAGAGTTGGGATATATAATAATTAATGGTAAAAGGGGCTCACCAATGGGATGGCTCTAGAGGGGGATGAAGGGTCAGATGTCTGCTATTCAAAGCCAACCACCACGTCCTCCAATGAAAACCATCCACTAGGCACCTTTATATTTATATAAAAATATTATTTGTATAAATAATTAAATTCTTAAAAAAAAATCAAATAATAAAAACATTCTCATTTAATTTATCGTTATCATTTTTGAATGAAGCCCTATCAAATTTCATATTTAGATTTTATGAAGTTCAGATTTCTCTTAATATTTTAATAATCAATGTTGAAGTTCAATTTATGAAATCTAATCGACTTTTATCATTAATTTGATCATTAAATTTATCATTTTATTAATACATGTAACACGAACTTTTATATATATATATATATATATATATGGAATGGAGTTGGAGTGAGAGAATTAGGCATTCAACGTCCCAAAACATCCCACATTTTGATTCATTTATAAAAGAAGAAATAAAGAAACAACATCTATATACACCCAACAAAAACAAAACAATCCGAATCTCCCAAACCCCGAGGTTGGGGGGGGAGGTTGTTTCTAGAAATAAATAGGGAGAGGCGCGCTATCTTTCCATATAATAATAATAATAATAATAATAATAATAATAATAATAATAATATATCCATATTAGCCTGTAGTGCCCACTTTCCTTGCCAACTTGCTACACCAACTAAACTTATATATATATATATATATAACCTGTAATTCTCTAGCTACTGTCAAAATCAAATTACAAAATGGTATATACTTCTCATTTTCTTCCAAGAAATTAAAATGGTTTTTATATAAAATGAATAATAATATTTTTAGAATTATTCGTAAAAATTCTTCTTTTTGTGATAACCATTTGAATAGTATATATATCTACATCTAACACAGCCTCTGCCTGCCCAATGGCACTGGGTCCAGCACAACCTTGTCTGTCTGCAACAATCCGTCACTAATGGAAGGACGTCATTAAAATAAACAATTGAAACGTTTAATAATTGATCCATTTGTGAACAAAAAAATAAGTTATCTTCTTCATGCATATATGTCGGACGGATCATATGCCCGGAGGTTGGACCGATGTAACTGCTGTGGAAGCTCTCTCTCTCTCTCTCTCTCTCTCTCTCTCTCTCTCTCTGAAGCTTGCATATATACATCTGCACGAAGAAGCTTGGACTTTTGTTCAGGCTGTCTGCATTCATTGAAAATGAATGATTGGGAAACCCACGTCACTCCTTTTCTTAAAAAATATATATATTTTTTTTATAAAATTAATTTAACCCATTTTAATAAAAAAAAAGATTGTTTCATATATATATAGAGAGAGAGAGAGAGGGATCATTTTATACAAAAATTTATCTTGTATGAAAATTATATTCCAATGAATTGCAATATAATTAAGGTCCGGGTCCCCCTCCATAATGGTAATGTTATTTCCTCCCTCCTAATGTTTAGGTTCCCTTTTTTTTTTTTTATTATCATTATTTGCAATTTAAATGAAGACCAGATTTAGATTTACGTACTTTCTTGTCTCGTATATTGGAAGTAAAAAGAAAATCAATTCACTTTCTTTCTTTCTTATAACTAATAACCAAAAAAGGACTTAATTCTACGTACTAAAAGTAATTAATTGCTATTTTTGAAAAGAGACTAATAAAAGTCTAGTAAGTAGTAGCCAACGCCTATTATCTCAGCTTACGCAGGTTCTATATTCTATATTAATTTCATTTAGGAAATTAATTAAGTAGTTGATATAATTAACATCAATCACCATATATATATATATAATTAATTAATAATGTACAAGAATACATATATAATAATCTCACCACTAATTATTATTTTTTTCTTTATTGGGTGTTAATTAATTCTACTTCCTTTAACTGTTGAAAAATAATAAACATCAAATTTGATAATATTAAATAACTACCCAGAAGATATGTACGTATATATGTACATAAATGTCATTGAAGTTATCATGGGTAGATAAGCTATTATTATTTTATATATATATATGGAATGGAATTCGAATTGGACGGATTCTATCTTATGAGTTGTTTTTGCAGTCTCAAATCTTAATAATTACGTGGTCCCTTATCATTTATTTATGTTAAAGAGGAAGCGAAGCGCGTTGGAATTATAACGGGTGGACAAACACCAACAGGGAGGTGAGCTAATTGAATGATGGCGATTTTCAGCAAACCAGAGAGAGCAAGTTGAAGTTGGGTGTGGAAGAAGATGAGGTGCAGTTGGTAGAGAGAATTGGGTGGGGGTCCAAATATTGACATTGATATGCAAATGCGGCGATACGCACAATTTCAGTTCAGTAAAACAAAATGCGTTATTAATTTACTTCATCTCTCTCAAGATTACTCTTTTGAATTTGTTCTATTTGCGCTGACGACGATACCTTGCAGCCGCAGCCGCAGGCCGCTGTCCTTTCTTCCCCAAGTACAAAAATGGATACAAACAAAAACCAATGCAAGCAAGTTGCGCGCAGGAGACTGGAGCCGGAGGGAGGGAGGGAGGGGTCACTGCCTTTTCTTTTCTTTTCCTTTTTCATTTTCCGGGAAAAAAACAGCCAAAACAGACAAGCAAACAACGCGTTAGGTTTGATTTGACATTAATTGTCTGTGTAGAATATTAATTAAATGAAGAAAATAGGGTTGGGCATTTGTTGGGAGAAGTGATGCGTGACGTGGATTACACCTTCCCTCAGAGATGGGAAACGAGAGAGAGAGAGAGAGAGGCCCAATTTGCAGGCAAAGCAAAGAAACAATTATGACGAAATAGAGAGAGAGAGAGAGAGAGAGAGAGAGAGAGAGAGAAAGAGATTAATTGAGTAATGAAGAAGAGATGAGGGGACGCTGACTGAACCGTACAGATTGAGTGGCAGATTTCTAATGTTTTTTGCTTAAATAAATAATTTTATGATATTTATGTATTAATTTATTTTATATTATATTAATATAAGTATATATATAAAATAAATATGATTATATAAGTATTATTAAAAATAACATCTAAATAATATTTTTAAATTAATTTTATATAAGTACGATCAGTATAATATTAGAAATATTATTTGAACACAAAATTTTAATATTTAGTGTGATATTTAATTTTAGTACTTATTATTGATAGGTAATTATTTATTATGAAATAAATAATTTTTGAATTATTAATATTAACAATAATATTATCTGTACAATAAAATTTTGGCAAGAGAGTAAAATTATAAATGCTTTAAAAAATAAAAATATTTTTGTTATATGTAAAATATTTACAATTTTTTAAAAAATAATTAATAACTATGAAAATATTATTATTATTATAATAATCAAAATTAAATATTAAAAAATAATATTAGGATAATATGGTAATTCGTGTACAAATAGAATGTTGGCAAATAAATATGAATCCATCCATCCATTGGCTTTAGATTCCTTCCCCCATCTCTGCACGCCTCTTTCCATCCTCCAAAAGCCGCCTCTTTATTTCTCTCTCCCCGAACCCACCTAGAGAGAGATAAAACAATAGCTGTTCTGTCAGCCGAAAGGTCCGGATAACAACTGCCGGGAAAGACAGCCCCAGAACAACGAAACAAAACAAAACAAACAAATTAACCCCATAAATATTAATAATTATATTTCTTTATCAATATAAATATATGATGATACGTTCGCACATAAATATTATAAAAAAATGCCCCAACTTGAGCATTTCCCTGAATGAAATTCTCATCCTCTTAATTATATGAATGTGTGTGTGTGTGTGTGTATTATAATAATCAAGCTCTGGATAACTATGGAGACTTTGGGTGGGAACAATCAGATTCCTCCATACGTAGGTTTCTCCTTCTCTGTATTTGTTAAAGCCAATATATTTTTATTGTAAATGACTTGAGATTTTATTAATAACTTGAAGATATAAGCTTAATTTTAACTAGCTATAGCTAGAAACATTGATTGATATAAACTAAATGTGCTCCACTCTACTGTGATTGTGGAGATATATAAGCGACTCCAACCATCAAAACCATTGAAATTAGCTCTAGTCGCCACGTACGTGTTGCTTGGACGTCGAATCTGCATCCACAATTGGTGGGAAGGTAAGAAGTTTGACTCGCCGGCAGCAACAAGCCGTATGTACGTATTCCTTTCCAACGGGATAGAGTCTCACTCGTTGAACCACATATAGATGGCCAGACCTCTCTCTCTCTCTCTGTCTCCCCCTCTCTGGTGCCCGCGAAAGCCCAGAAAGCGGTTAAAGACAAACTTGTCACCTTCAATGATAAAATTAATTCCTTGGATCTTATCCCAACTGAGCGTTCCTCATAAGCTCCAAAGGATAAGCTTCAATCACTTTGAAAGTTAGGTTAAAAGAAAGTTGAATCCAACCTAAGCAGATTAAATAGTTGCCATATATTTCATGGGCAGGGTCCGAAATCTTCAACGCATCATTGCCTCATAACTATTTCAAAATTGGTAATCTCCACGAGACTTTCTGTAAAAAAAAAAATATCGTTCTATATATGGTAAGATATTTGGGATGAATCACTGTAATTTTCCCCTTCTTTTTGGATTACTTTTTTGGGTTAGGAAGGGTGAAAAGAA
Source organism: Diospyros kaki (assembly GCA_036245055.1). NCBI lineage: Eukaryota > Viridiplantae > Streptophyta > Magnoliopsida > Ericales > Ebenaceae > Diospyros > Diospyros kaki. The sequence continues at coordinate 5,555,986 of BSEG01000004.1, read as the reverse complement.
GAAGTTTCTCCAACAAAACAATTCTCATGCATGCTTTTATATCTTTAATTATTAATTTGGCCTCGCTATATATCCGTTCATTATTGGGATAATTTACCAAAAAAAGTATCCAAATTAGAGGAATGATTTATTCACGTCCAACAGACACTTCATAAACAAGGGGGAAAAAAGGGGAAATATAAAGATCACCGACAACTTTCATTTTTCCCAAATTTTGCCAGAAAAAGGGAAATCTTGTGCCGATGATTACCCAAAACTTGCCGGAATTTCAGTTCCGGGAAAGACATTAACATACGTACAACGAAACTAGCTAGCTAGTTGAACAAATTTAGAAGCTTTGGCTCCCCAAAGCTTTCCAAGCAAGTTGTCGTCACAGATTCTTCTGAATTCATCGACGGCGTCCCCGGCCGCTGCTTTCTCGGCGAGTACTGAAAATTAAGCTGCCCCCCATTCGTAATTGGTCTGAATAATGACGATGATGATGAAGAAGAAACTTTGGGTTTCGTGCAGGGCGTTAAGCTGAGGCCAAGATTGGCCGGCGCTTGATCTTGGCGGCGCTTCGGCGATTTCGGTTTTGATGAGTCGAGGTTTGGATCTTGGTGAAGCTTGAAGATGTCTTCGGCGCAGGTGACTTCGGTTTCGGAAGCCGCCGCGTCGAGGTCCAGAGGGGTGAAGAGCTCAGGGATCGGATGCAACGCGCCGCCGCGGAGGACGGTCTGCACCGCCGCCTGGCACAGGTGCCAGTTCCCCGTCCATAAAAGCCCCACCGCTCCGTTCACTGGGTTCATCGTCCGGCCACACGCTTCGAACAACAACGATTGGAACAAAGCTGAAACAAGCATATACATATATAACCGTTAATCCCAGTAGTGCATCAAACTAAGAAACGATCAACTGGATTTGGAGAATAATATGAATATTATGATGTTACCAGGGCGTTGTGCTTCCGGGACTGCGGAGATGAAGGACATGAGGCCGGCGCGGCCGAAGAACTTGGCGACGAAGACGGTGGCGTGGGCTTGAGCTTCGGCGGTGTCGATCCACTGCAAACACGGCCGGAGGATACAGCTTTCACTGCATCCTTTCCGAAGAATTCGACATCCATTGCAGCTCATATTACTAAACCCAATATATGACGGATCAAAATATATATTTATACACGATCAACAACTAAACATCAGAGCAAATTGAGTTTGAAGAAATGGAAAATCACGAGGCAGAGAGGAGAAGCAAACAAATGAAGAGAAATTAGACGACGGAATGTTGAATGTTGTGCAAGGACGAGTACATATAAAGGAAGCAAAGGCGAAAGCCAGTGGGGGTTAGTTAACTAAGGTTCGGTTAGTTTGAGAGAGAGAGAGAGAGAGGGGTTAACCCAGGTGTTTGATCTGGGTTAAGACTCCCAAGTGTTTGGGCAAAGAGCGGCTCCGTGTCTCCGCGGATGGCTGTCGCTGAACCGTTGGATGCCCTTTAGCTTTCGGATGGATATTATTGGCATCCTCTCCGTTCATTTATTTTTAATTTAATTTCCCCCACTAATACTCTGTGGTTGTGGGTATAACGAAGAAAGAGATTAGACAGATAGAAGAAAGATGAATAAATATGACGTAAATATATAAGAATGTTTATCAAATTTATATTAGATAATTGTTAATTAAAATGAAAAAGATCATAATTTTATAAAAATCGTCTCTAAATTAATCATATATTTTCATTTGAAATTTTTTTAAAAAAATTTTTACTGTCAAAATTATCATATTCCCACTTCATTTGAGATTTTTCATAAAAAAATTTCATTTGAAGAGAGATTATTTTATCTTTTTCTCTTCTTGATTTGAACTTTTCTTTTTGTTAGGTCTTTTAGCCCTTTAATGAGCTTTTGCTCATGACACATTAGAGATAAAATTTATATATACATTTAATTAAATTAATATTTGTAATTGTTGTCCATGTTATACAAATGTAATATTACAAATATATTACATGATTATAGATAAAGAAATATAATAATAATAATATTATAAGCCATAATCTCAATATTAAGTAGATAAGGTTGGTTACAGGAATTTGAACTCTCAAATAAATTATATTCATGATCATATATATTTTATTGTTGTAAATTCATCATATGTCATATGATGTTTAAAGATTTTTATTATCACTAGATAAAGTCAACTATTTATAGCACAATTATGACTATTATCTTCTTTTTTTTATTATTATTATATGTCTTAAGTTATTTTAGTTGTGTCTTAAGAGAATTCATTTTTTTGAATATTTTTTCAGTTAAAAATTAACGAAACCATGAGGTAGGACTGGCAATATAAAAAGTAATAACTAACCAACCACCACATCAAACAATTGTTAAAGTGTGAATAGGAAGAGAGTCAGGTAGCCACTTATTCGGCCTTTCTACTCAGTAGTGGCATTGTAGTACAGAACAAAATTGGATCCAAAAGCTGCAAACGTTGGATTTGGAGTTGTCCAAAAGGACACTGGATTGTGGATTGTGGATTGTGGTTTGTATCAAACCCTACCCTTGTGGGTTAACCTGTAATTTGGAATTTGTAGGCCGGACAATCCGAGTCAGTTTTCGGAGCCATCTCCTTGCAATGGCCAATGAGGAGGAAGTAGCCCAAGACTCACCCTACTTGGCCAAGGACGGACCAAGGTCGCTATCTCGGCGGACGTGGCGTTCTTATCCTCCCTGCCCTACAGCCACTCTTCCCCTCCGTATGCATTCATAATAATAATAATATTATTATTATTATTTATTAAAGGAAATGTGTTAAGTAAATTATTATATATTAAAATTTTAAATTAAGTTAGTTACTAAATTTTTAAAAAATAAACTATAATTGTCTAATATATTTAAAATTTAATTTAAACATTAATTAAGACGACATCTACTTATAATGGTTTATTACAGCAATTTATTTAGCTGTTTTAAAAATACAATAGTTAATATAGTCCTGAATTAAAAAAATATATAATAATTAATTTAAAGTATATTAATTAATTTAATATTAAAATTAAAATATAATAAATTATTTGATTTGCCACCAGAAGAATTTTATGTTATGATTATTACCGTTTTAAGAGTAGAGACATGTTATCACTCATTCCCCCCACATACAAAAATCTACTGTTGACTTGGAATGCCAAACAGAGAGAGAAGTCAAGTCGGCCCAATGCCATCAGTATCACCAACCCAATCCGCCTCATTACTCTTTCCAATCCAAGTAGCAGTATCACACAATTCCCCATCCCTTATAATATATGCAAATGCAATGCACACTCTTTTTACTTGCTTCCCAAATCACACATTTCATTCTCAGAAGCAACAACTTGCTTCAATTCGTGGAGGCCGAGGCAGAGGTGCCACTCACTCACTACGCACGCAAGCACGGCATGGTCTATAGTTGTGTTGTGTATTCAGCTTTGTGATTACTGCCAAGTACCTATTTAAATGTTTCAGCTGACTCTTGTGTAAAAGGGAATATACGGATGAATTGGGCGTATCATCAATTTAGATACGAATCTGGTATTGGGATCATGGCCAACCATGACGCCCTTTTCTTTTCAATCAAGTCTTTGCACTAAATTCCTCGTGAAAAGGAGCTCCGCTGCAGTTACTACCACCGGGAAAGGGAGAATGAAGGACCAGTACTTCCTGCAAAAGCCAAGCCAAGCCAAGCCAAGGGTCTCATTCGTGTATATATATATATATATATATATATGCTAGTCTTCGGTTGGTAGATTGAAATGTTGGTAATTTTTTAAGTTCTTTAAATTTTAAGTTGGACACTTTTAAATCTTAGGAGTTATTTTAGAATTCCCGTGATTTCTTGTTACAAGCTTAATGTGATTGATTCGGTGAATCTTAAACAAAATTACAAAATTAAAGTCTGAACTTAACATTTTACCCAAAAATAATAAAAGCATAGGAATGGTTATATTTCTCTCTCCAACCACAAGCACATATTTGACGACAATATCCAAAGATTCCGATCTGTGGGGACTTCTAAGAATAGGAATTTGGTTTGGATTGGATTGGCCTTGAAGCCCATTTTTGTCCCAAACCTGATCAACCAATCTTTTTTTACTTGCTTCTGTTCCCACATCTCAAAATATCTGGACATGTACATGTACAGTCCCAATGTTCAATCAATCACGTCACTAACAAAATTAAATGGAAACATAAAGTTTGCAAACATAAGCTAGCATTGGATCTTTTCTCCAATCAAGTGGCTATGTAATAACTACTGTGCTCCTGAAATGGGTTTGTCAAGGCAATACGGTCACCTGTCAGATTCTAACACACGTAGCTTCCTCTGCATATCACGGTTGTTATAATTAAGCATAGAAAATATCAACACGGCTTGTGTCTAGAGAGTGGCCCATCCACTAAAAACCGAAAGTCCTAGTTTGTGGTGCCATTGATGGTTGTTCAATCAAACTTCAAATCCAAATGCGGACGTTTTTGCATTACACCCAAGAGCAGAGTTCTTCCTCTCAATCAAGTTTTGATCTCCCGGGCTTCTAGAATATTCAAGGCCATCGATGCTCTGGGGTTGCAGTATCAATTGAAAGAGAGTGTATAATACGAGAGAGAGAGAGAGAGAGAGAAACAGACAGACAGACAGACAGACAGACAGACAGACAGAGACAGAGAGGGAGAGAGCAATACAACACGAAGATGGTGCAGTATAAGTGCACAGAGGCAGGTATCGGTATTCTTGGATGTATCCAATAATTTGCCTTGACCTACCTTTCCCCACCTCAGCTAGATCAATCAATCATATTTTGGAGGATAAAGCTATTAGTCAAGCAAGATAAACATCAGACGACAAAAATCTAATAAGATTCAACTTAACTCATATAAAGAAGTTGTTTTATGCTACAGCCACAAAACAGTGGAACTATCCAGGATGGAGCTGAAAAACAGACGTCACAGGCTATCATCAAGATCAAAAGTATAAGACAAGACTCTGATATCACATTGAATCAGCACAATATTTTATCTACTTAGCAGACTGCGAAAGTAGAACCTAGCATAAAGGTGCACCTACAACGATCCCAATCAGACTCTACGGTGAATTCAATGGCTTAGGTCAAGCTATATGAAAGCCTGCCACATACTTCTTGACTTAAAATTCAGTACCTTCCCAGTTACCATGGTGTAGAATAGTTATAACCAGTAAATGCTATCAATCAATGCTTGAAAGTTCAAATCAACTGGGATGGTCCCCGTGTACGAAAGGAACCATCTACTTGGTGAGGAGCCTAACGTGGCCAAAAAATTTCAAATCTGAAAATAAAAGTTGAGAATGACTGGATCACTCCGAGTTCCTCTTGAAAAGTTATATCTGCCTTTTCCTTCACCTTAAACAGAGCAATTGTACTACTTGGAGGGAACCATCATGTCTCTGCACAGTCCAAGAACAATTGTACCCATAGACTTGAAGAAGCGGCCATGGGAACAGAAACTACCACTTCATAACCGGTGGCACCCAGACATACCTCCGGTTGCAGAAGTCAGAGCAGAAGAGGTTTTCAGAGTAGAGATGATGGACTTTTCTGGCGCGGAGATTACACAGGAAAACTCTGCCGAAGACATTAAACATGTCAATCCCTCAATTGTAAGTCGTCTTCTTTGTTATTCTTCTGGTCGTTTACATGATAACAACCTAGATGAGACAAAAATGCAGGAAGTAAAAGGTTACACTAAATCTATAATAACCACAAATAAAGATTAGTGTCAATCTCAAGACAAGATTGCACGGCAAAACTACTATCATGTTGAGCATGCAAAAAAGATGGTGAAACAAGGGGCGTAGAGCGGTAGAGGTATGCAGTAGGAAGTGTCCTCCAAAGAACTAGCCCCATTCGGTATTAGCAAATGTTCAAGATGCATAAGCACCTCCTAGAATGTCCTTAGCTGACTTTTCAGGCATTCAGGCAGATAATAAAAGACTTTGAGCTCATAATGTCAAAATTGAGGAACCAGCGATGCATACGTACAGATATTGGTCCTCAAAACCAGTTGTTTAGAAGTCACTGAATAACTCCGCGCCACACATTTGGGAACGGAGTTTTCTACGGTTTATTTAACAACATACGGTCCCTTATCGTGAATATAAAAAGCAACATTATTTAAGTAACAAATTACCTGTTTTTGTATCATTAACATCCCCAAGTATTTGGTTAGTTATGTCATCAGAAGTTACTTATGCTCAGCAATTTTGTCTGTTGCCTAATGGGGTTGGGAACCATTATATAGAAATTTTCACCCAATTTGTCGGCTACAATATTACTAAATCAACCAATATATCTTCCTGCCACGTATGTCAATTTGATTAACCTTGAAACAAAGGCATACTCTTTGCCACTCTCTACTGGTTCGCCCATGGCTCCTCCAACTCCAAGAGTCGTGGTACCAATAGACCTGAAGAAGAAACCATGGGAACAGAAAGTCCCTCTTCACAATCGTTGGCATCCTGGCATACCATCGGTTGCAGAGGCGAAGACTGGAGAGGTTTTCAGAATAGAGATGGTAGACTGGACAGGAGGAGCTATAAAGGACGATGAATCTGCAAATGATGTAAAATTCATGGACCTCTCTACTGTAAGTATATACATGACGAAATTATCTACTGTATCATATCTGGACATCAGATAGACTACTTTACTTCCCAACTTAAATTAGTCCTGAGAAAACCCTGGATTAACAGGTAGAAATTAAAAGTCACCATAGATTCTGAAAGGATTCAAAATAATCAGTTACAGTATAACACTGTTCAATACTCCCTTGTATCTGATAATAAAACCAAACGAAAATATGATATCTGCTTTCGCATATGAATAACAATGATTGGTAATGATTACCTGGCATAGATCCATTACCTCAGCGGGCCAATTAAAGTTATGGATGCAGACGGGATTCCAGCAAAGCCTGGAGACCTTCTTCTTGTTGAAATCTGCAACTTGGGCCCTCTCCCCGGGGATGAATGGGGTTATACTGCAACATTTGATAGAGAAAACGGCGGTGGCTTTCTGACTGATCATTTTCCTTGTGCAACCAAAGCCATCTGGTATTTTGAAGGAATATATGCTTACTCTCCTCAAATACCAGGTAAATTTTCTGTGGCTTCAAGCCCATAAATTAAGCACTTTCACTGGAAAACAAATACTATGAACTTTTGCAAGAAAGAACATATATGCCTTCTCCTCAATACCTATCACATTTTCTGTTTATTTCTTATTCTACTTGAGCAATTCATTGCATGCAGGTGTACGTTTTCCTGGGTTAACTCACCCTGGAATAATTGGAACTGCACCTTCAATGGAACTCCTTCATATATGGAATAAAAGGGAACGAGAACTTGAAGAAACTGGGGCTCAAACTCTTAAACTGTGTGAAGTTTTGCATTCGCGGCCATTGGCAAACCTACCATCACCTAAAGGTTGCCTTCTTGGAAAGGTATGACTTAATAACTACGCATCTAATCATTTGAATAGTAAAAAATTGCAGCTAGCTTGCATAAGCAAACATCTTGAAAGGGTTAGATATCTGGGCCATAATTGTGTGTAGATTCAAGAGGGGACAGCTGAATGGGCAAAAATTGCTAATGAGGCTGCAAGGACAGTTCCTGGAAGAGAAAATGGAGGGAACTGTGACATAAAAAACCTCAGCAGAGGATCAAAAATATACCTTCCAGTATTTGTAGATGGAGCAAATTTTAGCACTGGGGACATGCACTTCTCTCAAGGTGATGGTGAAGTCTCATTCTGCGGGGCAATTGAGATGAGTGGTTTTCTAGAACTCAAGTACCTTTCATAACTATTCAGCTCTTAGATTCTATGCATTTCTGAGTATTGAGTAGTGCATACATAATTTAGAGCAATTAGAAAAAAATGATTTCCTTAATACCATTAGCAGATAGTACCAACAAGATTATCTAGGAGAACAGGAAATCAAAACCAGAAGCCACTGAACATTGAGTCATATCATAAAACATAAGTTCACAATGTTGAATGTCTCCACCACAAAAATTTCAAAACATGCCAGAAAAATCGAAGGAAATAGGAATTGCTCCTAGTCCTTACTCTATTCTTGTGACACTCTATTCTTTTAAGAATGTTACAAATAAGCTTTTAACACTTCACAATTCAAAGGTATGGATTTTAAATGAGTAATGTACCATCTCATGTACATAAATTTCAATTTAAGCATCAAAGTTTCTTCATTTTGCATCCCCTAATATGTCATGCTAATGTTAAGGACAGTTATAAGATTCTACACCTGAAATTTCAGTTTGCTGATATACAGACTCCTCTACCACAGAGACAATAGTAGTAAGAAAAGAGAGGCATAATGCCAAAGCCACACTTAATCATGAGACATAATTAAGATGGTTTGGTCATGTGAGAAGAAACCAATAGAACTTCCTGTGAAGAGAGTAGATGGAATGAAACAAGTATCTAGCAAAAGTGGTAGAGAAAGATCAAGAAGAACTTGCTAAGAGATACTTAGGTATGATATGAGTTATAAAGGCTTTACCAAAGATAACGCTTAGTTAGAATTCATGTGGCTAACCCCACATGGTGGGGTAAAGGCACATCATTTACTTATGCAACGTAATTCTAGTTGTTTCCAGGTGTGAAATCATTAGAAATGGAATGAAAGAGTACCTCACACCGATGGGGCCAACTCCCCTGCATGTAAACCCAATATTCGAGATAGGCCCAGTTGAGCCAAGATTCTCAGAGTGGTTAGTATTCGAGGGCATCAGTGTTGATGAAAGTGGAAAGCAACACTACCTTGATGCAAGTGTCGCTTACAAGCGTGCCGTGCTCAATGCAATTGACTATCTCTCCAGATTTGGGTACTCAAAGGAACAGGTCTGACATCTCTCTCGTCTCCAGAAACAACATATATATAAATTCCTCTAATAACTCAAATAGAACATAGTAATATGCATAGGACACAGACAATAACAGAAGTATGATGAATGAGGGATTTGGTATGTTACTAACGATATATTATGGTGGCTATCACAGATCTATCTTCTGCTGTCATGTTGCCCTTGCGAAGGAAGGATTTCAGGAATAGTCGATTGTCCTAATGCTGTTGCCACCCTCGCAATCCCAACAGCCATCTTTGATCAGGTAATTAATTCTGCCTACCTTTTAATCAAATTGATAGTTGAAAATTCTGTGTGTGATAAACTAATGAAGCAAGCGTCAAATTAAGTTAAAGTATCAGAGAAATAAATGGGGACAAAAAATGGAAATATAGACATTTTTCTATCCGAGAAGAAAACATTAATCAACTAGCATGATGTCAAGGTAAAGGTCAACATGAATATGTTGCACAACTGAATGATAATATTCATTGCAGCAATTTAACCAAAACCATTAATATAATGTAGGTCATCAGGCATATCAAGATTATTTCCAAGATAGGTAGAATAACCAAGGTGGATCATGAACTTTTCATATTTCTAAACTATTTCCAATCAATGCCCGAGGTACACCACTATTGGCAAAAACAATGTAATCATTCAAGGCAACTGATTCACCTTCTTAAGCATCCAAAACAATTTCCTTTTCGACACTTGTCTTCTATGACCTCTTTCAACTGTTCCTTTAGCTAGTACGTGATAAGCCCATATCTCAAATTTCTTGCTTTAGTTGATTGTAACTAATCTATAAGTCATTATCAAAATTGAAATTTTATAATTGATACTTAAACAGAACTTTGAAAACTAAAACTTAGTTCCCTTCTTCAACCAACATAATGTAAGCATACAACCTTCTCCAGATACAAAGCAATGCAAGTATACTTTCAATAAAGGAAGAATACAAATGTTTTACAGAGGAAGCAAATTGCCATAATCACCTGCTAAAACTAGTCCTCGGGTATAATAATTTTGGGTGGTACTCACAGATAACCAGAACCAAGATTATAAGCCAATAAACGTATAGAAGCAAGAAGATATTAAGCTCCAGAAGAAATTATATACCTCAAAATAACAAACCTGAACACATTTTTTAACATTGGATACATTTTCTTTCTAGCAACCAAGCTGATCTTTCACTCTTAATGAACTAGACTCTGGAATTATTGTAATAATTCTAGGGGTACCACACAGTATCGACTGTCAAGGTTGGGGAATACCTAAACCCTAAACTGAGAAGAAAATACCTCCATCTTTTACTTGTTTCTCACCATTCATTCTCATATTTTCCTTTTTCCTCTTATTCCTACCGATCATCTTCTCAGCAGTCAAAACATAGATTCCCCCACCACTACCCTAAGTGAAAACTGAAAAGGAAAACAAAATCTCTCGATCAGCAAGAAGTTTGTTGCATGCTTCTCTAATATCCAAAAATGCTACATTTTCTATATGTAAATGTTTATAAACGCATAACTAACAAGTGGATGGAAATTTGGATTTTTTCTCATTTTCTTATTAAGAATTATCATTTTGTAGGATGTTCGTCCAAAAACCAAGAAAGTGCCAGCTGGGCCACGGCTGCTGAAGAGTCCAGATGTCTTTAAATGCACTTATGATGGTAATTTGCCCACCACAAAGAACCTTTGCACAAGTATTTAATGACTGCCAATTGGAGGGTTTATGCTAACCCTTAAGGTATGCAGAGACAAATTCAAGTGTGGCTGGAGAAGCTTCCTTTATGCTAAGTACTGGAGACAAATTATACCATTGATAGCAAGTGATTGAAACACTTCCTTAAATAATATTTTCCCATATCTCTTGTCTGCACTAATTTAGCTAGTAATCAAACTAAAAATTATTGAAGTCATTGAGATCATACGAGTAGATCTAGCCCAACAGGGTCATGCCTCCAATCTTTGTTAATAAGTAAAACCATATGAAATGATATTTGACTCCAAAATAAATAGAGAACATGCTACAATCCCAATGTGACCTCTATAGCCAAAAAAGATACCAAAGATTATATCAGTTAGTAATTTCTTATTCACAACCAAGCAATTTTACTGCCATGTTTCCATCTGCTGTTATCCATAAAAAATGAACTGCCTAGTTAATATAGCTTTTGCCGATATTGAAAACTTATTTTGCAAATGCAAATCCACATACTTACAAGCTTATTTACAAGTCAATGTGCACACAGTTAAAAGAATGAAAAATTACTGCTGAAACCTAAAGTATAAAATTTACTGGTTATCCAAACTTAAACAATTTGCGTATCAACTTGCAATCAAGAAGAACCAAATGCAATTTGCAGGTTATCACATACAAGAAGATTCGTGGAGTCATAGAGTCTCCAGTAACTGTTTGAAGATTGTTGGTTTATGCCAGACCCAATTATTTGTTTTTAAAAGAATTGGATAAGAGGTTGCTGCTTTAATAGATTTTAGAAATGCTTGGATGGCAGTGCTTTTGTGTTTGATATGGGTGCAACTGTAGGAATGGTTTTGAGGATGTTGAGATCAAGATAAGACAGAAATCTTTCTGATTCTTATTTTGAATTTCATTAAGATCTCCCACAAATTCACAATGTATAGCTGGCAGCTTTTACCCACAGACCAAGGCGGCTAAGCCATTTTAACATTTGCATCACCACCTTTAACAGCAAATGCTCCAAAGCTTCAGTGTAAACTCATGGGAAGGTGTGATAGGTGATGAATAGACTGGTTATCCAGATCCTTCCGGAAAGTTATGGTAGGAATTGGAATTCAAATAGCAAAAAACAACACAAAAGTGATTGTTCTGATAACTCAGGTGGAATTGGAGAACCAAAGCATTAGCAGAGGATTTTTCACTTTGCTATGTCCATGTCACTTTCCTATGAGTGATGCACTCCATCAATTCACCAGTCGCAGCCACCATAAAGTGCAGATTTCATGTGTCCATAATCTATTGCACGTGGACTACAATCTGTCCATATTTAGGAACTCTCCATGGATTTTCTCTCTTGGAAATCAAGTTTAGACTAAAAGAGCATACACCATGTCCTACCCATAGACCAAATGCCCCAACGAGTGTGATTCCTCCTCAGCCAACCACAGGAGCACACCGCCTAAGAACATCCCTTTTTGCCAGGCAGAGCTATCCTTTTAATATGTTGTCTCCATGTTTCTCTCCAATTAAAGACAGCTCTAAAAATTTAGGTCAAGGCAAGACCTATAATCTCCTCCATTGGTACCTCCAACCACTGTGGCAATGAAGGTTTGAGTCAAAGGTTAATCAAGCAGCATCCTCCAGTAGAGAGAGCATCTTTGCCACAAACAAAAAAAAAAACCATTGAAGAGTACACATGGTGCATTTAGTACTTCTGCACACAATTCCATCGCCTAATGCAAAGTTATTGGTGTCACTCAACTAAAAGAGCAATGACAGTACAAAGAATTTCTCTATTGTATTGACTCAACTGTGGTTGATAAATCTCACCGTGTATCATTTTCAAATTTTATACTGTTGTTTCCACGTCCATCTATAATAATAAATCAGCCATCTAACAGGATCAATCAGCAGTTCTTAATAAATTAAAAGACATCTTTCAAAGGGCATAATCAGCAGTCACTATTGCAATCTTTCAACATACTCCCAAGTCCCAACCAAGATTAACAAAACAAAAGGGGGGTGGGGGGAAGAAGTAATTCGGGCATTCAATATTTCTAATTTTTTGCAGTATCCTCTAAAATTGTACATCTAAAAATTAGAATTAATTATCATTTGAAAGATCATGCAAACCTGGCAGCATATGGAAGCTAAATACACAAACTCCATTAACAACCAGCAAATGGAAGAAATGAATATTTTCCATAATGGATGCCCAATAATTTCTAGTAAGGGGAAAAGAAGAAGATATCCTTCAATGTGCAGAGGCAGGAGAATCCAGTCACCAAAACTGAGTACCACAGCTTTGTTTATGGACACCATATATGACAAAAATGGATCTTTATGGTTATGTCTATATGACAAGAAAATTAGTCAAAAAGGACTCACATTTCCAAACTTTCACAAAAAGGCTACACTAGTATGGAAAGAGGTAATGAATATTTAAACTTGGATGTCGTGGATCAGTTACCACATTCTCCTACACTAGTACGGAAAGAGGTAATGAATATTTAAGGCTGGATGTCATGGATCAGTTACCACATTCGCCTATAGGAATTACTTGAAACTTCCAAGTATCATATTACTCTCTTTCCAACAATTATAAGTGATCAAAATTACAGCAACTTTTAAGGCTATAATCTACTACTCAGTAATATATAGAGAGGGTACGATGATGTTGGAGCGATGAACACTGAACACCAACAGACCATAGCCAAAGATCTAATTCAATGCTCAGCACCTGTAAAAGACAGAAAACAGACTTAATATTATCACCTGATGTTAAGGTAGGGAGTGAAAAGACTGATTTTTTATTACTAGAACATGTAATAATCAATATGAATTTAAGAAGAACAAGAAGGAGAAGAGAAAGAAAAGGCAGAGACCATGTAACTGGGGAGTCAAAATGGAACGAAGGATTAAATAAGAGGTTAACAAAACATAACAGGATAATTACATGGAAGAGGCCAAATACATTCATATAAATTGATTTCTTCCCAAATTCAGCAGCAAAAAATCGAATTGCTAAGAGCACTAGATCATGACCAAATAATGATTTAACATGGTTTAATTGTGTTCCATCTGTGCATGTGCCTGTTAAATATATTTACTTTAGTAGCATGTCTAGTAGACATTTTCTTTGGCATTGTAAATCATTTCTTTGGCATTGTAAATCATTAAGCCTCAACTTACATACATGAGTGATCAATGCCAAAGGAGCAAATTCATTTGCTGCCCACACATACAAGAATAAAATCCACAGTATGTTAATAAGTATCCAGCACATTAAAACTTTAAAGGTCTATTTGATTTTCCCATCAGTTCTTATGTGTTTGTTTTCAGTGTACATTATCAGATTCTTGTACTCAATTTCCATTTTCGATTAGAAAATCGGAAACTGAATCAGTCATTTGATTTTTTCCGTCATTTGTTAAAAATTTACAAATAAAAATATAAACATCAACAGAAAGCCACAAGGACTTTCAAAGACATTTTCAAACCACAAGGCTCTCCTTGGAAAAATGGAGTGCAATTTACCCTTAATTTTTTAATATAATTATAGTATTAGTACAATGTGTTAATTAATACTAATTAATAATTGTATTATTGAATATATATATTTGATAAACAAAAACAGAAGTATTAATAATTATACTATTTTATGTAAAATAATATTATTATTTTATTATAATATATTACAAATATAATTATAAAGTATTTGAATCTGCCAGCAAATGGAAATGACATCAAGAATCAAAACCAACATGGAAACACCTTTTAGGCATTCCTATCTTGGTTCAAAATTTTCAACTCATGTCAACCTTTTGTGAACACCTCCTTCCCAACCCTGTGCCAGTTTGTTTTTTCAATAAAATGAAAATGGCAACAAAATCTATAACAAAATCAAACAGGGTCTAACGAGGCATTTTTGCAAATTTCTTATAGATGAATGTTCTGGGGGAAACAAATATTTTTTTTTTTTTTGGGGGGGGGGGGGGGGCAATTTATTGTACAAAAAAGCATTTTCTGACAAGTATGTTGCACTCTGAAGTAACTAGTTTCTTCCAGAGTTTTCCAGCTGTAAAATCGAGGTTCATATAATAACATGTTCCAGAAAATAAAACAAAAAATATTTCAATTATGTCCCACCTTATATTTTCATAATGCCTACACTTTTTCCAGTATGTTCCAGCCATATATTAGGAAGAGATTCAAGTAAGATTTTCAAATTTTAGATGTAAATTAAAAGATATACTATACAAGAGTGAGTACCCATAATCTGAATGGATGCATTTATGACCATCTTATTCACATTGTGGAACTCACACGAGTGAGAATAAGGAAATGAGTGTATGCCCAAAATGCTATGAATATTGAACATAAAAACCCAAACTAGCCAGGCAAAGAGAAAGGAGCTAAAGAGACTGTATGTATGTAGAAATTCTTCTTGTGGTTTTCGAGCAAAAGGTCAGTTATTCCAAAACATAAAACAGAGGAAAAGAAGAAACTTTATGTTCTGAAGCAAGTGCAGATGGAAGTTTGATCGAAGAAATCACATGCTCCTAAAATGTATGATAGCATTTATAAAAGATTTTCAGCCAAGATCCAGTCAGATCAGATGTGCCAACACAAGACTCGGGAAAAGTATTTTTATCTTTCTGAATAACAAAAGAAAAAAAAACATTTAAATCAGAAGAACAACAAAACCTCAAGAACAATGAAGTAGCAGTTCTGTCAAGAATGGAAAGTGCCTGGTCTGAATAAAGAAATCAAATCAAAGTATGAAGAAAACAAACCTGTTTTCCAGAATTTTTCCATATCAAATCCCTTAATTTCTCCACAGCATACACTGAGCAGGCCCGTAGTTCCACTTCCTCCTCAGTGCCTGAACCAATTTCACTATTTCCCTCAATTTTGCCAGCTAGGTCTGAACTATATCTCAAGACTCCAAGTTGCCGAAGAACCGCTGGAACGATGTAGTCAGCAAATATTGTAATTGCACCTATGTCATTAAACTCCCCATATCCTTTCCCCTTGAATGCACCCCATAAATCTGACACAAATATTTGAGCTCTTTTATACAAAAACACTTGATGACCCTTGTAGACTGAGTGGTCACGGAAACCTACAGTATGTGATACATTTAGAGTTCATTAAAACCATATACACAATTTTTTTGACAACACATAAAACCAATTTTAAAGAAATTCTGTTTTAAACAGAAATTTAAAGTCAATATAATTAAAGATACCAGGAAAGTGACTTGTGACGAGCTCCACAAGCTTTACTGCTGATTTTCTGCACAACTTTACAAGATTGGAGGCTTTGCCCTCAAAGTTTCTCTCCAGTTCAAGTCCAACCTGACCCACTTGCATTAAATTACATAAACAACCATTTGACTGATAACCAGCAAGCTCTGTACTACACAATGTAAGATAGGAAAAGACAGAGAAGATTGATATAAAAAAAACATGGGAACTGTACCTCATGCAGTAGGCGGATCCTTTCATCCTCCAGAGGAAGTGGCCTTGGCCATTTCAATAATTTCCTTAATTCAAAACCTAAAAACAACCATGATATTATCAGTATATAATAAAAGGGAACTTGTTGAGAACGACCAGATTACGGGTAAGGTATAATGATGTCAGATCCGAAATCTGACAGTGAGAATTCTCTTCAATTAAGAGAGAAACTCGCGGAAATTGAGAGGAAAAATAGAGTCAAGAATTGGGAGGGAAAAGTTAGAGAGTAAGAGAGAGAACGAAAGAAACTTTTGAGAGGGAAAACAGACTGATTCAATTTTCAAAAGTCATTACAATTGAGCTAAAGCAGGGTAGTTATACTACTCAGGCTTCAGCTGGGAATAGGCGCCAAACGGTTGCCCAAGTCCCTTCTAGAATCAGCAACTTGCCTACCCACTTGTAGACAATTAGCTTTGCCAGCACATGCTGCCAACAAGCTAAATCCTCTCCTAATCAAAAGAAATAGCTAACGACTATAGCTACTAATTATTACAATGTATTCAATGTAATGCTTAGCAGCTAGCAGCTAGGTACGTGACATCTTCTCCCCCCCTTCAAACATTTCTTGTCCTCAAGAAATGTGCAATAGGCTGGCTACGTTTGGAAACTGCTTTAGTAAATCTGGAGGTACTTCCAGGTGGTGTTGTCCAAATGTAGGGAGGACCATTTTACCAATACCTGGATAATAGGTGCCCCCTGCTTGTAGATGACACGCCTGTCCAGGACAGCCATAGGGACCGTTGGCTCTACTTCTTCACGGAGACCAGACAAAAGGGAAGGATTGGTTACTTATAACCCAACACTCTTCTTGAGAAGAGAGATATGGAATACTGGGTGCATTTGGGCCTCCTCCAGTAGTTGTAGGTGGTAGGCCACTAGCCCTACCTTTGCAAGCATTGTAAAGGGACCATAGAATTTGAGGCTCAATTTGGATACCAGTTGGCGGGAGAGAGCTTTGAGGTGTTGATGGCTAAGCTTCAAGTACACCTCCTCCCCTTCTGAAAACTCCCTCTCGCTTCTTCTTCTTTCCAACATCAGCTTCATCCTGTTTTGGGCCTTGGTCAGTTATGTCTTTAGTAGCCTCAGGATTTCCTATCTTTGTTGCATATAGGCTCCCATTGCCGCCCCACTGTTGTTGGCACTTCCACCGCTGGCAATAATGCTAGCTTGTAGTCATATAGGGCCTCAAAAAGAGTCATGTTAATAGAGCTGTGGTGGCATGAATTGCACCACCATTGGGCCACAACTAACCATTTATGCCACCCTTTTTTGTCTTAGAAAACCAAGGCACCTTAGATAAGACTCGAGGCATTGGTTTACCCTTTCAGACTACTCATCCGTTTGAGGATGATAAGCAATTGACATGTGTAACTTAGTGCCCAAAGATTTCATTCGTTCCCTCCAAAATAAGCTGGTGAAGATCTTATCCATGTCGAATACAATGGATTGTGGAATTCCATGTAACTTCACCACGTTGTCCAAAAACGCCCTTGCAACATCTTGGGCTGCAAAAGGGTGGGATAAACCAAGAAAATGACTGAATTTGGTAAATCTGTCGACCACCACTAAAATGCAGTCCTTTCCTTCTGATTTTGGAAGGCCTTCAATGAAGTCCATGATCACATTGGTCCAAGCCTTTTCAGGGATGGCCAAAGGGTGGAGCAACCCTAGTTGGGGCACTGTTTCGTGTTTGCACCTCCTGCAAGTATTACAATTCATCACATACTCTATCACAAACTTCTTAAGCTATGGCCAATTGAAAATTTGCTTAACTCTTCTGTAGGTATTATGAATTCCCGAATGCCCCCCAAGTGGGAAGCTATGTAAGGACTGTAATATTCGGTTCTTTAGGGCTTCACTCTCCCCAATTACTAGTCTACCCTTGTATCTAATTAACCCATTGGACAGCGCATAGTAAGGCCTGCAGTTCCCATTTATACTTAGTTTCTCTAGAAGCTCTCTTGCCCACGTGCCATGGTTATAACTATCAATTACTTCCTGTAACCAATCAGGCACCAATGAGGTTACAGCAGCTAGCACCCCTCCTTAGCAGCGAAAAAAAACATTTGCTGCCACATTCTCCTTTCCTCTTCTAAACTGAATGACATAGTGCAGCCTCATTAACTTTGCTATTCCTTTCTTCTGTAAGTGGGAATGCAACTTCTGTTGTAGGAGAAACTTGAGGCTTTCATAGTCCATTTTGATAATGAACTTGCCCCCCTCCAAGTAATGCCACCACTTATCCACTATCATTAGCACTACTAGCAGTTCCTTGTCATATATGTTGAGCCCTTGATGTCTAGGGCTCAAAGCCTAACTAAGGAAGGCTATAGGTCTACCTTCTTGAGATAGGACTGCTCCTATTCCCACCCCACTTGCATCTGTTTCCAATGTAAAAGGCTTGTTGAAGTCAGGCATTCCCTGCACTGGTACCTCACTCATAGCCTTCTTGAGTAGTTAAAATGCATCATCCACCCTCTGATCCCACCGAAACCCTTCCTTCTTCAACTGTTATGTTAAAGGCTTGTTAATCTAATCATAATTCCTTACAAACTTTTTGTAATATCCTGTAAGCTCCAAGAATCCCCTCAATGATCTGATATTAGTGGGCTTCAACCAAGCTGTTATGGCCTCAATTTTGCTGGGATCAGTACCTACACCCTCCTTAGATATAATGTGCCTTGAGTATTTAATCTGAGTTTGTGCAAAAGCACACTTGGACCTTTTGAGGTACAAACGGTTGAATCGCAAGACCTTAAAAATAGTCCTAAGGTGCTCTAGGTGAAGGTTAAAGGTAGAACTGCATATTAGGATATCATCAAAAAATACCAGCACAAATTTTCAGAGATGGGGTTTAAATATTTGGTTCATAAGGGCTTGAAAAGTGGCTAGAGCGTTGGTAAGGCCAAATGGCATAACAATAAACTCATAGTGGCCATGATGGGTTCTGAAAGCGATTTTGGCAATGTCTGTTGGGTCCATTCTTATTTGATGCTAGGTCTTATTTAGAGAAAATAGAGGCATCTTTGAGTTCATCAAGTAAGTCTTCAATAATGGGTATAGGAAATTTATCTTTGATGATGATGACATTTAGTTGTTTATAATCAATACAAAAACGCCATGTCCCATCTTTCTTCTTGACCAAGAGGATAGGGGATGCAAAAGGGCTACGCCTGGATCTTATGATAGATTGGGACAGCATGTCTTTCACCAATCTTTCAATTTTTGTTTTCAGTTTTGGGGGATATCTATAAGACCTGTTATTAACAGGTTTAGCTTGAGGTACAAGGGGTATAGAATGGTCTAGGGATCTTTGAGGGGGTAAAGACTTAGGCTCTACAAATAGGTCTTGATATTCAGTCAATAATAACTCAAGTAAGGCCAACTCATTTACCTGCCATTGGCTATGAGACTGCTGATGACTGAATTCTGAGCTATCTTCCTCTTGGTTCCTCATAGGTCACTCCTTCCTCCCTAGCCTCAATGGCAAAGAGATGAGCCACTTGAGACATTTTCTTCAGGAACAATTGGTATAACTTCTTTCCTCTTATCAATTTGCATGTTCCCATCTTCAAATCGCCTTGGAGAACTACCCTTCTTCCTTCCTTCTCCAAGGATACCTCCATCTTGTTAAAATCAAAACTAATTGGACTTACTCCCTTCATCCAATCTATACCAATTACTATATGGCAGCCACCCAATTTCAATAACCTCAGATCAGCCTCAAATAATTCACCATGCATCTCCCAGCAAAACCCTAAGCAAGCAAACTTGCTTATCACCTTTTCTCCATTAGCCACCGTAATTGACAATGGTTGTGTGTTAGCCAAAGGATACTTCATCCTCTTGGCTGCACCCTTGTCAATTAAACTATGGGTACTCCCATTATCAATCAACACCATCAGGGTCTCCTCTTGTGCCTGACCCTCTATCTTTTTTATCTTGCTGCTAGCCACTCCTTTGATGGCATGTAGTGAGATTGCCCCTTTGTTCTCCTTGTGCACATCAGCTATGACTACCATATCCTCTTCCTCTTCCTCTTCTTCTTCTCCTCCTTCCAAAAGCAATAGTTGCTTCTTACACTAGTGTCCCGGTGCATACTTGTCTCCACATTTGAAACACAACCCTGCCAATCTCCTAGGTTCCAACAATTTATCTCTATTTTGAAAATTTTGGAGAACTAAGGGTAATGCGAGATACCTTACTCCTAGTTTGATGCTCATGGGCTCTTTTCCCGTAGGCCTTCCCCCATATGGCATTGCTCCTACCATTGCTCCTCTGTTCTATCCCCTTTGTTTCTTCAGCAGTGCATCGAATGTCATCTCCTGTAAGGAGGCCCCTCAGCCTCTTCCACTGTCCTTGGTTGGAGTACTTGCACCGCCGTCCTGAATTCATCATTTAGTCCCCCTATGAAGCTTGACACAAAATACTCTTTAGTCAAGTAGGGGTTCCTGTTCAGCATTTGGAACTTAAGCTTCTCAAACTTCACCTGCTATTCCAACATCGTTCCCTCCTGCCTCAAATAGTTGAATTCCTACACCACATCCCATCTGCCTCGCTCGCCAAATCTTTCACACAGCCCTTGTGTGAAATCTTCCTAGTTATAATTTTCCCTAACCCTGGATCGACCCTAGAACCACACATCCCCTGCATCATGGAGGTAGGTCGAGGCTAGTAACACCCTTTGCCTCTCAGCCACCTGATGAATCTCAAATAACTTCTCGCACCTTCGCACCCACCACCTAGGTTTGGTTCCCTCAAACACAAACAATTCCAACTTGGGAACTGGAAATCCAGGCTGATGTGAATGATTCGGTACCTCTTGCCTCCTTTCTGGCACAAATTCTCCTTCCATGGCTGGATCTCCTTCCAACCCCGATGGTCAAGTACAATGGTTACCAGTACCAATTCCAAGAAGAATTGGCTCCGATCTCTCTCTCAGTGGAAAATCAGGCGAAATTTTCACTTGAAGTTGGCTCGAGAACATCAATATAAATTGTTGCAGTTGATCACACAACATATTTCCTTGCTCCCTCACCTCCTCCCTGATCTGCAAGCGCATGTCTCCTCGAAGTCGTTCAGCCAACGTATCCAACTTCCGATCTACCGCCACCCCAACCTTCTCCTCTATCGTATCCACCCGACCTTGGACCTCTACCATTGACGCGAAAACTTACTGCAATTGCATCTCCATTTGCCTCATCCTCGTTCCGTCAGCCATTGCTCCCTGCTTCGCTAACTCTGGCCCAGGACTTGCTCTGATACCAAGATGTCAGATCTGAAATCTGACAGCGAGAATTCTCTCCAATTAAGAGAGAAACTCGCGGAAATTGAGAGGGAAAATAGAGTCGAGAATTGGGAGGGAAAAGTTAGAGAGTAAGAGAGAGAACGAAAGAGAGTTTTGAGAGGGTAAATAGACTGATTCGATTATCAAAAGTGATTACAATTGAGCTGAAGCAAGGTAGTTATACTGCTCAGCTGGGAATAGGTGCCAAAACGATTGCCCAAGTCCCTTCTAGAATCAGCAACTTGCCTACCCACTTGTAGACTGTTAGCTTTGGCCAGCACATGCTGCCAGCAAGCTAAATCCTCTCCTAATCAAAAGAAATAGCCAACGACTATAACTACTAATTACTACAATGTATTCAATGTAACACTTAGCAGCCAGCAGCTAGGTACGTGACAAATGGCTGAATCAAATAATAAAACAATATTCAGATATTCACCAACATCATAAATGCAGATCCCTTCAGAACTGTTTGAGCAGGAAAGATAACCATACAAGGAAGGTAGATTCAATAAATTGATTACTCAAATTTTAGCTGAGGACAAAATGTCAGCATGTATAGGCACAAGCTACATTTTTAAGCTAAGATGACTGACAAATCTATCCCCACGCCAAAAAGTAAATAAATAATGCAGCCACCTTCAATTTGATTCCGTAGACTCCAGGAATGTCTGTGAAACAGAGAACTTATTTCAACCCAATCTCTGTTTCCATATCTATATCAACTTATTTTGTTTATCAATTACCAAAAATAAGAAGAGAAAAAGTTCCTACATGATTTACATGCAGAAACATCTCTAAATGAACAATGAGAGCTTGACACTTAAAGGAGTATGCTAACATACCAGTGTACTTTTGCAGACGATCAGCATCCAGAGCAGATTTGTCATTTTGAAGAGCTTCCCTGAGTCCCAAAGCCAAGTGGTCATAATTTAATTCCTTGTCTATTACAAGAAACAAATAGATACCGAAAAATGTTAGTGAGAGAAAAGTAGCAAAACAATTAGTATTAAACATATTATATATTTTTTATAGTATATATGTTTGTAGCTAGCCATTATAATATATATGTTTGTAGCTAGCCATCTTCATTATAACCATAATGTTTGCTGTAGCCATAGCACCACTCCCTCTTACTAATGCCAAGAGACATTATTTTCTCCCTTTTTTTTCCCTAAGCACTTTAGAGGAGGTGGACCGTATACAAAAGGGGATAGGAGACCAAAAGAGCACAGTACCACAATCAATACTTTAGTCACCAATAAACCACCCCACACACCCCCCCCCCCAAAAAAAAAAAAAAAACAGAATCCATCTTCAACTAAGAGAAAGGTAAAAAAGGACATAACCTTTTAAACCAAAAAAAAAAAAAAAGAACTCTCTAAACCTTAAAAAGCTCTCCTATTTCTTTCAATCCGTATACACCAAAAAAAAATAGCAAAAAGATACAATGCCCAAACTGCTGGCAGATCCATGCGCAACTCTGCCTCCAAAGATAGAAAAACTCCAAATTCAAACTTGAAATAACCCACTGTACATCCATAACTATAAACACAACTGCACACCTTTCTAGGTATCAGCAGTGGAGGAGACGATCCACAAACTAACCACTCTCTTTGCACATAAAGCACAATTACTAACTACTTGCTTGCACTTTTTAGTTTGTTAGAAGGAAGAATAGCATGTCAGGCAACCATCTAGATGAAAATGTCACACTTGGAAGGAACAATTGTATTCCATATATCTTATCACAAAGGAAATAAAGCTTTCTTTGTTATAGAGGGCATCATGGAAGGAACTATAAAGTTCCCCTACAATGGTCATAAAACCCAACTATCCTCTCCCCTTGACCAGCCAAGGATAGTCATTGCACAAAGAATGAAAAGCCAACTTTTAATCAATTCTCCAATCACAAGACCAAGTCTAAAGCACATAAGTAAGAGCAAACAAATCAAAGACCGCATCTATATTCGGATGGGGAGGGAGGGGAGCTAGAAGCTTACCCCTGTTCAAGAGAAGAATTTGAAAAGGAAATAAAACCCTACCCCTCTCCTTCCATACATCATTTTTCCTTACCCAACAATTTGGGGATAAGGAGAAGGAGAATGAATAGTAATCAATGTTATTAATTTTACTATTTTATAAAAATCCAATATCATCCCTAATCCAAATAAAATCCTATAATTATTTATAATTTGGCATGAAACTTCTTGTGCAAAGACATGAAACTTCTAATAATAATAGTAATAATAAATTATCAAAAAAATAATAGTAATAATATATATGCTAATAAAATCCAAAATCAATCTAAATTTAAATTGCTCCCATTCAAACATTATCTTGTGGTCTCTAATGGACTAATATTTGTGTATAAAATATAAATAGCTGTTTTTGACTCTTGCACAGTATGTTAACTGCTTGCTAACAATTTTTTTTAATGCCAAATTTTTATATTTAAATTATGAGAAGATTAAATTCAATTTTTTGGGCCTTTTGACTCGGTCATAGCTACAATGTACCTTATAATTTATTATGTATGCAAGGGGTATGATTATTTTTTTGTTTTTATTACTTTACCATTCCATCCCCTACCATTCCATCCCCTTCCATTCTCTATCCATACAAAGTAAAGCTATATAACAGTAAATTCCCATCTTCTCAAACAAGAGAAAAGTAACAACTTTTACGTTACTTCCTTTCTATCGTGTACCCCTCTCCCAAACAAAAGGGATCTATCACCCAACCACTTGTCAGCCAAAAACCTAATTCTAGTGCAGTCCCAGACTTGGAAGCCGATAAAGCTAGAAAACTCCACCACACTTGGATAATAGCTCTCCAATCCCAACTCCATAATGAGAAGTGGTCTTATTCTTCTCCTTTCCCAATTGCTTCTGCCATTCACTGCTTTTCTTATTATCATTGTTAGAAGATCACAAAACATAGAGAGCCGTTGTTGACACATCGATTTTACTTAGATACACTGCAAATATCCACTGCAGGAGTCTGCACTTATTCTTGTCCTTTCCCAATTGCTTCTGCCCATTCACTGCTTTTCTTATTATCATTGTTAGAAGATCACAAAACATAGAGAGCTGTTGTTGACACGTCAATTTTACTCAGATCAGATACACTGCAAATATCCACTGCAAGAGTCTGTACAAGAAGAATTATACTTTAATCAGATAATTGTTTCTGTTGTCTAAGTTGTAGGCTCATCCTGTTGTCACTACTGCATACCATTGTTGAAAGGGGAATATATCAACCCCCCCCCCCCCAAATTCTTGCGGTATGTATTCAGGTATTCATATTAATGTCTCAAGAGCACCAAATACTGTCCGATAACCAACAAAAAACAGTAAATTTTGCCGGAAAAATAAATAGTAATAGTGCATGAATAACAACCATATAAGCACAACAGAAATCATAGTCATGTTATGGTAGACGACTGCTGTTTGAAGCAACCATACAAGTAAGACATTTCCAAAACGAAAGGCACTAGAGCAAAAACGGAAACGACCAACAAAACAAACATACTTCAAAAATCAAATAACTCAAAAGGGGGGAACTTACCGGGCCAGAAACAGAAGTTCAAAGCATCCAAGACCAACAAGTACTGAACAGTTAGCGGCCCGTCGTCAAAGTAGTGAATCCCCTCGAAATCCCACTCAATTTTCGGAATCGAGTCTTTTATAGTCTCCACAACTTTCTCGATTCCTGCATTTGTAACACCGTCCACCTAATCAACAACGTTAAGACCACATTCTTCTCTCCGCCCGGGAATGCAGAGATCATCATACCAACGTTGCTCGAACTAGTGTCGTCGGAAGCGAAAATAGCATACGGCGAGGAATGCAAAATCAAATTAGCTAACAAAACGAGGAACGGGAGGGAGAACCTGAGAAGTCGACGGTGACGTGAGAGGAGTGTGTGGCGACCCAAGCAGAGCTTGCCCTAACCTCGTCCATGGCGGCCTTGGAAACCAGTCCTCCTTGTGAATTCCTGTAATGTGAGTAGAGCTATATGCGTATAAATAGGGGTTGGAATCGAACCCTAGAATCACGTTGGGAGAGCCATGTCATGTGGTTGGTTAGGCTTCGGGCGTGGGAATTGGGAGCCACAGCCAGTGGTTTTTCGAAGTTTCCCGCTTTTGTTTGTTCCTTTCTTCGCTTGGGGGCTCGTTCAGGTTTGACCGGTCAACCACGTGAGAACCCAAAGCCCAATGAGGATTGGATTTTTGGATTGGAGCGGCTGCCGCTGTTGCTGCTGTGCTGGATTCCGTAGGCCCGGTGAGAACCTTCAGGTCAGCCTTTTACTCTACTTTTTCGGTTTGTAAAATCGTGTGAACGGAATGAATGCAGACGTTTGTTCCACTTTATTTGGTTCCAAACCATGTGGATATATAAATGGAAAATGGTATTCTAAATGCTCACAACAAAGGCCCCGCCCATGCATCGACCCGAATCAACGCACTTTATAAGATTCAGACACCCTCCTGAGGTTGCGTAAGAGAGTCTGAATTTTAAAATTTGAATTTATTTTATGTATAATTATTGTATATTAGATTTAGATTTATATTTTTTATTAAAAAGTATGGAATCGAACAGTGGACCCCTGCAAAGTAAGGCATCCCAAGACACCCTTCGCTTCTACAACTAATTCTTTTATTGGATATTTGTTATTTGAATATTTTTAAATTATATTTTTAATTAATATAAATATATAATATATACTAATATAAAAATATCATATTAATTATTACTCTTAAGTGTCTAAACAACATTTTCATTTTTTTAAATTGAAGAAAATAAATGCAAAGGTAAAAGAAACATAAGTAGAAGAGAAGGATATATATGAAATAATACAAAGTCCCTCTCTCATTTTTTGAAGTAAAAGAGAGGAAAGCAATGAAGATAAATGTAACTATCTTTTCTTATCCTTATTCTCTTCCCTTCCCTTTTCTTTCTTTCTCTTTGTTTTCCTCTCTTTTATAAGCATTTCTTTCCCTCCCCCTCAAAACTCCTAGTCATAAGCTAAACAAACACCTTTTCTATATATTATAAAACTCTGTTAATAAAAATAAAAATAAAAAATTATTAGTAAACTATATTAATACTTTAAAATACTTTTCAAATATCTTTTAAAATACTTTTCAAGGGTATAGCGTACAAAATAAAAATAAACTATATTACTAATATTTAAACTCATAACATTTAACAACTAAACAATGTTACCACTATATAAAATATCAAAATTTTGTTTAAAACTTTGTCTGAAAAATTAAAAAATAAATTGCAACTATCAAACGCTACTTGATAAATGTTCATTTGAATTTTTATTTATTTACACGTGATACAACTCAGTTCTTTAATAAATATAAAATATATTCTAATTAATTAATGACATTAATTTATTTACAATCAATAGAATATAACCAATAAATTCTCAATATAAATCACAAAATAAAAAATTATAAATAATCAATTTATTTTAATATATATATATATATGATCAATTAACAATTAATAATTATTTATCTGTAACTCGAAATTTGGTAATGGAATATTTTAACTCTTTGTTTGAACTATTGAGTATATATGGATCAAGATCAACAGGGTCATGAAACATAATATGAACAAAATTTATAAAGTTTTTTATGTAAATTAAATGAATTATAAGTTTTCAATAAATATTTATTATTTGACAAATAACAAAAAAATTAAATATATTACTCACTATATACAAGTAAAAGAAGTTAGATATGAAAATGAGGATGTAAGATGGGACACTTGGTATATTATCTCTTAATATATTATGTATATATATATATATATATATTTTATTTCCTTTTATTTTCTTTTCCAAATCACACAAGTGAGATGAAACACTTTATTCATTCTCATTATTGCATACCTCAAATTTGTTTCTTTTTTCGTTATAATACATATTTTTCAATTACGTACGTTATTATCTTCGCTCAAAATGTATTACAAGATAAATTATCGTTGAATTCTACGTGATTTTAGTATTTATATAAAAAATTTATATACTTTAAAAATAAAAATAAAATATTAGTTTATAATAGTTTTGATGATTCAAGATGTTATTTTTTGTTTGAACACTCCTTTTGCCACAAATGATGTTAATGAAATTATAATTAAAATTAGGTCAAATAAATATAAATTAATTAAATTTAGTCAAAAATAGAATTAAAACATCAAAAAATGCCCAGTTTATGATCGCTAATGATTGAAAACATAAAAAATTCATTGTATATCGTAATACTATAATTTGAAAATAGAGAATAAGAAAAAAATATTAAAAAAATAAAAAATAATAAAAAAGAAAAATCAACCATTATATATTGTAGTCAGGCCAATAGAAAAAGTAAATTTATCATCACCTATTACTTAAAAGGTGAAGCTTGCTACATCTATTAATAAATAAAATAGAGAAAAATCAAGTGCCTATTATATAATAATCTACTTAAAATGTTGAAATTTTATATTTTTGGCAAATAAAATGTAGAATAACGAAATCATGTAAAGAGACAAAAAAATGGGGATGAAAATTGTAAGCACCCCCGTCCGGATATCCAAACGGGAGTACTTACGGAAAGAGAAAGAGAATGAACATAAGGCAAAGACCACTCTGGCATGCATGCACAAGAATTAAAATAATTGTACGGCATGCCACCCCCAGATGACATCGATGAGTTGGGACCTATCGTGTTTGGAAACTGTCGTCGTTACTGAGCATTAGCATCATCATCAGTTTCATGGTTTCTTTTTCCTTTGAGTAATTGTACGGCATGATTTCCTGTAATCGTTTGAACTATGGAATGAATATTATGCTTTGGTATTTTAACGTTTCATTCTTTTGTCTTAGCCTCGATTGCATTTTGATCATAAAATACCTCAGTCTCTTGCAACTGTTTAATAATTCATCAATTCGAGCTAAAAATATCGGCTCTTAATTATCACCTGATAATTCACGTCCTTAATCAAGTTACACATAACTAAGCATCCAAGCTATCATTGGCAATTTCATCATTAAGAAATAGTCCAATTAATTCTTCCAAGAATATACTCTGATATTTTCTATTTTTCATACGGCTTTTCACTAACCACAAGTGTCTACACCTCATATCAATAGGCTCCTTATTTTCATAATTTGCTGGCATCATTTTAATTATTGTCCAACTATATATCTCTGAATTTGCCTACCAGGGCTACCTAGACTAACTGTCTAGCCACATGAGAGTTTCAAAATCTCAAATTTCTTAATCTGCAGCTTCCCCTACTGCGACCTGTTATTTTGGCACATCTGCCATAACTTGATTCTCTCAATCACATCGAAAATTTACACTATCTTCAAGATGACAATCCATAATCATACTGCCAACTAGAGCAGGTAGGTACTTACATCTCCCATGGTACTCCAATCCTCATTGGGTTTCTTCCTGAAAACTCTAAAGTTCCATTACGAATCTCTAGATCCTCAATCAGAAATTCCTCAAGAATCTCAAACCGATTTATCCTTGAAAATCCTGAATCATATCGCAATATCCGGTTTTAGTTATCTCTCATGGATTCAATTTCCTTGCAATCATGGCTCCCAATCCACTATTCATCATGGTGCTTTCAAGTTCATCCTGTCGGGTTGACCACCGACAATTTTTATCTGATTTCACAAATCCATTTAGCATACTGAATCGTAGTTATAACCTCTGTTGACTAGGTCTTTTCATCATTCTTTTAGGGTCGATACGACCTATCAATTAACTATTTCCTTTTCGATACTCAAACTTTACTTTAAACCGAGATTGTCTTCTCACAACTCGCCATTATGGTTTTTGGATTATCCATGCTCCACTACCTGAAATCTTATTTATCAAGAATCCACCGATTCTCGCATTTCGTTCTTCATATCCAGCTGACTATCGGCACATGGCTATTAAATTAGTTCTTCCTAGGTATTATACTTACTGCCAGCCAGCATACAAGCTGTCATCATCACCCCTATCATATAGTAGACTTATTCTTACATCATACGTCAACCCTCAAATGGGTACGCCCTGGGTGAAAATCGCACGGTCTCATCGTAGTCCTTCAAGAACTATCATTCATTGTCACTGCCACGAGTCTAACTTTTTTTGTAAAAACATTCATTATAGGCCCTCATCACAGTCGATGATTTCCTTACCTCATAAGTAACACTTAAACAACTCATGAGTATTCATCTATCATATGTCGAGTATATTTTCCTTGCAACCTAATTCTTTCTTTGAGGCAATTACAAGACAACCATCTCATGATCTTACTTGGCATTTGCCGAATTAGACACTGAGGTTAAATTTTCCCTCGAGCCTCATTATCATCGTCTCATTATCAATTCATGAAATGACCATAACCTAGATACAATTTAAAAAGGACACATAGTTCGCATTCAAGATATTACATGCTTTTTATTCCTCAGATTGTGTCTCCTTAGTACGATCCATCTTACCTTAGGTCGATTCCCTAGGCTCCCAGCCTTGATCGACAAACTAGTGGTACGCCTTGTATCCTAATTCATTGGAATTTGAACTCCACACAAGGTACAGACCCTACTGGTTTGTCCCAGATCTTCAGCATCTGATCGTCACCCAGACAGTCTGTTATAATGCTTTGGTCGACGGGTCTCCCGTACCTTACCATAAGCCATCTATCAGCCCTCTGCTCGTGGGTCCCTAGATCCAGATCTGTCACTGCGAACACCGAACCAGTAGTACCGTTACGCTGTTAGGGTTTCTTTATCTCGTCTCTCCGAGTCTCATCGGTTGCACCATTGTCTCCTCATCAATGGACGCAACTCACACGCCATTACTTGGCCATTTTCAGCCTCTTGTTTGATCCAATCCGTTAGATCCCCTTATCTTATTTCCGAGATACTAAATGACCCTCGAAAATCCTTATCCTTTGATCCTTAACTCGACAGCTAAGCCATGACACATTGAACTAATCATCACTAATCCAATCATCCTCCAATAACCGTAGTTATCCTTATCTTTCATTATAAGGATTTCGACAATTGACCTCAAATCATCAGTCCCTAAATCTCTCGGATCCATAATCACGGTTATTGAGTCAACCTTACACTCGAATCATTTCATCGAATCCTTATTCCAATAACTAGATCATTTTTCCAGTACTAGCTTCTATTAGGCATTCTACTATTCACCGAGAATAGTAGTCGTCTACTGAAATAGTGTCTGTCGTGAAGAGTACACCAGGTAAGTTCCCAGGAAAGAGAGGTGG
This sequence comes from Diospyros kaki, assembly GCA_036245055.1. Classification (NCBI taxonomy): domain Eukaryota; kingdom Viridiplantae; phylum Streptophyta; class Magnoliopsida; order Ericales; family Ebenaceae; genus Diospyros; species Diospyros kaki. The sequence goes on along the minus strand of BSEG01000004.1, from coordinate 5,525,268 downwards.
GTCACAATGGACACACTTAAGTACCAAATCTTTCCTTAGCCAGAACTTGCCTAGACATGCACTTCCACTACAACACACTTATCCAGTAACCGTCAACACCCAAATCCTACGGTGGCTTTGCTTATCTAGCCACATGCGACCTTTTTCTTATATTCGCTCATACTAGAGTCACTCAAGGCTCAGACATTTCCTATGTCTTTAGCAATTATGCTCTGATACCAACTGTAACGCCCCGCTTTTCTGAGCGTTAAATAACTTAGGAATTTCAGGAATATATTTTTTTTTTTTTATAAACCATCTCCCGACAATCCCGTTTTACCTTCTCAACTCACTAAATAAAAATCAATAAGCTAAGACAGGTAATCATCATAAATGCGGAAGCTTAAAATCGAAACCTGATATGGTACATAATCAATTTCACTTTATAACCGTATAAGAATTCGTACCATACATTAACATTATATCCTCAATATTGAAATACATAAATACATGGAGATTCCATAATGTTCTAACAAGACTAATCATCAATAAAGCATCAGCCAAAACATATCCGAGTCAGCTTACTGAATCCATCAGCTACGCCATCACGTGCCGTCTCATCTCAACCTGATCCTTGCCTAAGCTGCAAGTCTAAACTGGAACGTTGAATGTTCCAGGGGCATAACCCATTAGAAGATGAATCTTCTAGTAAGGGTTTAAAAACATGATATATGAATACATGATGCAATAACATAAACAATCATATGCCCTAGTGTAACTTCCCTGGCCTACCAGCCTGGCACGGAACCCTAGGCAGAATCTCAAACCTCTGCAGGATAATCCTAACGTTGTTCCATCATTGCCCTTGGGAATTAAGGCTACACTCTTAGGGCAACATCCCCATCCCATGCATAAGTATCAATATGCCAATAATATCGTGCTATGCAAGAATAACGTCTTTCCATGCAATATGAAATAATCATAACTTCAATAAATATCATGCATAATGAAGCAAACGTTTCATATATAGGTTCTCGGGATAAAATCACTTACCTTTAGACGTAAACTCAAATTTTCTCGAAAAACGCGTATAACCTCGTTTTGCGTGCCAACCTTGAAAATAACATAAACCATCAAGATCCATGGCCAAATCACTTCCTGGCCAATCATTTCCAAGTAAAATCAATAATCTAATTTTTTCATACTTTTTCCTTATTTTCTCTATTTTTTCTCTATTTTTCATAGTCATAATTTCTTCCAAAATATTAAATAAATACCTAATCAGGTAATTTATTTAATTTTTCTTCATGAAAATTCCTAAAATAACATTTCTAATCTCTATGAGTTTTCTGAGAATTTTCCAAAATCTTTTCTTATTTTTCTCTAATTAATTTTCCTTTCAAAAATTCAAAATAATTATTTCATCATAACATTTCTCAAATAAAATTTTATAAAGCTGAACCATTCCTTTTTCTTGTATTTCTGGATATTTTTCCAGAATTTTCTCTCTTTTATTTCTATTTTTACTCTATTTTTCTTTATTTTAGCATTTAAATAATATTAAAAATTATCTCCGGTCATCTTCTCCGGCGCCGGCACACCGAAAAATTAAACTGACTATACCAGAAGATAGCTTACCTTGAGTTGATCATTCTATCCAAATTTGAGCTTGAAAGAACACTTGGAAGACCTCCCTCCGAGAAAAATTCAGTTCGGTTCCGGCGAGATCCGATTTTTCCGGCGAAGCTCCGATCACCCCTCAAATGAACTCCAAAATTTCTCAAACTTTCCAGAAATGATCCCCAGCTCATGGGCAACAAAAGCCCTATGGTTTGGTGCCTCAATTTGTTCAAAAGTGAGGTCGATTTGAAACTCAAATCTTGCAAAACTCTAAGCCACCATATCCTCTATTTATAGGCGATTTTGGCCCCATAAATGACAGATCTCGCTTCAATCAAGGCCTCTGATGTCCCCTATTGCCCTTAACAAGTCCAAAATCCACCGAAATAGCTCCATTTTCGCGATCTAAATGGCCAAACTTTCGGCCACTTTTTCTTCAATTTCTGGCAATTCCTTTGCTTGTTGTCGGTCAAGCCCTTTACAAAAGATGCTCCTTGAGCAACCCTCGTGCCATCCCTGTGGCCAATTTCGGTGATTTGATGGGTTGGTCGACCATGGTTGCTTGGAGATTTTCTTAAAATTGCACTTTGGCCCCTCAAACTTTGGTTTTCTCACTTTGGCCTATTTCACCAAGCTCCTTGACTTTTGATAATTTCTTTCAAGACCCTAAAGTCCTAAAACATCAATTTGACCCCTGAGGATTCTGAAAAAATATCGTTTCGGCCTCTCTTGAGTAATTTCAAAAAAACTGCATTTAGGCCCGAATCTCCGTTTTGGCCCTAAACCTCTTCGTTTCTTCCTGAAACCACTGAAGGGTTGTTCCTTATGAAAAATTGAAGCCCCCTTAAGTTTCTGTTAACTTCTCGGAAGTCATCTATGACGATTCGGTATTGCAGCCTAATTAGTAGCTGTATTTTAGCTGTACCGAAAACTGTTCCCGATCCAATTTATTTCGATGCTATAAATCATATCTTGGGGTGCTCGTTAATGCTACATCATTTTCCTTTGTCATTTCGGTTCCAGGGTACTCCCGGCAGTCGATTTAGTCAATTTTTCAGATTATTCAGATACCAATTTTCTCTGAAACCTCATTTCTCTAATAAATTACTTATTTTTAATTAACCCAAATTTCTCGGGTATTACACACTTCAAGGCCGTACAATAGTCTACTCCAACATCATCAAATAGTTAACCCCTGCCCCACTACTCAATAGCTCTAACCAAACCATAAATAACTCGAGAAAATCATAAATAACCCGCAAGTCTAGGAACCTAGTATCTAAGTTGGGTTCAGCATCATTCCCAAGAGGAGTGGGGGCGGTATAAACCCCCGTAAGCTCACAAAAATAAAGTCCTAGAAGTCTCGAATTTAATTTAAATTAGAATAATTGAATAATAACTCAATAAATAGTGCAAGAAGCCAAATTGGAGCAAGGGAGAAGGTAGAATACGAGAAACCATGAAGTCTCTCACGAGAATTAAATAACAGGAGAAGAGGGTTAGGAGCTTGCTTTTGCATAGCTGTTTCTTATCTTTCTTGCACTCCCGCTGCAAAGTAAAACGTTTAATAGCGATTAATAAAACCGTGGCTCACATTAATTAAATCTAACCGTAAAATATAAATAATTTAGCTATCTAAAATCTAACATAGGCTCACCATAAATAAAATCACAATAAGTCTCATATTTATTTTATATTAAATCACGTTAATAAAATCCTCGAAGCCAGCTTAATAAATTAAATTTAAATCAAACAACTAAAAATTCCATAATTAATAAACGGGCCGAAACAGATGAATTGAGGGTATAAAATATGAGAAATCACTGAGTTTCTCATGAAAATTAAAGAATATGAGGAAAGGGATTGGAGCTTGCCTGAAATCGATTGATTCCTGCCTCTTTTGTGCTCCCGATGCGTATTAAATTATTTCTTAACAAATAACACAATCGGGACTTAAATTAATTAATTATAATCGCGTAAATTTTATAATTTAAATATATCACACTTCTACTAATTTTTACCCACGTACCTGATCATTTCTCATGTCGAAAAATCCCAACATCCCTTTATTTTTCCTTATTTTCCAGAATTTCTTTTCTTTTCTATTTTTCTTTTCTTTTTCTCTTTATTTTTTGTTTTCACGCGCGCCCCTGTTCTTCTTCCTTCTTCACGTATTCTTCTTCCTTGGCGCTCACAGTACCGGTGCGCTCCAGCAACTAGCCACCTCACTGGCCCTCAGCCGCCGTCAATACTTGCCTCCAACTCTGCCGGCCGTTCCCCGTCGCACGACCCCCGGCCATGGTTGCCATCGGCGCGAACTGCCATGGCCGAACCTCCCCTACGTGTTGCCATGGCCATCCCTCGCTTCGGCTTTCAGCCATTGCGAGCCACCAGCTAGCATTCGGTCACCGACGCTAGCCCAAGACGGCATCACCGCAACCCTTCCAGCCGCCTCCGCCACTGCTGGTCCGCCGCTGCTGGTCAGCTCGCTTCGGCCATGGTCGCGACTTCTTCAAGCCGCAGCTGCTCTTCGTCGGCCATGGCAGCAGCTGTAAGAGTCAAGCCACCACCGTTCTTGGCTGTATCAGGCATCAAGCCACCACCAAGCTTGGTTGTATCAGGCAGCAGTGATCTTTGGCATGCGTTGGCTGCATCAGGCGGCATGCGCTGGTTGCATCAGGCGCGATAGGCGAATCCGCACACTCTTGTTGACTTTGTAGCCTCCTAATCTCCTATAAATAGCTAGCCATTCCCCTCTTGTATTGTATCCCAAGATAGAGGATCAGTGAGGATCCAGAGAGAGAGAGAGATCCGTTTGAGAGTTTTTTGTTTGTGTAAGAAATTCTGATTTCTTCTGTAACTTCTATTCGTGAGTAATAGATTGTTTTTCTCTCATATATCTCTTCTTTCATTGCGTTTTTTGAATCTCTGGTTTCCCAACAAGTAGTATCAGAGCCTTTGGTTGAGTGAAGGAGAAGAAAATCCGAAGAATAGAGCCGCTGTTCTTCAAACCAGATTTTTTGAAATTGTCCAATTGGTATTTTGATCATACCAGAAGACTCTTCGTTCCAAGAAGAGCACGCAGAAATTTTTCGGAGGCCGAAAAGACGCCGCACGCGCCTACACGCGCCGCCTGAAATCGGAGAGTGAAGCCCACTCTCGACACGCGCCACACGCGCCGTCTGGAGGTTGAAGACAACCCACGTGGCGCCACGTCACCCGCCACGTCATTCGGTCAACGACCACCTCAGCCAGTCAACTGCCACCTCGTCTGGTCAACGCCACCTCACGGTCAACGCGCACGTCAGTGCCACGTCAGCCTGTCTGCCACGTCAGCTGCTACGTCAGCAGCACTGCCACGTCAGCACATATGTTTGAAAAATTGCAGGTTGGTCCTTGAAGTTTTCTGAAATTACAATTTGACCCCAGAACTTTCGAAAATTACATTTTGACCCTTGAACTTTTGAGAAATTGCAATTTGGCCCCTGAATTTTTCAGAAATTGCACTTTAGCCCCCAAGACTTTCTGAAATTACATTTGAGCCCCCTTTGATTTTCATAAATCAGAATTTGACCCCGTAAGAGTCAAATTTACCATTTTCGACCCTTCCGGACGCAACGGTGCGCTCTGTTTTGGAAGATTCAACTTTGTTTTTGAACAAGTTATTGAAAATGGAGGAAGGAACATCATCAGGAGACATGATAAAGTGCACGTCCACCAACTACACACTGTGGAGACCTCGGATGGAAGATCTTCTCAGTTGTAGGGATTTGTACGATCCCCTTGAGTTATTAGGTGTCAACCCTAATCCTACTAAAGAAGTAGAATGGAAGAAATTAAACAGAAAAACTATCGGTCAGATCCGGCAATGGATTGATCATAGTGTCTTCCACCACGTCGCACAAGAGACAGACGCATATGCCCTGTGGACGAAACTGGAAGGTATGTATCAAGCAAAGACCGCTCGGAACAAAGCCCTGTTAATGAGGCGGTTAGTTAATTTGAAGTTGGGTAGTGAAACTTCAGTTGCCGAGCACACCAGTGAGTTCCAAAGCCTAGTGAACCAGTTGTCGTCTGTGGATATGTCGCTTGGGGATGAAACACAAGCGCTCTTACTTCTTAGTTCTCTTCCTGACAGTTGGGAGACGCTAGTAGTCTCTCTCAGCAATTCAGCCCCAGAAGGAAAACTTACCATGACGATGGTGAAGGATGCCCTGTTCAACGAAGAGGCCAGAAGAAAGGACATGAGCACGAATCAGACTCATGCCCTTGTAACAGAAAATCGAGGAAGACAACAAAGAAGAAATCAAGGCAAATGGAGAGGAAAGAGCAAGAGTAGGGGTAAATCAACAGATGGAAGAAAGTCAACTTACAAGTGCTACCATTGTGGCATTGAGGGTCATATGAAGAAGAACTGCCGAAAATTGCAACGAGAACAGGGTCAAGGCAGTTCCCAGCCGAAGAAGAATGATGGAGATGCACTAGTCACTATCCATGGAGAGGTAGCCTACTGTTCCATCCAAGATGAGACATGTCTTCACGTCTCAAAAGAAGACACAGAATGGGTGGTAGATACTGCAGCATCTTACCATGTGACTCCCCACAAAGATTTCTTCACAACATACAAAACAGGTGATTTTGGAGCAGTGAAGATGGGAAATTCCAGTTCTTCTGAGATAGCTGGAATTGGTGATGTTCAGATACGAACGAGTGTCGGGATCACAATCACCTTGAAGGATGTCAGACATGTGCCAGATCTTCGGTTGAATTTACTTTCAGGAGTAGCTCTTGACAGACAGGGCTATGGTAATCAGTTTAGCAATGGCATATGGAAGTTGATAAAAGGCGCTATGGTAGTTGCCCAAGGACATATTTGTGGCACGTTGTACAAGACTCATGTGAAGATATGTGCAGACAGTCTCAACATAGTTGAAACGAAGACTTCTCAGAATCTGTGGCACCAGAGACTTGGTCATATGAGTGAGAAGGGTTTGTCAATCCTGGAAAAGAAGGAGCTTATTACCGTTGCCAAAGGTACTGTTCCAGATCCTTGCAATCACTGTTTGTTTGGCAAACAAAATAGAGTATCTTTCAGTTACTCTTCAACAAGAAGATCAGAGTTGCTCAGTTTGGTACACTCTGACGTTTGCGGTCCCCTGGAAGCTGAATCATTAGGTGGAAACAAGTACTTTCTGACATTTATTGACGATGCTTCTCGAAAGGTGTGGGTGTATTTCATCAAGACAAAGGACCAGGTATTTGATTATTTTAAACTGTTTCATACCATGGTAGAGCGTGAAACAGGAAAGAAGTTGAAGTGTCTCCGGTCAGATAATGGAGGCGAATACACTTCCAAGGAGTTCGATGCCTACTGCAAGAGACACGGCATCCGACATGAGAAGACGGTCCCACGCACCCCACAGCATAACGGTGTTGCCGAGAGAATGAATCGGACCATTATGGAAAGAGTCAGAAGCATGCTCAGTATGGCTAAGCTGCCAAAGCCATTCTGGGGAGATGCAGTCAGAACCGTCTGCTACCTAATCAACAGGTCACCGTCAGCACCGTTGAATTTTGAAGTCCCCGAGAAAATGTGGTCTGGTAATAACCCCTTGTATTCTCACTTAAGAGTATTTGGTTGCTTAGCATTTGCACATGTATCCAATGAGCTTAGACAAAAGCTCGATGCAAGGACAACCCCATGTATCTTCATAGGCTATGGAGATGAGGAATTCGGATACAGGTTATGGGACCCAAAGGAGAAGAAGGTAATCAGAAGCAGAGATGTTGTGTTCCATGAAAGCCAGACAATAACAGACATTGAAAAGCCCACAATGTCTCAGAATCCAGATTCTAGTACCCATGAAGACATTTCAAGACCAGCACCAACACAGTTTGCTACTGATGACGTTTTGGTGCCTGAGGAATTACCAGAAGTAGAAGAGGAGGAAGAAGAAGCAGAGGATGTTGAGCAGGGGGAGACTCAATCCCTTCCACCAGAAGCTGCTGGAGCGTCAGATGATGGTGAACCTCCGAACCCAGAAGTTCGTAGATCTGAACGAGGTCGGATTCCGTCAACAAGATATTCAGAATCCGAGTACATTCTGCTTACTGAAGATGGAGAACTAGAAAATTTTCAAGAAGCTGTATCTCATAAGGATAAAGAAAAGTGGTTGTTTGCAATGCAAGATGAGATGGATTCTCTACAGAAGAATCACACTTATGAGATAGTCAATCTTCCACATGGGAAAAAGGTTTTGAAAAATAAATGGGTGTTCAAGCTGAAGAAAGATGGCAGCGGAAAGGTGGTGAAGCACAAAGCTCGATTGGTAGTCAAAGGATTCCAACAGAAAAAGGGAATTGACTTTGATGAGATTTTTTCACCAGTTGTAAAAATGACTTCAATAAGAGTCATTCTTGGTTTGGTAGCCAAGTTAAACCTAGAGCTTGAACAGATGGATGTCAAGACAACTTTTCTTCATGGAGACCTGAATGAAGAGATCTACATGCAGCAGCCAGAAGGTTTTGAGGTGTCAGGTAAGAACCTCGTTTGCAAGCTGAAGAAGAGCTTATACGGTCTGAAGCAAGCACCAAGGCAGTGGTACAAGAAGTTTGACTCTTGCATGGTGAGTCAAGGGTACAAGCGAACTGCTGCAGATCCGTGTGTATATATTCAGAGATTTCCTGATGGGAACTTCGTTGCTCTTCTACTATATGTGGACGATATTTTGATCGTGGGACAAGATGCAACAAAGATCAAACGGCTGAAGAATGAACTCTCCAAGTCTTTTGACATGAAAGACTTAGGACCGGCTCAACAGATTTTAGGAATGCAGATCGTTCGAGACAGAAAGAACAGAAAGTTATGGCTATCGCAGGAGAAGTATATTGAACGGGTGGTCAAGAAGTTCAATATGCACAATGCAAAACCGGTAAGCATTCCATTAGCCAATCATTTCAAGTTGAGCAAGAGTTCGTGCCCCTCATCCAAGAGAGAGGTCGAGGAGATGTCATCAATACCATATTCTTCAGCAGTGGGAAGCCTGATGTATGCAATGGTATGTACCCGACCAGATATTGCTCACGCAGTGGGTACAGTAAGCCGTTTTCTCTCTAACCCTGGAAAGGAACATTGGGAGGCAGTCAAATGGATTCTCAGGTACTTAAAAGGTACGCCGAAAACATGTCTTTGTTACGGGGGAGCTGATCCAATCTTGGAAAGTTATACAGATGCAGATATGGCAGGAGATCTTGATGGTAGAAAATCTACATCAGGATTTCTCTACACTTTTGTAGGGGGAGCCGTGTCATGGCAATCAAGATTGCAGAAGTGTGTTGCTTTATCCACAACAGAAGCTGAGTACATTGCAGTAGCAGAAGCTGGGAAAGAGATGTTATGGTTAAAGCGTTTTCTCCAAGAATTTGGGATTATGCAAGAAGACTACAAGGTACATTGTGATAGTCAAAGTGCTCTGGATTTGAGCAAGAACTCAATGTATCATTCCCGTACAAAGCACATAGACATTCGCTATCATTGGATACGCGAAGTAATGGATCAACAACTGTTGAAACTAGTGAAGATTCATACAAAGGAGAATCCAGCCGACATGTTAACTAAAGTGGTTACTCGAGAAAAGGTAGAGCTATGCAAAGACATAGCTGGGATGTTTGTCAGATGACAATAGATCCAGATGTGACTTGAGGGGGAGAATTGTAAGAGTCAAGCCACCACCGTTCTTGGCTGTATCAGGCATCAAGCCACCACCAAGCTTGGTTGTATCAGGCAGCAGTGATCTTTGGCATGCGTTGGCTGCATCAGGCGGCATGCGCTGGTTGCATCAGGCGCGGTAGGCGAATCCGCACACTCTTGTTGACTTTGTAGCCTCCTAATCTCCTATAAATAGCTAGCCATTCCCCTCTTGTATTGTATCCCAAGATAGAGGATCAGTGAGGATCCAGAAAGAGAGAGAGATCCGTTTGAGAGTTTTTTGTTTGTGTAAGAAATTCTGATTTCTTCTGTAACTTCTATTCGTGAGTAATAGATTGTTTTTCTCTCATATATCTCTTCTTTCATTGCGTTTTTTGAATCTCTGGTTTCCCAACAGCAGCTGCCATGGCCGTTTGGCTTTCTCTCCCTCTCTCTTTCTCTCTCTCGGTTGAGCTCTCTCCCTTACCCAATCTCCTTCTCTCCATCTCCCTCCCTTACTCTATCTCTCACTCTCTGCTCACTCTCGAGCTCTCCCTCTCTAACTCTCATTCTTACTGTTTTAATTTGAAAGACATGGCCACTATGCATTGCTTAAGCTCCAAGCACACGCGCACAGCCACTCGTTTTTAATAATTTAATTAATTTAATTTAATCTTTTATTGATATTATTATTGTTATTTTTTTTTCAAAATTTTGGGATACTACAAAAATGGTATCTTATTAGCATATTTTAAGCTAATTAAGGCTATGACAAGGAAAAAAAAAAAAAAACAAATTCCTTACAACAAAATGAAGATTATTAAACTCCCAATCCCCATCAAATCACCAGCGGTGGTAGATTATTCTTCTTCCTTCTTATTTTGCTTATTCTTCTCCTTGGTTTCATAATTGAAATCAGTTGGCAATAGATTATTTATTGTTTTAACTCATTGTTGGTGAAGGTTTAAGTAATTGGAAACCCTTTGGGCTTTGCTAGCAAAGGGTTCAAGTATTTGGGAACTCCTCATTGATATTTTTATTTATTTTAAAGTTTGAACTAAATTTGATCAATTAGGGTTTAATTAACTTAAAAATTATAGTTTATTAATGATGTTTGTATTGAAATTGGTGGTAAAGAAAAAAAAAAACATAAACCACAAAAATTAATTATTATTTTTTGCTTTTTTGTACTTGCAGCAGAGTGAGAAAGGATGGAGACAAATTTTTAATTTTTTAAAAAACAAGCAATCATTTATTAACAATTGCAATAAGTATAGAATTTGGAGATTAGAGTTTTAAGATAAGTGTCACATGAGGATTATTTTAAAGGTATTGGGAGAAAAGAAGAATTATGTTTTATCTTTGACATTAGGTATAGCAGAGTATACGATGTACAATTATAATCCTATTCTAGGAAGGAAAATTTTTAATAATAGGAAACAGAATAATAATCAGAAAATTTATAATGAGAAAACTAATTGACTATACATAAGGAAAGCACGAGAATAACAATTGAGAAATTGTAATTTAGGAATCTCCTTTTTCATGCCATCGCAAGATGAGCTCCTCGAGGAGAGTCAAATCTTATCCATAATGAATTGAATTCGAGCCTACAAAGCGGTTTGGTGAGAGCATCTACCAACTAATCGACAGAAGAGACATGAGCCACATGAAGAACACCACTTTGAACTTGTCCACGTATGAAATGATAATCTAAAGCCACATGTTTTTATGCAGGAGTGAAAAACCGAATTGGAACACAAATTCATAGCACCAATATTATCACAATAGATCGCTGGTTGCTGTGGAAGAGAAACACCAAGTTCACTGAGAAGATAGCAAATCAATCGGAGCTCAGCTGTAGTGGTGGCAATAGAGTGATATTCATCCTCGATAGAGGAGCAAGCCACAGTTCGCCGCTTCTTAGGGCTCCAATAAACAGGATTGCGACCGAGCCAGATAATATAGGCACTAGTGGAGGTGAAATAATATTTGTTATGTACTTACCCAATCTGCATCAAATAACGTATGGAGAGACGAGGAATAGTGGCGATAGAGAACAACTCCATGATCTAAGGTCCCACAGAGATAGCGTAACAATCACTCAATAGCAATTCAGTGGTCGCTGGTGGATTGATGCATAAACTGGGATAGCTTGTTCACCATATAAGCAATATCGGGGCGTGTAAGTGACACATATTGGAGGCTGATAACAATGGTATGATACTCATAGGGATCATGGAGTACCATGTCTGAGTAAAGGGTAAGTATAGGATTAGAGGCAAGGGGTGTAGCAAGAAGCTTGGCATTTGTCATAATGTTCAAGTAAGAAGATCCTTTATGTATTGGTGTTGACATAAATAGGCCTTTTGAGAATGGGAAACCACTTCGACTCCTAGAAACTAAGCTAATGGTCCAAGATCCTTGAGGGAGATCCTTGAGAGAGAGGTGACGAGCAAGGAATTGGATGAATTTTTGCATAACTCCATTGTTGTCACTAATAATAATAATATCATCAATATAAAATAAAAGATAAATCATAAATTCACCATTGTTGAAGACGAACAGATAAGGGCATGTTCTCTTTCCAGTTTTCGGCCCGTTTTTTGTTTTTAATTTTTAAAAACACTAAAAATGTGTTCTCTTTATTATTTTCAAAAACAAGTTTTCGAAAACAACTAAAAATTTTGTTAAGAAAACCCAAAACAATATTTTGTTCTTTTAGGCGTTTTCAGTAAAAATACACTGAAAACACAAAACAAGTGCAAAACATAGAAAACAACCCCCCTCTCCCCCACCCGCACACGCACAGACCCACTCATCTCTCTCTCTCTCTTATCTTCTCTCCATTCTCCTCTCCTCTTCTGGCCATCGACAACCATTGCCGTCGACCTTCAACTCCACCGCCACTGCCACCAACGCTCTCTATCACCATTGCGACCAACACCCCCTACCTCAACCACTGTCATCGACCAGGTCCCCCACATCCATCACCACCGCGACTAACGCCTTCCACAGCGACCAGCGCCCCCCCCCCACAGAAAACCCTAGATGAAGAAGATGGGTTGTGGCTTCTTGATTTGATTTTTTTTTTGTGTTATTTGATTTTTTTTATTTATTAAACTGAATATGTTATATGTTTTGTTTGTATTAATTTTTTTAAATGATATTTCTAAGGTTAATGATTTTTCTGTTTTATTTTATAGTTTAAAGTATTTGAATCAAATCTATAATTTATTAATAAATATTTATTATTTATTTTAAATTAAATTTATTAAATAAAATATCATAATAACAAAAAAAAAAACCATTTTTAAAATTTCAAATCAAACGCGTTTTCTAATTTTCTGTTTTAAAAAATAATTTTTTAAAATGACAAAAAGAACTTATTTTTAAAAATTTCAAAACAGATACTCAAAATACAAAACTCAAAATTAATTCAGAACTCAAAAGACAAAATTAAAATACAAAGAAAACATCGATTAAGTGCCTACGTCAGGGTTGGTAAAGCTATATGTGATAAGAAATTGGCGCAACTCATGATGCCATGCTTGAGGAGTCTGTTTAAAACCATAAATAACCTTGTGAAGTTTGCAAACAGACATGACGAGGATGGTCACAATCAATGAATGCTTGTGATTTGAGTCATATTTACATCATAAGAAAGTACCTAGAAAAGGCATTGTTGACATCTAAGAGCATCTCCAACGGAGCGCTATTTGCAGCGCCAAATGCAAATTGGCGCAGAAAGTGTCTCCAACGAATACACTAAAATAGTGTTGGGCACAATTTTCAATTACAAAATTTGGTGTTGAGTGGATAGTGTAATACCAAATTTGGTGTTATACTATTCACCAACACCAAATTTTCTTTTTTATTTTATTTTTAATTTTACTCTTCTTTGTATAATTTCTAAATAACTTATTCTCTTTATATCATTTATCACTTTTATTATATTTGTATATTTTAATTAATAATTAAAAATAAAAATTAGATTATTATAAAAAATATATACCGACAGTAATATTTTATTAAGATCTATAAAATGAGTATAATATTGAATATATTTTATAAATACCATGTTAATATAAAATGAAATATTTTTGTTTTTTATATGAATTTTTGTATTTTAATAATTATTATTTTTTAATTATATTATACTATTAATATTTATTTATAGAATATTCTTTAAAGATTATTTTTTACATCAATTTGGTGTTACATATTGGAAATAACACTAAAATAGTGTTAAAATTTTTAGTATAATCTACTATTAGACCCAAATTGACGTCCAATTTGATGTCCACCATTAGAGATGCTATAAGTCATTAAAGAGACCATCTACGATTGACAGCAAAATTGAGAACGAGTCAAACAGTAGTGGGCTTGAAAACTGGACTGAAAGTGTCATGATAATTAACTCCAGGGCATTGAGGAAACTCATTTGCAACTATGCGAAAAATCTACTTGCAACCAATCCGATTCTATCTTGAGTTTGGTGGAACAAGTTCCCACGTCCCATTTCGAACAAGAGCATCGTACTTGACGCCACTGACGATCCTTGATGGCCTGGGTGACGGAGGTGGATTCAACCCCTTAGAGGCGTCAAGCTGAGCAATTTGGTTTAATTTGGTGATAGGCTTGTGAATGTTGTTTTTGGATCTAGTGACAATAACTGAGGGATGAGAGGCAAAAGAGAAGATGGTGGGGTCGATTGCGGAGGTATTTGACCCGAGAGGGGGAAGAGAGATGTGTAATGGAAATGGATGTGGGGAGAGAGGGATGGGAAGCGAAAGAGAAGAGGGTGGGGTCGATTGTGGATGTATTTGACCCGGGGGGGGAAGGGAGATGTGTAATGGAAATGGATGTGGGGGGAGAAGCTTGGGAGTTGCGATGTTGGGAAGTAGGAGTCGCGACGCTGGGGTAAGATGTGGTCTCAGGAGGGACAAGGGAATGAGGTGGAAGTGGAAACAGTGGGTTGGGGTTTCTGGGGGAAGAAATGGTTAGGAAAGGAGCCGCAAAGAATATAGAGAGATTTGGTATAGGTGATAGAGAAAACCGTGCCATCACCAATCACGTCATCAGAACCGTAAAAAATAGTATGAATAGAGAGATTGCTCAAGTCGGTGGTAACACGGTGCAAAGCGCCACTATAAAAAAACCAACTGGAATTATTAGACGTGTTGGCGGTTACAAGGTTGGCCCATGCATGCCATGGTGCTTGAGGGCAAGATTGCCATTGTGAAGTTTGACACAAGGTTGAAGGTGGTTTTAAAGTCGGATGAATCACAAGACATTGTGTAACAGTGTGACCTTGAACATGACACCGTTGACAGTGACCTAGGTAGGGCTGAGGCTAATGACCACCCTGGGTTGTGGGTTGTTGGAGCCTGAGACAAGAACATTCGGCGATGGTGGGAAAGAGGACGCCTATGGTGGGTGCTGACGTCGGTTGTCAAGATTTCCCGGATTGGATTCGAAATTAGTTGGATGTTGCAAAGACTGGAAGTGGGGAGGAATTGGAATGATGGAGGTGCAGCGAGAGTTCCTTGTTGATTAACTTCTCATATAGTTCATCAAATGAAATTGGTGTCTCATAGCCATTAAGAACATCAATGATGGGTTTGTAATCATCATTAAGGCCATCGAGGATTTTCTCAATGAGATCCTCATCATCCATAAGTTTGCCTAGGGCCGCAAGTCTTGTCAGCACAGGTTTATTACTGCATATAATCATAAATTGTTTGGGTACCCTTGGTGGTGTGCTTGATCTGTTCCTTGATCTACTTGATGTGCCCATGAGAAAGCCTGGCATAGGTATTGGCAAGAACATGCCAAGCCTCGCAAGAGGTCTATGATTGAGAAATAAGAGGTATGAGAGATGGGTGTGAGGGAGCCAACAAAAGTGCCAAATTAAGATCAGTTTATCTTGGCGTAGCCATGTTTGGTATTTTGGAAGTGGGAGTAGTGACATTGTTTGCAGTGATTGTGACTGGAGGAGTGGGGTGAAAGCCATCAATGAATTTGTGGAGATCGTAACCAATTAGAAGTGTTTCCATCATAAGTCTGCAAGAGAGAGAGTCGGCGGAGGTGAGTTTGACAGAGTTGTCGATGTTAATAACGGTAATGGGTTTGGTGGGTTCCTGTGTATTAGGGATTGTGAGTTAATTTTCATTTGCCATGGTTGGTGCTGCAGCTGTGATGAAGGCGTGAAGAAGAAAATAAAAGAGGAGAATAGCGTGTTATAGTTATAGGAATAAACACTGATACCATAAAGATATTGAGAGAATTCAAGAATTATGGGTTGTCTTGTAACATTAGGTACAACTGAGTATATAGAGTGTACAAGTGTAATCCTATTTTAGGAGGATAAAATCTTAATCATAGGAAGCAGAATCATAATTAGAAAACTAGTAAATAGGAAATTAACTAATTGGCTATATATCAGGAAAGCACAAGAATAAAAAATGAGTAATTTAGGAATTTTCTTTATCATAATTCTTCTAAAGATATGTAAAAAATAAAAATAAAAGTTTATTTGATGGTACATGATAATTGTAATTTTTTTTAATTTGAATAAATAAAAGTTTAAATGAAATGAGTCAATAGTAAATTTATTTCATAAATTAATTATAATTTAAATAATGTCATTTATATTTGTTGTGCCATAGAATTTTTGAGCATTCACCTAGGGGTATTTCAGTCATTAGGTGCCTAGGGGTATTTTGGTCATTAAATCCAAGGCGGCGAATCCCAAAAGTGGTCCCAAACTCGGGCTTCAATCCCTAGAAAAAGCCGTGGTCGAACAGCGAATAAATTATTTAAATTTGAGGATAGGTGAGCAATATAGAAATTAAGGGGATAAAACCATAATTAAGCAAAGTTGGGGCCCTATATAAAGAGGTCAAAAGGCTGGTCAAATAGAGAGGAAGGCCCACTGTTCATGCTCTCCCTCTCTCTCTCATTTTCTCTCTGTCGATCTCTCTTTGAGAGAGATTTTCCTCTCTCGGAGAGGATCATTCTCCTCTCGGCAATCTCTCAATGAGGCTTTATCCTCTCGGCAAAAAGAAGTTGTAACAGCAGATAGGCATAGGGGGAGGCTGTGCGCTTACAGCGCTCTCTGCTAGTTCTCTTCAAGATAAACTTTTCTCTCTCTCGAAGATTCTTCATCTCGACACGGCGGCAATAGTCTCTCTCAGCGAGTATGGCAACTTTAAGCAGCATTGATCTCTCCACAATGACGCTTCTCTCTCTTCGCGATGGCACTTCCTTCTCTCAGCTGGTGATGCTGCTTCCTTTTCTTGCGAGCCCCTGGCCGAAGCCTCTCCGCGAGGCGTATTCTCGAGAGGTCTCTCAAGAAGGTTTCCTCCGAGGTCTTCCGGGAAAACCCGCTTCCAACAGCTCTCCATCTCATTTTTTTCTCTCTATTTCTCTCCTTGCGTGTAAGATTATATATATGTGTATGTATATAGGTGGCATATATCAGCGTTGTGGTTGGGCGGAGCATATACATATATACATATCTATCTACATGTATAGTATATAGGCTTATGTATGAATGTGGCAACCAAGTGATTAAGCTCATGGTCTGCGATATGGTGGAATGGCATGCATGTTATTACGATGCACCCTCAGCCCCAGGGGCGGATCCACAGTGTGGGCAGGGGGGGCGGCTGCCCCCCTGCCCAAGGAAAATTTTCACCGTAAAGTAATGTACAGTTGCCCCCTCCCTCCTCACGTTCCGCCCCCCCTCCCTTCCCCCCAACCATTTTTGCCCCCCCTCCCCCCTACTTACATTTGCTGGCTGCGCCCCTACTCAGCCCCCTGATATCTCCCAATGTATGTCATGCTGCATGCTATATATAATGTTTATATTATCTCACATGTGGCATGCCTATAGAATATAATATGATATGTTTATGTCCATAAAATGCGACGTGTTCTCTAAGGTATCAGTGGTTAGGTAAGGTTCACCTCGAGACACCTCTCATTAAGCATGTCCGAGTGCTACTAACATGCAGGCACACCCTTAGCATCCAATAACGGTATCGAGATCAACCATTTATGACCAGGTAAGGTATGACTACCTTATGTTCAATAATAACATGCTTTATTTATCTATCGCTCTTCTTTTCTATTCGTATTGACTTAAGCATCGGAAGGCATGCGCGGGTAAGGAATCCCTGCGTGCCTTCTAACTTGTGCCTGTGAGCACAGATATATCCCGAGCGATACTAAAAAGACCCTTAAGAGATCATCTTCAACCCCAGTCAGGACATCAAATATCGAAGCTACTTGACGCCTATTTCCGCCAATAGGCTCCTGCCAGTTGTTAATTTCGCTCTGATTCGGCTCCAGCTTTCCCTAATTATAATTTTATTGTCATAGTTTTTTTTTACTATAATAATATTTTAAATAAAATATATAAAAATATTTAAAAAATAATTTATGCCATTTTGTTGAATTGTGCGCCAAAATTTGTCGTAAAATACTCTAAACGAGGCCTATAAATACGAAATTAATTATGAAGAGTAATAATATTTGTATTTGTCAAATAAAAAAGATGTTTGTAGTTGGGGTGGCAGTGAGAAAAAGAAGGAAGGAAATTAAGAAATGCAAAAATAGGCATAATCCGACTAGGAAAATATTATTGGTATAAATAATTAAGTTATTGAGAGAATGATTGAAGGCGTTAAATGATAAAAATACCCTCACTTAATTTATTGTTCACACTTCTAAATAAAGTCTGAGCGGGCTTCACGAAATAAGCTTGATTGGACTTCATCCCTTGATGAAGCCGGGTTTCATAAAATCTGGACTTCTCCTATTCGTGGTATATTGATGATCAATAATAAAGTCTAGTTTATAAAATTCGATTGGACTTTATGATCGGATGAAATTCAATTTGATTATCAAATTTATCATCCCATCAGTAGATGCAGCACAATCCGACCGAATATTAGAAACAAGACAAGGAGGGATCCGATTTGTTATTTAGGAGTGTCAAAAAATATCCGAAAATCGGTGAACAGGACCAAATCGAATTGAGCCATACTTTTTGGATTGGTTTTATGATTCAACGGTTAGGTTCTGGTTCTAAAAAATTAAGAATTGATTATTGGTTTTTATTTTTAAACCGTGGATCGAACAGAACCGAAACCTATATTATACTTGTATATATATTATAAATTTTTGAGTATATATATACGCATAAATATATTATTATTTATAATTTTAATTTACTAGTTTTTGTTTATTTCTTTTTGTTGTTGGTTATTATTATTCATAAACTCTTTTATTTATAGACTTTTATGCGCTATTGATATATTAAATGGTCGATGTAATCTTATTTGATGAGGTAATCTATGAATGATTTTATTCTACTTTTACAAGCATTAATGAAGTTTTAGATTTATTTTAATTAATAAATTTATTTATAATTTTATATTTTATAAAAATATTTATAAGTTAAATGTTAATTAGATAAAATTGAAATCGGTCCAATACCACGAATTAGTCATGATTTAGTTTTATATATGTAATAGTCTGATTAAGATTCATATTCTTTCGAAATCATTAAAAATGATTTGCTGGATTTTTATAAAATCGAATCCATCTGAACAATTGATATCCCAACTGCTATTTTATCTGGCAGGCCGCGAGGCATCTGCAAATTCATCATCTCCGATCCCAATCGTCGCTCTCTAATCCTTCCTCTCTATCCCCTAAGCCGCCGTCCCCCGTTGCCTATCCTGCGTTTCTTTTCCCTACGATTAGAAAACAGAAATCGATCAACAGAAACAACAGGTACTGCCATCGGCTTTACCGTCACCGTTACAAGGTTATTCTCCCGCTGCCGGAAACCCTGGCGCAGAGGATTGGCAAAGCCGTACGCCGGTCCGGCGCTCCGTCCAAGGCTAGGGCTTACGCCGACATCAATGTCATCCGTCCCAAGGAGTACTGGGATTATGAGTCCCTCACCGTCCGGTGGGGGTAAGAAATACGCAGATATTTATGTATTCTATGGTTCTTCCTATGTTTATTGCGCTATTGTTTCTTATTCGGTGTTATTCGATTCCGTTAAATAGGGAGCAAGATGACTACGAGGTTGTGAGGAAGGTTGGGAGAGGGAAATACAGTGAGGTATTCGAGGGGGTTCACTGCACGAATAATGAGAAATGCATTATCAAGATCCTTAAACCTGTCAAGAAGAAGAAGGCGAGTTCGGCCATTTTCTTTTACGTGCTTCGTAATTATTCGTAAATTGTACGTATTTTTCAGTTATTTTATTGCTATGTAATGAGTTTTTTGTTTTATTGTTTGCGCGTTGTGATGTGTGGCAAGTTAAAAAATGGACAAGGTTTTGCATCAACTTCTTGTAAAAGAGCAAGGCGAGTATTGAAATGTTATAGTTTAGTTTCACGGCTGAATGAGCTTTGAAATGTTTCCAAGCTTGATATATTTATTCGATCTCAAACAAGCTGTAGCTAACTTACCAGGAGCGAGCTCAGTTGTTTGATTACTTAATCTATTTCCTAGTCTATAGGGCTAAGGCTATATACTTCTTAGCTATATACTTCTTAGCTATATGATTCTTTGTTTGATCACTCAATGAAATCATTTTTTATCATAAGAATTAGTTAAGATGAATTAGAGGAGAAAGAATTGTGCTTGGACGCACTTATACTTGATGTGTTTGAAAAGAGAAGTAAATGACTATCTTCTTGAAATGTTGATGCTCAGTTTGTTAACTGATGGGTAAATTTGTGACTATAGTTTTGGTGCCATCAGACTCTTGAGTCGGTTAGTGTTTCCTGTTTACTTGGCTCATAAGGGAACATATATTTTTTGAATCTGACTTTGATGTGACTGAACTTGATTAGTTTTCAGTATTGGGGTTGGCTAATTTGTACGATATGTCAAGAGGGAAGTCCTTGTTTAGCTATATTAATTTTTTCTCCTTAGGCTCTGCAAGTATCAAAATAGGACACAATGAAAAGACCTATCTCCCTCATCCCAAACACTATTGTCCTTGGAGAAGAGCTTTTATCCTAAATTTAAAGGCATCAAATAGAGCACTTATCATATTAAAATAGAAGAGAAAAAGAGTGCCCACAGCTTGTAAGCTCTTGATAGAGAACAAAAGTTAGTTATTCATTGCCTAAAATGATCTTGTTGCTCTTTCCTAATCAATTCCTACGCTGGACTAACATATTAGATGCTCTACCTTCAGGCTTCTATGTATTTTCTTATGTATGTGAATGCATTATTTTCTCACCTAGTAGGACTAAGGCTTGAGATTGGTGTTATTGTGAGGAACAACCTCCCATCCACTATGAGGAGTTTAAAGTTAAAAGCTTTGTTAGATACTATGATCTTACAAGATATATAGTGTCTTTGCTTACATTCTAAACAATCTTTAACACATTATATACAAATATACTCACACATCCCAATCCCACTAAGAGAGACAAAGCATCCTGAAAATATGGTTACATGATCCCTCAATTTGGGGGATCCCATAAAGCAAGGATGTTTTGTCACCATTTCATACACTCCCCCTCAAGCTGGAGAATAGATATCAGTCATTCCCAACTTGCAAATACAGATATTGAAACTTGATTTTTGAAGTACTTTCGTTAGAACATCAACTTCCTGGGACTTGGTAGGAATGTAGAACAAGTCGATAGTTCCATTCTTAATCTTTGACTTGATGAAGTCTCTGTCAGTCCTCATATGTTTCATCCGATCATGTTGAACTAGGTTATGGACTACACTGATAGCTGATTTGCTGTCACTAAACAACTTCATAGTACCTGTTACAGGCATGTTTAAGTCTATCATCAACCTCTGTATCCAAATGAGTTCACATGTTCCTTGAGTTATGGCTCTATACTCTGCTTCTGCACTGTTTCGAGCAACTACGGACTGCTTTTTGCTTCTCCATGTTATTAGATTACCTCAAACTTTTGTGCAATACCTGGTTGTTGACTTGCTATCATTAACAGCTCCTGCCCAGTCTGCATATGAAAAACCAACAATATCCCTGACTCCAGTCTTTTTAAACAATAACCTTTTGCTTGGACTTCCCTTTAAATACCTTAGTTTTTTATTTGTTGCCTCCATGTGCCTTTTTGTGGGAGCATGCATGAACTGGCTTACCACGCTCACATTAAAGGCAATATCTGGTCTCGTGAGTGATTGATAGATGAGTTTTCCTACCAAATGTTGATAGCTCTCTTTATTCACTGCAGGATCATTATCTGACACCTTGTGTTTCCAGTTGCGCTCCAGGGGCGTACTAGAAGGTTTACACCCAAGTTTTCCTGTCTCTTTAAGTAAGTCAAGTGTGTACTTTCTTTGTGAAATGAAGATCCCTTTATGACTTCTTGCAACCTCCATTCTAAGAAAGTATCTAAGTTCCCTGAGATCTTTTACCATGAATTCAACTTGAAGTCTCTTTTTTTAAATTTTCAATCTCCATTTCATCACCACCTGTGATCATCATATCATCTACATATACAATGAATATTGCTTGTTGTCTTGACTTATTCTTCTTTACAAACAGGGTGCGATCAGCTTGCCCTTGACTGTATCCAAGATGCTTCATAACAGTACTAAACCGTGTAAACCAAGCCTGAGGTGATTGTTTCCATTTGCTTCGAATCCTCAAATCCAAGAAGAACTCTCATATATACTTCCTCTTCTAATGTGCCATTGAGAAAAACATTTTTGATGTCAAGTTGGTGTAGTCTCCAATCTAAATTAGCAGCAATAGACAATAAAGCTCTGACTGAGTTAAGTTTGGCAACTGTTACAAAGGTTTCTTCATAATCAATTCTATAGGTTTGAGTAAAATCTTGTGCTACTAGTCTTGCCTTATATTGTTCTATAGTTCCATCTGGTTTGTATTTCACTGAGAAGATCCATTTACTGCCCACTATTTTCTTCCCTTCTGGTAGCTTCACCATCTCCCAAGTCTCATTATTATTTAATGCCTTCATCTTTTCTAACACAACTTTCTTCCAATTTGGATCTTGAAGTGCCTCTTGAACATTTCTAGGAACATGAATCTCATCAATCTTTGCAACAAATGTTTTGAAATTTCCTGATAACTTGGAATATGCAACATAATCTGATATAGGATACTTAGAATTTCTTATACAAGACCTTACCCCCTTTCGTATGGCAATTGGAAGATCAATGTTATTGATAGGTTCTTCTTCCTCACAACATGACTTATTTTTCTCTTCTTCTTGATTATCCATCGTAATGGGATTTGCCATCGGTTCATTCTCTTGAGTTTGCATTGGAGCTTGTGGTCTTCTAGAGTAAACCAGAATTGGTTTTGGGTCTATAGTGCTAGATTCTCCCCCTTGACCTGTATCACCACTGTTTCTGGCTACAGAATCAGATTGGGAAGGAAAGGATGAGGAGATCGAAGGAAAAGGCTCAAAAAAATTTGGTTCCCCATGTTTGTCTTCTTGAGAATAAATCTCCCCTCGGAGAGAAACATGGGGGTAAAAGGTTTGATCTTCGACAAAAGAAACATCACATGAGATTAGGAATCGTTTTGCAGAAGGATGATAGCACTTATAACCTTTTTGTGTGATGGAATGACCAAGAAAGACACATTTGAGAGCTTTAGGATCAAACTTGCCCCGGTTGGGTTGAACATTATGGACAAATATCACACACCCAAACACACGAGGTTCAAGAGAATTATGAACCTGAGAGGAAGGAAAGACAGATAACAATGCATTGAGGGGTGTTCGGTATTGAAGGACTTTGGAGGGAACACGATTGATGAGAAATGCTGATGTAAGAATTGCTTCACCCTAAAAGGAGTGTGGAACATGACTAGCGAACATGATGGATCGAGCAACTTCAAGTAAGTGGCAATTTTTTCTCTCAGCAACCCCATTTTGTTGAGGAGTATATGCACATGAACTTTGATGAAGTATCCCATATTCTCGAAGATATTCATTCAGTTTACGAGAGAAATACTCTTTACCATTATCTGTTTGAAGAATATAGATAGACAATTGGAAGACATTTGTGACAAGTTTGTGGAATTGTTTAAAAATGGTAGTCACTTCAGATTTTTCTCTCATCAAGTAAACCCAACAGACCCGAGTATGGTCATTAATAAAGGTAACAAACTATCATTCCCCGGTTAGATTTAACACTCGTGATGGTCCCCACACATCACTATGAACTAAATGGAATGGAGTAGAAGGTTTGTATGTGTGAGGTGGATAAAATGCATGTGATTGTTTAGCAAGAGTACAATGATTACATCGGAATGATGAAGGATATATATTAACGAACATATGAGGGTACTTTAGATAAGAGAAACTAGGGTGGCCTAATCTATGATGCCACAATAAAACATTGGAATTAGAAAAAGAAGAAAAAAACAGTAGGTAACTTTGGTCTTGAAGGAGAACCAACACCTGACAAGTAATAGAGACCATTTCGCTCCTCAGCATTCCCAATCGTTCTCTTCGATGACAAATTCTGAAATTTACAAGAAGAAGAAAGAAACGTTACTGAGCAGTTCAAATCCTTGGTTAATTTACTCATTGAAAGTAGATTGCATTGCAAATTTGGAACATGAATAACTGAGTTCAATTTCAATCCATTAAGTTTCATATCCCCTCTTTTTGTTGCTGTGCACATAGACCCATCTACAACAGTAATACCAACATTTTCCTTACATGGTTGATAGTTACTGAATCCTGTTTTGGAGCTTGTCATATGGTCTAAAGCACCTGTGTCTACTATCCAAGTATCATGTGAGTCTTTATATGATAATAAAGAAACGATACCTTTGTGTGATGCAAGTGCTATAGGGCTAGTAGAAGTTGATGGGGCAGTTATGGAGACATTTGTCACTGATGAGGAAGTCATCAGTTTTCGAATAATTTCCATCTGTTTTGCTGTGAATGGTTGAGAGGCCACATTAGTTGTACTCTTTGCCACATAAATATTCTTTTTTCTCTGGCTTCGTGGCTTCCAATCTGGGGGTTTGCTATGAATATCCCAACACATGTCTTTGGTATGATTGGGTTTTTTACAATGTTCACACCACATTGGCTTGTCCTTCCCAAGAGTTCCTTTTTGATTATACCCTTCATTTTATTTAGCTGTTAACGTAGATCCCTGGACTGCTGTTTCGGTGGATGTGCTTTGTACTGGAGAGGACATCATTTTTCTCCTTGTTTCTTCACGCCAAACTTCTGCAAACACCTCTTTCAAGTTGGGCAAAGGCTTTGTGCCAAGTATATGTCCTTGAACGTCATCAAATTCTTGATTTAGCCTTGTTGAAGTTTGCCTAGAGTTTTGTCCTAGAAGATAGCAGAATCTGAAGGAGTATAAAAGAGTAATTTAGGCTGAAGAAATTAGGCAGTTTGGGGCTAAGTGTAATTAGTACATTTTGTTGGGGTTAATATGTAATTTCCCTAAGTTAGTTAGTTGCCTAAATTGTGTCCGCCTCCTCTATAAATAAGAGGGCAAGGCAGCAGTCTAAAATAACTCTCTCTCTTGTCAAGTTCTCTTCTCCTATTATGAGTGTCTTTGTTCTAGAGAAAGTGAGGCATATGTATTATGTTCTTGAGTTTTCTTGGAGTGAACAAAGGGCTGTACTTGAGCGATAGGATTGAGGTAGAGGTTGGGCTTTTGTATTGATCAGTTTCAACTTAATAAAAGGCTGCTCATTGGTGGGTGTTTGAAGGCTGGATGTAGGATTGCCAAAGGCAATCCGAACCAGGATAAATCTGCGCCTAAAGTGTTTGGTTTGATCTCTTTTATTCTGTTATTTCCTTTACTGTTGTTCATATATTCTGTTCTTACATTTTCATTGCATCCGAGAGTGTTTGAGAGGGTTTATGTGAGGGTTTTCTCGCCTAAGGTTGCAATCTAAGAGTCCTAAGGTTAACAAGCCCTTGCAAGAAATCAAACATTTGATCTTTTTCTACCATCTTATTATATAAGACTCTATCATCGGTACACTTCCATTCAATATTGTGAAACAGATCAATTTGTTGCCACAGTTCTAAAAGCGTATTAAAATACTCGGTGACAGATAGTGTATCTTGTCGAGTGTTTCGAATTTTAGAGCGAATCTCAAAACTTTGTAATATATCCTCAAGGTCTGAGTACATTTCTTGTACTGCATCCCACACTTCTTTTGTTGTTTGGTAGAACAGATATAGACGTCCAATCTTTTGCTCCATCGAGTTTATCAACTATGCCATTACAATTGCGTTTTCTGCTTCCCATACACTATAGGTGACAAAATCTGATGGAGGTGTTGTTGTTGCTCCTGTCAAATAGCCCATTTTTCCTCTTCCCTTGATCACAAGCAATACTGACTGATATCACTCTCTAAAATTGTTCCCATTCAATTTATGAGACGTGATTTGTATTGCGGAATTTTCAGAATGATCGGGAACAAAGGATAATTGAGGGTTGGAGGCAGTCGAGATACTGGTCGATTCTGTTATAGATGTGCTGGAGTTGGTCTTTTTTTTTTTGGTGATAATTGTGGTTGCTGGTATGAATTCAGAACACTAGATCTGAGATTTTGAAAAATCAGATCTGAGATAAATGTCTCACGAAGAAGAGGACTGTTTGGTGAAAAATCAGATCTGAGATAGATGTGGTTGGGTGAAGAAGAGGACTGAATTAGAAAGAGAAGGGAGCAGCAGCAGAAATTTGCTGGTGGAAGACAAAGTTGGGCAGTGATGGGCGGTGGCTGGCGGCGGCGGTCGACGGTGGTTGAAACCACTAGGATCTGAATGGACTGAGTGAGACGAGTCCAACGGTGGTATTGGTGTTGCACTTGGGGCACCGAAGAGAGAGATTGGAGCAGAAAACCGATCTGTGCACAGAGTCAATGGGTGGCACGTGGCAGCGTGTGGAAGCTCACTGATGGCTGGGCGCCGAGGGTTTGGCCGATCTGATGCCAGCGACCGTGATGGTGGTGGTGGCGCGACTGGCAGATCTTCAAGGAAGTTGGGCTGCTGCTGAAAGTCTGGCCGGTGATGGTGGGCAAGTAATGACAGTGGTTAACGCAAGGAGATGGCTGTGGAGGACCAACCTGAATGATGGGCTATGGCTGACGCAGCTTCTGGAAACGCCGGAGAGGAGACCTCCGCTCTTGGCACTTGATGGCAGTGGCAAGTTCGTCTGCTAGAATGGTGGCAGATCGATGGTGACTGTGGGTGGCGCTGCTAAAGGCGACGCTTGGTGGTGCTGTTGCCAGTGGATGCGGGAGGCCGTTTTCCAGCAGTGCTGGTGATGCTGGTGCCGGTGAAGGCCCTTTTTCCTACTCTACTCCCAGTGTTTGAAGACAATGGTGGACTCTGTTAACTCCAGTGGCAGATCAGAGGCAGCAACTGCAACTCTCGTCTGGTATGGCTGGAAGCACAGGTCTCGTATGGCTCTGATTCCATATGATCTTACAAGATATATAATATCTTCGCTTACATTCTAAACAATCTTCAACACATTATATACAAATATATTCACACATCCCAATCCCACTATGAGAGACAAAGCATCCAGAAAATATGGTTACATGATCCCTCAATTTGGGGGATCCCATAAAGCAAGGATGTTTTGTCTCCATTTCCTACAGATACAAAGTATGTCATGGTTTTGTGAAACTGAAAGATGTATATCTATATCTATATATATATATAAGTTAATTTCATGATCTGGATGTAGGCAGATGTCTAAGAGCTTGAATGCAGCAGATTATTTTTCAGAAGGAGCTGTTAATTTTCTGTTTTAGAACTGATAACAGTAATATTCTTAGTTACAATTAGTAGCTGAGAAAACTACCTGTAAGAGTGGCTATATAAGCTACTTGAGAAGCTGTTTTGGGGTGTTGAGTAATAACAAAATTCAAGTTCTCTCTTTTCTCTTCAATTCTCTCCCTACCTTCTCTCTGTTTCTCCCTCATTTCTCTCTTACTCCCTCCCTTTCAATTCTATCTTCGAAGAAACCCTAGTCAGGTCCAGGTTCCTGACAGTTTAGTTCTGTTTCATAGTATAAATATGCAGCTTCAAGTTTGATGTGGGCATCGTCATCATCAACCACGCATTATTCTAAGTTAGGGTTGTGCCATGACATTCATATCAAAAGATTTTTAAAAGTCACATTGATATTACAAATCCCTGCAAAAGAAAAATGTGGCAAATTTTTTTTTTATGCCGGATACCCTTCTTGATGCAACTCTTTAGTGAGGGTGCAATAAGATAAAGTTCCAATGCTATGCCCATTATATAGTTGATATTGTGAAATCAACCCATACAACATGGAAACACGACATTTAAGGTTTGATGTGGGCGAATTTTTGTAAAATTGTAAACATATCCTTCTTTAGACTTTGATATGAACTTTTGATTGATCTTCTGACCTTGGCAATAGGTTGCCAATCAAGGATTTTGGTTGATGGATGGATTAATTATTCATTTATTGCGATCTGCTGTGGCCACGATGGATTTGAGCATGGAGAATGATATTTGAATTGGAATTTGGGTCCCAAAAAAATAGTGTCATTAATTTCTTGGACCAATGTATTTGTGATTTACATACATACATGAACAAATAAAAGTATTGACACTTGCAAATTCTGCAATTGTGATAACTATACACTTTCTTATAATTTGAATAGGCTTTCTTGCACTCAGATGTCCTCACATGCCCAAGGAAAAATTGTCTCCTTTTTATCTGAGGTGTTATTGTCTCAGCTAGCAATGAGAATGTTAAATCCCAAACTGTTCTTCTTTCTTTTACCTTTCCTTTTGAAGGGAGAGTTTTTTTTTTTTTATAATGAACATTTGACACCATCTGAATAACTTATATTTGTGGTTTTACTTTGTCTAGAAAGTGAAATTTTGCAGTTTCTGGTAGCAAGTGACTTTGCAGAATTGTTCTTAAAGGGTCAATGGAGTTGATGCATACTGATATTCTGTGGATGTTATTTTATAGATTTATTTATTTATTTATTTTTGGCTTGTGACATTGTATAGATTTGTCATTCATCTTTATTATTCTGTTAACTTTTTAAGTGTTCCCTTAGTTTGTTGTTGTTTCATATTAGAATATGCGAAAGATTGAATTTCAGTACACCCCCCCCCCAACCCTTCTCTTAAATGCAGATCAAGAGAGAAATTAAAATTCTGCAGAACCTTTGTGGCGGGCCAAACATTATAAAGTTGCTTGATATTGTCAGAGACCAGCAATCAAAGACTCCAAGCCTGATTTTTGAATATGTGAATAATACAGATTTTAAAGTGCTCTACCCCACACTGTCTGACTTCGATATTCGGTATTACATATATGAACTACTAAAGGCAAGTTCTCTGTTCTATTTATTTCTTTTGGTGCTGAGAAGTTCATTATGAAAATATGAGTTTTGCAGCAACTGTGCTGGCTCACTGGCTGATTCTTTTTACATCTATCTTTTACAAGATGAGGCAGTTTTACTTATTAAATTAGATTAATTTTGTAGACAACATGTTACAAAGCTCTCTCTTTCTCTCTCTCTCTGCATCTATATTTGAACACCTACTGGTATGTGTATCTGTTTGTCCATCTCTTTTTCTTTCTTGACACATCCTGATTGTTTTTCTTTCTCTTCTTTTGTTTTTGTTCCTTTTTTTTTTTGGGGGGGGGGGGGGTGGGGTGTTGGGTGGTGAAGCGGTATCTATGTATGGTTCATTTTGCATCTGTGTCTTTCAATGTATTCTAAGTTCACCCTCCTCTGCAATTTTCTCGAGATTTTTGGGCGGATAATATTATTTGACCATATTATGTGGTGGTTTATCATCATGCAAGATCATGCTTTGAACAGTTATTTCTTCTTTGTCTTCTAGTTTAATGTGCTGGTTTGACATTGTCTTTATAAGCTTACTGCATGACTTTTTGTTCTAGTTTACCATGTCTCTGTTGTGGAACTTTCTGTCGAGGTTTCCTGCTGGAAAGGAATGCATGCCAAGATATTTCAGTTTGTTTTTTTCTGTAAATTATTTCAGTTTGTTATGAGTAAAGGAAAATATTTGAAAAAGATCAGTTGGACTTTGAGGTCCTAGTGCTTTGGTTTAAAGTGAGGAAGCCCGAAGTATTGTGGCTTGAGAAATAGACTCCTAAGCAGCATTTGTTTTGTGAATTTCCAGTTGGATACGTTCAATTAATACTTATTCACTTGTATGTATTTTTGTACAATTACACATTAGCTGGGTTTATTTGTTTAGTTTTTGGCTTGCTCTTTTCTTGCCGTGTTTTAAGTTATCTAAAATATAGTTTCATAATGTAATGCTTCTAAATTTGTGTTATGCTAACTAGTGTTAGTAGAAATAATAGCATTAATAGAATGTAAATAAATCCTTGTGCTTAGCTGGAGAAACTGTTCCAGCATGCATAATCGCGTGAAAGCGTACTCAACGTGTGCGGAGATCACTTGTAAGTGCACTTGGCATTCGCATGGGCGAGCCAACAGCTTTTGGTGCCTAATTGATTTTGATCAGTATATAAGCTGATCGAGGCGCTGGATTTGAATATGTTGAATGAAATCAGGAAATAAGTTTCCTCCTCAATTCTATTTCCCTCTAAATTTCTCCCTATTCTCCCTTCCGTCTCCCTCGGGTTCTCTATTTCCTTTCCCTTGTTGTTCTCGTGTTAATCGGTCAGATCGGAAATCTGACAAATTGATACCAGAGCAAGCTCCGGGCCAAATTGTTTGAAGGCGATCGGATCAATGGCAGATGGTACGAGGATGCGTCAGATGGAGATGCAGCTCCAACAGGTAACAACGACAGTAACAGAAATGCAAGGAAGAGTTGATACGGTGGAAGAAAGGATCGGATCGGCGGTGGATAGGAAGCTGGAGACTCTGGCCGATCGACTCAGGGGGGATATGAGCTTGCAAATCCGAGAGGAATTGCAAAACGTTCGAGATCAAGGTAATTTGTTGCGGGATTAGCTGCAACAATTTATGTTGATGTTTGCAAATCAACCACAGGTAAGGATCTCTCCTGATTTTCCACCTAGAGAACGGACAGAACCAATTCTATAGGGAATTGGTATACCACACCGACAGGCGGGAATTACCGTGTCGGAAGAAGTGCCGACGGTTGGCGATGAACCGGTCGTGGACCGGAGGCGGGGATTTCCAATTCCTAAACTAGAACTTCCAACATTCGAGGGGACTAAACCGCGATGGTGGTTGAAAAGTTGTTCGAGATTCACCAAGTACCAGAGAATCAGAGGGTGGCCTTGGCAGTAACATATCTTCACGATGAAGGAGATGTGTGGTTCCAAGGGTGGTCCAGGGTAAGAGCGAACTATAATTGGGAAGACTTCACTCAAGGTCTCAATGAAAGATTCAAAGAACGGGGAAGGTTGGATATAGTACAAGAATTTAATTGCTTAAGACAGGAAGAATCCGTGATGGACTATCAAGCGAAGTTCGAAGAGCTCAAGTTCTTGATGCTCAATCGGAACCCTGGCCTCACTGAAGATTATTTTGTATCTAGCTTCATAGGAGGACTCAATGAGCAGCTTCGATCAGCAGTCCAAGTTCTTAGGCCCAGGACGGTTTTGGAAGCAGCAGAAGGGGCTTACCTACAGGAAATGACGTTTGACGCATTGCTGAAGAAACAAAGGGGATAGATCAGAGGAACTGAAGGAGGAATGGTATCTCAGGGTGGTAGACCACCAGGAAGAGAGGCAATCAGGACGGGCCCTAATACTAGGTATTCCGTGTTACCGGCACCCCCTCTAAATACGTTGAGTAGAGACAAACTGTTGGAGCAAAGGAGGATAGCACGACTGTGTTTTAAGTGTGGGGAAAAATACACACCAGGACACCAATGTAGAAAGCAACTGTTGTTGTTGGATGGAGAAGAGGAAGGAGATGAAACAGAAGAACTGGCAGCAATAGAAGAAGGCGAGGACGAGGGCAATGGCGCCATATCCTTACACGCTATTAAAGGAGTGGCTAACAGCAAAGTTATTAAAGTAGAAGGGAAGGTGGACGATAGTTCTCTCATGGTGTTAATCAACAGTGGGAGTACCCACAGTTTCATCGATGAAACAACGGCTAAAAAAATGGGGTGGCCAACGACGAGGACACAACCATTATCAGTCACGGTAGCTAATGGAGATAATGTTCTCAGCAAATCAGCTTGCATGGGGTTCTGTTGGGAAATGCAAGGGGAAGAATTCCAAGCTGATCTTAGACTACTCAGATTGGGGGGCTGTCATATTGTGTTGGGGGTAGATTGGATGCGGGAAGTGAGTCCCATTAGCTTTGACTTTAATAACATGGAGGTGACGTTGGATAAAAAGGGAAAAAGAGTGGTACTGCAGGGCCATATGGAGGTAGGAGCTTGTAAATTGATAAGGGGCAAGAAGTTACAATGAATGTTAAAAAAGAAGTGGGGCGCAGGTGGCTCATCTATTTTCCATTGAGACCAGCGATCAGCAAGGAAGACAAATTCAGACAGTAAGCTCAAAATGTTCGCAACAGGTACTTGAACTGACTCTTTTAGATTTACTGCTGAATGAATATCAAGATCTCTTCGTAGAACCTAAAACTTTACCTCCTAAACGTTCCTTAGACCATACTATACCTCTCATACCCCAGGCTGAACCTGTTAACATCTGATCTTACCGATATCCGCCTAAACTCAAATCTGAAATTGTGAAAATGGTCAGGGAAATGTTAGATCAATCCCTAGTTCGCCCAACCCACAACCCTTTTGCTTCCCCTGTTCTATTAGTAAAAAAAAAAAAAGGATGAAACTTAGCGTTTTTGTGTTGACTATAGACAGCTTAATGCCATAACTGTTAAGGACAAGTTTCCTATTCCCATCATTGATGATCTACTTGATGAACTCAAACATGCAGCCATATTCACTAAGCTAGACTTAAGGGCTGGATACCATCAAATTAGAGTCCATCCTAATGACACCTTCAAGACAGCCTTCCGAACACATCATGGGCATTTCGAGTTTATCGTAATGCCATTTGGCCTCACAAATGCTCCAGCTACATTCCAAGCCCTCATGAACCAGATTTTTGAACCCTACCTCAGAAAGTTTGTGCTGGTTTTTTTTGATGATATACTAATGTACAACTCATCCGTTGACCAACACCTTAACCACCTTAGGGCTACATTTGAGATCCTGCGATTCAATCAGCTATGTATCAAGCGGTCGAAATGTGCCTTTGCACAGCCCCAAGTCGAGTATCTCAGACACATTATATCAGGAGCTGGAGTGGGGACTGATCCCAAGAAGATTGAGGCAGTTATGGCTTGGCCCAAACCTGCCAACATACGGGCCTTAAGGGGTTTTCTGGGACTTACTGGTTACTATCGGAAGTTTGTAAGGAACTATGGCTCTATAAGCAAACCACTGATAGAAATGTTAAAGAAAAATGGATTCCAATGGAGTATTAAGGCAGAAGAGGCCTTTGAGCAATTAAAAGCAGCTCTAAGCAGCGTGCCTACGCTAGGGTTGCTGGATTTTGATGAGCCCTTTACGTTAGAAACAGATGCAAGCAACACGGGCATAGGAGCAGTATTGACTCAAGATGGAAGACCCTTGGCTTTTCTTAGCCAGGCCTTGGCCCCAAGACATCAGGGCCTTAGTATCTATGAGAAAGAACTGATGGCAGTGCTAATGGCAGTAGAAAGGTGGCGCCACTACTTGGAAGGAGGAAAGTCTATAATCAAAACAGATCATGAGAGTTTGAAATACATTTTACAACAAAGGTTGCACAATCAATTGCAGAAAAAGGGTATGTCTAAACTCATAGGCTTAGATTATGTGATCCAATACAGAAAGGGTAAAGAAAATGTTGCAGCAGATGCATTATCTCGCTGTCATGAAGAAGGAATGGCTGCAACCATATCTATAGTGGTACCCGATTGGTTCCAAGAAATCACTGACAGCTACCACCAAGACGGATGGACCAAGAATCTTCTAGAACAGCTGACCGTGAGCACCACCAGCAAACCAGGGTACTCACTTACCAATGGAGTAATCAGATACAAAGGCAAGATAGTAATCGGTGATTGCAGGGAGCTGAAGGACAAGATAATTCATGCGTTGCATGGATCTCCAATTGGAGGACACTCGAGTATCCAAAACACATATCATAAAGTCAGACAGTTATTTTTTTGGCCGCAACTAAGGAAGTATGTATGGGAATATGTATTGAGGTGCGAGGTTTGTAGACGTTGCAAGCATGAAACAGTGGCTCACCCCGGCTTGCTTCAACCTTTAGAGGTTCTAGATAGCGCTTGGACTAATGTTACTATGGATTTTATTGAAGGCCTACCAAAGTCAGAGGGGAAGGATTGTATCCTAGTAGT
Organism: Diospyros kaki; assembly: GCA_036245055.1. NCBI lineage: Eukaryota > Viridiplantae > Streptophyta > Magnoliopsida > Ericales > Ebenaceae > Diospyros > Diospyros kaki. Next base: position 5,491,588 of record BSEG01000004.1, on the reverse strand, counting down.
TGTAGACAGATTCACCAAATTTAGCCACTTCATCGGCTTAACCCATCCGTTCTCAGCTCAGGAGGTGGCTCAAATCTACTTGGATAATGTGGTAAAACTACATGGTGTCCCTAGATCAATTGTCTCTGATCGAGACAAAATATTTACTAGCCTGTTTTGGAAAGAGCTGATGAAAGGCCTCGGAACCAACCTTCTAATGTCTATCGCATACCATCCGGAAACGGATGGCCAAACTGAACGCGTCAACCAATGCCTGGAAGGTTACCTGCGGTGCTTCAGTTTTGTGCAGCCCAAAGGATGGCATAAATGGTTGGCAATGGCATAGTGGTGGTACAACATGAGTTTCCATAGCTCACTTAAGATGACTCCATTTGAGGCCCTTTATGGTTACAAACTAGATTTACTTCCTGCCCTAGGAGGTCACACAACAGTAGGCACGGTGGAATCCTATCTCCAGCAGAGACAAGAGGTGTTAAGAATGGTGAAAGATGAATTGGCCAAGGCACGTAACCGAATGAAACAACAAGCTGATCGAAAAAGGAGCGAACGAGAATTTGCTGTAGGGGATGAAGTCTACCTGAAGCTCAATCCGCAACACTACGAGGCATTAACTAAACAGCCCACTTCAAAGTTGAATCCTAAGTTTTATGGCCCTTTCAAAGTTTTGGAGAAAATCAGTGCTGTGGCCTACAGACTGGAACTACCGGCTGAAGCAAGAATACACCAAGTCTTTCATGTATCTTTGCTGAAGAAGTCAGTGAGTAGCCACAGCTCTACACCGAGCTTACCACCTATAGCAAGCGAGATACCACCGGAGGCCGTTCCCATGGCCATCGTAGACAGATGGGTGACACACCACAATGGCGCTCCTATGATTCAGGTGTTAGTTCAATGGTCTTCTTTGCATTCCGACAACAATACTTGGGAATATTTACCGGAACTTCTCTAGCAATTTCCTAAGGTAGCCAGCCTACTACATATTTCTTGCGGACAAGAAACATTTTAAGGGGCCGGGAATGTTACGCTAACTAGTGTTAGTAGAAATAATAGCATTAATAGAATGTAAATAAATCCTTGTGCTTAGCTGGAGAAACTGTTCCAGCATGCATAATCGCGTGAAAGCGTACTCAACACGCGCGGAGACCACTTGTAAGTGCACATGGCCACTTGGCATTCGCATGGGTGAGCCAACGACTTTTGGCGCCTAATTGATTTTGATCAGTATATAAGCTGATCGAGGCGCTGGATTTGAATATGTTGAATGAAATCAGGAAATAAGTTTCCTCCTCAATTCTATTTCCCTCTAAATTTCTCCCTATTCTCCCTTCCGTCTCCCTCGAGTTCTCTATTTCCTTTCCCTCGCTGTTCTCGTGTTAACCGGTCAGATCAGAAATCTGACAATTTGAATGGTACTTCTATTTTATTTGGATCACATAATCCCCTATGAATCCAATTAAGATGACAAATCTTATGTTGTGAGATCACTTAGGTAATCACCTTTTATTTTATAAGATCTCATTGTCTGCCATTTAGTGAAGGTTCATGTGGTTTGCCAGTTTTCTAGTATTGTCAACCATATTTTTCCTTGTTTAATACTCCTATATGGGCAGACTCATCAAAGACTTTTTCTGTATTTTTGGAAATATGTAGTGCTTTCATTTGAGAGACAAAAATTTAATGTCTTCCTCAAAAAAACTACAGATCAAGATTTTTTTGGACATGCTCCTACATTATTTACTTTTACTTTTGGTTGGAGTTAATAATTAGATATTGTATGCCCTAGATCAGCAATAAGGATACATTGCAGAAGATAAGGCACCATAAGTGCAACACAACTAAATTATTACTTGGTAGGGATTTGATAAAATATGTATGAGGGTGGTGTGGATTTTTTTGGATACCTTTTGTTTTTCATTAAATGAAAAACCATAGCAGACTTGATGGTGAATTGCTAATAGGTAAATGTCTATGGTGAATAAAACTTTAGATGAATAAACCAGTATAACTGTAGATGCATCATGCATGTGTTACAAAAGAAGAAAATATTGAAAGGGAGAGCAAAAAATTCTGTGTCATAAATTTAAGTAAAAAACTATAAAGAAAACAAGAGAATCAAGTAGAATGTTCCGCCTATGTGTACTGAAGGCCAATATGCATTGATGAGTAGGAGTGATATTGTTCAAACTGTCCTTTAATTGCCTATAAATCTAGAGATTCACAGTTTAACTGAATATGCGGCTTACAAATTGGAATTAGGTTTGTAATTTATATTTGTTCTGACAACTATTTTCTGAAGTTATATGGTAGTTCTGGTCATATTTTTACTTTTAAATGTGCATCTGAATGTGTAGGCACTAGACTACTGCCACTCCCAAGGTATTATGCATCGGGATGTCAAGCCCCATAATGTTATGATTGATCATGAGCAGCGTAAGCTCCGCCTTATAGACTGGGGTCTTGCAGAGTTTTATCACCCTGGCAAAGAATACAATGTTCGTGTTGCTTCAAGGTTAGTTTTCTATTTGTCTTACGAAAATTCGGGGTTAGGCAGATTGCATATTACGTTTTCCCTTGTTTTCTTAGAAAATTGACACACAATTGCTTTATGCTTTAATTGGTTAGTGGTTGGATATTTGGGGGGTGTTGACTCTTGAGGTTTATGTGTGGATTCTTACCATTTGATTGATTCTAATAGCTTGGAGGGCATGTTGAATTGTTTTTCTTTTGACACATATATGTTTGGGGTTTAGAGGTTATGGCCATGGATAGAAATATGGTTGGAAGCTAAAATTCATATAGCCAGCCTCACCTAATGGGATTAAGGATTGAGATAGTTATTGTACATACATGTTATAGCTGCTTGCTATTGGACTTGGAGGGCAGAGTGAATATTTTACTACAACAACAACAACATATCAAAGCTTTAATCGCACTAGATGAGGTTGGTTACATGAATTCTAACTCGCCAATGATTTTTATCTATTGTTATATCTTTTGTTAAGACTCTTGTAACTCATCATAGCTAAGAGTCTCTCATCAAGTTTTTCTTGATCTTTCTCTACCGTTTGTCTAGAATTCATGATGTTTTATTTGAAAAGTTTTACATTGGCCATTGGCTACCTAATGAAACCCACCCACCTCATTTAGTCTTGGAACCAGCTGTAAATAAGCATCCACAGGCAGGAATGAGCGAGTATTACACTGTTTTTATATATTTATATGGTTTAATCCAGCTTGTCATTTGTCTGGGGACTTTTCATGGAACCCTTTCTGATAAATCGTGTGATGGTACATTTGCCTTGACCTGTGAGTTTCCAAGGTTATTGGTTGTGTGGATTCAATTGTGATAAGCTTGCACATTTTTTTGCATTCAGGTTTTACCCTTTTGTTCTAAGACAAATTGGTCCAAAAGATACCTTGCTGACTTATGGAGTTGATTAACATTGCGTGGGTCTATTCCGTGAATGTCAAATTTCACACAGATCATTTTTCCTTGTTTTAAATTTAATCGATTCACAATTAAACAATAGCAATACACTGGACCTTAATTCCACTAGGTGAGATTGGCCACATGATTGTAGCCCAACAATTTTCTCTATGTGGTTGTGTCCTCTATAGGATCATTATATTCCGCATCATGCTTAAATGGTTTTCACCAAATTTTTATTGGTCTTTCTCTACATCTTTTGTTACAAATTTTATTCATTCCATTCACTCTCCTCCCATGAAAGTCTATTTGTCTTTTTCTGACACGATCAAATTTTATCTTTAATATGTTGCATTTTGACCTTATTAATCTCTCTCTCTCTCTCTCTCTCTTGTATGCCTATACATTCATCCGGACATTTTTATCTCAGTTATGTTTATATTTTGCACATGTTGGCACTTGGTTGCCCAATATTCCATACCATATAATAAATCTGGTCTTTAGTTATCTAATAATACTTCTATTTTTGCTTTAAAGGGATTTTATAGTTGTATAAAATGCTAGAAGCAAATTGAATTGATTCATCATATCCTTGATCAACTTTGGATAGACTTGATCTGTAATTTAATAAACTTGATGAAAAATGTTTCATTTGTCTTAAGCGACCCAGAAGATGGGGGTCTGTTATTCACACTGATCCCAATGTTAGGGTGGCTCTAGACATTGATGCCAACAAGCCAATGTGGAGAACAATCTGAAATGCAGACATATTAGTCATGATGAGATAAATCAGTGTGTGCAGATACACAGTGAGACCAATATATTCAATTCTCCCTCCCTATGACCAGAATTAACAGTTATATATCAAATAGAACGCCCCTCGGGGGCGAAACATACCAATTTGAAGCACCCCTTAGGGTGAGATGTAATAAATTGTAAACCATTTGTTACAATTGGGAGCACTGGCAGTCTATTAATTCACCCAAGAAGCCAACAAATAACAACACTCTTCACTCTTTCAACTCACCAGTACTATCATAATACATAAACAGAAATTAAAGAATAGAATTAGAATTGAAAAGATCAAAGTTATGAACAATCAAATCACACAATAGGCATCGAGAATTTATCCTTGTTCAATCTGATAAATTAGTCCTACATCCAGCCTTCAACAGAGAGAGCAATCCACTAATTTCTTGATGAAAACAGTACAAGACTTTTACTCGCACAATCCCTGCCCTCACTATTATACGAGAACACTCATTGCAAGATTACAAGACTATCTCTCACACTTGCTTTCTTTCGCAATCCAACCCTCACACTTAATAATGAGAATGATCAGAAAAACAGGTAATCGACAGTCTCCTTCTCCCCCTTATTTATAGACTTAAAGGCGAGATTTACAAAGAGAGTACTAATTGGGATAATTCCCATATACCCCTCAATAACATATTTACAATTAGCCTATTTAGCTAACTGCCACTGCCTCATTCAAATACCTAATTGATATGTCCGAGTCCCTCTAGTCTTCCAGCCACTCAAACAAAACTGAATAACAATTCTCCACCATTTTGATTGAGTTGCTGCCTCAAACTTATCATCAATTGCTCATTATCTGGACCTACATACACAAGATCATTTACACAATATAACCTGCAATAGTCTTAAACAATAGTGTAATTTAGCCATAGGTACTGTCTTAGTGAATATATCGGCTGCATTATTCTCACCAGCCACCTTAATTAGGTATCCTTTTTTTCAAGTATCTCTCCAATAAAGTGGTACCTCACATCAATATGCTTTGTTCTCTCATGGTAAGCTTGATTCTTAGCTAGTATAACACTTTGACTGTCACATATTATGGTAGCCTTAATATCTTTCCCTAAGAGTTCACCTACTATGCCCCTTAACCATAAGGCTTTTTTTATAGCTTCTGTAATAGCTATATATTCGGTCTCAGTAGTGGAGAGAGCCACTATAGATTGCAAATTTGTTTTCCAACTAATGGTTGATTTCCATAGCTTAAACACATATATCTTATAGAGGATCTCCTCTTATCTATATCCACTGCATAATTAGCGTCAGTGAACCCTAGAATGTTAGGCTCTTTATCTAAACTAGCTCCACTATAAACTAATGTCATATTGATTTTTTGTTTTAGGTACCTAAATATCCACTTAACGGCTGTCCAATGGTCTTTTCCCGGATTAGCCATGAACCTACTAACACAACTCATAGCGTGGGTTAAATCCGGCCTAGTGCACACCATATGGTACATAAGACTACCTACAACACTTGAATAGGGAATCTTCTTCATCTCTCTCATGCTCTTTCATCACTTGGTGATTGCATGTGGGACAACTTAAAATGTTGAGCAAAATGAACATTGACTTCATTTGCTTCAAGCATATGGAACTTCCTAATGAGCTTCTCAATATAGGACTTTTGTGATAGCTGGACCTTCCTTAGCTGCCTATTTCTAGAGATTTCAATTCCTAAAATCTTCCTGGCCTCTCCCAACTCCTTCATTTCAGAGGTTGATTTCAACTTTAGCTCTAAATTTTGGACTTCCACATGTGATTGGCTTGCAATCAACATGTCATTTACATAAAGGAGGAGATATATGGAATATGGAGATCTTAGATAAAATATGCCTATAATAAACGCAGCTATTGAAATCACTCCTTTTGAACCCTTGGCTTAACATGAATGTGTTAAATTTCTTGTACCACTATCTAGGGGATTGTTTAAGTCCATATAAGGATGTTGAAATGTTTGCCTAAGGATTAGACTTGGACTTGATAAAGTAAGGCTGGTTAGAAGGAATTAGAATAAGTCTTCTAGAAGCCTGTTAGTTAGGGGTAGTTTTGGTAACTGCAGGCGATTAAAGTAGTTCTTGTAAATCCCGCCCTTTATAGTCTATAAATAGAAGGGCTTGGGGGTCTCATATCTCATTTTTCTATTATTTTGCAATTTATTTTGTTGGGAGAGTATGTGTTGTGTATGTGCGTGAGTAAAGGGTTACTTTGTGATCTCCGAGTAGTGCTTAGTTTAGTAATAGGGCTAAGAGTGAGTCAAACAACATATGTAATCTTTGTTTCTGGTTTCAAGATAGTGAAGAGCAAATTCGTACCAGTCTGGATGTAGGTTCTCTTTCAAAGAGTTCTGAACCAGGATAAATCCTTTGTCTTGTGTGTGAGTGTTTTGATTCTGTGTTGATTCTTATGTTCCTATTTTATGTTCTAAATCGTGAGTGAGAGATTGTGTTTGTCTTGAGAGGAAATCGAGTGTGTGTGTTGGCAAGAATTGTTACAACAATGGACTTTTTCAACAAGCATACATGATCCTTCTTACCCCTAACCTCAAATCCTCTAGGTTGCTCCATTAGAATATCCTCTTCTAATTTGCTATGGAGGAAAGCAGTGGTTAGATCCATCTACTCTAGGCTTAGGTCTAAGTGGGCAGTTTGTTACGACCCTAGGATTTGCCTAGGGTCTAGGAAGGAATTTGGTAAGAATTAAAGGAAGATAGGGCAAAAAGGGAGGGAAAGAACAGAATGTACAAAGTTAAGGAAGAAAGAGAGAAAGATGGGAGAGAGAACTAGGAGAATTGGGAGAGGGAAAATAAGAGAATTCAAATCATTCATTAAGCTAACTTCCTCTAACCACTCAAGCCTATTTATAGGCTTACAATTGAAGATGCTAACAACAATAACAAAAAATGCAACTAATAAGGAAAACACATGACATGTATTACTAATATATCCTTGGGGTCGTGACAATTCCCACCCCTTCAAACAATTTTTATCCCCAAGAATTGATAGCTATTAACCCCATTCCTCAGCCGATTCTAGCCTTAGCAATCTGGTTTCCTTTTGGCCTTTTCTTTTGCCTTTCCACGTCTTTTTCTCCAATGTCACATCTCCCAAACTAGATGGCAGTAACCTCCTCTTCCACAATATCAAAATTCCCGAACCAAATGGCAGCAACCTGTTCTTCCTTCATCATCTGAATCTGGTCCACGCCAGGTGAAATGGCAGCAATACTGTCATACGGCTCGGGATTAAAATTGCTCAAAAACGGCAAGGTTAGTTTCTTCAGCTGGAATTTCCTTGACCTGTGACTCCTCAACAGTAATAGTACTATTACTTGCTGCAACACCAAATCCAGCCTTCGAAGCTCCTTCCTCATCTTCAGGGATCTCCTCAAGTGGAGAGACTTTTACTTGCTGATTGGTGGAGACACCAAAGGCTCACTTTCAACAGATTTTTGCTCAAGTGGAACCTCAACCTCTTCTTCAGCAATTGCATTTCCTTTCTTGTCATTTTGAATTGCCTGATCCAATTAAGGTTTTTCCTCATTCTTTGCAGCTACCATTCCCATTTTTAGGACCTCATCAGCTTCATACTTCTCATCAGCTGCGTGAAGTCTATCTTCCTCTTCCACTGCTACTTCATCAGCTTCCTGCACTACTTGATTAGCAGCCTTAGAAGTTCCTTCGATCTATTGGCTGCTCTTAAGGTAACCTTTAGGCAGTAGCCCATGCTTTTGGTATATGGCTTCTAGCGCCAACTCTTGCAACCTAGCCTTCTCGGCTGCTTGTTGTACCATGGCCGAAAACATCATCTTCACCATAGGCCTTAGCGTATTGTTAAGACCATTAATGAACCTTGATAAAAAATAAGACTCGGTCAAAGTTGGATGGAAATTGAGCACAAGTTCTTTCAATTTGTCAAACCTGACCAGGTATTCCATAACCGAGCCCTCTTGTTTCAGTTTGTTAAGTTCCTCTTTATAGCTCTCATCTTCGATTTGATTGAAGGAAGCAGAGTATTCCCTAGAAAAACATTCTATCGGAATACTAACCTAAAATTTATGTGAAAATAGAATCAAAAAGTCGTCCAATTGTCTACTGAGATTCTTGATTCCTTCCCTTGTTGCAGTACATAGTCCTTCAACCATCTCTTCCGTTTAATTCCTTGAAAATTCACTACTGTAACAACCTCTTACTCAACTTCTAAGGATCTCTTCAGAAATTTATTTTGATACTTAAATTCAGCAACCTTAGATTCCAAAAGGCTAGATCTGAATCAACCTTCAATTGCTGCTGATGGCCTCCAAATCAATTACCCTTCAAACAACTTGCTGGCTCTGGTTAATTTCAGAAGACAACCTGTTCCAATCAGCTTTGGAAATCTGCCCACAACTTTTGAAGTCAACACTTCCACTACACAACTCTAAACCACAACTTCTTTTGTGCAATTTCTTCCGAAGCTTGATTGAATCTGTTTGGCCTCCAAACTCACTGGAATTTAGTCATTGAAATTGCTTCGATAAATTGCCAAGACTTACTGATAATTGATCGCTCCCAAATCCACAACCTTAACAACTTCAAGTTCAGCCAATCTAAATTCACTGGAACCTAAATTCAGCAACCTACTCCGTCTCGATCACTGCTTCGCCTCGATTGCAATTGATCACTGTTAAGATTGCTTTGGGAGCTGCCTGACTCACAGCCTAGGAACGATCAACTCTATTACTGTATTTCAAAGTCGCCTCCAGATCTCAAACGAAAATCACTGTTGGAAATTAATGACAGAGAAGTATCATTCCGCTCACTGGAATTCCCCCAGATCACCGAAATTCACCCCTGGACTGTTTC